>OY728161.1:1567117852-1568393105 GCA_963277665.1 Viscum album
TGATATTATTTAACAGTGAGTTCCAAATCCTTCTTATATTCTAGTTATTATTGTTTTCATTTTTACCTAAGTATGAAAACATAACCATGATATAGTCAGGTCAAGATTCTTACAGATTATTTGAAATAAAGTTCCTTGTTGGTGATTTTTTATTTTTTGGATTTTAGGTTAATGATTTTAATTTGGATGAGTCTTTTTTATTCCTTTATTGAATATTCTTCGGCGATGTTTGATTTTTCATTTGATATCCTTGATGGGAGTACTAGTATATTCATAGACACCATATAATTTTGGTTTTCTATTGTGTAAACCAACCATTATTTGGTCAATGGACTGAACTAGTTTTATGTATAACGTTCCCTCTCCTATTACACATGTTATTACATATGTTTACATATTGGGGTTTATATTGACAAATTGATTCATAAATATTTAATTTATTATATTGAGTTTGTTATAGGACCTTATACATTAAGGATTTCGGTACTAGTTGGTGGGAGTTATTTTTTGAAGGTCCATTTATTCTTTTATGGTTTATGTTATATTATATATATTTATTTATTTGGTGTTTGACTATTATTGTTAACATGGAAAAAATAATACGTTTTGAATTGAAATTACGAGCTATCATGTGTATACTCTTGGAA
Organism: Viscum album; assembly: GCA_963277665.1. Taxonomy (NCBI): domain Eukaryota; kingdom Viridiplantae; phylum Streptophyta; class Magnoliopsida; order Santalales; family Viscaceae; genus Viscum; species Viscum album. The sequence continues at coordinate 1,567,118,500 of OY728161.1, forward strand.
TGATCTGGGCTCATGTGTATCATTATACCAGGCTTGTGGATGAGATTGCTCACTTTAGGTGATGATGATTCTATTTTCTCTAGAAAAAGGATTTTGAGGCTTATCATTTAAAAAATGTTCAAAATTGTATTTTTTTTGGTGGTAATCAGTTTGTAAATTATTCTAGTGATCTTTATAATATGGTTTGAAATCGTGCACTTCTTCTGTAATGAAAATTATGGGTTTTGTAAAATTTTATTTATAGGGGTTATTTGAAGTTATTTTCATGTTTTTCCTTTAGATATATTTTTTATTATATTATAGAGATGATTCATTTAGAATTAATTGGTTATTGAAATTTATTTATTCATTATATGAGGATAATTTATTATTACTGAATATTTAGGAACTCATCGACATATTTTATTGGTATGTATTATCTTCCATTCATTTAATATTTCAAAATATTCCTATGATGAAACTACACTTGATTTATAATACGAAAAAATTGTTGAATTATTATATATGAAAATTTTTCTATTGAGTTTTTCTAGGTATTTTTGTATATTAATGAATATTTTAATGGGAAGGTATAATGAAATAGAAAATATTTTAGTTTTTTTTCATTATTTTTATTACTCATTTTTTTTAGTTTTTTGACCCTTTCCTATTTTTAAATAATGTGTCCAATATTTATTTAAAATTATTTAGATAAAGTATTTAAATGGTTTATTTTATTTATTGTATCAAAATTAATCAAAAAATATATAAATATTTTCCTTGGACATGATATTTCTATTATTCAAGTAATATGGTTATATAATTTATTCCTTTAATGAAATCTATTTAAGATTATAATTAAATTTGGAATTAGAAATGAATCCATTCCAATTATAGATGAGTAATTTTTCTAAAAAAAATTATATTGCATTTCATTTATCATATAACTTTGGGCTTCCCACTCATAGTTAAATTTTGAAAATATTTTTGTTATTTTAAAATTTTTAGATTCTATGATATTATGATCTGGTGATTATTTATATTTATATCAATTATTGTAGAATTTATTTGATATTATTAGACCATATTTTTGTGGTTTTGATGTTGGGTGACACATTTTTGTTAATCTTGAGTAATGTTTTTCCATCATAAATACAAGTCTATTTAATTACATTAATTTCATAGACAAAACATTGATGTTTTTAAAACAATTGTTTTATAAATACATTTTTATTTAATTGGATTGTTTAATAGTTGTTCCCCATTCCACGTCTTATACTTTTTCTGGTTTGTTATTTGTAGAAATCTCTTTTAGCATATTTTGTTTATCTTATTCTTTGTTTTACTAGAAACTAGCATGCTTTGATGACTTTCATATTTAAAGTGGTTGTAATGAATTTTTTAATTATGGTTTACATTATTGATTAGAACATAATTTTTCCCCTATAATAGAATGGATATAAGCTGGATGTAACATGCCGATCATATTTTAACTGAGTTTCAAAAGAATTTAGATATTTTTCTCATATTTTTTATTTAATAATGCTTAAAATAGGGTTTTTTATACAAAGTATTTGATTTAATTATGTCAGAAGACCATTGTTGAGCCATAAAGAAGTTAACTACCATTTAAATGTTGAGCTTGTGTTGATTCAACATTTTTGTTCATTTTTTTTGGTTTTTATGGTCACAAATACCCACATTTATGTTACAAATGAACTTACTTTAAGTGAATTTCAAGAAATTATTATTCATCCAAATTATTATTCTAAAATTATATTCAAGTCATTAATCCATTGGGAATATTTGTTAAAGTATTCAGGGAATTTTTAATTGTATTCTAGGAACACTGTTCATACCCTAAGTTAGTATATGTAATGTATTGTTTAGTAAAACTACATTAGAAATAGGATGTGTGGATCATGAACCCTATGCTGATGGAAGAGTGAGGATAAGAAACCTTATGTTTGGAATAAAACCTATATTTAAGTAAAAAATTGTATGGTACATCAACCCTACTTTTTTGATCAACTGTACATTGTCAACCCTTCATTTTGATTTTTTTCGTCACATAAAAGAACCCCACATTTGAATATTCAACAATGGAGTTTTAAATCTGTAATATTATTTGAGATTTATGAATCAATTTTGCTGGAAGTAAAGACCTATTAAAATCTATTTTTTTTACCAATTCAAAGGCTTTGTATAATTTTTTTAAAAGCTCATATTCTACAGATTATATAATTTATATTCTTATGGAAAGTTAAGACTCTCTTGAATGTTTTTGAATTCGAATATTCATGATTTATTTTGTGATATTTCTATATCTGGTTGGAACTGGAACCATTTGAACCACATTAAAAATATTGATACATTATACATTGGAATATATTGGGGAGATATACATAAGGAAAAACTATGTGTCATTGCCTTCAGAGATACCCTTTAGAGACATACATGTTTTAATCTATCTAATCGGCTCACTAAAAAATATATTGTTTTTATTGCATTTTATTGTTACATATTATTCTACTAGAACAAAGAATCATTTTTTAGAAATAAACATCAGATAGATTCATGTTTCTATACCTATCTGGTGTTTTCTCTATCATTGTTTGAAGAAATCCTATGCAACATTGAAGATATATTTTCTACTATGCATTATTGAGGATATGAATACATTTTTTAGTTTCATTTTCTGAGTTGAAGGTTAACATGTGTTCTCAATAGAATCAAACTCTTTTGATTTATAGGAGTTTCGATTACCCATACTCAGTCAGGCTTAAGTGTCAGCTTCTTACCCTGAGTTTTGGTTTTACCGTTCCCTATAAGAGAACCAAAAAGCTTTGTAAAGTCTTATTGTAACGTGTCCACTACCTGCACTCAATTTTTTTTAATGACTTAGGATAAGAGGGAATGCAAGTGAAATCACCAAGCTCGTGGTGTTGAGAATTGGTGGAGTTGACTAAGGGATATTTGTGCCCTAAACCACTATACATCATTGTGTTCATTTAATTTCTTTATTTTCTCTACTCATACATCATTTATAGAGAAGTAAAGGTTCAACACACAAAAAATAGAGGAGTTCTAAAGCTTTCAAAGTTAAAAAACACAATTCACCCCCTATGGTGACTTTTTCTTCGTCATAGTCATACTGACCTAACAATTGGTATCAAAGATATGGCTCTACTAATATATTTTATGGAAAATTATTTTTCCTATTTTATATTAAATAGTGGTATCAGAAGGATCTAATGAATATTATATGACTCTAACAATCTCAATTTAAATATTCAGATGAATAAATATTGAAATAGATGATTCTAGAGAAGTTATGCCAATGATCTGTACTCCTTATTTTAATGGTGATAATTATGGATATTTAAAATATTATATGGTCATTATTTTAAAATATCTTGGAATAAGGGTCTATTTAAAGGAAGTTAAGCCTAATAAAATTCATAAGGAAGATTTAGAAGTTCGGAATAATGATCAAGAAAGATAATATTATCTGAATTGAAAATATATGAATGCTATTGTGTGTGGTTTAAGAGCCGATGAATTCAATCATGTATCTCAATGTCCCACTGCATATGATATATGGCAGACTATTGCTATTTCTTATGAAATAACTAACAATATTATCCAATTAAGGTACACTGCTATGAAATTAAAGTTGTATATATTCACAATGTATGAGGATGAAACTATCACTAAAATGAATAGATGATTGGTATAAATTGTAAATAATATTTCTTCATTAGGAGACCCAATTTCTCAATCAGATAAAGCCCTAAAAATACTTAAAGTACTACTCTCAAAATGGAATGGAATATCTGCTCATAAAAGGAAATCATCACTAGTAAAAAATATGGCAATTAAAGAATTTATTGGAACTTTAACCATATATGAAGTTGATATACAGGTTAAAGCTACAAATCATATATTACATGAAGAAGTCATTCTCAAAACTGTTATGGATGAATCATCTGATTCAACTCATCCATATTTGGATAAGGAATTATCATATCTTTCTTAAAGGTTTGAGAAATTATAAAAAAAAGAAAAATAAAGGGACTGAAGAAAACATATTATGTAAATGCAAGGAAAAATTCTATACAATGGATTACTATACTTTACTCAAATATCAAGGGAAAGTCTACTAAAAGAGAAAAGGAAAGAAAATTGTAAAATATAGTTGGATTAATACTTATGGTTAGCATGATAAGTCTTCTACAGATTCTGAGGACAAGAATAAAAGACAAATAATAATTCTTATGGCCCATACAAATGAACTACAATCATATTATTCTCAAAATTATAGTTTTTAAAAATTATCTTATAATGAATTAAATAAAAACTTTCTTTATTATACATGATAAATATGAATCCTTAAAGATATTCTATAGAAAAATTAGAAAATATTATGATACTGTTATATTAGATAAGAAAAATCTTCAAAATAGATTACAGATTTAAAATATAATACATCTAAAATTACTCATGATTTTCATAATACTATGATTATTGTTTTATTGACTGAATTTGATAATTTAAAATTGGATTCTAGTATTCTGATAAAAGATGAAAAATATTTAAATCAAATCGTTTGAAAAAATAAAATCTATGAAGGAAAACATGGAATAGGAAGCAATGCTGAAAGACCAAAACAATATTAGAATAATTTTGTTCTTGGTTTAAATAACATGGTCATGTATACTATTAATATTTTGTGTGGTATTAAAGGCCATGATTCATATGGTTTTTTATTTATAATACATCAAATTTATGGTTTTAAAAATGATTATTTCCCAAAAGAATTGTTTAACTTGAATATTATAATTCCTATTCAAAATAAACAAGTTTCGTTACCTAAAAATTTAATTTCTAACACTACTGGACCCAAAAGCATATTGGTACCAAAAATAACGTGCATTTTATGTTTTTTAATATTACACCACTATGTTGAATCGTTAAATCTTTGAGTGGTCAATCAATTGATATCTGAAAGTCAATACCAAAAGAGTCAAAATCTTTGAAGTAGTTTGTTATCATAAAATCCTTAGTACTAACATCACTTATCAAGGAATTATTTCATTTTTTATATTCATATGCTTCTTGAATGCAAAATATTTTATCCATCAGAGAAATATATCTCTCAAAATTTGATAAAGATAAAAACAAAATTTTCAAATATCTATAAAACCTTATTTTAAATATTTTATAAAATATAATATTTTTTTAAATTTTGAAAAGTTTATATTTTCCATATTTAAACCATTATGAAACCATTATATCTTGAGTTGTATATTTTTCTTAAAAAACCAAAAAAATATTTCTTACATAAAATTTTATTTCCAAAATTAAAATCTATAATGATTATTTTGCATTTTTAACTAAAGAATATGAAATGTCATTTTTATTGTTTAATTACTTAATGTATAATATTCCTCTTGAAATATTTTCATTTATCCCTCTTCTTATTTGAAATATCTTTCTCAACATCTTTTGGAAAACCATACATTAAAAAAATAAAGCGATCAATTATTTCAGGTTTAGAAGCAAATTATTCTTGCAATAGGACAAAAGGTAATCCTTCTGATCTGTTAAAAGAATATTTAGTTTCTTATGTTGAATATTAATTTGAAAAATCTTTGGAAATAAAAAATTAAGTTCAAATTTAATAAGAATTGGAAATATCTTCTTCTCAAATGTCTTATGAAAAGAATTTGTTCAAAGTTAGAACTTTGAATGAAGAAAAACAGAAGCAAAAAAATTTTTGGAATGTTTCTAGAGAGTTATATAATAAACTACATAAAGGATTGTTTTTATCAAAAATTGTTTTTGATTCATTATGAAAGGAATATTATAATATAAAGGATACTTGAATTTTAAAAGTGGATATTGAAGCATTCATGATAGAAATGCTAATTCAGATGTAACTACTCGAAAGATAATATGTTACTAAGGTAGATCTTGATTAGATGAAACTATTTCTAGTTGAAAAATGTTAATTTTATTCATATCAAACAACATCATATGTTCAAATAATATTAGAATAACAATCCAGAGTCATAGATTATTTAAGTGAGAATGTTCTATGTTTGAAAATTTTAAATGAACAATTTACTTCTTCTTAACTCTTTATTTTTTATTTTTTATTTATTTAAAATTAATATATGTATTTAAATATACATTGTTTAGTATAAACATTACCATAATTTATTTCCTAATATTTTTCTAATATTTTTCTACACAACTTACATAATCATGGACTTAACATTTATTTATCTCAAAAATTAGTTTTTTGTTGTACGTAAAAATAATAATAGTTTTATTACTACGCAATTTTTTTAATTCATTGTATATATTTTATGCTATAACTTAGTGGGACTTTTAAGAAAATAATCCTTCTATCCACTGAATATTTTATTTTAATCATTTTTTTTTAAATTTTTATATTTTTAAATAAATCATCAATTTATGGGGAGTTAATTTTACTACTCTTATATTTTTGTTTTCACTAAAGGGGGAAAAGATTATAATTATATTAAAGAAATTTAACCTTAATATCCTTTATATAGAGGTGGGGGGGGGGGGTTAGTTGTAGTTTATATATTGACCATCAGTGAGAAGTTTATAGTTTTATTTTAGTTGTTTATTATCATATGTAGAATTTGAAAAATTCCCTTATAAAGAATTATATCATACTTTTAACATGGGGAATAATTTTTCTTTGTGAAAAATATTAAAAAGATTTATGAGGATAAATTAAAATAGTTTTAAGAAATTTACATATTTTATAATGTGTTTTTTGTTCATAAAAAAGTTGGATATTGGTGAGCATGCATTGATTCAACTATTTTGTTAATTTATTTTTCGTTTTGGTGCTAATAAATTCCCGCATTTATGTTATTAATGAATTTACATTAAGTAAATTTTAGTAAATTTTTATTCTTCATAATATTTATTCATAAATTATATTAAAGTCATTAATCCATTGGGAATATTTGTTTAAGTATTCGTGATGTGTTTAAACATATTTTAAAAACAATGTTCATACCCTACATCAGTAAGTGTAACGTATTATTCAACAACCCTACGTTTGAAACATCACATATGGATCATGAACCCTACATTGATGAAAAAATGTGGATAAAAAATCCTATATTTGGAATAATCTATATGTTTGAGGAAATAAATTCATGTTACATCAACCCCACTTTTGTGATAAACTGTACATTTTTTACCCTACATTTGGAGTTTTATTGTCACATGAAGGAAACCTATGTTTGACTATTCAATGATGAAGTTTTAAATCTATGATATTATCTAAAATTTATGAAATGGTCTTTATGGATGTAATGATCCATTCAAATATGTTTCATGACCAATTCAAAGGCTCATTATGACTGTTCTAAAGGATTGTATTCAACGGAGTAAATCATTTTTATTTTTATGTGAAGTTACAACTCTCTTTAATGTTTTGGAATTCAAATTTTCATGATATATTATGGAATATTTCTTGAGATAGTTTGACCTGGAACTGTTCTAAATGCATTATAAATATCGATACATTCTTCATCAAAATATATATGGGATATATATATAAGGAAAATCTGTGTGTCTTTTCCCTCCGATCTATAATTTGAATAAATATATGTTTTGATCTATCTGATTGACTCACTAATGTTGATGTCACTACTAAATAATTTTATTGTTAAATCTTTTTTTGAAACGACAACGAAGTATTTTTCAGCGATAAAATTTGGAGCGATTCATGTTTTTATATTTGTTCGGTGTTTTCTCAACCACTATTTGATGAAATACTAGGCAATGTTGACGATCTATTTTCTAATATGCATTATTGAATACTTGAATACATTTTCCAGTTGTTGTCGCAACTATAATGTTTAACCTATGTTCTCAATAGATTCAAACTCTTGCGGTTTTTTAGTTTTTACTACTCATACTTAGTCATGGTTAGGTTTCAACATCTTACACCATGTTTTGGTTTCATGGTTCCCTATAAAAGAACAATACGGCTTTGTAAAGTCTTTTTGTAATGTGTAAACTACTTACACTCAGTTTCTGTTTTGAAGGTATGCGGATAGAAGGAACTGTTAGTGAAATCACTATGCTTGTGTAGTTTAGTGTGGGAGTAGTGTACTAAGAAATATTTCTGCCCTGAACCACTATACATCTCTATGTTCATTTACATTATTTATTTATGTTGCTCACACATCTTTTAGAGATAAGGAAAGGTTAACTTCACAAACAAGAGAGGATTTCGAAATCTATCAATTTTTTTTGAAGAACACAATTAACACCCATTGGGTATCTTTCTTATTCATAATCATCTCGACCTGAAAATAAAAAAATATTGATTTCAAAAAAACTATTGTGTTTGGTATCAAAGTGGAGAGATGGAAAAAAATTCTACTGTTCATGAATGGAAAGAAAGAAGTGATATGGAGAATTTGATATTTGATTGGTTTACATTTTTGAATCATTAGGAGAGAGATAGTATGCGAGTTTAAGAAGAAAATAATATCAATACACATGAGGAAAAGAATGAAGATGATGACATTAAGAGAGTAAAAAAAATAATGGATGGTTCTAGAACTCCTGTATATTACGAATGTACTAAAATGAAAAAGTTGTAATTTTTAATGCAGTTATATCATGGAAAAACTATGTATGGAATTTCTAATACCTCTATTGACCGTATTCATAAATTTTTTAAGTTCTTGCCTTCTAATAGTGCAATTATTCCCTCAAATCATTACAAGGAATGGAAGTTAATTAAGTAGGTCAAATTTTCTACTAATAAAATCCATGCTTATTTGAAATATTTTTGTTTCTTTGGGAGGAAACAAAAAACCTTCATGAATTTAGAGAATATTTTATATCTAGATGGAAGGAAAATGTTGACAGAATACCATATCATGTTCCACAGAAATACATGTGGAACTTTTCATTGATTCCAAAGCTTCAAAATATATTAATGTCTATAGAAATCTCAACTAATATGGGATTGTATAATGCTGAAATAATTAAAGGTAATAATGAGTTAATTTATACTCAAGATTTATTAGCATGGTCAGAATTTGATGAAAAACATCTTGATTTTCTAGATAAGGTGTTTAACTTTAAGTAGAGTTTATCCAGTGATGGTTTTAATCCTTTTAGTTAGATGATTTTTGCTCACATCACCTGGCTAGTTTTTATTCACATTTATAATCTACCACTATAGACGTGTATGGAAAAACCTTCAACTTTATTGAGTATACTAATATATGATATTTTGATCCTAACAATGATATTGATGTTTAATTGAAACATTTAATAAGAGAGTTGAAATTGATTTAAGATATGGTTGTGCACAGATTATATGCTTCTTTAAAAAAAATATTTCACACACATGCTTCCCTTATATTGACTATAAATTATTTCCCTAGTTATTCAATGATGTATGTATAGTGAATGAAAGGAAAACTATCATGTCCTATTTCTATGAATAATATATGATCAATAAGGCTTAATTATCATCGTAGTTTCAATTTCATAGGGAATTAACGATTCTTTCTAATAGATCATAAATACATGAAGAATTTATGGAGTGTTGATAATACCATTGAAACTTTATAACCATCTAAATGTATGTTTAGAATTGATGTTCTCAATGAATTGAAATATTTTAGTTTTTTCATTAAGGAAAGGAGAAATTCAATATAAAAAGAAGAAGAATATTGATACTAAAGCCACTTTCAGTTGGAATCATAAAAGAAACTTTTTTTTAATTTCCATTTTGGTCAACCAATTTGTTACATCATTGTTTATATGTAATACACATTGAGAAAACTATATGTGACATGTTTCTTTAAATTATTCTAAATATCATGGGGGATACCAAATATGACTTCTTATCTCAATGGGACTTATTGGATTGGTATATTCCACTAGAAATACATTCTTTGTGTATTGTTGAAAACAAATTGAAATTTTCCTTTTCTTCTTATGTGATGAAACATTTAGAGAGAAATCAATTTTGGAAACATATCTAAATGATTCAATAGAAGGTAGTTGAAACTAAAACCTCTAAAACAAATGATTATTACATCCTTATTCATGAATTGATTCTAATATAAATCCTACATCTACTATCCAATAATGCAAGGGTGAAATTGGTTAACCTATTCCATTTTTAGAGAACTTTGTGATGAAAGTTTATTTATGTATTTTTTTGATAAAAATGAAGCAAGAGGAACCATTAATTTTATGTGAGCTGATTTTTTTCCTCTATCATTTTTCACTTGAATTGTATATTTAATAGTTAATATTCTAATTGAAACACTTATTGAGGGAACCATTTCATTCTTGGTGGATGTATTCTATTAAAATAAATATGTAAATAGTTAAATATTATGTCCAAAACAATAATCATTATAAAGGTTCCATTATGAGAGGTCATCTGAATCAAGAATGTATTTATTTTTTTCAATGAATTTGTATGATGTGAAAACAAGACATAACTAGCCAATAATAAATGAAGATTATAAGTATGTGGAAATTGTGCACTCATTTCCATAACTTCCCCAAATAAGAGGAATTTCTAGGTCATATACATTGGCCACATTTAGCCTTGAAGAGTGGGATATGGAATATCACACAATCTAGTTTAAATGTGGTTTGTTTGATTACTATATCAAGTATGTTATTTGAATATTTTTATGTTATCTCATACTATTTCATTTCACATATACGTTAAACTTTTATTATCATTTGATATAGGGAACATTAAAAAATTATAAGTAGATTTCATTTATTCGTTGCCATTGAGAAGGAGAGAGGATTTTCATTACAAAGAGTTTCCTGGTTGGTTGAAATCAAAGGAATGACCATTAAATTAATTAACTTTATATATATATATATTCATTTAATTGTATCATCATATATATTTTAAGTATTTAGTTTACCTATTTACTTAATCTCTCAATAATTTAGAGCCTTGTCTTTTAGTCCCAATTTTTTGGTTCATGAATGGAAATATTTAATAATTAATGGGTATAAATTTTTTAAAACTGATTGAGAGGTGAAAATGAGAACATAACATTCTTAAATTTTGTTAAGTTCTATAATGTACTATTATTCTAGTGCATCAAATATTAGGCCCCGAGATGAAAATGTGTCTTACTATGGACTTTTTCAGTAAATATTGTTATTGGATTTCTAGTCTCATGGTTGTGTCATTATGATGAAATGTAAATGGTTTGATTTAATTACCCAAAATCATAAATTTATTGATGACCATGGATTCAAATTTTGGGACATGAATTGATTCCTAGATACTGATGAACCATATATTTTGGCATCAATGAAAAATCAAGTGATTTATGAGAAATATCCTGTAAAACTTGATTATGGTGTCATTATTGACGTAATACTAAGACATTGTTTTCTAGATTGTGTGGATGAAATTGACATGATTTATTACCACATTTGTGTTGACAAAATATATTTCATTTTATCACTAAAATTTTCCAATTATTATATTTGATGTTGAACATGAATTAGTGGTGGGTAATATATAACATCAACCATATATGTTGACAGTTTATTTATATTAACTTGATATTGGTTTCATAGGTGTGTACTATAGTAATCACATTAAATTAGTTTCATTTTGTAATGATATTTTTGTTTTATTATTTCTTTCATTACATTTAATTATATTTATTTAAATTTTGAAAATCAGGTTTAAAATGGTTTTAAAAAATGTGTAATGTGGTTTTAAATTATAATTTCCAAAAAATGTTATGAAATTTTTTATAAATTATTTTTACTCTAATTTTTGTGCATGATATTTAAATACTATTTCAAAAAAATGTACATTTCATTATTGTAAAGATTGTGACAACTATTGAAGAAGTTTAAAGGAAGCAATGATTGGATAATGATCAACAGATGTGCGGGCTCAGGTTTCCTCCAATGGTTCCCTTTGTGAGTATAATAATTAAAATATTTTTATTTTCCATTACATTTAATGTCATGATTTTATTCTTTATCAAAATTTTAGGGACATACAGTTAGACGAGAGTTGAATTTTTCTCCACCTACTAGTATGGATCTGAGCAGGGGTGCTCCTAGAGATAGTTGGAGAACTCATCATACTTGTTCTCACCCTGAACCTCTAGAAAACACCCCATCTAACACATCTTTAAATTATCCATTTGACCCTCTAGGTATTCTCCCACCCATGCATCCATGCATCCATAATCACTATCTCATTTAGCCACTTCTTCCCATACCATGTCTATTCTACCTATAGGTATGTTACCATATTTACCATATTCATATCCTTTGATGTATCCCCAAACATAAAACACATATCATTCCATGTATATGCCACCTCCATTTCCTAAAATCCATTCTAGATCTGACGGTTCTATCCCTTCATCTTCCACTCCAGTGCATGCGGACTATCTAGTGCATGCATTGGAATATGCACATCCTTTAGGGGCTACTAATTTTGGATATCCCACGGATCCATCAGAGCCTACTGAGTAGCCCACATCATTTCTTTTTATATTTTAAGTTATTTGGATTATATCCCATCATTTTTACTGGTGTACTATGGTTTATTTTTTTTCCATTGATCTTATTTAGTGGGATATTCTAGTTGGCGATATGGGCCCACCCATATGCATGAATCCTAGATTCACCAAACACAAATAATGGTGGATTACAATGAAGATAATTATATGGTAGTTATGAATTATAGGTAGTGTATAAGTTTAATGAGAACTTTATCCAAGTAAAATGATATCATTAAAATGAAACCTATCTCATAGAGGCATATCTATAATTAAATCAAGGACAAAGCATGAGTGTAGATATAGGTAATAAAATTTGATAAATTTATATCTATATTTTATTTTGTGTTTATATGAATTAACATGTTGGGTTTAGGATCAACCATCCCAGGCTTAGTCATACTAGGATCATATAACATGGATCTTATCCATATCACATCACAAGGCAATAAGAAACAAACAATAAAGCATAACTAACAGGGAAATCTAGTCTCTAAAGTAAGGCATCCAACCTTCACACAAATGATCTCTCACAACTCCAAACTCAAGAAACTCATCCTTCTAAAGCATGTAGAAAACTCAGACAATAATAATCATCTTTATCAAACAACTAGTTTTTATTCTATCTAGAAATACAGATTCTTTATTAATAGGTTCCAACTACCAAAAACCTAAGGCATCAAGCTATATCAAACTAAAAAATTAATTATGTAATTAATTTAAAAATCCTTCAATGAATCAAAAAATTCTCACTTATCTTGCCCTTTTACCATTACCAATAACCATAAACATGCTTCACATTATTTATCAATTCAATTATTGACATGGAAGATCAAATTTACAATTAAACATGCATATTTCATAAATTTGATTATCATCAAATTACATCAACCACAAAATTAAAAAATGAATCTTCTTTAATAATTATTAAACCAACTAATTATGAATTAATTATGGATTTATAATCTTTACCAATACCAACATGCTATTACAATTATAAGAACATGATATCAAAGCATACAACATTGATATAATATTATCTAGAAGAAAATGATACAAACTATTATCTCAGTACAAAGAAAAATAATCATCAACATGCGATCAAAACCAATTTATTTAGTCCATTTCAATATTATTAAGTTAATTTTATTTCCACACAAAGGGATAAAAAACCATAAATATTTGATCTTATATAAATAAATAGAGAAGCAATGAATCTTCTACCTCAAAGGTGTTAACATTCTTCATAAGAGAACATATGAATATTGTGGATCCTAATCACCTATCCCATAAGTACTAAATCCATACATGTATGGAGAAACACAACATTAATAATATAAAACCATGTAAACCACATAAAAACATGAGATATCAATATCTATCACATGGTAAGAAATACATGAGGAAAATTAGACTAATTGATAAGAACCACATTAAATAGTGGTATAAATCACCTTAGATCTCCATAGATCAAAGATGGAAGACCAAAGATGATCCCCATTAAAGGAATCCAAAAATGATGAGAAAAGGCTCATCAGATCACCTGATTTCTAGAGGGATATATGGTTTTAATGAAAATCCTAAGCACTACACCTTTTGTAAATTAGGTACATAGGGGATTTAAATGGCGTGTCATCCTTACATGTCGTGTAATCACAGGGTTTCATATTTTTCCAAAAAACACATCACCTTGATGAATTTATCATTGAAAAAATAAAGGCTATGAAGTATCCCGTGAACCATCCTTAATAGCCCATAAACTATTTATACACTACGTTTAATCCCTTACTCATCATATATTATCCATGGTTATATGTTTTTGAAGCCTAACCACTCCTAACTCACTCGGGGACTCCTAGAAACCCCACAAACTTCAAGAATGGACAAAGGGTTAGATTACGTAGTTTTAGGACCTGACATTAGATAAATATCAAACAATTCCCATCATCAAAAATCTAAAATGAAACCCATAGTTGAAACAAAAAGGAGTCATTTGAACATCCACCCCGCGAGATACCTCCCAAAGATCTCACCATATTAGGAGATCAATCACATAACTCAGAGAAAAAAGTGAAAAACACACAACAACAACCAAATCCCAAACACTCTCTATATGTTAGGACCTATCAAAGGATAGAAAGACACACCAATAAATAAGAGAAATCCATCTCATAACCCCAAAGGTTCCACTTCCACAAAATAGACAATGTCACAGGAGAAGAACTAAATAGAAAAAATCTTAGGGTACTAAGTGTGCATCTATGAATCATGTTACCAGGTACTCTCCTCTATGCCACCGTACTTCCACAATACACTAACCAAAGGAATAACATGCCTGCACAACACACTCTCTTGGAGGTCTTGGATATCCATAGGCAACTCCTCAATGATCGCATAATCATCAACATCGATCTCTCCCCAATCGATGACATGAGAGTCATCATGAAGAAAACGATGGATACATGACACATGAAAACATCATGTATCCTACTCATCTATGGGGGATGTTATATCCAATATTCCATGGATCCAACATGACCCAACACCTTGAAAGGCCCAACAAACTAGGGAGAATGCTTACCCCCATGAATAGACCTTTGCTACACATGATGAGGAGTCACCTTTAGGGACACGTGATCCCTGACATTGAACTCCATAGGTCTACTCTTTTGATTAACATAGGATATATGATGATAATGTGATGCCTTGATCCTCATATGAATTAATTGAATCATATCTATCATATTCTGTTCTAGTTCCAACTTGAGTATTGCTGCCTCTCCGACCCTAGTCCATCACAATGGATAATGTAAATGTCGGGCATACAATGATACAAATAGTGCCATAACAATAGTGGAGTGGAAAAAAATATTATAATTAAACTCTACCATGGGAAAGTTACTCATCAACAAACCTCCAAAATATAGGACATAAGAGTGAAACATGTATTCATGAGTATTGATGGTCCACTCTTTATGATCATACATCTGTCGATGAAATGTAGTGCTAAGGAATAACTGAGAACCAAAATCAAACTAGATACCTCTCTACACCCTAGTGGTAAAATGACCATCTCAAATAGAAATTCTGATCCTTAGAACACTATGGAGTCTCACCACCTAATCCAGATACTTCCTCGACAGAAATTCCACTGATATTGACTCCCTAACCACTATAAAGATGGAATATTTTGTCACATAATAAACTATCAACAATATAACATCATAACCTCCCTAGTATCAAGGTAAACTAGTAATGAATTCCATCAAGATGTCCTCCCACTTCCAAGAGGGAAAATATAATAGTTGGAGAAAACTAAGAAGTACATGATTCTCAACCTTCACCTTCTGGTAGACTAAACATCAAGAAACAAACTCTAAAAATGCATGCTGCAAACTAGGCTACCAAAAATTACCACTCAAGGCTTGTTACATCTTGGTCACATTCGAATGTACCACCAAATGTGAACTATGGAAATATCGAAGAACCATATCATACATCACCGAAGGAATTAAAATCCTGTATTGTAATAACACTCAGTGCTATATATCATCATACCAACCATTAGGGGCATAAAAAAAACTTAGCTTCTCTAGAACACCACCTCAGAGTCACCAAATAAGGTATTATCCACCCACTACATCAATCCTGACTTCATTACTATCTAAAAACAAAAAACTCTTCCCCAATCCTCTCCCATATCTTGATCCATCACTAAGAGTTCTTCCATAACTCTCTAGTAATCCTCATATTAACACATGCCATCACTACATGACTTCCTACTCAGCACATTGGCTAAAAAATTTCCTTTTACTCGTGTATATAAAAAATAGAAGTTGTAATCCTATAAAAATTCCATCCACCAATAATTAATCAAGTTAATGTTATGCTTGGAGAAGACATAACTAAGGTTCTTATGGTTAGTATAAACAAAAAAATCTTTTTAATGAGGCAATGTCACTACAACTTCATAGAAAACACAATAACCACCAACTCAAGATTATGTGTGGAATAGTTATGCTAATAGTGATATAACAACTGAGACCTATTTGACACAACTAATATATTCTTCATTAGAACATTTCCCAATCCAGGAAACAAAGGATCACAAAAAAACTCAAAATGAACTATCACTACTGGTAAAAAAAGGATTGGTGTGTCGACCAACTTCTACCTCATGTACTCAAAAGCATCTTGAAACTGGTCAATCCATGAGAATTACTGATCCTTTTTTAAGGATATTAGAGGAGTTGAAACATAAGATAAATTGGAAATGAACCTCCTTTAATATCCTGTATGACCAAGGAAACTCCACAACTATACCACCGTCTTGGGGGGCTACCTATGACACAACAACCTCTATATTAAAAGGATCCACTACTACTCCCTACTGGGATACAAAATCCCTGTGAAATGAACTTCAAAAGACCATAAATAACACTTTTACAACTTCAAAAATATGTTATCATTAATAAGAACTCCCAAAATGGAACATAGATTCCCTATATACTCCTCTTTAGACATAGAGCATATAAGAATGT
Organism: Viscum album; assembly: GCA_963277665.1. Taxonomy (NCBI): domain Eukaryota; kingdom Viridiplantae; phylum Streptophyta; class Magnoliopsida; order Santalales; family Viscaceae; genus Viscum; species Viscum album. The sequence goes on from OY728161.1 coordinate 1,567,135,616, forward strand.
CATCAATGAAAACCACCAAGAACTTTTCCAGGAAATCTATGAACACTGCATTCATTAAACCCATGAAACTAGATAGATAATTCATCACACCGAATAAAATAATAATGAAATCATAATTCCCATGTTAATAACAGATAATAGTCTTCAGAATATTCTAATTCTTCACCCGCATCTAATGATATCTTGACCAAAAAACGATCATCAAGAAACAACTTAATCTCATTAGATGATCAAATAAATAATAAATCCCTAGAATATGATAGTGGTTCATCACTAATACATATTTAAAGTGATAATAATTGATAAAAATCCACAAATTTCCATCATCCTTCATCATGAACAAAACTGGTGCACCCAAAGGTGACACACTCATCCAAAAAAAACCTCGCTATAATAGATCATCAATATTTACTCACAGCTCTTGCAAATCATAAGGTGAAATCTTAAATGGTGAAATTAATATAGAAGAAACAATTGGATTTATATATATCCCAAACTCGATCTCCTATTGAGGGGGTATCACTATAACCTCATCTACAAAGACATTATGGTACTCTTCTACAACCCTAGGAAACACTGACTGTATAACATCTGATGAGTTCAACACTAGATTAGGAATCATGGATGATATATATAAATCACATATATAACCCATTAAAGGGTCTCACTTTACAAAAAACACCATTGTCTCTCCATCATCATCATAGAACACAACCTTCCTTTTGAAGTAATCCATGATTGCCTGCACTAAATACAAGTAATGCATTGCGAGGATGATGTCATATGGCTATATTTGTAAACAATGTATGTATCTTGAAGAATAGTGGTTCCCCATCACTAGCTTATAATATCAATATACATCATACAAGTTAGTTCAAACTCTGACCATCATTTTCAACGCCAAGGTCACTGGAAGCCTCCCCACCTCAAGTCCCAATGCATGGAAAATGATAGGTGATAAAAGGAGTGCATCAATCATAAATCAAACAAATAATGAAATCATATATAAAATTAGAAAAGGATACCTCTAATGATGTTTGTATTTCCCATCTATGGAATTGATAAAACATGAAGTTGACAATGAACTGCTCCATGGAATATCTTACCCAAATGGAGACTACCTCCATACCCGTGATTTTCTTTTTTAGGATATGATGCATCTTGGGGATACACTTTGACGTTCCCATATCTTTTCTGCTAATCCCAAACAAGGACACTCTAATAAAACTTCCTCGACTAAAACTAACTCAATGGAGTGACCTAAAGTAGAAAACCTGGTGCACACTAACTACTAAAAAATTTCATTCAATCTCACTGTTGATGACCTCAACCTCTACAAAAAAACATGTGTATGATAAATTGGAATTAGTATGATAATTTCCACCCCTAGATAAATGAGATGACGAGGATTGGTAATTACCCTTGGATGACGAAAAAATATTCTGTATTGAAAATTTGGAACCCAAGACCATAGCTTTGTTTGACGAGGAATCCTGATGACTCACATATTATGATGACCCGGTTCTGGCCAACATCCTCTCAGAAATATTTTCTCTTTCCAACACCTCAAGATTTGAATTTAGTATAAATGGGTTGGCCACATGCTAGATCTATAGAAGCAAAAACAACTATTAATGACTCACCCCAGCCTCCTCATTTGAAAAATGTTCTGAAGGATTTCACATAAGGGACCTAAAATGAATCTTGAACTGTCATTCACTAGAGCTCCCCTACTAAAGGGTAAGCATCTTCTGGAGATAGGCCACCTTTGAGGTCGAAGAAAAAACTATAATATGAACTAGTCTCAAAACTTCTCCCATTAAATTGATGAAACCTTTCGATCCCTGAGGAACAAGAACCACCACCACCTCACTACTTTACATAGTATCTTCACTACCAACAAAACCCAATTCTCCTTTAGAGAATGAATCAAATTGAAATATTTTTGAACCTCCTACAACCATTCTTATTCAACTCCACATAAAACAAAGCCCTCATTCTTCTACAGACTCTGGCACTAAAACTATTGGATTGTCATCCATTTTTCATTGTCGTCGAACTATAATCTATAGTGATCTTCTGGAATATCCTACAGAATATATATGGATCAATCCTAATGTAAAAGTTGTCTTAGAGCCATTCCTATAAAAAGAACAAATTGTTAGTGCTCTTAAACATGGAATATGGAATATATAACACTACTGTATTTATTATTTAATTATCTTCTTTAAGGTTTTAACCTATCCAAGGTCTATCCATTTCAAACACATGCACAAAAAAGAATGATGTTTGATTATTTCCTAGGTCTCTACCTCATAACCAATATCACTTCATTTAGTAGGCTCAGTAAACTTAAAATTTTATTCATCATATCAAAGGGGGCCATAAACACCCGTGTCTCAAATGGACTCCCCAGTATACATAACTTACTGATCTTAGATGACACCAACACCCTACCTAACCATGAAATTTCACATGTGCCTAGCTCCACACTCCATCCTATACCTCAACCCGAACATCTGATACCACATTGTCATGAACCCCACCTCATAAAGATACCACAATGAGGGGAGAGAGATGGTGACTTCCTATGTCCCACCTTTAGTAGGACCCGATTTGGTGACTAGCACTAAGGATATCATAACCATGCATATGGGAGGCGTTACCGTCTAATAAAAACATGTGGAAGTGATAGATAAGAATAATACACATAATTAAACCTACTCATACATACATACATACATACATACATACATACATACATACATACATACATACATACATACATACATAGATATATATATAAATCTCTAGTGGAAACATGTAATGTAATATAATACTAAAAAAATGAAAGGGAAATAATAAGAACCAAAAATGTAAAGACAAAAATGAACATTAATCCCAAACAACTCCTAAAAAACCAAAATCTTGTAATATCTATCCTGATCTTCAACCTTCTCCAAATAACATGAAAAATAATTTATATATATGTTGTGTGATGATAACAATACACTCAGTAGGATCCTCTTGATATCCCCTTATGAAAATGATAAAGAAAGCATGATAAACATATTGAACTACAGTGAACAAACTCATCACCTAAAAAAGGTATACTCAGTTAAAAACCTTACCATGGATAACTCTCACCGAGTATCACATATTAGAGGGAGAATAATATAATAATGAAACATCAAGTGTACCCTGCTCCCACTTCCCCACTAGTTTTCCTATCTTCCCCTATGTTACACGTCCTGATCCATCTCTCTCCAAAATTAAGCTATCCTGAAGACACTTGGGAAAGGTATCACAACATTCACCTTATGCATCACATAATAACATAACCCCATATCACATATCCAAATATAGAAACCAATTAGTTTCTAGGATCCACCATAACTCGTATTATGTATATCAAACATCTGGTATTACACTTTAAGCTATTACAACCCATACATCGAGTAAGTACCTCCAAACATTATAGCCCATAAAAATCCTACCAATAATATTCCTATAGATATATTTTCAGTAATACATGTGTGTGAAATAACCTCTAGCTGTCAAAAAAATATACACACATATATTTGAAATATAACCACTGTGTAGACCAGCAAAAGTGACTATCAGGAGAAGAGAGTGATGCCAATGGGGGATGTATTCCATCCATCCACCAAGATGTTGGGGAAAAAACTCTCCCAAAGTCCACTAGGTGTTTGTTTCCCTAAAGAACATAGATGAGGTAGTTTATTAAATCACAAAATATACATGATATAATATATCTCACAACCACACTATCGGCATGACCTATTCTTATAATCAAATGTAGATAAAATCACTCAAACTCCTGATTTTCCCAACAAAGACCAAATATCCTATAAGCATACAAGCATTTTAAAGAGCTATATTAAATCCATTATTTATTTATATCATTTCTTCCATTAATTAATTCATTAGACATTAATAAATAATTAATATCATTCCACATTACATTATATTAATAATCAGAGTAAATACCATGCCCTCCCTTCATAACCAAACATAATCCATGATTTATCAATATTGAAATATTTTTATCATTAGAATTCCATCACTAGTCAACCACATGGGTTAAGAATTATTTATTCATTATTATAATCATTATATATCTAGGTACTCTAGGAAAACCATACTAATATTACACTTAGAGGAAACATGCAACCATGATCATTTAACCACCTTATTTAGTGGGGAAAGGAATGCAGTTAAAATTATAAACTCATCCATTATCCATTAAATAGATCCACAAGCGAGCATCCCATGTCTCAACATCACATAAAAGAGTAAGAATAAATTCCACACATTCCATAATCTCTAGTTCCATCCTTATTACCCACATACATATACCAATTCATATTTCTATAATAGTCTTAAACTGCTGGCACATCATCTAGGCCTCCCTACCCACATATCACTTCAGCCATCCCAGGATCATATCACCTCTGTGTCTCCCTACCCATAAAAAATCATCCATCCCAGGCATAACCATATGAGGCTTATATCACAAGGATTGTATCTAGAGAAAATAACATGGAAGCATGAAACAATAAAAAAAACATTACCAATAGGGCAGTCTAGGATCTAAATGAAGGTATCCAACCTTCACATAAACAAGATCTCAGAGATCCAAACCCCATGTACTCAACCTTCTCAATAACATGGGGAATTCATGCCCTAGAAATTATATTTATCAAATAATCTATTTTTCTTCCATCTTGATTTAAACAATTCATTATTATCAGGTTCCAACTATGGGGAACTGAAGGCATGAAGCTATAAAAAGCTACTAAACTAAATAATAAATTAATTTAAACATGTTTCCATGCATCCAAAAATTAACACTTATCATGCCTTTTTTATCATTATCCACATGAATAAATTAGATTAACATTAAATATAAATTCCATTAATTATATGAAAGATCACATTCATAGTTAAAAATTTGCATTGCATTCATTTGATTATCATCAAATTACATCAACCACCAAATTACAAACTTGATTCTTCTCTAATTATTCTTAAGACAATTAATTATCAATTAATTATGAATGTATATTATTTACCAATTTCAATGAGATATTACAATAATAATAACAAGATATTAAATCATACAATATAAATATCACACTATTTAAAAAAACACGAATCAAACCACTATTGTAGTATAAAATAACAACATCATCAACATGCAATCATAACTAATTTATTTAATCTAGTTCACTATTGTTAGGTTACTCCCATTTACATCCAAAGGGATAAAATATGATGAATTTATGATTGAATGAAAATAAACAGAGAAAAACAATCAAAGTTATCAATCTTATTCTCACGAGAACAAACTAACATTATTTATCCTAATCACCTCTCCTAGAATAACTACATCACTCCAAGGATGACACGACAAAAACAAACCATAAAAAAAAAAAGAAATCCAATTATAAATATAGGAGATCAAGATCCATTGAATGGAAAGAATAATGGAAGTAAAATGAGACCTATTGATAAGAATCATAATAAATGGTGGTAGAACTTACCTTGGATATCGAATACTGAATCCGAAGGATTGATCCTTGTCAATGGAATCCCAAAACACTGAGAAAAGGGTCTCAGGATTTCCTGGTGTTGAGAGGTCCATAGGTTTTTGAATAAAATATAGATAACCTCGCCTTTTATAAATGTGCTACATAGTGGATTCACATGACGTGTAATCCTTACACGTTATGAAATCATTGGGTTTTATATCTCGTAGAAAAATGCTTCACCTTGAGGAATTTATACTTATATAAATAAACAATATGAAGAATCCTATGGACCATCCTTAAAAATATATGAACTACATACACATGATGTCAAAATCCCGTACATGTCATTTATTCTCCTAGCATCCAGCTTTTAGTATCCTAACCCCTCCTGGCTCACTCTAGGCATCCTTCGAGCACCATGAGCTTCAGAAAAATGAAAGGGGTCTAATTACATGGATCTAGGAACTTAAAAGTACTTTAAGTGTGGAGATCTTGGTCACTTTTCTATCTGATTCCCAAATCCAAAGTTGATAGGAGAAAACGAAGTCTAAGTTATATAAGACCATTTGAGGTTTGACCCAAATTTTCAAGATGAATTTTATTTAAGGGGAAGAATGTAACGAACCCAAAAAGTGATATTATTTTAATAATGGACCTCTTTCCTCTCAATAACTTTCTGTTATATTTTTCAATATAATCACATAAAAAGTCCTTTTAATTTCTCAAGAACTTTACACATCTTGTGTTTATATGAACTAGTACAACTAGAAACCGTTAAGGGGTAGAAAAAACAAACTAGAAACCAATAACACTTTTTTTAAATATTTAAGAATGTTACATTTAGTATACAACAATACCCAATATAATACTGAATATTACAATTGTAAGACTAAAATAGGTCAAAAAAACTAAAATAAAAAATTTGGATAACCTGAATCCCCTAGAATCTTTACATCCATAAACATCACTATAATAGAGTAAATAAATGTTATTAATAACATATTCATTTTGGAAACACAATTGAACCTTGACAGAATTGAAGTGAATGATGAAGTGTAAGAAGGGTAGTGTATTTATAGGGAAATATGATTATATACCTTTATGTTTTTAATTAAATATAGTTGATCATAATTATAGAAATTAATCAATAAAACATTTGATAATTATTATTATTGTTTACATAAACACATTTAAGTGATCATCGTGGTTATTTAATTATATAATCAAAATTATATAATTGTCTGAGGATATAAATATATTCTATTAAAAATATGTTTTATTATAAATATATAAGTTTTAAATAAAAATTATTTTCATGAATTGATCTTATAAATAACTTTTTAAAATTATAATATATTTTAATTATGTCCAAAATAGTTTTTGTAAAATTCAGAATGTTTATTTTACTATAAAATTAATGAATTTTAATAAATAAGGATTTTTATTTAAAAGTTAAAGCTATCATACTTAGAGTTTTATTTGAAGAAAAAAATTTCATTTTCGGACTCATCATGTCGAAATTATCTAATTTGTTTTTTTTTTGAATTTTTAGATAATTTGTTTTGGTGAAAAAGTGAAAATTACTATATTATGAGAACTATGATTTAATGACATCATTATTTTGTCAACATGTTTAAATATTTTATCAGACATTTTAGTCAATGAAAATTAAATTTAATAATTATAAATATTTATTTATACATATTAATTTTAATATATAAATTTATAGTTTACTTTTTCGATAAATAATTCTAAATTTGAAATATTGTTTTTGTTTTTGTGCATTAATTGGGTTATATGGATGATAATTTTATTTTTTGGAAGGCATTAAATGTAAAAAAAACTCTCCCACTAATTAATAGTCTATAAAATTGGTTTTAATTCATTGAACCCACAAGTGGTTAACTTATATAATAAAATAACCAATATTTAATCCTTTTAAACCCAACCCTCCTCAAGTATAAATAACACCCATTACCCTTCACTCTCCAATAAAAAATCCTAATCCAAGAACATGTGGTAATATTACCTCTAAATTGTTACATATAATTCTCCATCAAGGTCCCATGTTCCCACACTAAAGTTTTAAGAAGCAAATCATTATGGTAAGGAAATTTTCTTTTTCTCCTATTTCGTTCAAGTACCTCGTTTTTTTATGTCTATAAATGTGGAATTATATTCTTCTTAAAACGATTTTTATCATCCATTTACTTCAAAAATAGTGTTTTACTAAAAGAATACATTTTTGCCCTTGCATTATTTCCTCACTTTAATCGATGATGTATATCGTCATGCTGCCTAATTTATTTCTTGAATTTCTGTCTTTTACATGAGAAATTAAATATTTTTGAATACCCAAACCACTTAAGTTTAAGTGGTAATTCAAATATATTGAAAAATATTTTATTTATTTTGGGATTTACATTTATTAATCCCAATTTATATTTTAATGGGGTAAAAATGATTTAATTTTCATGTTTTAAGCACTTATATACTCAATGATTCTGTATGGAACCCATTCCTTATTTTCCATGGGATATTGATGAAATGTTTTATTATGATATTTGTGGAACACATGAATTAATAAAAATTAAGGTTTAACCCTAATAGTTATCTAAAGTTTTGGGTAAATAATTAATCTCTAGATATGACATGTTTTATGATACCTTGGTGAATAAACCAAGTAATTAAGATTTATGACACATTGGATATAAAATTTGGTGAAATACTTAAGAATGTATAAATTTTATATTATAGAAAAATTTCCATTTTATGAATCATGTTCTTTATATTATTATATATCCCATGGTTATATTACTATGCCTTATTGATATGATTCTTTGCCACATGCCATGTATATCCTTTGTTTATTCCCCTACTGGGCTTTATTCTCACCCCTTTCTTTGGTGGACGTCCCCAGGATAGGAAATAGAGTACAAGTAACTTAGAAAGAACCTATTATGGATTATTTTAAGTGTATTAGAAGAATTCATATGTTTTTAGGTTCTTATTATTTTATGTACGTAAATTCCTAAACAATAAACCTCAAAATATCATTTATATTATTAACTTTTGAACCATTTAATGAAAGGTTTATGAAATAAAAAGGTGGGTCACTATATATGCAACAATCATTTTTTAATTGTAGGTGTCTATGATAAAAATACACCATAAATTGTGGAGTGTAAAAATTCAATAGGAGTAGAGAATTTAGAATATCCCACCCTATATGAGATCATGCTACATTGATGTGTCAATGCCACAGTAGGTTCCTGTGACAAGTAGATAGAGGAGATCTTATTGTAGATTTTGGTGGTTTATGAAGAATCTCAGTTAGAGTTCATGGAGATTGAAGAGGTAAACGTATTTTGTGGACCTGGTTATAGAAAGGTATCCAAACAACAGTGTTATTGACCATGCTGCAGCATAGGCTAAGATAGCGAGGTTATACCACTGTGGAAGAATCCACAATATATTACTTGTAAAAAGAATGATACTGCACCCTATGATTTAGGTATATGATATATACATGTTGTATTGGTGGTTTCACATAGATATTGAAAGTGGTAAATATTGGTTGAGCCTCTAGGGTTTATAATTCAAATTTAATTGTTCATGATGAACCAAAAAATTATAGGGGACACTTGGCACAATACCCGAAAAGGGAGATCCAATCCTAAGTATCTGACTGAAATAAAAAGTGGGGGAGTCTTGATTTTCATTAATAGAAATATAGACACACATGGATAATGTTAGAATCATATTTTCATTGGGTTATTATATATCTCTTATAGAGGGTTGAAGACCAAAGAAGGTGTTCTTCCAGGAGTCATATTCTCATTGAAAGTCAAAATTGTTTGCGATAAAGAGAAACTTCATTATGGGTGTATGTTTGAATCATATTTATGTGATGAAAGAAAGATTCATCAAACAATGCAGTGAGTTATAAAATTATTTACGGTAGTTAACATGGAGGTTTAGTGACACAACTCCAAATTATACATGTTTAGTAGTTATATTTTGTGAATTTGGTGCACATACACATTATTATGCATGATCTATGGACTAGGCCAGTGCGGGGGACAATGTAAAATAACTAAATTTATTTACTTCTTTCATGTATCATTGAGAGGAAAAATATATAGAAATTCAAATGTTCTTTAAGGTGATAAAACAACATCCACATACAAGGAATAATTGTTTAAATGTCCATACCTTGATTCACCCCCTCTTAGGGTTTATTTTTATATAAGGGTATAATAAGAGGTATCAAATGTATGCTTTTTATTTTTCTATATTGGAATAATTTAAATAGTTTTCAATCATAAAGTAATCCCCATATTTAAAGTTAATAATTTCTAGTTATGAAAAAGCTGGATGGAACATTATTTCAAATACTTAGTCATGGAAGTTTACACAACAACAATTTACAGAATCCTTACTAATATTTCAAAAGAGTTATTTCCAAATCGGAGATAATTGATAATTGTATCTATATAAAATGAATTTATTCTTTGGTAAATTTTCTATCTAATCCAATTTTTATAAATTTAATATATTTTAAAACCTATCATTTTATATAGGAAAAGAATCAGAATATTTATGAAGGATATTAAAAGTTTATGGAGGAAAAGTTGTAAGTTCTTTGAAAAAATATGAATATTTTAGAATGAATTTAAATGATATGATCGATGATCTTTTGATCATATAAATTTTCTTATTAAAGATATGAGAGGGATCAGTGAAGATAACAAATATTTGAAGACCATAAAGAGGATCAGGAGAAGTATCACTCATAATTTCAATGTAATAGTGTCAGTTCTAGAAGAAAAATATCCACAAGATTTCCCTCGATTGTTTGAAAAGTACTCTTTTGGCTTATGATATGATAAATGAAGATAATGATTAAATAATAAATGAAATTAATCAAGAGGTGGAATTTAATTACAAGGATAAATTCTCAATCAATTAGAATCCAAAATTTTATGAAGTTGATTAGGTTGTCTCAGTTCTGTCCTCTAATCGTAAGAGAGGAAGAGAAAGGTTTTAGGTTAAGAATTCTCTAACATGCTTCAAATATGGTAAGGTGGTATATCTTGTTGGATAATGTCCTAAAAAATTTCAAGAAAGTGATGATGATGAAAAATAGCCAATGATTATGAAAAATAAGGTACAAAGGATTCCCATTGAAGGTCCATAAAAAGGTATAGTTTTATTTCTAAAGAAGAAGATAGTTCTGAAGTAACTGAACTAGAAGGGGTTTAAAACTATACGGATTAAGGTGTGTTAATTGATATTGGAAATAATTCACATTATGATAATAGAAATTATGAGAATGATGAAATTATAGGAAGGGTATATTCATAGTTTGAACTTGAGGCATCACTTAGAGAAATTTATTTTTGGAGAGAAAAGATTAAGAAGGGAAGTGTAGTGGTGTATGATTGCAAGCATTACATGCAACAAAAAGAAGAAGAAAAATAATAATTTAATCTATAACTTGAATAAAAATCAAAGATCATTGATTTTTTGGATAAAACTGTAAATCATAGAGTTAAGATAATTGAGGAGATGGAAGAATAATTTATGAACTAACTTTGAAAGTGTGAAGATCAAGAACGATTGTTGAAACCAGATATGATGAAAAATAATTAAAAGGAATCATCATCAAGTCAAGAAAAAGGAAAAACTAAGGAATAATGTATACATATTCCTCAATTTCAGTGGTTCAAAGATAAATTCAAATATTTGGTAAATAATATTGATGAGAATAAGAGATCTATAGTTTTCTCAAAACCATAAACACTAACACCATCACAGAAGATATAACTTCATGACGCTAGAAATGAAAAAAATAATGTGCCCAAATAAAATTATAATACATCAAGAGATGGATGTTTTTTATAAATAAATATCGGACACACTTATTATGCGTGCTCTATTTCTAGGATATCCTTCTCGGATAGATGAAAATCCAAGAAAGAATGAAATTTTTTCTAATCATTATTTTTCTTTTAATAGATATAGGTTTCATAGTTAAGGCTTTAGGTATAATAATATAAATTGGGCATCAATCATGAAACAAATTTTATCGAGAGTTCCTTGAAAAATAAGAAATAAAATGATGGAACATTCATCAAAATGGATTGAAACTCAGACTGTATTTTATTATTTCAATAAGAAAAACAATACATCATAGATAAAACTTTTGAGGAGGCACACTTATCACAAACATGGGTGATGAAATGGAGTTTAGCTAAGTCTATGGTTTCTGGGATTTATTTTTGTAAAACTGAAAAGTTGAGCTCATGGATTTTGGATAGTGGATGCACATTACATATTACTGGAAATAAAGACGTCATTGCGAATATCAAGTATAATAAAGATGGTGTAATTCATTTTGACAATGATGAGTCTATTAGGATTGTTGGGTCTGGAAAATTTATGATAAGAGGAAAAGATCTCAGGAAGATGGACATTCTCTTGGTTGATGGATTTATTCATAATCTTCTCAGTATTAGATAATAGTGTGAACATAAACATACAGTGTAGTTAAATGAAAATGTATGAGCTATCAAAGATAAAGATGGTTCACTTATTCTTTAGTGAAGAAGAACCAAGTGAAATATATACATTTTCAGAGAGGAAAATTTCTGTATGTATTCCAAAGAGGAGGAGATTATGATATGGCTCAGGTGAATTTTTTATTTGAGAAAAAACATATTTGGAGAGGTTTGTAAAGATAAATTAATCATGTGATATTCCCTATCTCACAAATGATCACACTCACATATGTGATTCTTCTTAAAAGGTGAATATTATCCTGAAGTATTATAGGCCTAAGAAGATGAAGGGATCAATGTTTCTTGAGCTTGTGGATATGGATATCCATGGGATAATTTCAACCAGATAAATGAATGGAAATCGATATTATGTACTATTTGATTATGAATTCAAAAAAATGCCATATATTATTTATATCACCTAGAAGTATGAGGTATATAGATGTATCAATCTATATCAAAATATATATAAAAATATTTTTGGTGTGAATATTAAATAATTAAATACTGGTAATGAGAATGAATTTATAAATCATCAAGTAAAAGAATATGTAGAGAATCATGGAATTGAACATTAGGTTTCAACTGTTAAAACACCCTGAAAATGGGGTATTAGAAAGAAGAAACACATAATCAACAACATGGATTGAAAAATGTTGATTGAAATGTATCTTATAAGAATATACTATAATTAAGCTATTCTTATTACATTATACACAAAAAATAGATAATTTCTGCTTCCAAATGAAGTGTGAACACTATATTACATTTGGTATAAAAAATCCCACACTCAAGTAAATTAAAGAGTTTGGAAGTAAATGTTTCATTATCAATAAGGATAAGAGATTTTTTTGAATCTTAGGTAGATTAAGTAACATTTACTAGATACTCATATAATAGTTAATCTCACTTGTGTTACAACAAGATAATTTAAAATACGAATAAGATAAATGACATTATAGTGGTTGAATGTGGGAATATGGCATCTGCACATGAGTAGATCTTACAAGAAAACCAAAAAAATTTTAAAACAAAAACCAAATAATAAGCATAAGATTTTTGGGGGAGTTAAATAGAATGAATAAAACTCTAATGAAGGATCATATTTTGAATAAAATATAGAAATTTCAATAAACTCATAATGAAAAAAACACGAGGGGATAAAGTGACCAAAAGAATCCTTATTACGGACCATACAACCTCAGTCCAAAGCATAAGAATGAAGTCTCATTAGTAGGTATATTTATTTTCATTATTAGAACTATAATATTTTAAATAAGTTATTAGTGATGATATTTCAGTCAGAGATATAAATGGAGAGCATTACCAAATAGAGAAAAATGATACATGGGAATTTGTTCTAAGTCCATGTGATAATATTGTTATAAGATACAAGAGGGTATTCTAAAATAATATTATTGAAGATGGAAAATTAATTGAAAATAAATAATTAATTTTGTGAAAAGGGAATTCCCAAATTGAATTAATTCATGTTAATTATATGTTTATACACACAATATGATTTGAAACTATTCAGTTATTCTTTGACATAGAAATTTATAAGTGATTCAAAATATATTAGATAAATGTTAAATATGATATCTTGAATGATGTAATTAAATAGGAAGTGTATATTGAAAAGTTAGATGGTTTTCTCATTGATTAAGATTAAAAAAAAGTGTGTCGAATGAAGAATACATTGTATGGCCACAAACTAGCAACATGAAAATGGAATTCTAAGTTATATTATTGTCTAGATAAGTTTTATTTATATAAAATAGTTGATTATTATAAAATCTAACCAATAAGGAGAATTATCATTGATTAATGGTGCTTATCTATGTTTATTACATAATTTTAGAAGGCTTGGATGATAACCAATGTTAGAATTATTTAAAAATAATGAGGTTCAAATTCAAGATGTATCTAATTGGTGAAATTTTATTTTTTACTTATATTGTAAGTCATTAAAATATTAAATGGGATATTTATCTCATAATAAACATTCAAAGGAGATTTTAAGAAGATTTAATATGGAGGAATTAGGGCCCTTGGAAACTCTAGTATAGATTAAACTAAAATTATTAAAATATAAATAGGGAAACAAGGTTGATGAAACTAAGTATCAGAAAATCATTTTTAGATTACTCTATTTAACTACCACTTGATTTGATATTTTAATTTTCTACAAGTAATGATTCTTGGTTTAAGACTAATCCTAAAAAAATCCACATGAAAACTATAAAAATAGTACTTTAATATATCTATCATATGTAGAAAATTGTTTATTTTGTCAAAAAAATTCATATAATAATTTTTTGGGATTTATTAATGCATGTTGGGATTGTTCCATAGATAACCAAAAAATAACTTCAGGTGGTGTTATTTATCTTGGTATTTTATATATATCATGGAAACAATAAGTAGGATTTCATATCATTGATCACCCCTGAGGCTATGTATATTACTACCACTCAAGAATACACCCATTTTCTATGGATGAAACAACAACATGATGATGTGGGTGTTCAAGTGATTTCACCAATTCTAATCATATGTGAAAATTAAATTGAAATCAATATCATTAAAAATACTATACAACATTCAAAAACCAATCATATTGACATCAAATAAAACTTTATAAAGGAAAAGGTGGGGTAAGGAACTATAGTTTTGGAGTATGTTTCAGTACAAGATCAAGTAGTTGATATCATAAAAAAGGCACTACCCATAGTGGTGTTTGGTAAAAATGGTTGTATCCAGAAGTTCAACCATATCCATACACTTAATTTATTTAGGGATTGAAACCCCACTCCTTAGGTATTTTTTCTCACCTATTTCTTTTGAATTTCTAACCCCATATAATAAAATTTTCAATGCGATCTCTCTTGGTTCATTGCTAAAGGGTGAGAAAGATCCAAGTATAGTTGAAAGGGGGACAAAATTAATTCAAATATGGAGAGTATGTTAATGAAAAAATTGTGGTATATATGTGTTTGTTAAAGGGTTTCAAAGTTGGTCATGATAAACTTTTCACTAATTTATTTTCTCTCACTCCAGGCATGGCTCCTATGGACATAAAATTGATAATTAGTGTCTCATTGATACACATCATGAATATATTATATTTAGAGGATGTATCACTTTGGAGTATTTGAATTATTTTTAAAATACATGTAGTGGATATTATTATCTATGACCCCTTTGGATGTTTTTATGGGTTGTGTTTGTTTAGAAGGTAAAGAGAGAGACAATTTAAGAGAAGCTCTGTCTCAAAGATAGAGCCTATGTTATAGCTTATGATCCATGCCATAAGATGTTTTGAATTAGATGATACTGTTCTATGTGTGATATAAAATATTTCACATGATTTATTCACCATGGTCACCCCATAATGTTATTTGTGAGGGTGCAAGACAACCCCACTCAAGGACAACACCAGAGTAGCCTCGAGACAAGCCGGTGGCTGAGCTCAGGGGCTACATAGATGAGTGATCAAGTAGGGATAATTAGTGCATAAGAATGTGTGTATTAGAAAATTACCCCACACCATAGGATAGAAACATGGATTTAGTGGTCCACGACATAGGAAAAAACAAGGAGGAGGCCATGATTGGGCCATGTTACTCACAATTGGCAGGTTGAGGGAATGAAGAAACTTATATGTAAATAAAATTCAAGAGGTAAGTGTAACATGAGACTGAAGAGTGTTTTTCCATGACATATCCTATTACTCCATGATATAGGTCCATTTTTGATAAATTACAGATCCACTATAGTTTTCAATGTTTCCATGTCATAGAGAATAGGTTAAATCTTTATCCCTTTGAAAGAGAAGGTGTCCACACCACAACTATACCTTTCACTGTGGAAGGTCTAAATTCAACCAGATTAGAGAGTTCAAAATATCTAACCCTAGATAATATCATACCGTAGTGATGTTTCCACTTCATAGTCAGTTCCATGTGATAAGATGTTTTAGGAGATCTTGTCATAGATCATCTGGGATTATGAAGATGATCATGTGAAGATAAAGGAGATTCATGAGACAATAATGATTTTTTTGTATATGGTAAAATACCGGTGTGCTTTCCATAGTGTTCTAAACCATTCCAAAGGATAGGATGAGACAGTAAGATTGTACCATAGTGAAATAAACCATGCTATAGTACTTTTAAAAATAAGGATACTATGTTATAGGAGTCTAGGGAACACCACAACCTAGTAGAAATAACATTTTCAATCAAAAGATGAAGTGAGAAATATTCATTAAACCTATAAGGTTTCCAGTTAAAAATAAATGGTGAATAATGACCCTAGTAAATATAATGTAAACATAGAACAATACTATAAAATAGAGAGTCAATAAAAAATATTTGATTTAAATAGAAAGTGGGAGAATCCTACTATGTTGAAATAAGATGATAAACACACATAAATAATTGTAGGAGTATATTTTCAAAGGGTTATTCCAGATCTATTATCGAATGTTGAAGGTCAAAGAATGTGTTATTCTAGGAGTCCCATTCTCATTAGAATTTGATATTGTACATGCTTAATAGAAACACCATTAGAGGATTATGTTTTCGTCATCTTCATGTGAAGAAGGAAATATTTAACAAACAGATTAGAGAGTTCCTTATTTAAGGAGATAAGTGAGTTCTCTAATTATTCATGGTAACAAACTGGGAGGGTTTTTGAGATGACTCTACATTATACTTGTAAAGTAGTGAGCTTTACTAAACTTGTGCATAGACACATTTTTTTTCATGATCCTTGGATTAACCTAGTGTGGGTGAACCAAGTAAAATTCCTTATGTTATTTTCTAATTTCATCCATTATTTAGAGGAAAATAGAGAGAATTTAAAGATAATAGGATCCTCATACAAGGAAGAATTTATTTAAACTTCCATACCCTGATTCAGCCCCACTCTCAGGGTGTAATCCTATATAAGGTTCAAGAAAAGGGTGTGACCTATTCCATGTCTTTACACCTCCCCATGAAGAATGTATGGGATTTGTTATAAAAAATATCAACAATGAGTTGAAAACAACACTCATTCTGGTAAGATATCCAGGAAGATAATGTGATTTTCCACACTCACTCATGGATTAGAAAATTCCATTTATTGGACTAATACCATGTCTCAGCCCATGCCTATATATCATGTAAAGATTACTAGTAAAGTGAAAAAAATAATTATAATTCTTAAGAGAGCCTTGACACCATCTCTGAAATCAAAACCTATATAATATCAAATGGTGCCTCCCCCTGAATGATGACAATAATAGTAATGTCTTCTACAGTAGTGGATAAAAGATAAGAGATTCCTGCTAAAAAAATATGAAAGAATAATTTTTATTATTTTTGAAATGATCAAGCCCCTAGTTACTTCATATTGGATTCAGATTTTTTTTGAAGATACCAAAACCCTTGAATCTAGACCCAAGTTGGCCTTAGCGACCAGCTGAATTATTTCCCCTTCCAACAAATGTAAAGTACCTTTAGGGTTGTTGAGGATGTGATTATTGGTTTCTATTTTTTCAATATTATTGAAAAAGTTTTTTAGGGTGAAAAATGTTTTTGAGATGATTCTAGGTGATTTAAGTTAATTATATAGCAGTTCTATGCCTAAATTGATTATTTTGGAATTTTTCTTGAGCTTTTTAATGCAGTCAATCAAACTGTCGTATGGTTAACCATGTAGTCATGTCTTCAATCTGCTTATATTCAAAAAAAATTATATGGTCGGTCAAATGGTCATGCTATTGATTGAAATGTCAGTGCAGTTGTTTGAACTCTTCATGAGGTTGATAGGATTCCATGTGTGTTTAGTTGATGGGGATGCTTAAAAAACGTAGAGATGATTGAATATATTGTGTGGTTGATAGGAATTTCAGGTAATTACTTAGTTATAGTTTGTGGTTAATGAACATGGTTAATCCAAAAATTGTGGTATGTATATATGTTTGATCTACCTTATGGTCGGTCCCATACTTAGTAAAATTTCATGTGAGTTTACTATAAAAAATGATAGTTTCTAGACTTTGTGTTTTCTAAATAAATTTAACCATATGATGTTAAAATTGTTCCAAAAAACATAAAATATCACATTTAAAATGTGATTCAAGATGTTTTATGTGAGAATTTGATAATTGTGATTAATACTAATATCCATTTATTAGTGTGAGCTAGTTTTTTTTTTGAAAAGATGCTATTGTGCTTGGAGGTTTTTCTATTTTTGATGAATCTCTAGATGTTTTATCTGGAATTAAATTGTGATGATGGTGTGCTTATATTAAAATAAAATAATCACAAGAATTAGTTTTACAGTGATTATAGATGATTTATTAATGATTTACTTTGTGTTTCACTAAGATATAGTTCTTCATATCATGAACAGTATGAAGAATATGGAGTTCAAGATTGTTTTAGAAAGAAAGAAGAAGATGGGTATTCTTATAATTCATAAATTAATGATTTTGGAGTTATTTTAAATATTAAGAAGAAATAATATTATAGAACTTTTTTGTATAGATGGTATGTAACAATAAGGTTATAAGTGGAATTTCACTGTAAATATGTAGTAATTAAATGTCAAGAATATTTAGGAGATCGTGGTGCATTTTTAAGCCTATTCTAATAGGGAAATAACAAGGAGTATCATGTTATATGAATATATAGAAATAATAATAAATAATGATGATTTGGATAATTATTTACTAGAATTGAATTAATTCATAGAAATCCAAGTATCCCTAATATTGGTAGTTTACATATAATGAGAAGAGTACTCTCTGAATATTGATTTTTTTTAAAAAAATAGTCTGTGAGAAAAGGATGGAATTTAATGCTGAAAATATATAATCATCATATTAATCTGGTGGAGATTTAAAATTTAGTTAGATAATATCATATTTATAAGAAGTTTAATATCATTTCTATGTGAAGTGATGTGTTTTTCTTCAATATTCTTTAAGGCTCATCAAGGGAGATCTATATTAGTTATTATTGATGTAACTGAACTCTAAAAAATTTGTTTCTCATCTAAGTTACATAATCTGTATGAAGGCAGTGTGAAACTACATAGTTTGGAATTACTCTAGATTTGCATGGTGTGGCTCTATACCAACACTGTAAGATTGTGAATTGATGTTTCTTATAGAATAGAATAAGTGGTTAGGGAGACTAACCATGATAATTAGTTGTTTACCTATAAAGGGTTTGAACCTTGTAAATATCATTGATTTCACTCTATCTTTATTTTATGAATAAATTTGTGAGGTTGAGTCTCTAAATTAGAGTGAATCAAACCTTAACATGTTACTAGGGTAGATTTAATTAAAAATAAATTATAATTATTGGTCTCTACTGATTCAACCCCTCAGTGGAGTAATTGCTTCCTAGGGACTTCAATTTGTATCAGAGTATGGTCCCTCCATTTGATTTAATCAAGTGATAAGAATGGATAATCGAAATTCATCAAACAAAATTGTTGTGCCTACTTTGGATGGAAAAATTCAACATAGTTTGAAGAATTTTTTCACATATATTCTTTTTTTTCATATAAGTTAGATATATTGTTGTATTTGGTTTCCCACCCATTGAAGTGAATTCTCTAAAGAATCTGGTAGATAAAAGAAAAATATTAAATGATGAAAAAATAAAATACCATTCCAATTTCCTTGTCAGAAATTTTTTTATGAATGTGATTGGAATTTAATCAACTTAAGAAATCCATGAAAATGTTGAAAGTAGATAAGAAGGAAATATAAAAGTCAAGTATGTTAGATTAAATATATTTATAAGTGAGTTTTAAGACATCAATATGGTTGAGTAAGAGAATATGGATAATTATTTCTCTTAGTCAGATGATCTTAGTAATATCCTGGGGTTTGGTGAACAATTTTAAGACTCAAAAATTGTTAAGAATATTATAAGGAACTTTCTGGATATATTTTATCATAATATCTCTGCTATAGAAGATAAATATGTTCTTTACATGGATTAATTTCATAACATTATCATATCTTTTGAAATGATAAAAATTATAGACTTCAATAAAAATGTAAAAGGTGAAATGTATTTTGAAGTAACGAGAAAGTTATAAATTAAAGAACATGTTGAAAATGATGATTTGAGTGACTCAAAAAATTATGAGAATAAATAATACTACTATATAATCATTGCTCTTGATTAAAATATATTTATGAGGGGAAAGAACAACGAAAATGGAAAATATCCTCTATGATACGAAAAATGAAATGGCATTATGAAATTTTACATTAACTATCCCATGAATAAGGGAATAGATTCTGAATTTGAAGATGATGAAAAAACCTTAGAAAAATAAATGGAATAAAACTTGGAAAGAATCATCTAAATAAAGAAGAAACAAGAAGAAATTTTCTAGAGGAAAGAGAAGAAATGTGATGATAAAATAAGAAGTTTTTAGGCACTCATCTAGTATTAAATATGAAAGTGTGTTTGGTGATAAATTTTCCAATTTCATAGCTCACAGTAATGAAGGATTTTACACTTTATGTAGTGAAGAATATAACTCCGTACCAACTAATGTGAAATAAATATTGAAGGATGAAATGAAATTATGTATTGAGTAGAATAAAATGATCAATAATGAAAATAAAAAAGTGTTGAAATATATCAAGAATGTCATTGAATAAAAGAGTGAGCTTGAAAAGTGAGAAGCAACCCTTGTTGATGAGAACAAAAATTTTAGGTTGAAAGTTGCTGAACATGAGATGATAATAGATCTTGAAAAAAAATTATTTGAAAGAATAACTTTATACGATAATGTCTAAGTGTCTTGAGGCTCAAAAAAATGTAAATAAATTGAAATAATATTTTAAAATTTCAATTGATGTCAAAGTTGAATCTATAAATCAACTGATTTTATTTTTACAATAGAAAAAGTTAAATATGAAGATAAAAATCTATTTGTAATTATGTTTACACTAATAATAAATGATTTAATTAACATAATGGTCAATCTTGGGACATGTAAAGGGTGGAGAAACATTCACCCATTTTAGTAGAATAAAAGAGGTACTATGGAATCTCTTAAACTTTCAAACAAAATAAAATATGGATTGAAAATGTTTAGCAAGAAAAAAATTCTGGATAGCACTATGGTAAGGATTTTGATGAATGGGGAAGATTTACCTTACAAGGGTACTTCTGACACTATAGAGTGTTCAAAAAAATCTTACACATACTGATACAACATGTTTTTTCATGGTATGATGCATAAAGTTTATATGAGTCATATATAAGTGAAAAAACCAAATGTGCATAGAAGTAAGGCTATAAAATAAAAGGTTTTCGACATGCATACTTATAACAGTTTCCAATGTTTGGAGGAAGTATATTGTAATTGTGAGAAATAAGGTCACTATAAATGAATATAAAAATATTACCTGGATATAAAAAATTTATCATGAATTGAAATATAATTTAGAAACAAAATAAAGAAATAACATTCCTTGTTGAGTTAGCATTGAATGAAAGTTAAGAAAAAAAAATCATGCATTATTGAGAGTTAGTGCTCCTCCTACATGACTGGTGATACAAATATTTTTTATAATTTTTAAAATCATGTAGTTGGAGAAGTTACTTTTGGTAATGGTTTCTTCTTAAAAATTAAGGGTGTTGGTTTGGTTGAGATTGAACCTCAAAACATGAAATCAAATGATATTTTAAATGTGGAAGGGATGAAGCACAATCCATTAAGTGTTAATTATCTCTATGATGATGGCCATGAGGTTGTTTTCAAGAAAGAAGGTTGTTTAATTGATGTCTTAAAGGATGGAATGACTATTTCTCAGGGAATAATAACTAAATGAAATATTTTTTTGATAGGCGATCCTACCAATTATTGCTACAAATGTACAAAAGATGAAATTTTTGGTGGCATGGATTGATTGGACATTTGGGTCAATGGGGTCTGAGTAAATTTTTAAAGCATGAATTTGTGGGAGATGTTCCCATGCTTAAAAGATAATAATATTTTATGTGTGGAACATTTTAAAAGGGTAAGATGATTCATAGATATCATAATAGGATATAAATTCTCTTTTATAGGCCACAAAGCTTATATACACTGATTTATGTAGCCCAACTAAGAAAAATTAAAAAATGGGTGATCTGTATTTCATCATAGTAATTGATGATTTCACATGAATGAAAAATGTGATGTTACAAAATAAAAATAAGAGGCATTTGATATGTTTAAATATTTCAAAATATAAGATGAAAAATACATGGGTCTTTATATAAAAAAAATGAGATCTAATCTTGAGAAGGAGTTTATAGGTTATGAATTTGAAATTTATCTTGCTAAACATGGAATCAAACATTTTTTTAGCATATCATATCCTCCCAAAAAATGGATTGTTTGGGATAAATAATTGTATTTTATTGATATGAGTGAAACAATTAATCAAAATGAGTTAATCACTCTAGGTCTGGGGAGTCATCAGGTCATATGTACCCATTCTATGAGGATCTAGAATTTGATCACCTTTTTTCATATGATCGATAGGATAAACTTCACCCAGAGGATCCACCTATGAGAGATAAAAATAATTCCATACCATCTATATAAATCAATATTGTTCTTCTGTGTCTCTTTAAGAAGGATAACATAAATGATCTTCAGCCCCAATTAGCATAACCAAGACTCTTCAACCAAGTTGATATGAATAACAAGAGAAGAATAAAAGTACTAGGTTTTAGAAAAATTTTATTTTTCTTCATGATAACACTCACACGGACTGAGTCTAGTCATTTAGAAGAAGGCTTTGATCCCAGTTGTAATGATAACTCTATAGATGAGAGCACTCCCACTTCATCTCAATGATCCAAGGAAATCCTTGAATTTTTTTTGGATCATTAAATACCTCGACATAATGGATATAAATTAAAAATTCATAAAGGTAATACTTCCAATCTCATGATATTAGATGTTCTGTTGTCTCAAATGATAGTGTATAAGTGGGAAGACATCTACCAAATTCCCCTAATAATGATGCTCATACTTTAGAACTTTTAGGACTCAATGATTCATCCCTATAATTTACAGATGATAATAATTACACTATATCATCTCCCATTTCTGTAAACATTCCTCTACCACTCACATGCACTGAAATTGAAGTAGAGGAAGAGAAGGAATAATATCTCAGATACACCCCTCTTACATTTGATAGAGGTGTCTCCACCACCATTTAAGAACTTATATAGGTAAATCGGGGTATGGAATAATCCCTAGAGTCTACTTTGATTAGTTTCACTATATTCCCTAAAGAATAAGAGACATAAATAATTTTATTAAAGCAGTATTAGGATGTATTATCCTATAATTACAAATAAATTCTTGGTATATATCTTAATGTGGCCACCCATCATTTGGGATTTCCTAAATATCATATTGGCTATAAATAGAAATTCAAGAAAACAAATCTGACTCATACGGATAAGTTCAAAGTTGAAGTTGAAAAGATTATCAAAGACAACATCATTTAAGAAGTTAAATAATGATTATGGCTCATCAAAATTATCCCCATCAATAAAAATAACAATAAGATCATAATTTTCATCAACGTTAATGTTTTTAATTTTCATTTCCCAAAGTATTATGTCTGAGTACCAATCATGGAACTTTTGATTGATAAAACAAAAAGTTTCTAGGATCTCTCCATCATAGATGGATACATAGGATATAACTAGATATGGTTGAACATTGAAGATGAGGAGACCAAAACATTTTAGGATTCTTAAAGAATGTATTTCTATCAAGTGTTTCCCCTATACATAATGAAATTTGATTCCAAATATTTACATTTCATACACTATATATCCAATCCCTTTCTTCGTAAGAACATAGAATTATATGTAGAAAATCTGGTGGTCAAATCTTAGCAGCATTGTGATAATCTCATAAATCTTTAAATAATTTTCAATTAACATTAGTTGGACAAACTAAATATTAAATCGTTAAATTCAAATTTTGGGGTGACATCAAGAAAATTTCATTATTTTGTGGTGCATTATCATCTCATTATGGTTTACCCTAAGAAAACAAAGTAAATCCTTAACATTTCACCCCTTGGAATCTCAAATATTTGATAGGGATTCAAGATACCTCACCACATCTGGTTCTTTACATAGAACCTCATAGGAAAGTGCTTAACCATCCTGAAGACCATGAAGAAGGGAGTCACATATCTATGAGATGAATATTTTCATGAAGCTTTCCAGAATATCAATCAATACATCACAATACCATCAATATTGAGGTCTTCTTTCAAAGTAAAGACACTCATTTTTTATATAGAAACATTTTAATGATCAAGTGGTTACTTTATAATATAGAATAATGATGAGGGAAAATAAAATGGCCTCTATGATTTGAGCATAAGTATATTGGACGCTGAGAATTGATATTCTGACATTGAGAATACTTTCATTACATTAATATTCATGGTATAGAAATGATTAAAATACCTTAATCAATATGAGACCCATATATTTTCTATATTGACCTGATCAAATACATCCTCAATCATTTAATGATGACTGGATATTGGAATGGTTGTCGATCATTTTATAACAATTTAATATTCATTTTGTACTACATAAGGTAATCAAAGTGAAAGAATTATCAGAATTTATAACAACGCATCATACATTGGAAATAATTATAGTAGATAGAGAATTACCTAATGAATATGTATTCTCTATTTATGAATCTCCCCATACATAGGATATTTATTTCGATGGTTCGTCTAGAATTCTAAAATGAAGAAAGATGAAAAACCCAAAACTCAACGAAATTGAATTGGGAATTTACCTTATTTCGCTATATAATAGTCTTGTTATATTCCTCTAGTTTTTAGACAACTAAAAAAGTATAATTTCAGGACCACATTGTAAGTTTGGAATTCTATCTACAATTACAAGTATCCTAAATAAACATCAAGGGTGATTCAAAGTTGGTAATCAAACAGATTAATAGTAAATATTTTCTTAATAAAGAGGAACTAATTCCCAAGATCAATTATATATGATGTTTATGTGATAATTACCCTCTAAACCAAAACTATTTCATGCCACACATTTTCAAAATACGCATACCGATGCATTGGATAATTCATCAACAACCATAGAAAATACATACTACAATGATATAGTAATAGAAATTGCACATTGTAGGATGGTTTCCCCATTCATTGGTACCAATGTAGATGAGATTAATGCGAAAGAAATTAATACTAAATAAGGTGATACAAAAGGTTTGCTAAATTATACTTCCATGTGATGGATATTCCCCCCATTTCAGTCTAAACCCAGTTTGGAATTATTCCATAGGATCGATCAAAAATGGAATATATTCAATGAGAGTCAATAAAATTCACTCTCTATAATGATTTGAATTGTCATAAAAACCCATTAGACTAGGGTTTGATAGATTCCTCATTGTATATATTGAAGTTGGATATACCCTCACTATTATACAAGAAGTCCAAATAGATGATTGTTGTTCAAATGAATTCAGAACCAAGCTATACCATCATATAAGATTGTTTGGATAATTCCAGTCATCAATGACCTAGGATTACATGAAATTATTTATGAAATTTCATGATTTATATATACATTACAATTTCATCCCTCAACCCCCAGATCTTTTGGTATATCAATAAATTTTCTTGTCCATTTTATGTCTAGGGAATATATATTAGGGGGTCATATCCTCTAGCAATAGTAGAAAATTTTAAGTACATCCTTGAAACCATTGACTTATTCTTAAAGTGGGATGAGGATCCATTCCATTAGAAAGTCAGGGAAAATGATATCATCAATTTTGTGAAGTATAATATTTCTAAAATAATTAGCATCCCTCAAACAATATTGTTGGACAATGACACCAACTTCTTCTCTTCAAAGTTGAAAATGTTTTTATAACCAATATGGAATTAAATCCAACCAATATTCCCACTATGATGTAGTGAGAAATGGATATATTTAGGATTTCATTAATTAAATATATATAAGACATTGGATAAATAAAATAATTAATTTTAAAACAAACCCCTACATGCTTTGTGGGTCATCCACACTACAACCCATACAACTATAAAAGAACCCCCATATTTGCTTGTATATGGTACAAAGTATTTCCTTATCATTAGGGTCTAGTTGCCTCCACTTCACATTTAATTATATAACTTGTTATTTTAAGATGAAAAATCACATAAGTAGTTTGACTATTTGGAATGAATTTATCATAAGAGATCATGCACCCTACACAACTTGGAAATCCTTCAAAATCAAGTGACATGAGTTTTCAGTAATAATTTTTACCACCATTAGTTTCTAGAGGGAGAGTTTTTATTTGTTCTAAGAACATTGATGATACCATGGAATAATCCTTAAAAGGTAGAATCCAATTGAAAATTACCTTATTTTATACACAAGTTTTAATCCAAATGATTTTATTCTATGGTTAAAATAGATTGAGAATGCTTCACACTGACCACTATTGAAATATTTTTGAAGAAATATTTCACATAATCTTTACATAAATTTATAATAGTCCCTAATAAATGATTTTTAAATGCATTATGCATGTCCTAACTATAAGAATTTATATTATATAACATAATGTTTAAATTTCAAGATGTTAAAGTACAAAAAAATAATATACTAGTTAGATGAAAACTTTCTCAAACTTAGACATTAAAATACTTTGTCAATGTCGCTTCCACATGATGTCAAACTAAGTGTAAAAAGTTCTATATATATATCTGTATACTAAATAGCATATTTTCCTTACTTTACAATGAAAAATTTCATGGTTAGGGTCCTAGTTGCATGACCTAAAAATGTACACCTTTAATTATTTCCCACAAGACTTTAAATAACATATCATAACATCCATGTCATATGGAATAAAAGTGTATGAGAAATCCTCACCATATGAAGAGAAAATAAATTGTCAAAATCCCTATCATATGAATTTAATCTATATGAAACAAGTCCTAGCTAATAAAATTTAAACTAAACAACATAACATCCTAGTGACATGATGTAAAATTGTATGAAATGATCCTAGTAATTTGGAATATAACTACACAACAACATCTACACCATATGATGTTAAACAACAAGGTCACTATCCTCACTACAATATGTTAAACTACATATTAATCATTATAGTCACAAGATATTAAAGTGTATGATGAGTTTCACACCACAAATTCTAAACCCCAGGGAATGTGCTGAAAATTACCTGACCATTCATACTAGTGAGGTATGAGTAATCCTCTAATTTCCTTTTATTTCTTACACTGAGTATAATTCATGTGAGTTTAAAGTTATTATTCAATCAATATGTTTTACAAGACTATGAACATTGGGAATAAAAATGGAGAACAATATAGTCCATACAAGATGACCATAAACTATTTAGAACGATATATTATATATATTCCAATTTCTCTACGTAAGATCCATATGTCTGTTGGAATCCTTGGATCATAATCCTCTTATTCTTGAGGATATCAATGTCCTTTTCCTTGTATGCGAGGTTGATATATGTAGGGAATTTCTCTCAAATAACTACATGTGATTTGACTAATATTATATTAGGATATATAGTGATTCCTGGATCCTTTATCCTAGGCCAAGCTATGAATTAAAAAACATCTTTCACACCTATGGAACATCTTGATCTACATTGGGTATCATCGAAGAACTATGTGTGGCAATATTCTAATCTTCTCAGGATACATAGAAACTTCTAGATACTTAATCCTAGGCCTAGCTATGAATCAAAAAAAATTCCCCCACCCTATGGAACAACTCAATTTTTATTATGGATACATCATGAACTATGTGTTTTTTGATTCCAAGTCTATTATGATGCTTAGTGATGCAGGTGTATTTTATCCTAGGCTTACCCACATATAAAGAATACCCATTTTCCCTATATATGTGATTGATTTATTCAGGGAATTTTCATTCAATAACTCAGTGTGGCTTGATTTATTTTATCCCATGATATATAGTGATACATGGATCTTCTATCCTAGTCCTAAAATAAACCACCCTCTTTAGTGCATGGTACTAAATTAGGTTGAGTTTTGAGTTCCTTACCCTATAGAAAAATGTATCCCTTGTAGAAAAAGCCTCATGAGAATTTTTCGTGGCTGGAAAACAAATGATATGTTCTATATATAAGATCAATTTATTTAGATACCTCAATATATATTAGTCTTTGAAATATATTAATAAAAATTATCTCTCTCCAATGTATGATCCATATATATATAAGAGCCTTCATCAAGGATTTCCTAATATGTGGACCCATTCAAAAAAAATGATTCCATGATATGTAAGAGATTTATTTCCATTAGAGAACCATATATCATAAATACATGTTGCTTGATTCCTATTTTTGTAGGATATGCAGTGACACCAAGATTTCCTATTTTAGGACCAACCACCCATTACAATCAAACTGCCATTTTCCCCAATTTTTGGACTTCTCAATTCACATATAGTTTCCCCTCAATTGGAATAACACTAAGACAAGCCATATCATATTGGGCATAATCTAGATCATTGAAAAGTTGATTTTTTATTGCATAAAATTATACTAAATTACATTTATTATATCAGGCATGACCTTAAAATAATTAGAGTGTTTTAGTCATATATCCCAATTTCCTTATATGGGAGCCAAATCCTTTCAAGGGTGCCTGATGTAGGGTTATTATCCAAACAAGCATCAGGATAAATTCCTATATTTTATATCTTGATATTTAGAGCATCACTTAAAAAATAAGAACTATATATAGATTGATTCATGTTATATTAGGATAAATAGTGATTTATGAATCACATATTTGAAACCAGGCCACAAGTCATCATTCATATCCATTCCTATTAAAGAAAATTATAACAATATAGCCTTGGAAAGTTTATGTTTAAAATTCCACTATCACCATTCCTAAACATCACTTTTCACAAATCAAACTACCCACCTTATATGTCTTAGATTTTCATAAACCATTTATTTATATTGTAAATGATCATATTATTCTCAAAATAAAACTTCTATATTACTATTAAATCATTCCCTTTCTATGGATGCGCATGTACGCCCTTGATATAACCTATAAAATAGATGAATCTGCACCATAATAGGAAGATAATATATTTTTTACTTATACAACATTACAATGGGACCTATCATTCAAATGTGGTCCATGTTAAGCCCTCTTGTACCTGTTCCATTTCACTGATCCCAATATATGAACGTTCAGTTGCGATTTACAACTTCACCACCCCTCTATTTTCAAGTTTTTAGGAAATAATTTTCCTTTGATCCCTATTTTGGTTATCACTCTAACCCTCATTATGTCCGCAAATCATGACTAAAAATTATGCATGCCCCTTTGGTATGGCCTAAAATGGAATTTTGATCTCTTTTTACACCAGGTAAACTTTTCCTTTTCCACTATATGAACTATATCGAGCCCTTTAGGTCCACATATTGTGGCCATAAACTATTTTAACCTTCTTTTAGATGGTCTATAATAGAATTATGATATCCATTTATATCATGTTAACTTTTCATTTACCACTAAAAAAATTATTTTATCCCTCAAGTCCCCTAAACCAAGACCTTAAACCATGAAAACCTTCTCTAATATAGTCTATAGCAGCATTAGTGTCACCATTCACATTGGGTATTACTTTTTCTTTTGGTATAGACTATATATATTTTTGGTCAAAGTTGTAAAAACATAATCTCATCACTTTTGAGCCAAAATTGTATGAAATTAAAATCTATCTCTCATTGGTCAAGATTGGAATACAATAAATTGTAGGGGAAAAATAAACAAAACATGTCAAGCTAAATACCCATAAAGGGAAGGTTGAGAAAAATCCAAGTCCTCACTCTCCCAGAATTCTAGTTATAGGGTTTATAAAAAAATTAGAGTGTAGATGGAAAAGGCACAAATCTTATTATTCCTTCTATATTGACCTAAATAAATATAATCCCTACTTACTGGATCTTATGGGTTAAGAAAAAGTTAGAGCAGTGACATATCATATCCCTTCACTTTGATGGTGTGTTCTATACAGGATGACATAAGATTTGAAGTTCCAGAACGCTTCATGAATATTCTTTTTATATAATACTAATTCAATTTGTGAGTGTTGGAATCCTTTAAAATATTCATAGCTATTAATAATTATAAAATTAAACTTTAAAGTATACATATGCTTGATTATGTATACATTCCCATGATATGGATCTAAATATGCCACCAGGTATAGCCTATCAATTTGAGATATCAGGTCCAAAGGTGGAATATTCTCTAATCTCTATATTCACATACACCATTAAAGTGGGACCCATTATATGAATAAGATTAGCAGTCATCCCCAACATACATGTCTCCTATCACCATCCCCTAATCAAATTTATTGGGTTATTATTTACATGACACAAAGTCCAAATATTACATTCGATGTAGTACCCTAGATGATATACACTTGTGAACCATACTCACCCAAAAAGTAGATATTCAATATCTCTACCTAGAACTTTTGATTAGTCCTCATCTAATGACCCTAAACCACATGAAATGATAGTCTGAGATACATGAGCATAAAATGAATGCCCCCTTTTTTCAGGATAGTCGATGATGGAACTAATCCCCCATCATTGTAAAAAATAAGGGATGACCTTTTCATATCCTTGTCCATTGATAATAACCATATCATATTTTCATCCTGATATCACACAATCAAGATCTAGAATAATCTTAGAGAATTTTGATCATATCTATATCCTACAATCTCATAATCAATATCTAGAACACTCTTAGAGAGTGAATGTTCATCAATCCTAAAAATAATGGTCACTCTGATTGGATTGATTAGAATGTACCTATTTGTGAAGTTATCTATATTTGTAACATCAGGATTTGTTGATTCACATTAGGTCCATATCTCCAATGTTACTAAATGGGAAACCACACAACACTTGGTCAAATCCATTCGATTTAAAACACCAGAGACTTTTGGTCTAATTACTAAAACCATTACTATGTCCATATATCTCGATCTATGAAGGAACTGGGCCTTCAATCATGTAATATTTTCATTACCCATTTCTGAACTTAAACACAAGATACAATGTTTTGAATTGAATAACCTAAATCTACTTAAGGAAGGTGACATGAAACTTTCCATGTTGAAAATCTATAATGGGTTTCCTGGTCAAAAGTCAAGCCTCCACTTGCTGAGTCTTATAAAGGTATATACATAATTTTAGAAATATTTAATTATGAAATACTAATAATCCAAGTTGTAAATTAGTAATCACATATCAATATAAAATTTAAAGGTAATATTATAATTATTTCATGATACATTTATTATAGTAATAAAATTTTTTGCAAGGATGATATTTCTTTATTGGTGGGGGGAGAAAATACAACACCCCAGGATTTTAGTATATGTTTTCCTTTAAATCAATACTATATAGAATATAATGTATCACTTTCAACACAGAAACAAATCAATTCATAAAATAACACAAAAAACTAGTAAATATAAAGATAGTAATCAAGTATTATTCTTACATTGTATTATTTTCTTTTTCACTGAAAAATTTTAATGATTCAAAAATATATAATTAATATGATATGATTAAAATAATTTAATGTTAAAAAGGATTATTTTTTAAAGACTATTTTTGATGTGTTTTGTGTTATAATAATTTGAGCTCTTTTTAAATACAAAAATTTAATAATTAATTAATTAATAATGGATTAATTATCTATTTATAAAAAACAATATTAAGAACAATTATAGTTTTAAAATGACATTTTTTATATTAAAGATGTTTTCCTTTATATTTATTATTTTATTTAAAAGAAAAATTTATATATTTTATAATTTAAAATAAATGAAATCTTATTTATTTTTGAATTTTCCATGTAAAAATTATATTATGGTTATTTTTTTGGTATTTTTATGAAAAGGTTAAATTGTAGGTGAAGAATGTAAAATATTGATTTTAAAAATACTATAACTTTTACAGAATCGTTATGGAATAAGAATGAATATAACGTTTTTTTAAAAAAAATATGTATAATTTGTTTATTTAATATGTAAAATAAATCATGTAAAAATATTATGTTTAATTTAGAAACTGATGATTGACATTTTAAAATGTAAGTGAGGTTTTATTCTAATAAAAGAACTATTTTTACCATGTTCATTAATTAAGTAATTACAAAATAAAATTCAGTATTAAATTACTTTTTAAGGAACATAAAACAAATTTTTATATATATTAATCAATAAATATAATAATAATTAATTATTTATATGATTTTGGAATGAATTCATTTTCATGATTAATTTTTTTTTCTAAATACTCTTTTTAGTTCTATTTTGGGTATATATTTTAAAATATTTTTTTTACAACTTTATGAATTTAATATTATAAAATGGATTCCATATTTTTAATCATAATATTCATATTATGTAATATGGACCATTTTAATTTTAGTTATAACAAATAGTTTCAATGGAAAACATTTTTCACCATGGTAAGAGTTTAAATTGTTAATTAGGGTGTTAAACTAAGAGGAATGAGTTCAAATATGAGTAAATATTGTATAAATTTGATTTTTTGAGTGTATTTAGAACATAAATTTTCCAATATTCTAAATTTTGACGTTTTTTCCACTTACAAGTGAAAATTATTTTATATTAGTTAAGGGTATTTACAAGGGTCTCTCTCCCCTCAATTATAAAAGAGTAGTTACTATTCTAACTTGAATACACACATAAATCTCCTTCATCTAGACCCATATCAAATAAAATAACCTAAAAAATCCTTATCCAGGACCTAGAGTTTTTGGAGTTCAAAAAATACCCATCCAAGATGCTCTTTGGTGTTTTTCAAATGAGATTATCCTAGGAAGAGGTATATGTTCTTACTAATATTTTTCATGTTTATTTCCTCTTAACCCTCCTAAAAGTATTCTATAAATATATTAACATAAAGAAATACTTATATTTAATATACATAAAATTTTTAATGTTTATGAAAAACCCATTTTTTATATCCCTTCAATTTAATGGAAAATGAAAAGATTGTGCATGCTTATGTGCAAACTACCGCCTCCACGAAGAGATGTAATTCATTTTTCATCATCACCTAACATGGATTGTAATATATATATTTAATTAATATGCATGATTCTTATGAAAAAATTATTATTCTATAAATATTAAATACTTTCTAATTTCCTCCTCCTGTACATTATAAAATTTGAATGTCGCTCACGTGTACATGTATACTACCACCTCCACAAAGCAATGTAATTATTTTTTATCACTGCCTCACATGTGTGGTTATGTAGATGGACTAAATATTTTTTTTTAATATTTTAGAAATAATTTTATTTCTGAAAATACAAATAATTATCTATATTTTTTTCTTATGTGCATTGAAAAATGAAAACGTCACCCATGTGTAAGTGAGAACTACTACCTTCATGAATGACGTTTTTCATTTTTAATATGTAACACCCGAGAATTTTTATGAGAAATATTTTGTTTTTATGTTATATAAATCATCAAAGAAATCTTTCACTACACACAATACTAGCTTGGCTAGCTTTACACGCAACTGTGGCCTTCCTCGATAGCTTGCGTTGTACACAATATCGAGTTTCACTAAACAATGATATGCTATTAAAATATTATTAAAACTAGCCATTATGAATAATAATACCCACTTTTTGAAATTTTGTAAATTTTATTTTTCAAAATGGATGTCATTTTTGGATTCGGAATATCAAAATTATCCTTGGGTGAAATTTTGGTATTTTTCTGAAAACATTCAATTTTTGATGAATAGTGACAACACTAGGTTACTATTTAAAAACCAACTTTTTATTTAAATAATTATTTATTTTATTTAAATTTATTTTAGGTCAAAATTGATACATAATACCTATATAAGTTCAATGCAATTCATTGGAGTCATTTTACAATAATTTTAGATATATAAAAATTTTATCAAACTTTTCACCGTCTTTTACCCACCTTCTAGGAGAATTTTCAAATTTACATAAAACTTAATTTTACCACTTCTGTGAGTGGAATTTCAAAAATCTGAGAGACACGGTTAATATCAAGGGCTAAAATGTGGATCAATGTGATGAAAATAATTTTTGGTGAATAGTAACTTTTTACTTTTTTTACCACGGTTAAAAGTAAATATGGTAATTAAGGGTAAAAATGATATTATTATTACCCCAACACATGTACTAATTATATTGGATAAGTGTAATTCGACCAAAAACTACCTTAGGAATTATATATGACCACTTATGCCCACATGGATTAGATTAGGACATTTAATATTAATTTATTTAAAGAAGGGTTAAAATAGTCAAAATCAATGTTTAATAAGAAAATCATTTTTAATATACGGTTATACATAAGCTAAATTCGACTATAAATATTACTTAGAAAGATAAAATGATTTCCTACATAATTGTATTTTATTTGTAATTTTTATACTTTAAAAAATTTAATTTATTTATGACACAATGATGATGCAGTAATTATTTTATTAATGAAATATTGACATAATTGATGTTATAAATACCCAAATAAATGTAATTTGAAACTTTTTATGAATTCCAATAATTTTATATGTTAATATGACATGTTAGTATTTATTTACGTAACTTTGTTTTAACTAATAATTCTATTATGAGTTTCACAAAAATCAATTACCAAATAGTGTCAAAATTCACATAAAATAGTTTTTAAAACAAATATTATATTATTAATTGTTATTTTATTCCTAAAAATATAAGGTTCGGCTAAATGACTTAGATAAGGTTATATATACTAATAATAAACAACTTGGGGTTCTTTTGGCTTGTTATAGTAAGTTTATAAACCTTATAGTGTAAGAAAACAAGAAGACACGGTGAAAGCAAAATTATTTAACTTAAAGTTAAATCTAAATGATAAGGTTAAAATATAAACCTAAACTTGTCTAAATTCTATTGGATGAGAGTATTTCGACCCATCACCACCTTATCTTTGAAGTAAATCAATTTGGATCTATTAAAAACCGAATATTATTTTATAATAAAATAATATTTTTAGTTTTTTCAAAGGTGCCCCTCTCCTCCCTTATAGAAGGGCACCTACTCCCTCTCTTCCTCACACCACTTTGAGACTTCATGCTCGGCCAACCCCTGCCAAATTCTCTTCTCCACTTCCATATAAACATCATAGAGGTTCTGGTCTTCTTCAAAGACCAATTTTAGTTCCCTAAGAGGAGGTCTCAAAGAGGCGCTTCAAAGAAGAGGTAATATTCGTTACGGATTCTTTCAAATTTATTTCTTCTTCCACTTCTTCTTCTTTAGTTGTTCCATTATGAAGTAATATAATCAGTATAACTCATATAATGATATGTTATTATAAGTATGAAACAACCCTATTTCACCATATATCCATCCTACAGAAAACGAAATCACCACGCGTGCGTACGTACGGAATACCGTCTCCACGCCGTGGTGAAATCTGTTTTTCCACCACCACCTTACTTGGATGGGTATAATGGTGTAAATAATAACTATAAATGATTATTGTAAATTTATATTGATTCTAAAATAGTATATATACACTCCAATACAATTCCACGATCATGGGAATGATATCATCGCTCGTGCGTACGTATGGAATACCGTCACCACGATGTGATGTGACTCGTTCTACATGATTTTCATTGCATAATGATTACATAAATGAATTTACTGAATAAATATGATATGTATTACACTAATAACATTCGTTAAATGATTTATCTATAACCTAAAAAAGAAGAATAATAATTTATTCGACAAAACACGCATAAGAAGAAAAAGTAATAAACACCCCAATAACTAGTAACAATGAAATATTACTAATAAGAAGATAAGAATATGACCATATATGATATCATAAAAATAATTATGACTCTGGAATAATTCAATAACATTATTTAAATCATTATACAGGAGGCTCGGACACTTACGAAGCAAATCAGATCTAAGGTAAGGGAAAATCTCACAATCTCATTTTTATCCAAGATTGTTTATACTTCATAATTTACTGGGGAATATTTATCATATACATCCATTTTTCCTCAATATGTAATATTATTTCCATACACCAACAATTTTTTAAATCCAATTTTACCCTTCAGTGAGTTTTTAGTAAAAGATATGAAAGGAATCTTTTGTTGTTTTTCGTACGAGGTACTTTTTGACTTTTCCGGCCAAAGTACGGGAAGAATGTTTTTTTAACTTATACAGTATGAATGGATTTTTAAAACATTATTTCCAAGAAGCTTCCTTTCCAAGTTTTCAAGTTTATTTTTAATCATATTCTTTTAGTTTAAAATTGAATGACATGTTAAGAAAAGAAAAATGTTTTTAAAGTAGAAAAGATATTTTCCTCAAGAATGGAGTTCAAGTGTTTTATCAAAATAATTTTCCATCTAAGATAATATAGGGTTATGTTTCTATCCCTATTTTTTACATTGATTTTATTATGTTATGATGGAATTATTTTTATGATGTCCTTTTATCATATATGGATTATGTTATGATGGCATGATGTTTATGATTCCCATTTTTATTACATGGGTTATGCTATGATATATGGTTTATGATTTTGTGGCACACATAAGAATAGTATCATTATGAGATGGGTGAGACCTATATCTCCCTCTAATGCATTGGGTAAAGATTTATATCTCATGAGATAGACATGGCTGGAATGTCAGGTTAAATCGGTTCAGTGAAACAGGACTGAAATGAGGAGTGAACTCAGTTCCGAAATGGACTTTGTCCGCTAAGATGGTCTTGGTTATGAGTCTTGACTACTAAGAAATGATTATATATGATTATGTGTGTATTCTAAAAAGTTTCATGTTTTATGTTATGATTATTGGGATTACATTTCACTACTATGATTTATCCCATGTTATGAAATTATGATCTCTTTTGCAGGTTAAGATTTCCAAAATGTTAAGTTCTTCTGAATATGATGTGATTGGTATTTCTTTTGTTTACCCTTACTGAGCATTTGAGCTCACCCTTTTGTATGTTTTCTTTCCCTAGGTCAGTAATAAGGTTATTAAGTAGGATATGCCAAAAATGGACTCTAGATATGATGAAATAAATGGGAGACAACGTAGATGATTTATGAACCAGTTGTTTATGTTTCCCAGTTTTAAAGACACTATACCTATACGGCCCTTTCATGGTTTTGTTATATGTTGTAATAAGTGTACTTCAATTTTGAAGTAATAACCATGTATGTAAAGTATGGGTCATTATAGTTGGTATCAGAGGGATGTTATAATCAACCTTTTGAAACTAGGATGTGAAAGCCTTAGTAAGAAACCTAATGATATGTCTAAGCATAGAACAAAATCTTAGTGTTTTAAAAATGGCCATGAACAACCTATGATAAGACCTTAAGTGTAAAATTTTATTCATGATTATGTGTTTTTATTATTATAATTAGTGTTGATCACACTATTCTTCTTGGTTTTAGTCAATGGCTGGAACCTTAAGGAACCGTGTTAATGCGGAATGCGATGGGAAATGCAATGATTGTCCCCCTGAGCAACCAAACGTTATGGGAGCTGGAATGCAAATTCTTGTAGCCATGCTCACACAACTTTCTCAAGATATGAATCTTGTAGGACTTCCAAACGAGCAAAGGAAGGGGAAACATTATGTTGAATCCTTCATGAGGCAGCGTCCACCTTAATTCAGTAGGTCTACTGATCCATTAGTTGCTGAACAATGGATCAGTACCACTGAAAAGATATTTTCAGTTCATCAATGTTCTGAACATGATAAATTCATCTTAGCTGTGTATCGTTTGGAAGGAGATGTTGATCAATGGTGGAATCTTATCAAGAATATGAGGCAAAGAGATGAAATTGAGTCCATGGAATGAGACGAGTTCAAGAAATTATTTTTCAATAAGTACTTCCATCGTATTCTTCGAACAAATATGGAGAAAGAGTTTCTTGTACTGAAGCAAAAGGATGTTGAATCTGTTGGTACCTATGTAGAAAATTTTACAATACTTGCAAGGTACACTTCTGATATCATTATCTAACCTGAGAGTAAGATCGATCGATTCTTTAGTGGCTTAAAACCAAGTCTTCGAAGGGCGTTAGCCATAAGGAACTTCAATAGTTATGAGGAAATCATTTGATGTGCTCTTAAGGTTGATATGGAGATTGGAGTAACCCATCAGTCATATGGGTTTGATAAGAAGAGGAAAATGGAATTCAAAGGAAAATCTAAAGAGCACACCGAAAAGAAGATGAGTTTTCCCTTATGCTCAATGTGTGTAAAGAAACATGGAGGAAGTTGTCTTAAAGGGACAAGTAAATGTTTCAAATGTGGAAAGGAAGGTCATCGGGAATTTGAATGTGGTAATGATGGAAAGAAGATGTCTAGTGATGTGAACAAAGAAAAGGCTACACATAGTGCACCTCCTACACTTCAATGTTACAAGTGCAAGGAAATGGGGCATTATTCAAATCAATTCCCTAATCTAAGGGTTGTTGATGATGATCGACGTCAACAAACTCTTAAGGCTAAAGACAAAGGAAAGTCATATGAAATTTCTATCAGCGATGTGGAGTATGATAACGAAGTGGTGAACGGTACACTTACCATCCACTCTAAAGTAGCAAATGTTTTATTTGATTCTAGATCCACCCACTCTTTTA
This sequence comes from Viscum album, assembly GCA_963277665.1. Taxonomy (NCBI): domain Eukaryota; kingdom Viridiplantae; phylum Streptophyta; class Magnoliopsida; order Santalales; family Viscaceae; genus Viscum; species Viscum album. Next base: position 1,567,174,623 of record OY728161.1, read on the forward strand.
TTTATAAAGAATTTTCTAAGCATATCACCGTATTACCTCAAAAATTAGATGTTGAGTTAGCTTTGACAACACCTAATGGCACAATAGTCGCATCAAAAGTTTATAATTCTTCTCCGATTGAAGTTTGTGGGAAAGTGCTTCCTGCGAATCTTGTGATCCTTCCTATAGTGGAATTTGATGTGATTCTTGGCATGGATTGTCTTTATTTATATTGAGCTCATATCAATTTCCAAAATAGGGAAGTCACATTTCATATTCCAGATCAATCTAAGATTGTCTATCGATGCAAGGATGAACATAACCTTCCAGTGGAAATTTCTTCCATCTTATGGGTCTTGATTCCACTAAATGAAGGTTATTTATCTCAAATGGTTGGTAAGAAACTCATGATTAATAATATTCCCATTTTATGGGAGTTTGACGATGTCTTTCCAGAGTAATTGCCGGGTCTTCCACCAAATCATGAAGTAGAGTTTTCAATAGAACTCGTACCGGGTGCTTTGCCTATTTCGAAGACACATTATAGAATGGCCCCAATTGAGTTGCAGGAATTGAAGAAGCAAATCCAAGAGAATCTTGATAAGGGATTCATACACCCTAGTGTGTCACCTTGGGGAGCACCTATTCTATTTTTTAAGAAGAAAGATGGATCAATGAGACTCCGCATTGATTATCGAGAACCTAACAAGTTCACTATCAAGAACAAATATCCTCTCCCGCGCATTGATGACTTATTTGACCGACTACGCGGAGATCAATACTTTTCCAAGATTGATCTTCGTTCAGTGTATCATCAATTAAGGTTCAAAAGGGAGGATATACCAAAGACGGCTTTCCATACAAGGTATGGACACATGAATTTATAGTGATGCCATTTGGTCTTACTAATGCCCCTGCTATCTTCATGGATCTGATGAATAGAGTCTTTAGAGACTATCTTGATCAGTTTGTTGTAGTCTTTATAGAATATATTCTTATCTATTCAAAGAGAAAGGAAGAACATGAAGATCACTTGAGAATTGTATTGAAGACCCTGAGAAAGGAGAAGCTTTATTCCAAATTTACCAAGTGTGAATTTTGGCTTAAAAAAGTTGCATTTTTTGGTCAAATAATCTCAAAAGAGGGGATATTTATGGATCCAGCAAAAATAGAGGTTATCAAAAGATGATCGAGACCAACAACAGTAACTGAGATCCGAAGTTTTCTTGGTTTGGCTGGATATTATCGACGTTTTGTGAAAGATTTTTCACGATTATCTAATCCACTCACCAGGTTGACTCTAAAAGGAGTTATGTCCGTATGGATGGAGGAATGTGAAGAGAATTTCAAGGAGTTAAGAAGATGGTTATCCAGTGCACCTATTCCCACACTGCCTTATAGTGGAGAAAGGTTTGTGATCTATAGTGATGCATCAAATAAGGGATTGGGGTGTGTTCTCATGTAAAACGATATGCTGATAGCTTATGCCTCACGACAATTGAAAATCCATGAGCAAAATCACCCAACCCATGATTTGGAGTTAGCTGCGGTAATCATTGCATTAAATATTTAGAGGCATTGTCTTTATAGAAAAAAGTGTGATATTTATACTGATCATAAAAGTTTAAAGTATATTTTCACACAAAAGGAGATGAATATGAACCAAAGAAGATGGTTGGAGCTGATTAAGGATTATGACTACTGAATTCATTGCCACCCTAAGAAATAAAACAAGGTGGCAGATGCATTAATTCGACAAGACCATGCCAGTTTATCCATGATGAGGATCACAAAATATCCAATATTTATGGATTTACAAAGGATGGATCTTGGAATTATAATGGAAGGGGAAAATCGTATCTTTTTCAAATGAATGTTCAACCATCTATACATGTGAAGATTAAAGAGGCACATAAAGAATATGTAGAGTTACAAAAGAAGGTGAGAAATGTTCCTGAATTCAACCTTGAGTGTGATGGGATAAAAAAGTTCAGGAATCGGGTTTGTGTTCCTCCCATCCCCGAATTAAAGGAGCTGCTGGATGAGGCTCATAGTTCTTCATTCTCTATTCATCTTGGAAGCACGAAGAGTTATAGGGACCTGAAAGAGTACTTATGGTGGGATGGAATGAAAAGAGATGTTGCTGAATATGTCTCTCGATGCTTGGTTTGTTAGCAATTTAAAGCTGAGAGACAGAAGTCTAAGGGGATGTTACAACCATTACCCATAACTGAATAGAAATGGAAAACATAACTATGGACTTTGTCACTGGACTTCCTAAAACATCCAAAGGAAATAATGCTATCTGGGTCATAGTTGATCGTCTTACAAAGTCGGCACACTTCATCGCTATTAGAGATGATTTATCTCTGGATTATCTTGCCAGGATATATGTAAAGGAAGTGGTAAGATGGCATGGAGTACCACTTTCTATTATATCTGATTGGGATCCAAGATTTTCCTCAAAGTTCTGGCGAAGTCTTCAACATTCTATGGATATAGAGTTGAGTTTCAGCACTGCTTATCATCCTCAGACAGACGTTCAGTCTGAGAGGAAAATTCAAACTCTAGAAGATATGTTGAGAACTTTCTCTATGGATTTCAAAGGTGGTTGGGATCAACACCTAACATTGGTAGAATTTTCTTATAATAATAGCTTTCGCTCCAGTATTTAGATGGCCCCTTATAAAGCCCTCTATGGAAAGAAATGTAGAACTCCAACTTGCTGGGATGAAGTTGGGGAAAGAAAGATATTAGGACCTAACCTTCTTAATGAAATGGCAGAAAAGGTCAGATCTATTCAGCAACACATAAGAGCAGCTCAGAGTCGACAAAAAATTTATGCCGACAAATGAAGAAAAGACCTAGAGTTTTAAGTGGGTGATAAAGTGTTCTTACGAATATCTCCTTAGAAGAGAGTAATGAGATTTGGAAAGAAGGGAAAGCTGAGCCCTAGATATATCATTCCTTTCGAAATACTGGATCGTGTTGGGAAGGTAGCATACCGATTGCAGCTTCCACCGAATCACTCCCATGTTCATGATGTGTTCCATGTATCTCTCCTGAGAAAGTACATACCTTATCCTTCACTTGTACTCAGCTCAGATGTTGTACCGTTGGAGAAAGATCTTTCTTATGAAGAAAAAACGATAGAGATTCTGGATCGTAGCGATAAAGACCTACGGAACAAGACCACTCGCTTGGTGAAAGTTTTATGGAGGAACCACCAATTAGAAGAAGCTACATGGGAGCTTGCGGATATGATGAGGGAGTGGTATCCTCATCTGTTTGTTACAATGTGACGAATTTCGAGGGAGAAATTCATTTTAAGGAGGGTGGAATGTAACACACGAGAATGTTTAGGAGAAATATTTTTTTTTTATGTTATATAAATCATCAAATAAATCTTTCACTACACACAACACTATCTTGGCTTACTTTACACGCAACTGTGCCCTTCCTCGATAGCTTGCGTTGTACGCAATACCGAGTTTCACTAAACAACGATATGCTATTAAAATATTATTACAACTAGAAATTATGAATAGTAATACCTACTTTTTGAAATTTTGTAAATTTTATTTTTCAAAATGGACTTCATTTTTGGATTCGGAATATCGAAATTAGCCTAGGGTGAAATTTTGGTATTTTTCTAAAAACTTTCAATTTTTGATGAATAGTGAAAACACTGGGTTACTATTTAAAAACTGAATTTTTATTTAAATAATTATTTATTTTATTTAAATTTATTTTAGGTCTAAATTCATACATAATAACTATATAAATTCAATGCAATTCATTGGAGTCATTTTATAATAATTTTAGATATATAAAAATTTTATCGAACTTTTCACCGTCTTTTACCCACCTCCAAGGAAAATTTGAAAATTTACATAAAATTTAATTTGACCACTTCTGTGAGTGGAATTTCGAAAATCCGAGAGACATAGTTAATATCAAGGACTAAAATGTTGTTCAATGAGATGAAAATAATTTTTTTTGAATAGTAACTTTTTACTTTTTTACCACAGTTAAAAGTAAATAGGGTAATTAAGGGTAAAAATGAAATTATTATTACCCTAACACATGTCCTAATTCTATTGGATAAGTGTAATTCGACCAAAAACAACCTTAGGAATAAAGGATGACCATTTAGGCCCACATGGATTAGATTAGGACATTTAATATTAATTTATTTAAAGAAGGGTTAAAATAGTTAAAATCAAAGTTTAATAAGTAAATCATTTTTAATATAGTGTTATACATAAGATAAATTCAACTATAAATATTAATTAGAAAGATAAAAAGATTTCCTACATAATTGTAGTTTATTTGTAATTTTTATACTTTAAATAATTCAATTTATTTATGACGCAATGATGATGCAATAATTATCTTATTAATGAAATATTGACATAATTGATGTTATAAATACCCAAAAAAATGTAATTTGAGACTTTTTATGAATTAAAATAATTTAAAATGTTAATATGACATGTTATTATTGATTTAATTTAATTTTTTTGAACTAATCATTCTGTTATGGGTTTCACAAAAATCAATTACCTAATAGTGTCAAAATTGACATAAAATAGTTTTGTAAACAAATATTATATTATTAATTGTTATTTTATTTCTAAAAATCTAAAGTTCAGAAACATGACTTAGATAAGGTTATATATACTAATAATAAACAACTTTGGGTTCTTTTGTCTTGTTATAGTAAGTTTATTAACCTTATAGTGTAAGAAAACAAGAAGACACGGTGAAAGTAAAATTATTTAACTTAAAGTTAAATCTAAATGATAAGGTTAAAATAGAAAACTAAACTTGTCTAAATTATATTGGATGAGAGTCTTTCGACCCATACCCAACTTATCTTAGAAATAAATCAATTTTGAGCTATTAAAAATTGAATATGACTATATAATAAAATAAAATGTTTAGTTTTTCCAAAGGTGCCCCTCTCCTCCCTTATAAAAGGGCACCTCCTCCCTCTCTACCTCACACCACTTTGAGCCTTCAAGATCACCCAAACCCTTCCAAATTCTCTTCTCCACTTCCATAGAAACATCTTATAGGTTCTTCTCTTCTTCAAAGACCAGTTTCAGTGCCCTAAGAGGAGGTCTCAAAGAGGCGCTTCAAAGAAGAGGTAATGTCCGTTACCGAATCTTTCAACTTTATTTCTTCTTCCACTTCTTCTTCTTTAGTTGTTTCATTATGAAGTAATATCATCAGTATAAATAATATACTGATATGTTATTATAATTATGAAACAACCCTATTTCACCATCTATCCTTCCTACGGAAAATGAAATCACCACACGTGCGTACGTACGGAATACCGTCTCCACGCCGTAGTGAAATCTGTTTTTCCACCACCAACTTACTTGGATGGGTATAACGGTGTAAATAATAACTATATATGATTATTTTAAAGTGATATAGATTCTGAAATAGTATACATACACTCCAATACAATTCCACGATCATGGGAATGATATCATCGCTCGTGCGTAAGTACGGAATACCGTCTCCACGATGTGATGCGACTTGTTCTACAAGATTTTCATTGCATAATGATTACATAAATGAATTGAGTGAATAAATATGACATTTATTACACGAATACCATTATTTAAATGTGGTATCTATAACCTAAAAAGAATAATACAAATTTATTCGACAAAACATGCATAAGAACAAAAAGCAATAAACACCCGAATAACAAGTAACAATGAAATATTGCTAATAAGAAGCAAAGAATATGAAAATATATGATATCATAAAAATAAGTATGATTCTGGAATAAGTCAATAACAATATTTAAATCATTATACAGGAGTTTCGGACACTTACGAAGCAAATCGAACCTAAGGTAAGGGAAAATCTCACAATCTCATTTTTATCCGAGACTGTTTATACTTCAGAATTTACTGGGGAATATTTATCATCCACATCCATGTTTCCTCAATATGTAATATTATTTCCATCCACCTACAATTTTTTAAATCCAATTTTACCCTTTGGGGAGTTTTTAGTAAAAGATATGAAAGGAATCTTTTGTTGTTTTTCGTATGAGGTACTTTTTACCTTTTACGGCCAAAGTACGGGAAGAATGTGTTTTTTAGCTTTTACGGCATGAATGAATTTTTAAAACATTATTTCCAAGAAGAATAATTTACAAGTTTTCAAGTTTATTTGTAATCAAATTCTTTTAGTTTAAAATTTAATGACATGTTAATAAAATATAAATGTTTTTGAAGTAGAAAGTATATTTTCCTCAAGAATGAAGTTCAAGTGTTTTATCAAAATTATTTTCCATCTAAGATAATATAGGGTTCTGTTTCTATCCATATTTTTTGAATTGATTTGATTATGTTATTATGGAATTATTTTTATTATGTACTTTTATCTTATATTTATTATGTTATGATGGAATGATGTTTAAGATTCCAATTTTTATTACATGGGTTATGCTATGATGTATGGTTTATGATTTTGTGGCACACATAATAATGGTATCATTATGAGATGGGTGGGACCTATATCTACCTCAAATTCATTGGGTAAAGATTTATATCTCATGAGATATACATGGCTGGAACGGCAGGTTAAACCGGTTCAGTGAAACAGGACTGAAACGAGGAGTGAACTCAGTTCAGAAATGGACTTTGCCCACTAATATGGTCTTGGCTATGAGTCTTGACTACTAATAAATGATTCTCTATGATTATGTGTATATGCCAAAAAGTTTCATGTTTAAAGTTATGATTATTGGGATTACATTTCACTACTATGATTTATCCCATGTTATGAAATTATGATCTCTTTTGCAGGTTAATATTTCCAAAATGTTCAGTTCTTATGAATATGATGTGATTGATATTTCTTTTGTTTACCCTTACTGAGCATTTAATCTCACCCTTTTGTATGTTTTCTTTCCCCAGGTCAGGAAGAAGGATATTAAGTAAGATATGCCAAAAAGGGACTCTAGATGTGATGAAATAAATGGGAGACAACGTAGATGATTTATGAACCAGTTGTTTATGTTTCCCAGTTTCTAAAGACACTGTACCTATACGGTCCTTTCATGGTTTTGTTATATGTTGTAATAAGTGTACTTAAATTTTGAAGTAACAACCATGTATGTAAAGTTTGGGTCGTTATATAATATACTCCTTAAATAGATGGTTATAAAAGTATATTTAATTTTTAAATATGATATATATTAAATTATTGAAATTATTTTTGTAAAGAATATATGGACAATGAGTAAAGATCAGAATCAAAATCCTGAATGAAAAATAGAATAATCAATACGTAAATAATTGATTTCAATAAATAATTATGACTAAATGGGTAAAAGTATGTTATGAATAAATTATATATATAAATATATATAAATTTGGATCTGATATATATGAATAATAAATATATGTTTATTATAAAAGATTTTGGAATGCATCCGACACAGTGGGAATCCAAGGTAAGGGTTAATGTTTCAATACCAGTTTTTAATCTGGATTGTTTATGCTTGAATCAAATATAGATTAATTATATAAACTTTCTATATTAAAAACTATATATTTTCTTATCCTCTATTTATCTCTCTGGTTTTGAATAATTATTTACATAATCCATATATTTGGTGTTCATTACCACTGAAAGAATGTTTTTAAGAAAAGTTAAACTTATTTCTAATTTTTTGATAAGAATCATTTCCCACAATTACCATATTATTTATTTCTCCTAATGAATGTTATGTTATATACTTAAATGATTTAAAAATTGTCATCTTATTTAAACTTTTAATTTATTTTCAAAATTTTAAAAGGAATCTTCTTTATGTTTTCCGTATAATTCATTTTTCACTTTATTTAGAAAAATGTAAAATAAATATATTTTAATGCTTTCCAAAAAAGGTTTTCCATCATCATGATATTGATAATTATTTATCACAATTTAAAAGTTTTTATGGTTTTAAAAGTTATTATCCATTCCCATTATTCTGGGAGTTTTTCATTTTTTAGATTTAAATAAAATGATATTATTTTATTAAATGTTCTGAATGGATTTCATTTCAGTTAGGTATATTTTAATCTTACACTCCATATTTTATTAATTAATCATTTTTTTATTAATATATTACATCACTATAAACCATTTTACATATATATATATATATATTTAAATATATCTTTTAATGCATATGAAATAATTTATGTTAGTGATTTTTAACTTCAATTTTTCAATAAAGTTACTAAAAAAAGTTATTTATCCTTACTTTAAATGTTGCTAAAAAAATATTTATAAATGTTTTTTACATCTATATAAATATAATACAAGTATCAAATTAAACAATTATACCTTCCACTTTATTTATTTGGACTGATTATGATGATGTTGTACCATTTATCATCTATAGAAAATATCAACCTTCTGTATGCTATTTTTCTGATATAAATGTGTATCAATTACATATGCATGTTGATAATGTATTGTATTTTAATTAATTTATTTTAGATGATGAAATAATTTTAATTATAAATTGACGGGTGGATATTTTTATTTGAATAATTCCGAGGAGGAATAAGAGTGTTTTGAAGAAGTTTGTATACTCAGTTTTAATATTTCTCATCTAGTATGAAAATCATGTATATATCTGGTCTCCTAAGATTAATAAATTATTCGGTCCCATAAGATAAGATATATTGTTTATTATACTAATGTAAGATAATAAGAATCCGATCTAGGATTATAAATTAAGGATTAAGATAGTTGGTGTTAGAGTAAGTTCAGTAGGAACCTTGAGAACTAGATTTTAGAAGAACATTGCTAAAACAAGAATTAAGATAAACCCTTGCAATGATCAAAATCATTAACCTACATTGGAATCTATTTTTTTTTATGGATCAATATTCATAATTTTATGAAATGATTATGTATATGACATTATTTTAAAATTATTCCTATTGTAAAAAATAGAAACAATGTAAAAACCTATAATATACATAAGTATTTCCTTTATAAGAAAACCTATAAGACAAAACTTTAAGCTAAGAGGATTATAAATATATTGAGGAATGTTATGACTAATAACCTTGTCTATACAAAGTAATCAGTTCCTTCATAACATAAAACTATGATAATAAACCACTTCATATAGTAAAACCACCATCCTTTAATGGAACTACTATTATAATTATATTTGGAAAATTGATCTAGTCTCTCAAAAAGATATTTATAGATTTGGGATGTAATAAAATATAAAGGGTTATTGTTATAGTGTATAGTTTATAGATAAATACTAATAAATTATGGATTTTGAGTCCAAATAATAATAAGAATGTGGAAATAGAGGGTATAGAATGGTATACTTTTAAAGAGATATTCTTTAAAAAATATATTCCTCATGAGAAAAGAATTGATTTAGAAATTGAATTTTTAAATTTTAAACAAAAGGAGTTGGAAAATGTTTCTATGTATAAAGCTAATTTTACAATATTTTCATTATATTTTGTGGGCTATATACTTAATCTATAAATAATAATGATTACTTCTTTGGTAAGATAAAGTCAATCATTTTAAGGGTGTTACTTTTAAACATTTTCAAAATATGATGATATGATATCAAGTTCAATCAAAGTGGTGAAGGAATTATATAAGTCATATATTTTCAAAGGAAATAAATAAAAAATGATAATGAACTATTTCTATACATAGGGAAATGTGGAAAAAATGAGAAAAGGGAAGATCATAATTTCCAACATGTAATATATTTCGAATGAAACACCTTGTGTTTTTATTATAGGGAATGAGAGTTTATTTAAAGATTGGAGATAAAGTCCATTAAACTCATTAATGAAATATAAAGGTCTATTGCTTAAATAATATGGAGATGGGTTACTAATCGAACTAATTACCTAAGTGTCAATAGTATTTACCTCAAAAGGTCAAGGGAATAAGTCCAAGATTTTTCAATTACCACAACTGATGTTTAAGTCCCTTAAGATGTGGTATATAATACTCTAATCATTAAATCAATGTTAGCTAATTAATTATTTGATTTTTTATCTACACACTATTTTATATCTTTCATGTCTGATGAGAACATTATGTCTTTACCAAAAACTCCGAGGAATTAGTTTTCAATTAAATAACCTATAATGAATCTATTTACAAAAAGTATATATCATGTGACCATTGTCCATATGAGAATATATTCCCTAGATTAAAACATTTTTGTTATAACTATGATTTACATTGGAATAATTCTAATATATGTGTTTAATTAATTTTGGGGATTAAGTAATTATTAGAAAAGGTATAAAATAATTTATGTTTAATTAGTGGTATTTTTTAAAATAAAAACACAAAGGTTATAATTTATTTAGATGTTGTTTTTCTTCAAACTCAACTGTTTTAGGTTTAGTAAGTGGATAAAGATTTATGAATAACTTATAATTATTTAATGGGTCTTATGATCCATTACTAGTTGATTCTCATAATGCATGCATGAAATATTCATCAAGGTTATTCATCATTTAGAATATGAGATGATGAAAAGATGAAAAATGATCAAAACACAATCAATGGATAAAATTACAATTATATAATGGAAATAAATCAAGTATACTTTCTCATATTATTTATCTTCTTGGTAAATTAGTTCCTCAAACTAAAAAAAGAGAAAGATAAATTTATCATGTTTTATATGGGAAATATCTCTAAGCTATCAAGGTATTCCTCTAGAAACTCATTCACAAGAAAGAATCTTATAATGGTATATACATGTTTTTTGAAATATTTAATTAAGAAATAATATGATTCCTAGAAGTAAATTAGGAATTACTTATCAATATAAAATATACATATTTTTTATACCTATTTCAAGATTCATTTATTGTTTTAGGAAGAAAATTTAGGAAAGAAATTTATTTAATGGGGAGAATATAAAAAATAAGATTTTAGTACATGTTTTACTTTAAATAAGTATTATGTTCAATAGATTATAACAAATATAAAAACAAACTAAAATGAGTTTTGAAATATTACAACAAAACCATAGTATATTGACATATATTAATACAATATGATACTTGTATTTTATTATATTATTTTGACTAATTAAATTTAAAAATTTAAAAATTAATATCTAATGTGATATGATAAATACTTTCAATGTTTAAAGGATTATTTTTCAAAGGACTGTTTTTGATGTGTGGTCTATTTTAATAAGTTTATAACTTTAATAAGACTTAAATTTATTAACTAAAATATTAATAATCAATTAATTATAAATTGATAAAAAATAATATTAAAAACGCTTGAATTTTAAAACCATCATTATTTATAAAGGATGTTTTTATTTATATTTAATATTTTAATTTAAAAGTTAAATTTAAAATTTTATAATCTTAATCCAATGAAATTAAATTCATTTTAAATTTATCATGTAAAAATTATGTTTTAGGTTGACTTTTTGGGATTTTTCTTAAATATTTTATTTCAAGTTAACTGTGAAAAATACCAATTTTACAAATATCTTATCTTTTAAGACATCATTATGGTAATTTTTTTATAAGATTATAATTTTTGTTATAAACCAAATATATATTTAATAAGAAAAATAAATCATTTAAAAATATTATTTGGAAATTTTTAAACCTATAATTGAAATTTTAAAACCTAAGTGATGTTTTATTCTATTAAAAGAATTATTTTTTATACTTTTCTTTAATTAAGTAATTAAAAAGTGACATTTGGTTTTGAATTGGTTTTAATGTAACACAAAATATTATATATTTTTTTATAAACCAATAAATGCCAGGATAATAAATTCTATACATTATTTGGGTATAAATTATTTTTTTCTTTTTAAAAATACATTTTTAATAGATTTTTTAGTGTGTTCTGTGTACTTTTATAAAATTTTATTTTTACCACCCATATGAATTGAATCTTGTAAAATGGATTCAATATTTTTAATTAAAGACTAAAATAATTTTATAAGGATCATTTAACTTTTAGTCATAATAAATAGATACCATGGTAAAAATTTGTAACCATTGCAAGAATTCAAAGGGTTACCAAGGGGGTTAAACAGAGGGAAAATGCATTAAATATAACTAATTAATATATAAATTCGAATTTTGAGTGCGTTTATACGTTTAATTATTATACATTTTAAATATTTACCTTTGGTTACAAATTATCATTAAAATTACTTTAAATTATATTAATGTTAAGGGTATTTATAAGGGTGACACTCCCCTTACTTATAAAAGGTACTATATTCTCCTCACTTATACACACACACACACCCAAAGATCCCCTTAATCAACCAATATCTGACCAAATACCATCCCAGTAATCTTATCCATGATGTAGAGGTTTTGGTATTCCCAAAAGACCCATTCAAAAATCCTTTAATTATTTTTCATAAGAGATTATCTAAGGATGTTGTATATGTTCTTATCAAGATTTTACAAGTTTCTTTCCTTTTTATCCTACTAAAAATATTGTAAGGACCCGAACATTTTTGAATAAAATTCACTTTCTTTTAATTAATTATATTATGGATATAGAAAAAACTTTCACTCCTTTTGTTTTATTATATCCAATTGGATTTAAATGAACATTAAGTATCATTACCATAGATAATATAGTCATTGAACAATGATCACATTACTAGTATAAATATAGGGTTTTAAAAAATCCTTTTGACACAGAAGAAGGAAGTGATGACCTCAACTAGTAGGATCGTACCATATGAAGCCCATTTATCAGAACTTATGATGGAGATAACATTTTGGGGCTTCGACCTAGACCAATCCCAAGATGAGATCCAATAAAATAATCATGATCGAAACTATTTACAAGAGAAGTCCAAGCTCATTAAGATCACGACCCAAACCATATTCATCGAACGATCCCATGAAAGCCCCACTATCGCACACATTACTATTAGGGAATATAATGGTGTAATAATGGGATATGTATAATGACCTTATCATTATTATTATGTACATTATTTTTTTATAGAATAATGAATATACTTTCATTTTAATATTGTTACTTTGTAAATAACTTTTAAATCACAAATAGTATTTTTGGTTAATATTCAAATTAAATTAAGAAATCTATTTTAATGAATTTAGGTATTTTTGAATTAAATAATTTTTTAATAAAATATTATTATTAAATTACTTTCATTAATTATAAATAATCGTATAATTTTTATGAAGTAAAATGTAATTTTTATTATGTATGGAAAAATAATTTTGTCAAAACCCATCAACTTTCAATAATTGTCAGTTTTTATTTTAGAAGTGAAAATTAAAATATTTATCAAATTATTTAGATTAAATGACTATTATTTTTGGAATTAGGATGTGGAATTTATCCAACTATTAATTTTCATAATTTTTTGAGACAATCCAATTTTTGGGTAAAAATTAAATACCATATAAATATATAATGTGTTTTATGACATCATAATGACCCAATAGTGATGTTATAAAATAATATAAATGTAATATTTGGCCAAATAATCATTTTTTACTTTAAATTAAATTAATTTTATATTTATATGATTTATTTTTCAAATCCTTAGTTAATCCTCCAAGATATATAAAATATTTTAAGATTTTAAAATCATTTCCTTGAAAGTGTGACTCACCTCCACATAATCAAGGGAAATATTTTATTATATTCGGACCTTATCATTTTAAAATAATTTATACCACTTCCCTTTTCCAAAATCCTTGTGAAAAAAATAATGGGATTCTTTGTGGTTTTGAATATTTTAGTGTGTAGTGTCTAAAACCAAAATAATAATGAATTCTCCCACCTTTCATATATAAACACACCAAATCACGATTTTATATTTACTCAAGATATTTTATGGTCAACCATCCTATTCCCCTCAATCCCTAGAGTCATTATAAGGTTCCATATGATCCCAATAAGCCTCCTTTAGTTCATTGGGATCACACATCCAAGTAAGGGATCTTCATCTCTCTTTTTTCTTCATGCGCCTATTTTATGTCATGCATTTTAATTTCTATTGGAATATTTTGGAATATGTTCTCACATAAAAAATTACTATAAATTTTATGTATACATGATGGGATATTCCTTTCACACCCATTAATCCCCCTTACAATCCGTTAAACCCACTAGTTACTATGCTGAAATGTCATAAGGGATTTCTCTTTTTTCATTTCCATTCAAGTATTTATTTTATATTATGTATCTAAATTACATTTCAATTGTTGGGATATTATGTTCCATGATCCCATTACTGTCCATCTCATTTATAAATTATTATATATCCCTTTTTCTCTCATCAATCCAATTTATAAATTTTCATATGATGTCGTTATGCTTCCAAAATTTCACGACGATTTTGTATGCCAAAATCATCATGTAGTGAATACAGTACCCATTCCTATATCAAGGTTACTCACCTTTATGAGAATATAAATATAAAATTGTGAATTACATTTATTAAATTCCAATTCCTTGGTCTTGGAATAAAATATTATGTTGAATGAATCCATGTTATATGATCTATATGGCACACTTAAGCATGAGACTGAAATGATTGTGAAGGGTGCACCCTGATAGCGCTCTAATGATTTGGGTAATGTTTAGTATCATGACACATCATGTTGGGATTGGTGTTTACCTAATTAATTTATAAAGTTTTTTCTAACATGTTGGGAAAGGATTTTACCTGATTCTTTTATTTTAATGATGTAGTGTTTTAAGTTGTGGCCACATTTCCATGTTATGAATATCATTCTATATCATGACTTTATTTTCATGCTTCTCTTATGATCCATTAATATTCTTGTTGCCTAAAATGTATTATTCTCTTTATGTTATTCATTGTTTTATACATTAATAGGATTTATATATCACCCATTTCTTATGTACTTCTTTAGTTTATCCCAAGCAATGCTAAGTACGTTGGAATGTTGTGGTCAGGTAAAAGAAGTTTTAAATAAAGATGTGTTTTTCATGTCTTAAGTTGTTATATAATGTTTTTAATTATCAATGAAACTAGACCTATAAATCTTCTTGAGTTGTATTAAGTGAAATTTTATTTAATAAATCATGTTTAAATATGAAATAAAGAGCAGGGTTGTTATAGTTGGTATCAGAGGATATGTTGAGTTATATTGAGGTTTAGGAATAGAAAACTCTAGTTAAAGACTTAGGGATAAGACTAAGTATAAAAAAAATAATCCCTAAATTTTGGTGAGTATAGAGTAAGTGGTTTATCAAGAAAATACATCCCTTTTTGGATATTAACAAGTAGAAGTTGCTCTAGAACATATGTCTCTAGGGGTAAAACCCGAAAGCGCCGCTTTGAGCTAGACTCGAATGAGAACTGGTTCATGAGAACAATAATTTTTTCACTATTTGTTTGACACTCCTGGTGGATATTCTTTGTTAAATTCATAAGATTAGTACGAACCATTATTAAGGGAATAAAAAAATGCCCCCAAGAATATAGGTTAGGAAGTAGATAATGGATAACATAGATCAAAGCAATGAAATTTATAAGTTAAAGAGATAAATGTAATTTTTATGTTATCCCTTTTTTTCATTAAAATACCCTTTATATGTTTAATAGTTTAAAAATTTACCCCAAATTTTCCTTTTATTCTATCCAATGGTCGTTAATAACAAGAATTAGGCTAATAACCTATGTGAAGATCAATGTGATGACTTCTCTAATGATATTCACAATTCGATGGGAGCAGGAATCGAAATTGTTTTCACGATACTCTCTCAGTTAACATATGGTTTGAATAGAAAATTGGATCAAGAGGAATTCTCAACCCCCCCCCCCCCCCTCAAAAAAAGAGAAATTCACAATCAAGAGCTTCTTGAGACAAATACCTCATATTTTCAATGAATCATTGGATCCCTCAATCTCTAAACAATGGATCAACTCAATTGAGAAGACATTCTCCATCCTTCAATGTTCCAAAAAAGAGAAGGTTCTTCTCGCTACTTATCATATGGAGGGTGAAGATAATAAATGGTGGATATTGATCAAAAATAAAAATCCTGAGGAAGATATCAAGGTGATGGGATGGAAGTATTTCCTTTCCCTAAAGGAAAAGGATGATGAATCTGTTTGGGTGTAAGAGGTAAAATTCACCAGAAATGCCTCTGGTTTTGTCGTTTCCCCCAAATACAAGGTTAACCACTTCTTTAGTGGGGTAAAACCTAGCCTATGGAAAGGACTAATTATCCGAAACTTTGACAACTGTGAGGAGATTTCCCAATGTGTCCTCAAAGTAGAAACAGATATTGAAGAATATCAGTGGTATCATAGGGATAAGAAGAAAAAACAAGTGGACTTTAATTCTGATGGTCTGATAGATAAATCCAACGGTGCTAAAAAATTACATCACCCCACTTTTTAAAATTGTGGAAAGAAGCACCCTGGGAATTTACTGATGGGGACGAGGAAATCCTTTAGGTACAGGAAGGAATGGCACCTAGCCAATGATTACCGGCAAGAAAAACCCGCTACTACAATAGAGGAAAGGAATGCTCCGTTCGATCCTCAATATAACATTCATTGCTACAACTAAAAATAACCATGACACTTTGTGAACTTGTTCCCTAAGCTAAGGGTTTTTTGGAGGCAAATAAAAACCTCTATGGTAGTAATGGTTATATTTTTTCCTTCACTACCCTTGAAGTGAATCCCCAAAACAAAGTGGGGATAGAAATGTTGGTTATTCATTTAGTAATAGAGAATATACATTTCAATTATAGTTTTACACATTCATTTATATCCCAAAAGTTTAGTATTACGATCCAATCACTAGCAAAAATCATGGATGTATATATTTTGGTGAAAATTAAAAATGGGGAAATTATAGTATCCCATGCACATGACTCCTCCCCTATCATAATGTGTGGATAAAACTTCCCTGAAAACATCATCATACTTCTCTTAGTGGAATTTTATTTAATTATTTTCAAGGATTGTATTTCCCTAAATAGATGCAACATTAAGTTCCACGGGAGGTAAATCACTCCCCATATGGTGAATTGACCCTCAATTCTATAAAAGTTCAAGGAGGAGGATGAATATTATTAAGAACCATTATCACAAGTATGGATATTACTACACTATGGGCACATGTATCCTTCTTAGATGATTAAGTACAAGGAAGGAACCATCCCTAAAGAGATTCCTATTGTGAGGGAATTCACTGATGTGTTTCCTAAGGAATATCATGGTCTTCCTCCTAGAAGAGATGTTGAATTCTTGATTGATATTATACCTAAGAATCTGGAAAAGGGTTTATACGCCAAAGTGCTTCACCATGGGGTCCACCAGTCCTCTTTGTTAAGAATAAGGATAGGTCAATACGCCTTTCCATCGATTGTTGTTATCTTAAGAAAATACTGATAAAGAAAAAGTATCCTTTCACATGAATTGATGAATTTTTTCTATCAGATACATGGAGCACAATACTTCTCTATGTGGGATCTATTATTAGGATATTACCAAGTAAGGGTAAAGACGGAGGATATCCCTAAGACTGCTTTTCATAAAAGGTGCGGGGACTATGAATTCATATTAATTCCTTAAGACACCCTAATGCTCTAGAAATATTCATGGAATTGATGAATAGAGTCTTTAGATATTACCTTGATGAATTTGTGGTAGTTTTTATAGATGATATTATAATATACTCCAAAACCAAGGAGGAGCATGAGGAGCATCGAAGCGCTATCCTAGAGTCCTTGCGAAAGGAGAAGTTATATGAAATGTATAGAAAGTGTGAGTTCTTATTGAATGAAGTATCATTATTAGGGTGTATCATCATAAGAAATGGGATATCTATGGATTATTCCAAAATAAAAAAGCAATTGAGGGATGCCTGAGGCCGACATCTATGATGAATACTCATGGCTTCTTGGGGTTAGCTAGATAGTAGCACCAATTTGTGTGAAATTTATCACAATTTTTAAACCCTCTTACCAAGATAACTTAAAAGGGAGTCAAGTTTTCTTAGAGTGATGAATATGAAGAAAGCATCATGGATTTTAATAAGATATATATCAGTACCCCTGTGCTCACTGTACCCACAAGTTTGGGGCTTTTCATAATCTTCAATGATGCTTTGAAGAAGGTACTGAGCTATGTATTTCTAAATAATAAAAAATTCATTGCCTATGGCTTAAGGAAGTTGAAAATTCATCAAAAAACTATCCCACAAATGATATGAAGTTGGAAGATGTGATATTTTCATAGAAAATATGATGAGATTTTCTCTTTGTGGAGAAGTGGGAAATATATACCGATCACAAAAGTCTCAAATATATAATCACACATAAAAAGATGAATATTCACCAATGAATATGGTTAGAGATCATCAAGTATTACGAATTCTCAATCCATTACCACCCTGGGAAATTGAACATAGGGGAAGATGCTCTAGGTAGAAAGGACCTAAGAATTTTATCATTGATGAGAATTTAAAAGGATCAAATCTTCTTTGTTTTGATGAATTTGGACATGGGAATCATAAATAAGAGAACACCATCAATACTTTCACAAATTATTTCTCAACCATCTATTTTTTAATGGTTAAAGTATGCTCAAAAAGATTATGTGGTAATTCAAAATAAAGTGGAAACTATCAGAAATGGGAAATCCGTGGAGTTCAATGTCAATTAAGACGGAATTGTGAGATTTGGGTCAAGACAATGTGTTCCATCAAATCTAGAGTAAAAGAAATAGGATTTTTATTATTCAAATAGTTCAAATTTCTCCATTCACCTAGGAAAAATGAAGATGTATCGAGATCTCCAGGATCATGATTGGTGGGATAACATGAATAAAGATATCACTAAATATACATAAAAGTTTATGGTATATCAGCAAGTGAAGGCTAGAGGCATAATCCTAAAGGGATGATGAAACCACTACCCATACCAATATAGAAATTGGAAAACATCACCAAGTACTTTTCACTAGACTCTCGAAGACATCTAAAGGAAACAATGCTATACGGGTTGTTACAGATCTTCTTACAAACACTGCACACTTCATTACAATTAGATATGATTTCCCACTGGATAAACTAGAACAGATATACATTAGATAAGTGGTAAGGATGAATGGATTACCACTATTGATTGTTTATGAATGAGATCCAAGATTCACCTCTAATTTTTGGAAGTGTCTCTAATACGCTCTGAACGCTGAGTTTAACTTCATCATGACTTATCACCCTCAAACTGATGGCTAATCTGAGTGGAATATCTAGACACTTGAGAACATGTTGAGAGATTTCTCAATGGATTTCAAAGGTGTATGGGACAAATATCTTCCTTTAGTAGAGTTCTATTTCAACAGCAGTACCCACTCAAGCATGAAAATAGATCCTTATGAATCCCTTTATGGGAAGAGGTGCCTAACACCAACATGTTGGTATGGAGGTGGGAAATGAAAACTTCTAGGTCCGGTAATGGTTGAAGAAATGGTGGAGAAGGTTAAGACCATCCAAAAACACATCAAAGATTCCCAAAGTAAAATAAAGATCTATGTTAACAATCATCAACTAGACCTAGAGTTTGATATTATAGATATGGCATTCCTCTTCATATCTCTATAGAAGATATTTATGAGATTTGGGAATAACGGAAAGATTATTCCAAGGTATGTATGCACTTTTGAGATCCTTGATCGCATTGGGGAAGTGACATATCAACTAACACTCCCAACAAACATTTCTAACAAAAAATATGTATTCCATATATCACTCTTGAGGAAGTACATACCAAACCCATCACATGTACTCAATCCAGAGGTTGTACCATTAGAGAATGACCTATCCAATGATGATAAGACAATGAATATCTTAGATCATAGAGAAAAAGTTCTAAGGAATAATAATATTCACCTCATAAAAGTATTATGGAGAAACCACATGTTTTAAGAGGAAATGTGGGAACTGGAGGAAGTGATGAGTCACATTTACCCTCATCTATTTCAATGTGGAAAAGGAAAATTTTAGGATGATATTTCTTAATGGGGGAAGGTTGTAATGACCAGATCATTTATGAATAAAATTACCTTTATTTTAAATAAATGTATTATGGATATAGAAAACACATTCACTCCTTTTGTTTTATTATATATAATTGGATTTAAATGAATGTTAAGTATACTTACCGTTTATAATATAATATTTTAACAGTGATCAGATGACTTGTATAAATATAATATTTTAACAAATCCTATTAACAAAAATAAAGGAATTGATGGACTTAACTAGTAGGATCATACCCTATGAAGCCCATTTATTAGAACTTTCTAGGGATATATCATGTTTGGTATTTTCCCAAGGCCTAGTCCAATCTTAGATCCAACAACTCAAGCATGATCGAAGACATTTATGGGAGGACTTCAAGCTCATCAAGATCATGGCCCAAACCATGTTCACTGAATGAACCTAAAAGCCCCACCATCACAAACCTTACTCTTAGGGTGTTTGTTGGTGTAATAAAGAGATATGTAAAAATAAACTATAATTAGTATTATGTGAATTATTTTTGAATATAATAATGAAAATAATTTAATTTTAATATTTTTACTTTGTAAATTCTTTATAAAACACAAATAGTATTTTTGGTTAATATTCAAATTCAATTACGAAATATATTTTGATGAATTAATGGATTTTTGAATTAAATAATTTTTTAATAAAATATTTTTATTAAATTAATTTTATTAAATATAAATGATCATATAATTTTTATGAAGTCAAATGTAATTTTTATTAAGGGTTAAATACTAGTTTTGTCAAAACCCATCAATTTTTTAAATAAATGTCGGTTTTTATTATTAAAGTGAAAATTCACATATTTAGAAAATTATTTAGAAAAAATGAATATTATTTTTGGAATTAGGATGTCAAAATTATCCAATTATGAATTTTTCATTATTTTATGAGATAGTCAAATTTTTGGGTGAAAATTAAATACCATATAAATATATAATTTGTTTTATGACATCATAATGAACCAATCATGATGTAATAAAATACTATTAAAGGTATATTCTTCAAAATATATGTTTGTAATTAAAAATAATGTTATTTTAGGTTTATTTGATTTATTTTATAAATCCATAGTGAATCCTCAAAAACATTTAAAATATTTTAAGATTTAAAAATAATTTATTTGAAAGTGCGACTCACCTCCACCAAAAAAATGAAATTTTTTTAATACCTTAGACCCTTATACTTTTAAAATAATTTATACCAATCCCATTTTCTAGAAAACTTGGGAAAATCATGGGATGGTTTGTGGTTTTGAATATTTTAGTGTGTAGTGTCCAAAACCAAAATAATAAAGAATTCCCCCACCTTTCCTATATAAACCCACCCAAGAACCCATTTCTCATCACTCAAGATATTTAAAGAATGAACAACCTCTTCCCAATACTCATTATATTCCCCCAAAGGTTCTCCAAACTACTAATAATTCACTCCCAAGCCTTTGGGATCACACATCCACATAAGGGGTCTCACTCTCTCCTTTTTCTTCTAGCACCACTTTTATGTCATGCCTTTTAATCTCTGTTTGATTGATTTGAGATATTGTCTTCCATAAATCATTACTATCAATTTGATTTATATGTGATGGAATATTTCTTTCACTCCCATTAATCTACCATATGATCCTTAAACCCACCTGTTACTATGCCAAAATTCCGTAAGTGATTTCTCTCTTCTCATTTCCATTCAAGAATTTATTTTATATTATATATCTAAATTCCATTTCACATGATGGGATATTATGTTATATAATCCCATTACATTTCATACCATTTATAAATAATGTGATACTCCTTTCTCTCTCGTCAACCCAATCTATAATTTTCTATATGACGTCGTCATGCAGCCAAAATTGCACTGCGATTTTCCATGGAAAAATCATCATGTAGTGAATACCATACCAATTCATCTATCAAGGTGATTAACCTTTATTAACATATACATATCAAATAGTGTAATAAAAGTATTAGTTCCACATTCCTTGTTCTCGTAATAAATGATGATGCTGAATGAATCCATGTTATATGATCTATGTGACACACTTAAGCAGGAGATTAAAATGATTATGAAGGGTGCACCCTGATAGGACTCCAATACATTGGGTAATGTTTAGTATCATGATACATAATGTTGGGATAGGGATTTAACAAATTCTTTTATAAAAATTTTGTCCACCATTTTGGGATAGGGGTTTACCTGATTCCTTTAGGTTAATGATGCACTGTTTTGAGTTGTTTCCACATTTCCATGTTATGAATATCATTCTATATCAGGACATTATGTTAATTTTTCTATTATGCTCCATTGATATGACTATTTCCTAATATGTATTGTATTCTTAATGTTATTCCTTTTTAGTACTTTACTAGGATTTATTGTTCACCCTTTTCATATATATGACCTCAGGTTGTCTCATGAAATGCTAATTATGAAGCAATGTTGTGGTCGTGTCAAATAAGTTTTCAATAAAGATGTTTATTTCATGTTTTAAATTTTTATTTAATGTTCCTAAGCCACAAAAACAATAGAACTCTAGATCTTCTGAGTTTTATTAAGTGAAAGTTTATGAAATTAATCATGTTTAAATATGAAATAAACATAAGTGTTGTTATAATTATTCTATAACCATATTAACATAATGAAACCGGTATATTAAATATAGTAAAATCTTTTTTGTTAATTTTTAGTCAATTTCTATATTCTTTCTTTGTAATGGAAGATGGAAATTCTTCTCATTTATTCATGCAGACAATTGCATCTACGAGGCATTGTATTTAATTTATCATCACTACCTCCCTTGGATGGTTATTTAGAAGAATGTAGTTAACAAATACGAAATTTATGATATAATTACAATTCTAAAAAGGTAGAATATTATCTAATTTCCTTCCCTCCTATCCATTAAAAAATGGAAACATCGCTCATGTGTACGTACAAACTACCGCCTCCATGAAATGATGTAATTAATATTTAATCACCGCCTAATATGGATGGTTATATAGATGAAATTAATTAATAAATATTATATTTATTACATAATTGAGTTTATTTAAATATAAATCCTATTCTACGTTCTTGTATTTCATCGATTGTAAAATAAAAACTTTACCCATGCGTACGTATAGACTACCACATCTATGAATGTTACATTTAATTTTTCATAATTTACTTTCATGGATGTCTAATAAAATATTTTTAATAAATAAATATTATATATATTACATTATTAAAATTATTTAGTTGATGAAACCATTACCAATGAGTATGGACGAGAACCGCTGAATCAAAACATGCCTGAGAAACATAACAGTTGACACCTAAATAACTGATTTTAATAATGAATTATGAGTAAATAGGTAAAATGGAGTCATGAATAAATGATATAAATTAATATATTTATATAATCATAGATCTTAAATATATTTATAATAAATATAAATTTATTATATAGGATTTTGAAACATGTCAGTCCAAGCATGAATCTGTGGTAGGGGTATATATTTCAATCTCAATTTTTAATTGAGATTGTTTACACTTGAACCCACTTAGGGGGAATTATTTTATCATTATATCTTAAAACCAATCTATTTTATCATTATATAGTTATTTTTAGGGTATAAATGTATTATTTTCATTTTTCTATATATTTTACTTAAAACAACTGAGAGAATGTTTCTATGAAAAGACAACCTTATTTCTCTATTTTGATCAAAAATATTTTTACTTTAGATTTATTTTATTTATTTTTATTCAATAATTTTTTTTCTATATTAAAACTATTTAAAATTTTCATTTTTTTAAACTATGAAATTATTTTGGGAAATTTTAAAGGGAATACTATTATAATTTTTTCTTCACAACTCGCATTCACCAAAAGGTGGGATGGGATAGCAGATTGCCAATACCTCCTTCATTAAGTTAAATGAGAGATAATGACCCTCAAAACCCGCCTTCAATAGGTCCTGAAGTGGCGAACAACACCAAGGGTATTGAATCTCACACAAAAAGAAAGGCATTACCCTTTTTATGTTTATAGGATTAAGATATTAGATAGAAACCCCAACAACACCAAAGATGAATGTAAAGTTAAAGCCAAAACTAACCCATTCCCGTATGCATATTCAACAGTAAATGATACAAGACACAAAAACTCCAAAGGTAACTACCAAGAAAAAGAAAAATGACAACAGCAACTACCCCAAGGTCCGAGATAGTACAGTCTCGCACGATCCCAGAAGTCCTCCTGAAAACCTGAAAGCAGTTTTATATACGTAGGGTGAGAATACAAGTATATTCAGTAGGGAAAACCAAAATCTCTCATGCACAAGTGGGAGAAGAATTCTAATGCCCTGTGAGAAAATAGAAACCAAATCACCTAAGAAGGAAAACTATCCACCCAAGCCTCACCAAGGCACACTCCCCAAATAACGCAAGGAAAGTAAAGTATAGTAATAGCACATCGATATTTGGGTACCCCGTGCCACTTCCGCATTGGTTATTGAAGACATCCTATTCATTTAACCAATACCTCCATTCTTACCACAGTCCCACAGCCACACCCCTCCCATAAAAACCTAGGCCTCAACTGCACATCCCGCCCGCAGACACCTGGGTCAGAACAACTACTGCCACGCACGAAGAAAACTGGGACTCATCCCGAAGACTCTTGGGAAACAACCTGCTCGAAAACACCTGGGCCAACCACCACAACTACCCTACTCGAAGATTCTTAAGATAATAATGGACCTCAGTCCATCACAGCCTGCTTGAGGATTCTTGGACAATTCGAGAAAGGGAGAAGAAAAGGAGTTAACAACCAGCCACTCATAAGAGTGTTGGGAGAAACACCCTCCCCCATGAAATGAGAGTGTTTGGCACTAAAGTTCTCAACTTGGGTGGGGAGCAAATAAGAAACATAAAAGCTACAGATATAGGTATAGGTAACAAGAACTCATCCCATCCGAGGGTTTCCAAAGACCAACCTAAACACAAACAGCCTCATGACTATTCATTCGTAAGAAACACAACACTCACGACCAAGTCACGACTCATTCCCAAAATCAATTCACCATTTATATAATTCTGGTTTCATGTTCAATCAAATCCATTTAAGTGAATTCTACACTACTGGGAAACTAGCAGGCGTAACCACAAGCCAGAGGAAAAGAGAAAAAACCAACATCAACTCAAGCATTCACAGCCGGTTCTCTTTTAAAGTTACAACAACAAAAGGGGATTAGTAAGATCCCTCAAAGTACTGGATCTAAAGAAAACCTCACAAAAGGGATAAGTGAGATCCCTAGATGTACTGGAATAAAAGAAATCCCTGAGACACATCTCTATGTCCCCAAAACTAGGAACCAACGATTTCTCAATAATAGAGGACCCCACACGAGTTCGTGTCATAGTAGAGAAAACACACAACTTTAGATTCAAAACCAAAAATTCTACCACAATGGAGGATCCCATATCTCCCACTTTCCCCCATAATAATCTATCAAGAAAACACACCAACTACCAAAACTAAATAGGGAAACTTCTAGGTTTAAGCACATAATTTATTAGTTTCTTCTTTCTGTTGATTAATAGGGGTGACCACACAAGGGTTGATGTTCACTGGGAATCCATTTAACCAGCTGAGTTTAAGTGATCAACCAATTTCCATGTTACAGTCATTTAATCATCACAGAAGACATGGTTCATTAGTGTGAAAGAAAATACCACCAATGACCATGATTTTCAGTGACCATAGGCCCGCACAATTCACAACACATATTAATATAAAAGAGTACAACAGAACATCGATCACACCCCCCTTCATTCTTTAAAGGTCCGTTCATTATCTTCATTAAGTTTGGTTTCATAAATCCCCATAGAAACAAGAGCATACCCACCCCGCATGATACACAGTAAGGAGAGACAAAGGAAAATCCTCACCCGGTTGATCAAGGATCGAAGTTTTTCTTCGTGCTCCAAGAATAACGGATGCATGGCTTGCAGGGGAGGAATTCTGTGGACTCCAAGAGGTGAAGAAAGCTCCAGAAGAGGCGCACCACAAGACAAGAGGAGAGAGGAACTCCAGGCGCACCATGGAGAAGAAAGAAATCAACCAAGAAGAAAAAAAGAAACTCTATCAGGAGGTATAAAGAGAAGATCCTATAGCTACAGGATATGGAATTTTGAATGCCTGGAAATTCGAATCGCAGTTTCCTATGCGAGTGGGTAGTTACACACGATGATATTAAGGTGTTATTTAATACCTCCCATCAGGGAGGTTTTTCAGGTTTTTAGGAATTAATTATGGGCTTTAAATGGATTTTAAAAAGTAAAATAATTAATTTACATCAAAAATTTACATTGCAGTAGCGGGACTGGAAAAAGAAAATGGAGGGCTGGGTGAGGTCACGGTGCCACCATCACGATGTCACCCTTATAGTTCCATCATCACGGTGCCATTGTTTGGTGGAACCTTATTTTGGAAAAGTAATGGGCCAGGAGGGTCTTGGCCATTACATTAGATACCTCTCAAACTATTATCGCCCTCGAGAATCAAAAACAAACCAGAAGAAAAGAAAGGGTCCGAAAAACCACCACGAAAGATACCTCTTAGGAATGAACCTCATCGTCATCTAGAAACAACTCTCCCTCAAGAAACCAGGAAACATACAAGGTTTAAACTGCCCAGTCATTTGGGTTGGGGAGTCTCTTCCTCCATGTCCAGATACTATCCGCTTTGGGCAGCACTGAATTTCCCACATGGGTTTAATTGCATCCACCTTAATGCGTCTTGATTAGGGATTGGGTCCTCCCCTCCCCATAGCTAGGACTTTTCACACACATTAAGAGAATATGTAAAACCACATATTTCATAACCAATAAGGTAAATCATTCCATCACAAACAAGTACAAACAGAACATCACAAAACTCAAAACAACTCTGGGTACTAGGTACACATTTGTGCTTCCTGTTCCAAGGTACTCTTTTCAATACCACCGTGCCTCCACAACCCATGAACCAAAGGAATGGTTCATCCACGAAGCACCTTCTCTTCACGAAATTTGATCATCACTGGTCTCTCTATGAAAATTTCATCGTCCCAGATATCTAGCTTTCCCCAGTCGAGGACGTGTGAATCGTCATGTAGATATCTTCAGAGCTGGGACACATGGAAGACGTCGTGCACCCTTTATAGTGGTGGCGGCAACGCCAGTTGATAAGCCACCCCGCCGACCCGCTGCAGCACTTTTAATGGTCCGACAAACCTAGGGGAAAGCTTACTCCCTCTATCGATCCTCTGTTGCCCACGCCGGGGGGGGAGACCTTCAGAAATATGTGGTCCCCAACCCCGAATTCCAAGGGTCTCATCCTATTATCGGGATATGACTTTTGTCTATCCTAAGCCTCCTTTATCCTCTCTCGTATAAGCTGAACCCTCTCCGTTGTGCTTTTCACCACTTCCGGTCCAAGAACACCTGCTTCCCCAACTTCTGTCCAGCACACAGGTGAGCGACATGGCCTCAAATACAAGGATTCAAACGGATCCATACCAATGATAGAGTGATAGCTATTATTGTAGGAAAACTCTACCAGTGGCAAGTGTCAGGCCCACGATCCCCCAAAATCCAGGACACATGCCCGTAGAATGTCCTCCAATGTCTGGATGGTACGCTCTGTCTGTCCATCTATCTAGGGGTGGAAGGCATTGCTAAGTCGTAGATGGGTGCCAAAAGCATGTTGCAATATCATAAAGACTCATGAGGTAAACCGTGCATCCCTATCCGAGACTGTGGACCTTGGAACTCCATGTAACCCCACCACCTCATCCACATACCTCTGGGATAAGGCATCCACTACGCTCGACTCCTTGATCGCCATAATGTGTGCCGATTTCATCAATCGATCCACCACTACCCTGATAGTGTCGCAACCTCTTTGAACCTTGGGTAGCCCTGTGAATAAATCCATCAAGATGTCGTCCCACTTCCACTCGGTAACGTCTAAAGGTTGCAAAAATCCACCTGGAACACGGTGTTTAGCCTTCACCTGCTGACACACTAGGCCCTTTGCTATGAACCCTGCTACTGCTCGTTTCACACCGGGCCAACAAAACTGTCTCCTCATACCCTGATACATCTTGGAAACTCCCAGGTGCAACACTAGGGGTGATTTTTTGAACTCACTAAGAACTCTCAAATGCATCGCCTCTAGAACAAACATATTTCCTCCGAAAAGCACCTGATTCTGACCATCCTCTGTCCACCCTTCCAGAGCATCACCGTGGTTAACCTGGTCACGCACCACTTCGCTTTTTGAGTCTCCCCAATGAGACTCCTCCACCTGCCACAGTAGAGAATACTGCACTGTCATATGATATAGGAAACCTCTTTCACCTTCTACCCTTGCATCCAGGTGCAGGGAAGCCAACTCCTCCATTGCCTTCCAAGCATCTGCCGATTCTCGAACCGCATCCTTCTGCGACTTCCTGCTCAAGGCATCAGCCACCACATTCCCCTTTCCTGAGGTGTAAGAAATCTCAAAGTCATAGTCTTAAAGGAATTCCATCCACCTTCACTGTCGTAAGTTTAGGTCCCGCTGGGATAAGACATACTTCAATCTCTTATGATCGGTGAAGACCATGAAGCGCTCCCCGACAAAGTAGTTCCACCACAAATTTAGTGCGAAAACGACCACCGAAAGCTCCAGATCATGGGTGGAATAGTTACGCTCATTGGGGAGTAACTGCCTAGAACCATATAAGATCACCCCTTGCCGTTGCATCAACACACATCCAAGGCCTTTACTTGAAGCATCACATAACACATCATACGCTGCCCCTTCTTATGAAAACCTCATCACTGGGGAACTAACCAACTTCTCCTTCAGATAAATGAAGGCCTCCTCACACTGCTCATCCAAGACGAAAGCCTAGTCTTTCTTGGTCAAAGTTATCAAAGGTGTTGCAACTCGGGAGAAGTTGGGCACAAATCTCCGGTAGTAACCAGCCAGCCTGAAGAAACTATGAACCTCCGCTACGTTCTTGGGTGCTTCCCAAGAAACAACTTCCTCTACCTTCGATGGGTCCACTGTTATCCCCTGCTCGGACACCACGTTCCCAAGTAAGTGCACTTCTCGCATCCAGAACTTGCACTTGGAAAAATTCCCATAGAGTTGGTGCCATCAGAGGACCTCTAAAACAATTCTCAAGTGCTCAGTGTGATCCTCCTCAGATCTTGAGTAGATCAAGATGTCGTCAAAAAACACGACTATGAACTGGTCCAGATATTCCCAGAAGATGGAGTTCATGAGCCCCATAAACACATATGGAGCGTTCGTGACGCCGAACGACATGACCACAAACTCAAAGTGCCCATATCTGCACCTGAAGGCCATCTTCGAGATGTCACCCTCCTTCACCCTCAACTGGGGATATCCAAACTACAGGTCAATCTTAGAGAACCATCGTTACCCCTTCAACTGGTCAAAGAGATCGTTTATCCTTGGAAGAGGGTAGCGATTCTTGACTGTTACCTGATTCAATCTCTAGTAGTATATACACAGCCTGAGACCACCATATGCCTTCCTCATGAACAAGACTGGAGAACCCCATGGTGACGCACTTGGTCGAACAAAACCCTTCTTCATCAGATCGTCAATCTGAATCCGCAACTTCCGTAGCTCTGAAGGTGCCATCCGATAGGGGTCCATTGAAATCGGATGAGCACCAAGTTTCCAGTCTATCCCAAACTTGATGTCACGTCGAGGGGGTAGAGTTGTCACCTATTCAGGGAAGACTTCCATAAACTCACTGACAATATCGGGAACATCCACCATCTCTACATCCATTGACTCCACTGATAGCTCAGCTAACAAGGAGAGGAGGGGTTCCCCTTGCTTGCTGCTCCCCTGGAAACTTCGCTTGCTGATGAAAGTCACCCATCGACTACCCAAGTCTAAAAGAACAACCCTTAATTGGAAGAAGTCAATGAAGGCACATACAAAGAATATCCAGTCAATGCCTAGGATGACATCGTATGGATGTATCTGCAATAGTAGAAGATCCCCGACTGACTGATGGGTCCCTATCATCAGTCTGTATCCTTGAAAAACATACAACAAGTCGGTTTGACCTCCGACTGGTGTGCTCAGCAACAGGGGCACTGGAAGTCTCTCAGTATATAAACCCGGATCATGGGCCATACTGGGTGTAACAAAGGAGTGTGAAGCTCCTGTATCGAACAAGGCCTATGCAGGGGTACTAAACAAGCTGATCATACCTCGAATGACATCTAACCCTGCTAGAACTGCTGCCTCCATGGCGTGAAACTGCCCATGTCCTGCTCTTCTGCCTCTTGGCTGTTGGCCACCTCCCCAACCACGCCCAGTTCGAGGTCTTTGAGGAGCACCCTGAGATTGGCCTCCTCCTGCAATGTCTGCCCTTAGCGGAGCGAGAGCCTGCTGCCCCTACTGCTGCTACTGAAAGGGCCTAGCTGGGAACTACTACTGCTGAGGTAGGTGCTGGACCTACCCAACCCCACCGTATTGTACTCTATCCAGGCACTGATTCCGAATGTGCCCATGGCTTCCACAAATGAAGCATCTCGGCCCTGGGACCGAAAGAAAAGGGCAAGGGCCGGAATGTCAGAACTGTAACTGTTGAGGCCTACTCCCTACTGATCGAAACCTAGAGGGTACTGATGCTGGAGGCCAACTGTTGAAGGCCTTCCCCTTTGACGAGCCAAACTAGATTCCCTCTCATGACACACCTACCAGTGTTTGTATCCTTTCCACCACTTTAACCTTCTTCTGGACCTCCAAGTAGGTCGGTAGGGTGAAGGGAGTAACATCATACTGAAGAGAAGGTCGAAGTGCCTCCTCCAAACGTCTCACCCGAGACCCCACTTCCATAAAAAGGTCGGGAGAAAAGCGAAGGAGATCCTTGAACTTGATCCCCAAATCTCTCACTAACATACTCCCCTTCTGGAGGGAGAGTAATTCCTGCCTCTTCTTAGACTTAATCATGGAAGAGAGGAATTCCTCCTGGAACTCCTTCTCGAAGTCATCTCACGTCACCTTGGTCTCCCTCTTCTCCCCAAGATAAAGCGTCCCCAACTGACGCGCTGATCCATGCATCTGGATTACTGCCAGAGGAACCCAGTACTCCGTCGGAGCGCAGATCAAGCTGAAGAATATCACCATCTCCTCTAGCCAGCTCTCTGTCTCTATATCTGAGATTTTTTCCCTCGTACTTCCCGAGGGTCTGTCACCGAAAGGCTCGAAACGTCTTCTGTCACGGATCATCCTCCTCCTCTTGGTTGGTCCTCTGCTAATCGGCCAAGCCAACCTCCTAGGCCTTGATCACCCGCACTACTCGTGGTCGCCTCCCAAGTTCCATAGCTGCAAGGTAAACAAGAAATGCCTAAGCCCGAGTAGTGTAGAATATTGTTCTTAAATTTTCTTAGACTTCTTTATTTATTTTGAATCCCCAAGGCACCCCTGAAACATAAGAACATAAGTCATTATGAGGCATGTACCTTTCCTAGGGTCTCTACCCTACATTCAGTGTAGCCTCACTTGGTCGTTCGGTAGGTCCAGAGTCCTTGCATCGGATCACGGGGGGGGGGGGGGGGCTAAAATACCATGTCCTAGAAGGTCTTCCCTGCCCTAATTCATGCACCAAGGTCACCCAACAACGTTTCCCTACCACCCCATGTAATCCTCACTGTGCCTAACTCCAGACTCCATCATACCTCTCAACCTCACTGTCCTCTGATACCATTCTGTCACGACCCACCATCACCAAAAGAAGAGAAGGGATAATAGATTGCCAGGCCCTTCCTTCTTTAATTTCAAGGATAGATAATGACCCCCGAAACCCACCTTCAATAAGTCCCGGAGTGGCGACCAGCACCAGGGGTATATAATCTCACACAAAAAGGAAGGAATTACCCTTTTTATTTTTATAGGATCGAGAGATAATATAGCAACCCCAACAACACCAAAGCTGAAAGTAAAGGAAAATCCAAAAGTAACCCATTACTATATGCATGTTAAACAGTAAATGATAGAAGCCACAAAACTCCAAAGGTAAGTACCAAGAAAAAGGAAAACAACAACAGAAACTTCCCTAAGGTCCTAGCTATTACGGTCCCACACGATCCCTAAAGTCCTCCTGGAAACCGAAAAGCAGTTTTATAAACGTAGGG
Organism: Viscum album; assembly: GCA_963277665.1. NCBI lineage: Eukaryota > Viridiplantae > Streptophyta > Magnoliopsida > Santalales > Viscaceae > Viscum > Viscum album. The sequence continues at coordinate 1,567,206,920 of OY728161.1, forward strand.
TGAGCATATAAGTATACTCAGTAGGGAAAACCAAAAGTTCTCATCCACAAGTGGGAGAAGCATTCTAATTCCCAATGAGAATAGTGAAACCAAATAACCTAGGAAGAAAAAATATCCACCCAAGCCTCACCAAGGCACACTCCCCAAATAACGCAAGGAAAGTATAGTAATAGCACATCGATATTTGGGTACCCCACACCACTTTCCCACTTGTTATTGAGGACATCCTGCGCATCGAACCAATACCACCATTCTTACCGTAGTCACACTGCCATACCCCACCCGCAGACACCTGGGCCACAACCGCACTTCTCGCCCGCAGACACCTAGGCCACAACCGCACATCCCGCCTGCAGACTCCTGGGCCACAACCGCACAACCCGCCCACAGAAACCTGGGTCAGAACAACTACTGCCACACCCGAAGACACTTGGTCCTCATCCCGAAGACACTTGGGAAATAACATGCCCGCAAACACCTAGGTCAACCACCATAAATACCCTGCCCAAAGATTCTTGGGCTAATAATGGACCTCAGGCCATCACAGCCTACCCGAAGAGTCTTGGGCTATTTGGTAAAGGGAGCATAAAAGAAGATAATAATCATCCACTCATAATAGTGTTGGAAAAAACACCCTCCCCCATGAAATGGGGTTGTTTGGAACTAAAGTGCTCAACTTGGGTGGGGTGTGAATAAGAAACATAAAAGATACATATATAGGTATAGGTAACAAGCACTCATCCCAACCTAGGGTTTCCAATGACCAACCTAAACACAAACAACCTCGTGACTATTCATTTATAAGAAAAAAAACACTCATGGCCAAGTCACGATTCATTCCCAAAATCACTTCCCCATTTAAATCATTCTGGTTTCATGTTCAAAAAAATCCATTTAAGTGAATTCTACACTACTGGGCAACTAGTAGGAGTAACCATAAGCCAGATATACTATTTAGTCTCATGGGATGTGATCTATTGTATCTTGTACCAATTTAAAATAATAAACACAAACCATGTGATACTAGAGAAGAGTTTATTACAATAGTACTCTCAACATCATTATATGTCTTTATCTTAAAGATCATCACATCAATCATCTCATTTAAAATCTCAAAGATATTCCCATAAACATCCACCAAGAATCATCACTTTATTATACTCCATTTAATATATAAGTATACTAAAAATACATACCAACATATCCTTCAACACCTAGCTTACTTGTTGACCAAAAAAACATTTTATTCCAATAGAACCAAAAAATTAACCAAGTGATAATCATGTAAAATATTATTAACAATTTATAATAGAATTACATAATGAGATATTATGGGAATAAAATAAAGAGTTGTGGACAATTATAATGGTGAAATATCTACTCAAGGAAAAGGTAAATTAATAAATGTTAATGATTTAAAAATTGATACAAGACAATTATATTTTATTTTCTGTGATTGAACAAAATAATGAAATTTTTTAATAATTTTCATTGTGATATTTTTAGAAATAATTATATAATTATATAATATTAGAGAGATAGAATAAAATATTGTATTTATTAATATTGGTGTGGATAACTATCAGATGATGGTTTAAAACAATAATATTCTTGAGATAAAAATTTTTAATTTTACTAGAGAGGAGAATGTTGAAAATAAAAAAAAAATAAAAAACATGGAATATACTCATGTGTTCCATGTCTCAAAACATTTATAGCCAGATCTCAACTTATGAGATAGAAAAATAGAATTTGGAAGAAATTAGAGATAAAAAATTTTGAAACATTAAAAGTGTTGGAGACTATAATATCTATGTTTAATGTAGATAAATAAGATTTTAATTTTTTTTTAGGAGAATAAATTTTGGAAATTCATCAAATTTATTTGATAGTAATGAATGATTTACAATATTATGGAGGAAAGGAAATTATGGATGATCAATTAGTTGAAATTATTATCGATATACTTATGAAATAAAGGGAATTATAGAGTACAATTATTTATGATATAAAACATCTTATAAATAACAGTCTTTATAATCTCATCAGAACATTTATGTAATACGAGAATAAATTGAATCGAGCTATAAAAAAGGAAAAAATAGAAGATTTGATTTTCCTTTGCTACTATAACTCTTGATAATAATTCAAGCCTTACAATTTAAAGAATATTTCTAAAAATTGTTCATATGGTGGTAATTCAAAGCATAGTGAAGGATAATTCACTAAACTAACAAATCTTATGATTAAGATGCTTGTAAATAATAATTTTTATAGCTACAATTGAAAAGGAAGAAAAGACGGATCTGGATGATGGGATAATAATAATGAGTCTATAAATGTTATTTGATATAATGAAATAATACATGGAACACCAAGATAGACTATTTTAGGTTAAATTTAAATAAAAAGGAGTCTTTAAAATCATTAAATCATAATTGAAATAATGTTTTGAAATCTATGGATACCTAGAGTATTAGTTAAGATCCCTCCTTCAACAGTGACTCAAATAGTGATGATTTCTAGAAGATAACTGATTTCTGTGCTTTAGGTCCTCATAATGAAAAATTATTTATGTGAAAGGTTAGTAAAAAATCTATTTAAACAATGTATTTGTTTTTATTACCCTTATTCTTCATATTATTATGATTATACTACACCATGTGTGGAAATGGCAGAATATGAAGTAGTACAACAATGGGTTTTACAGTTTATTTTTTATATTTTTAACATAATTAACTTGTTTCATAAATTTGTGTAGAATTTTAAATAATATCTTTTTAGTGGTTATTTAAACCAATGTAAAAAATAACATTTCTTGTTAGTTATAATAGAAAATTTCATAAATATCTTATAGAATAACAAATTAGATGAATTTTTTCATAAATTATTTTATAAATAACATAAAATCATGGTTTTTACATCTACTATTTTTTTAAAAAAAAGGCAAAAGAACATTCTTTTACATAAATTATTTAAGAAATTACATTACTTTTTTACTTTAGTTATAAAAATAACTGATGTAAAAAATTATTTTTCTATAAAAAATAATTACATAATTTAGTTACAAAACTTATACTAGATGAAAAAACAAGTACTAAATATTATAAAAACAAAAAAAAAGCAGAGTTCAATTATATAAAAAAAATCAAAATCAGAAATTTGTTCAAATTACAACAAATTTACAATTTAAAATTTAAACTTCCAAATCTACTTTATAAAAAGAGATACACTAAAACAGAATAAAAAATTAGAAATTATCATACCATTCTCCTCATATATGATTTAACTCATTTAAACTATAAAAGAGGATCATAAAAAATAGGAAAATTAAAAATAAAATATTCAACATTTACTCTCAATATAATGAAAATATAAATAAAAGGAGAATTTACAATAAAATTTAAACTTACTGAAATCTGTAACTTTCGCAATTGTAATTATTTCAAATATAAATATCAGAATATAATATCAACATTCAACTAATCATTATTTATGATGAAACTTTTAATTAAAAATAAGTTATCAATTCAAAATATCATTTTATGTGTCTACTAAATAATATTACTTAAAAATGGGGTCACTTTTTCTCACACATAAGTGATCTTTTTTGTCCTATTTCATGTTTACTAGTTATATTGATTCCATGACGTATTTAAAAATGGTTATTTTGAAATAAAATAAAATGTTATTATTGTAACACCCCAGGTAAATAAAGAGTATGAAATTTTCATATTTATCCATATTTGTGAATAAAATATTAATATTACTTTAAAGGGGACGCTATGCACGATGGCGTACCCAATACGCAACAATGAGTTTCTTGGGAATCTTTCATTGCACTCTAATAATAAAATAATATTATTTAAAATGGTAGTTAACGCCTAGCCGTTGTAATGGCAGGAATGAACAGAACTAACTAAAAAATGATTATATATGTTTTTCAAATATTTTTACTCTTTACAATAAATGTTATAGGATTAAAAATGTGAATGAATCCAATTTTAAGCGTAAACATTCCAATATTCATTAAAATGTCGATTAACCGCCTTTTAATGGAAAACCTCTTTTAAATACACTTTTTGACAATTTTATAAGCTTTATTTTTCAAAATAAACATATTATTTATGATTGGGACATTGAAATTTACCTTGGTTTAATTTTTTGTATTTTTCTGACAATGTTCATTTTTCAATGAATAGTGAAAAATACTGCATTTTACATCAAAAAATTACTTTTTCATATAATTTAATTATATGGTTATATTATATTTTTAATTTGTTTTAAAGCATAATTAAAATATATTTTTACCATGTAATTCAATTATGGTCATTGGGATTAATTTCACTTTGGAATTAATCATAAACAAGTGCCAAACTTTTCATAAATATTGTTTCTAAAAAACCCTGTATTTGTTTTGACAACGAGAAGTTTTTTTCAAATTAATTATTGCAATTTATGTGTTTGTAATTTGGTAAAATGGATTAAATATTTGGAATCATAAGGTACAAATTATATAATTAAGACTCTTTTGTTTTTGGACATTATGAATAGTAACGACGGTAATTATCTTTAATTATCTTGATTAATGAGTACTCGGGTAGTTAAAGATAATAAGATAATATCATAATAATAAAAAATGACTACAAAATGTGTCCTAATTCTACTAGTTGTCTCATGGACGACCATGGGATGCCTTGTTCCAAACTTGGGGGCCCCATGGAATCACTTTTGTGAGAAATTGACTTTTTATCTTTTTATTTTTAAAGAATGTTAAATGTAACAAAGAATGTATCACCTAAGTAAAATATTTTTATTTTGTCTAAATTAATGATATTTTGGACTATAAATATTCATTGGAAAGCTAAAAATATTTCCTACATCATAATATTTTTTTATAATTTTTAGAAATTAAATAAATTAAATTATTTATGACATCATGATGATGTAGTGATGACCTCATTATTTAACGATTTAAATAAAATGGGAAGATAATGTAAAATATAAGACCTAAAAATGCCCAAAAACTATTGGATGGGTGGATTTATAACCCTTATCACCTTATCCTAGAAACACATCAATATGGGACCATTAAAATCCGAAACTCATTTGAAAATAAAGTTACATTTTATACCATTCCAAGAGTGCCCCTTCTCTCCTCTTATAAAAGGCCCCCACCCCTACCACCTTACCCACACTTCCAAAGCCTTTGTCTCGGCCAACCCCTGACCATTTGGTCTCTCCACATCCCTATATAACTCCTTGAAGCCTCACATTGGGCAGAAGTCTTCCCAAGGAAGCCTTTGAGCTCAAACCAAAGGGAGTTACCCGATTTTAAGGTAATGTATTCACTTGAGTCCTTTTGTTTTATTTTGCTTCTCCAACCCCCTAAAATATTTTTATTAATTTATTTTGTAACAACTACTGTATCTTCAATATACTAGTATGTTGTTATAAGAAGTATTCGAGCTACACTTACACACACCTTCGTCTAATAGTTAAAGAACATACTGTTTCTGTGGTTGGCGATTTTTTGCCTCACGAAACGATGATTGTTCAATATTCTTTTAACACCTTTAAAGGTGGCCATTATGATTTAATTGTATTTTATATATGATATATATGGTATTTATGTTTACTATATGCTTCTTTATTTTATATTTAAACCATACCTTTATTCTTTTCATGTTGTGTAAATGCGATAATTTCATATGAGGAAGTGTGGACTACCGCCCCCTCAAGTGATGTGACTCGTACATGAAATACATGGAATGTATAAAGAATGATATTAATAAACATATGTGACCTATATAACATATATATTATACTTTAATTATAATATATATATATCATTTAATTTTAATTCCATTAATATTACAAAAAAATGAAAGTAGCGTTTATGCGTACGTACGGCCTACCGTCTCCATGAACGGTGCTTTTCATTTTTTATCTCCAAATGATATGGAATAGTATAAAATGAATATGTACTAGATATATATGATATTTTAATCATTAATACTATTCTGGAAATTATTTACTTTTAACTACACGGGCAATCATTTTTCAAACAAGTTCATTTTTGACTCATGTACCAAACATTGGAAAATATGTCTGATATGAACTAACATTATTAAACAATTATAATAACATTATAATATGTGATATGAACTGAATAATAATCTTTAAAGGAGTACCTTAAGAAATTATAAATTGATCGAATTTTATTATTCAGGAGATTAAAGAACGATCGAGTCAAGTCGGACCCGAGGTAAGGGATCATACACCTCTCTTTCTTTTTAAGTACACTCTTTTATGTCGTTCCTTTTAAAGCTCATATTTATTGTTATTGGGATATTCTTTTATATTACTCTTACTGTATTTTTTATGTTCATATTATGAGTGACCCTATTCTCTCTCATCAATCCATTTTGGAAGTTTTGAGTGGCGCCGTTAGGCTGCCGATTTTTTTGTAAGAGATCCAACCTCTCTCTTTATTTTTAAGTACTCCCTTTTATGTCACTTCTTTTAAGCTCCTCTTTGTTATGTTGGGGTATGTTCTTTTATATTCCTATTTTTTAAAACATTATGTTAATATGATTAGATACCCTATTTCCTCTCATCAATCCATTTTGGAAGTCTTAAGTGGCGCTGTTAGGCTGCCGAGTTTTCGTAAGGGATTTTTCATCTCACTTTTATTCCCGTGAGATTTATGGTAAATTTGCCACAATTTCCTTTGAGTGTTGTATTTACTTCCCATTATTTTAATCATTGTTTAATATACTTTCATTTATTAGTATTTACATCAATGTTGTATTGTCCTTCTTTCCCGGGGTGCATGTCTCGAAAGATACCCATGTCGGTGAGGGAACCTTTCACCCTCCTCTTTTTAAAAGACATATTTTGTTATGTCTTTTAATTCACATAATATTATGTTGGATATGTTCTTATATATCCTTATTGATGTAAATTTTATGACCAAGTGATGAGATACCCTTTTTATCTCTCATCAACTCTTTTTCTGAATTTTGATGTGACGCCGTTAGGCTGTCGAATTTTTGCAAGGGAACTTCTTAACCCAATTTTGATTCTTTGGGATAAACTTTTACTCCATGAATATGACGTTCTATGATTATGTGTGAATGTACTCTTATTTTATTACACTTAATACCAACTTATATTTCGTGTATTCGTTTGTCACACATAATTATGTAATTGATTTATCCTTAATCCAAGGATACCGTCTTTGTATGGGACTTCGTCTCAATATTCTTTCATTGAGGCATATTTTGTTTTATACACAACCTTCTTTTATACAGTGTATAAACCCCTTTTAATTTTACGTTTATACAAAAGGAATCTTTTTTATAAGAATCATTTTACTAAACGACAAAAGGGAATGTTTTTGTCATACGTATGCGGCGACAACGACTTCTCCACCGCCGTGACCGTTATTTGAGTTTCGACTTCCTCTAAAATCCATACCTTTTTATTAAAAGAAAAATAAATACCATGTTTTACATTTCTTTTATTTTGGTATTGAAAATGGTTTTCATAATGTTTTTATATCAATGTGTTGTATTGATATCTTGTGATTGAAAGGTGTAAATGTTATGTTTCTTTTATGCATGTTTTATGTGATACGATTATGTTGAGGTTCTTGGGAATTATTATGAAGATGGGTGGTTCCATAATAAACTAAGGGCAGGTGAGCCCGATATAGCTCTCCAATGCATAGGGTAACACAAAGGAGTGAAACATTAAGGTTTCTTCAAAGATATTTAGGGATTATACTGTGGTGGTTATTCCAAACGTAACCAAGAGGGTTACTCCCTACGTAAGAATGTTATGAATGCCTCAAGTTACCTTTTATGTCTTATGATTTCTATGATTTATTGATGATTTGATGAGGTATGTTAAAGTTCCTATGTTTTATGGGTAAAGTATGATTTCATTCTTATGTATATATGAACTCATGTTTCCTTTCCATATTTTTTATAACCCTTACTGAGCTTTTTATGCTCATCCCAAGTTTTTTTGAAATGTTTTTCACAGGTTAAGGGAAAGGTACATGATATTATGATAGTATCAAGGAAGTGTCAAGAAAGAATCCATTCTTTATTTTTAAATATGTTTCCGTTGATGGGAAAAAAATGAATACTATCTTTTATGTAACCACTTTGTTTGAATGTGGAATGTAATGAAAGTTTTATGATCTAATTCCTTAAATCTGTAAACCTGAAAAGATACTCAATGTGTAATCTTGTAATAACTCAAGATTAAGTAAGGTTTAAGGCTGGGGCCTTATAGTTGGTATCATAGTTCGGTTTAGATAACTTTAGAGGTTAGGGTATTCTTTAAGCATAAGTGACATTACCATAATGGTTAGGATTTCAGAAAGAGTCCTAGTTTTAGATAAAGTGAATGAGTAAGTATATCTTAGTGTTTATATTCCTCATTAGTACATTATGGTTTTGTTGATATACTCACACTGACATTTTTGGTTTTAGTAAATGGCTGGATCTAGCAGGCACCAAAGTAACAGTGGATGTGAAGGAAACTGTGACAGTTTTTTTAGCAAGCAACTGAATGATATGGGAGCTGCAATGAGAACTCTTGTGATTATCCATAACCAACTATCTGGAGTCATGATTGACCACCTAAACCTTGGTGATTTCTATAAGGCATCATATATGCGAGAAACAAATCCCTATGGAACTACAGGTAATAATAATAAAGGTAAGTGTGTTAAATAACTTATGTGTCAAAAATGTGGAAATAAACACCGAGGAAAATGTTACAAAGGGACAGAAGTATGCTATAGATGTGGAAATGAAGGTCATAAAGCAAGAACCTGCCATGGAAAAAGGAAGCATCCAGTTGACTCGAGGAAATGGAAATAAGTTCTTTCTGAGGGATCAATTGAATGTTTTAAATGTGGTGTGCATGGTCATTATGCAAACACATGTCCTATGAAGAAGTTTCATGAATGGGATCACCAAGATTGTACAAATATTCGTTTACCAATACCTAATGCCATTCTGATTGAGGATGAATAAACTGAAAATGACCAATCAAAGGTATGGATTATTTCATAACTTTGGTTTTCCTATTATGGAATCTTCGGATATGATTCATGATTTTGTTTGTATGAAAGAAGTATTTCAGAATAAGTTGGAAAGGAATGGTTAATGAATCATGAAAAATGTTGAATGAGTAAGAAGTCAACATATAAGGGCTTCAATAGTTATTGTGAAATTATTTAGAGTATTAAGTCTCTTTTGATGATGGGGTTACATTAGAAGACTTTTTATAGTTTGTGTAACCCTGATGTTTAATATATGAAAATTTTATTCAAGGAATAGTTATCTGTTCTTTTGTGGATATAGATATAAATAACCATTTGGGTTTATATGATCCTTACTATATGTTATGATAGAAGTGAAAGGCATGAGATAAAATTGAGGCTAAATTATGTTATGGTTATTTTTGATGATTTTATCTCTTTTTGGAGAATTATTTGAGAATTATATAGTTTTGGAAAAAGGACAACACGAAGACCGTGTTACAACCCATCGCTCCAGACAAAGCTGTGGGAATCGAACCCACAACCAAAGTGCAACTGCTATTTATCGCCTACCACTGGACTACGTGAAGACCCTAGTTAGTTTGACTAATTATTTTTAGTTAGGTGACTTTATGAATTAATATTAAGTTGATTTTGGGTTATTTATGAAAATGATTAACCTATCATGGAGGATATGTGATTAGGTTAATTACTTTTCAATACAAGACTTTAGGAGCAACTGATGTTATTTTTGAGATAAAAGTTAATTTGTACCTTGGAAGACTATGTGACTAAATCCTTCAAATATTTGGTTTCAATCTTATTTTGGTTTACTTTGAATAATTTTATGGACAAATGGTTTATCAAATGGTCCTCGTTGAACTTTGGGTTTTGTTGGACAAATTTTGGAGATTAAGAATAGATTTTCTTTTTATAAAGGGTTATCCTTTTCTGGATTATCTGATCTTGTACTAACCTTTTTGGTTTTGGTTTTGGTTAAAGTCTAAAGACATGGGAAGTATATAGTTCTCTTTTTTGGATTAGGTGATTCTCTAGAAGTTGATTATAGTGAACAAGTCTACCTAAATACTCGTCTTTAAGAGAAAATATGAGTTTGTGTAAGAAATCTAGTAAAAGTTGAAATTCAACATGATAAGTAATTATGTTTCCTTATGAATAAATTCCTCAATAAAAAAACAAAAAAAAACAAAAAATGTTGTATATTAACTTTTCCTATGGAGGAATCGAATACCGTTTAACCTATCATAAGTTTGTGATTTTCTTGTGGTTAACTTTCTCCTAGACATGTTTACTATCACTCTCCATCAGAACATGACCCTTTGTTTTTTCCTCTATGTCCATATTTTCATACTTGGAATCCTAGTATGGGTTAACTCGGGTGACCTTTGTACTTATATTTATTTATTTTAAAGTGATTTTTTTACCGACTCTTGTTCCTATGTGGGACGTTCAAGGATGTTTCCAAGCTCAATTTTAAAATTGCGAGGATGCAATTCCCAAAAGGGGGGAAGGATGTAACACCCCAGGTAAATAAAGAGTATGACATTTTCATATTTATCCATATTTGTGAATAAAATATTAATATTACTTTAAAGGGGACGCTATGCACGATGGTGTACCCAATACGCAACAATGAGTTTCTTAGGAATCTTGCATTGCACTCTAATAATAAAATAATATTATTTTAAATGGTAGTTAACGACTTGTCGTTGTAATGGCGGGAATGAACAAAACTAACTAAAAAATTATTATATATGTTTGTGAAATATTTTTACTCTTTACAATAAATGTTATAGGATTAAAAATGCGAATGAATCCAGTTTTAAGCGTAAACATTCCAATATTCTTTAAAAGGTCGATTAACCGCCTTTTAATGGAGAACCTATTTTAAATACACTTTTTGAAAATTTTATAAGCTCTATTTTCAAAAATAAACATATTATTTATGATTGGGACATTGAAATTTACCTTGGGTTGATTTTTTGTATTTTTCTGACAATGTTCATTTTTCAATGAATAGTGAAAAATACTGCATTTTACATCAAAACTGTTTTTTCATATAATTTAATTATATGGTTATATTATCTTTTTAATTTGTTTTAAAGTGTAATTATAATATATTTTTACCATGTAATTCAATTATGGTCATTGGGATTAATTTCACTTTGGAATTACGCATAAACAAGTGCCAAACTTTTCATAAATATTGTTTCTAAAAAACCCACTATTTGTTTTGACAACGGGAAGTTTTTTTTAAATTAATTATTGCAATTTATGTGTTTGAAATTTGGTAAAATGGATTACTTATTTGGAATCATAAGGTCCAAATTATGTAATTAAGACTCTTGTTTTTGGACATTATGAATAGTAACGACGGTAATTATCTTTAATTATCTTGATTAATGAGTAATCAGGTAGTTAAAGATAATAAGATAATATCATAATAATAAAAAATGACCACAAAATGTGTCCTAAGGCTACTGGTTGTCTCATGGCATACCATGGGATGCCTTGTGCCAAAATTGGGGGCCCATGGAATCCATTTTGTGAGAAAGTGACTTTTTATCTTTTTATTTTTAAAGAATGTTAAATGTAACAAAGAATGTATCACCTAATTAAAATATTTTTAATTTTGTCTACATAAATGATCTTTTTGACTGTAAATATCATTGGAAAGATAAAAATATTTCCTACATCATAGTATTTTGTTTATAATTTTTAGACATTAAATAAATTAAATTATTTATGACATCATGATGATGCAGTGATGACCTCATTATTTAACGATTTAAATAAAATGGGAAGATAATGTAAAATCTAAGACCTACACCTGCCCAAAACCTATTTTATGGTTGGATTTCGAACCCTTATCACCTTATCCTAGAAACAAATCAATGTGGGACCACTAAAATCCGAAACGCATTTGAAAATAAAGTTACATTTTATACCTTTCCAAGAGTGCCCCTCCTCTCCTCTTATAAAAGGCCCCCACCCCTACCTCCTTACCCACACTTCCAAAGCCTTTGGCTCAGCCAACACCTGCCCATTTGGTCTCTCCACATCCCTATATAACTCCTTGAATCCTCACATTGGGCAGAAGTCTTTCCAAGGAACCATTTGAGCTCAAACCAAAGGGAGTTACCCAATTTTAAGGTAATGTCTTCACTTGAGTCCTTTTGTATTATTTTGCTTCTCCAACCCCCTAAACTCTTTTTATTCATTTCTTTTGTAACAACTCCATTATCTTCAATATACTAAGATGTTGTTATAATAAGTATTTGAGCTACACTTACACACACCTTCATCTAATGGTTAAAGAACATACTGTTTCTGTGGTTGGCGATTTTCTGCCTCAAGAAACGATGATTGTTCAATATTCTTTTAACACCTTTAAAGGTGGACATTATGATGTCAATGTATTTTATATATGATATATATGGTATTTATGTTTACTATATTCTTCTATATTTTAAATTTAAACCATACCTTTATTCGTTTCATGTTGTGTAAATGCGATAATTTCATATGAGGAAGTGTGGACTACCGCCCCCTCAAGTGATGTGACTCGTACATGCAATACATGGAATGTATAAAGAATGAAATTAATGAACATATGTGACCTATATAACATATATATTATACTGGAATTATAATATATATATATATATATCATTTAATTTTAATTCCATTAATATGACAAAAAAAATGAAGGTAGCGTTCATGCGTACGTACGGCCTACCGTCTCCATGAACGGTGCTTTTAGTTTTTTATCTCCAAATGATACGGAATAGTATAAAATGAATATTTAATGGATATATATGATATTTTAATCATTAATACTATTCTGGAAATTATTTACTTATAACTACATGGGCAATCATTTTTCAAAAAAGTTCATTTTTGACTCATGTACCAAACATCGGCAAAAACGTCTGATATGAACTTCCATTATTAAACAATTATAATAACACTATAATATGTGATATGAACTGAATAATAATCTTTAAATTAGGACCTTAGTAAATTATAAATTGACAAAATATTATTATTCAGGAGATTAAAGAACGATCAAGTCAAGTCGGACCCGAGGTAAGGGATCCTACACCTCTCTTTCTTTTTAAGTACATTCTTTTATGTCGTTCCTTTTAAAGCTCATCTTTCTTGTTATTGGGATATTATTTTATATTACTCTTACTGTAATTTTTATGTTCATATTATGAGAGGCCCTATTCTCTCTCATCAATCCATTTTGGAATTTTTGAGTGGCGCCGTTAGGCTGCCGAATTTTTCGTAAGAGATCCAACCTCTCTCTTTCTTTTTAAGTACTCTCCTTTATGTCACTTATTTTAAGCTCCTATTTGTTATGTTGGGGGATGTTATTTTATATTCCTATTTTTTTAAACTTTATGTTAATATGATGAGAGACCCTATTTCCTCTCATCAATCCATTTTGGAAGTCTTAAGTGGCACCGTTAGGCTGCCGAGTTTTCGTAAGGGATTTTTCATCTCACTTTTATTCCTGTGAGATTTATGCTACATTTTCCACAATTTCCTTTGAGTGGTGTATGTACTGCCCATTATTTTACTCATTGTGTAATATACTTTAATTTATGAGTATTTACATCAATGTTTTATTGTCCTTCTTTCACGAGGTGCATGTCTCGAAAGATACCCATGTCGGTGAGGGAACCTTTCACCCTCCTCTTTTTAAAAGACTTCTTTTGTTATGTCTTTTAGTTCACATACTATTATGTTGGGATATGTTCTTATATATCCTTATTGATTTAAATTTTATGACCAAGTGATGAGATACCCTTTTTATCTCTCATCAACTATTTTTCTGAATTTTGAAGTGACGCCGTTAGGCTGTCGAATTTTTTCAAGGGAACTTTATAACCCAATTTCGATTCTTTGGGATAAACTTGTACTCCTTGAATATGACGTTCTATGATTATGTGTGAATGTACTCTTATTGTATTACACTTAATACCCACTTATATTTTATTTATTCGTTTTTCACACATAATTATGTAATTGATTTGTCCTTAATCCAAGGATACCGTCTTTGTATGGGACTTCGTCTCAATATCCTTTCATTGAGGCATATTTTGTTTTATACACAACCTTCTTTTATACGGTGTATAAACCCCTTTAACTTTTAAGTTTATCCAAAAGGAATCTTTTTTATACGAAGCGTTTTACTAAATGAAAAAGTGGAATGTTTTTGTCGTACGTATGTGGCGACAATGACTTCTCCACCGCCATGACCGTTATTTGAGTTTCGGCTTCCTCTACAAGCCATACCTTTCTTTAAAAGAAAAATAAATACCATTTTTTACTTTTATTTTATTTTGGTATTGAAAATGGTTTTCATAATGTTTTTATATCAATGTGTTGTATTGATATCTTGTCATTGAAAGGTGGAAATGTTATGTTTCCTTTATGCATGTTTTATGTGATACGATTATGTTGAGGTTCTTGGGAATTATTATGAAGACGGGTGGTTCCATGATAAACTAAGAGGGGGTGGGCCCGATATAGCTCTCCAATTCATTGGGTAACGCGAAGGAGTGAAACATTAAGGTTTCTCCGAAGATATTTAGGGAATATACTGTGGTGGGTATTCCAAACGTAACTAAGAGGGTTACTCCCTACGTAAGAATGTTATGAATGCCTCAAGTTACCTTTTATGTCTTATTATTTATATGATTTATTCATGATTTGATGAGGTATGTTAAAGTGCCTATGTTTTATGGGTAAAGTATGATTTCATTCTTATGTATATATGAACTCATGTTTCCTTTCCATATTTTTGATAACCCTTACTGAGCTTTTTATGCTCATCCTAAGTTTTTTTGAAATGTTTTTCACAGGTCAAGGGAAAGGTACATGATATGATGATAGTGTCAAGGAAGTGTCAAGAAAGAATACATGCTTTATTTTTAAATATGTTTCTATTGATGGGGAAAAAATGAATACTATCTTTTATGTAACCACTTTGTTTGAATGTGGAATGTAATGCAGGTTTTATGATCTAATTATCTAAAACTCTAAACCTGAGATGATCCTCAATGTGTAATTTTGTAATAACTCAATTTTAAGTAAGGTTTAAGGCTGGGGCCTTATAATTATAATATATAGGTTTTAAAATAATCCATCCTATGTCTTTGATAATTCTTTAATGTTTTCTCACAAGTTAACAAGTATGGAGCATAACCAGTAAGCTATCTTTTCCTAAAAAAATTACTTACAATGGCCACTTATATAAAAAAATAGAATTTCTGTGGTTATTTAATTATCATAAATAACTATTTATGAAATATATCTTTTATACCATTCAATATAATGAAACATCCAACAATGAATTGCCTCATTCTGAAATCTTCCATAAAAATATACTATTCTTTTTTTCATCCTTCATTGTCTTCATTACTGGAGAAATAAATTGTGTGTCCATGGATCCATAAATTGATATTGTATCATATTAAATAAAAATTGTATAAAGATACATAATAAAAAAACATTGATATTATGTTAGTTCAAATTGATAAAATTGAAAGAAATATGATAATAGACTCACATTAAAAATACTTGCACCACTACAGGACCAAACATATCTAGAGTTTCAAAATCCAAAATATATTAATCAAAAATATTCTCTATATAACCATACCCACAATTTAATAAACTCATTAAAATGTAAAAAATATCCAACAACATAAATTCATATGATAACAATAATGAAATTCCTTCAGAAATGGTAGTATGAGTAGTCGAAGGGTCCACAACTTGTTCTTATATATATAACATTTTTGTACCTTTTATGTATCCTGATATATATATATATATATATCAAAATAATAAATAAAATTAATACAAATATTAAAGAAAAGATATAATATAGACATACATCTATGGTATGTTTTTATAAAATTTTAGAATGACAAAGTAAAAAATATCATTTACTTTTTCCAACTGTAGAAACGTCCTCATCACTATGGAATGATACTATAACTGATACATCTATAATATCTTGTACTATTACCATATGTTGATCCATGTATATCTGAAAATTATGTAAGGAATTCCTAATATAATATATGTTCCTATATAATACTATATAATATTGTGGATCCAAAATATATTACTCACAGTTGATGAGACACTGTGGAAGATGAGGAATAATAGTGGGATATGTTTGTTAAGGTGGAAGAGTGGGATATATATAAGGAGGTGGTGGAGTGAGATATTTATACTAGGGTGTAGAAGTTGGACATTTTTCCTATAAATATCTCTATATTTCTGTAAAAATCTATTTTACTAACAATCAAATCCTACCCTCCATCACCTCTCCCATATTCCAATCTTTAGCTTCTAAAGAGAATATTTTACTTTTATATATATCCTTCCTTAAATAAGTTATACAATGGATATTTTTCTATTGATACACATACCTCATATCCTTGTACACGGCCGGAGTGTTTAGGATTTCCTAATGCTGTAGCCAAAATATTCTTCCCACCCTCAGGTATGAAGATCCCCATGTGCTCTTCTCCTGAAGTACCTCTTATATTGAATATTTAAAAAGTTTATTATTGAATTTAAAAATATAAAGAGTTTAAAAATAACATAAAAAATTCTTAAAATATTATCATACACAATATTCAATTATTCTATAAGATATGTTTCCATCTTTTTCATTTGGATCATTTTCCATTTTTCGTGTTGAGTTGGGTGGAGGAGGGGAAATCTTGGTGGAGCCTGAAGGCTCGTCTGTCAATTTTTAAAAATTTGAATCCATCATTTGTTATTATAATAATATATACCCTCTATAAGATAAAGTATGAGGGTATAAATTTTTCAAATGGATATCCAAATGATATTTCCTCATATCATATTAATTAATCCCAAATAAATTGTTAATATAATCATTTTTAGTTTTTATGAAAAACACTTCAAAATGTTGACATTTCACTTAACCAAAATGATTCCTATAATTTACTATAAATAAATATCATAAATTTATCTTAATCTATAAAAAGATATATATCACATGGATTTACATTTTTTCTCACACTAAAAATGAAACCCAAAGTTTGTATCGATTTAAAATCCATTTATTTTCTTGCTGCAAAAGATAAACATGTTTCCCTGACTTATTTAGTGTCAATTAAATCATATTCCATCTAATGATTTGGAAAATATAACACATATTGGTAAAAATATAAAATGATAAATAAAATAATAATAATTGATATTACCAAAATAGTCTCCCATAGTTGAGATAGTGTCATTTGGTCAACACTTCTCCAGTTAGAAATCAAAATGCATACTTTTTATTGAGCTAGAATAGGCACAAAACACCTAAAGTATTTTTAATGTTTACCCATAAGATTACTATTAATACAAATATTTATTGACATCCTGTGGACAATGATAAGAATGTTTTTTATTTTTTGTAAATTTATGCTACAATATATCCCAACTCTAGAAGGATTCTCTTTCCCTATAGAAGTTTAATTCTATTGTACCAATAAAGGAGAAGGAACCATAATAAAAGTACCTATTGGTTCCTCCCTAGAAGATCAAGGTAAATCAATTGCATAATCTAACATTATCTTATAAATAAAATTAAAAATAATAATAAAATATTTTAAAACACTAGATATTAAAAAAAATTAAATAAAAATTTTAAACCCCTAAAACCATAACTAAACTAAAATAAAAACATTTTTATTTGTATTCATTGATTTAGTTAACTAAAATGATAAAATAATACTATGTTTTTTTTGAGACATGAAATGAAATTGATAGATGAAAATAAAAGTTAAGTAAAATATTATAGAAATCCAACTATTACATAGAGAATTGAATATAAATTTGAAAATGAAAAAAAAGAACAAAAAAAACAAAAAAATAGACTCTTTATTATTTTGTTTAACATAGTTAACCACAATTATAAAAAAATATTAAAAATATTTATTATACATGAAATGATATAGATAGAAGAAAACATAACCTAAGTAAAAATCTATACAAATCAAATATTTATATTAAAATTTGAATTATTCGAAAGTGATAAAACAAAAGAAAACTAAACTGAAAAGAAAATATATTATTATTATAAAAAGATGTGAATTAAACAAAATTAAAAACAAAATAGTACTTATAACATTTTTCAAAATTTTGAAAGTTAATTAGGAAATAAATATATAGTACATGTATTATTATGATATTTACAAAGGATTGTTTTCCTATATTCCTTCTCCATGATCATTCTATATGGAATAAACCATTTATATGATATGGTTATCATAATCCTTAGATAATATTTCCAAAAAATTAAGCATATCACATAATTTAGCATCATTGTCATGTTTTTCATCACTAAAATAATATTTTTTTCTTACAAAACGATCAAAAACTATAAATTTGATGAATCAAGAACATAGAAAATTTGATTTCAACGTGTTTTAATGAGAGAAGGGTTATATTTTCATTACAATATATTCAGATATACTAGTTTCATAACAAAAAAATCAGGTTTAACACCATTTCTATAGATAAACCATCAACAATTGAACACACAAACTCCAAATTTAATGGAATCAATATACAACATTTATTCTATAAATTTATAATATAAAATTGATGCATATATTTATTTTTTTTCATTTAAACCTAAAAAATGAAATTCTATAAGAATCAACAATACAATACAACTTTGAATTTCACTTTTTTTTTCATAGACTTTGTTTTAAAATGTATATCCTTTAATGACATACCCATACCATTTTTTACATTTAAACATGGGTCACCCACCAACAATCTCAATGTTTCTGACACATTTGATCTACTATGCACGATCTCCTTCAATCCTGAAAATATTTTTTTTAATCTCATTCAATACCCACATACCATTATTCTTCAAAACAATTGTTTTAATGCATTAATATGTGAGTCAATATATGTATTAGATCCATATATATTATTCATTATGTATAAATGCATCTGCTTTATTTTTTCACTGGATAAAAACATTATTTTCCAGCCATGGTTCCCATTTACCCCAAAACCAACCCATTCATGGAAATATATTTAAAAATAGACATGATATACTATAGTCAATTAGCCTATAAAAAATTCTACCTCCTCCTCAGAAATATATTCTAAACAATGGAGGATTCCGGTAAATATAGACTATTAATATACCCCTTAACTATATTCATATAACTTTAAAAATGATTCATTAAACATTGATATTTTGGTCTGGAAATCTTTTTTTCTTGCACTAAATAAACCATTTAATACCCTATGATATAATAAATATGGTAAAAAGTATATTTCCAGTTAAAAAAGTATATAGAATCTATAGTTCTCTAAATTGATCAATGAATTTAGATCTATCACTTTGTTAAAAATGAAATTGAAAAAGTAATACACCTTGAAGATAGTCATTCTAACAAAAATGGGTAGTATTATTCATATTGAAACTGTTAGGATCTATTGAATCATATCATAATATTCATGAGATTCCATGCCTGTTAACCTCAAATATTTTAGTGAGATATTTTTTTTACATTTTAAATTTAGACTTAGGAACTTTAATATCATGGAGGAACTAAAAATAATAATTTTATCCTTCTTGGATAATGTATTATAAGTAGGAGGAAGGTATGTTCATTTTCCATTAGGATTTGGAGTTGACTCAAAATGTATTCCCATCAACAAAATTATAATGTCTCATTAAACCCATCCTTAATATTTCTTTTAATATAAAACAATGTTCTAATAAAACTATCACATATATTCATCTCAATATGAATTAAATAAATTCTATATATGACCTCAAGATATGTCAAATATGGAAGATAAAAAAATATTGATTTTTTCATCCATATATTTCATTCATCACTAGATATTTATGTCTTTCTAAATGTTATATTAAAGTCTTCCACCCTCTGAAAATGCTGATCAGTTTAATAAGGATTTGGAGAAATATAAAATTATTTTGAATTTTTTTATGGACATTTAATTTTCACTTAGAGTGATCCATAGACAAAAACCCTCGATTAACCATGACCACTATTTTTCTTCCATGTTTCAATTGATAACATGAAGTCCCTTCTCCAAAAATTGGACAATATTTATACCCCATAGCACTTTATACAAATAAATTTCAATATGCTAGGAAGTCATTTTTAGTAAACATAATTATTTCATGTAATGGAAAACTATTAAATTCTATAAGAATAAAATACTATGATACCCTCCCCCAAAAAAGTTTCAAATCATTAATTAATGGTGAAAAGTAAACATCCATATCGTTTCTAGACTATTTTGATAAAAAAATCATTATTATCAGCATGATATGTTTCTGTTTCATAAAAAATTCTAGAGATATTTTTTAAATTACCAAAAAATAATCCATGAACTTTGTTTTATACTGTGGAATTGATATGGATTCATTGTATATGTGCATAATTATGTTATCATATGTCTAACTTCATTTTTTATGGTAGTAAATTTTTTTTCAATTTCCTTCCATTATAGACACTCAGTTGGAGACGTAATTTTCCATCATATGTGTTTATTATTATTATGTCATTATAACCTTTTTTCTTATTTTTTTTTAAATAAATTTTTATGATGAGGAGATATAGGAGGATACAAAATATACTTATAATTATTCTTAGTACAAAGATTAATGGCTAAACTAGCCTGTTATTTGTCTTTCAAATTACGATGTGATTCCCCAAATTTAGGGAACTAAAAAATACATTCAAATTATTTCTATATATCCATTAAAACTAAATATTCTTTCCTAAATATCACACCATCATTGTGGTATAATATTATTTTCTTGTACCCCAATTCCATTAGGCATAATATTTTTTTCGCATTATAACATGAATCTAAAAATTCATTATCTTGGAGAAGTTTTTCTTTTAGCATCTATAACAACTCTATAAAACTCCTAACACACCATCCATTCATTGAATTAAATTTAACCAATATCTAATGATAAAACCATAAATTTCATACAATTTAGATACAATTTTTTCTCATTCTCATCATATAGGTGCTCGATTATTGGTACTTTCTGAACTTTTTCCACTTCAATATTATAAATCATTCCTTGAATTTGACCAGACTTATCATCCTGAAAATCCCCATCAATAATATATCTTATATTATGACCAACTTATCCATAACAAATCCATGGACTATAAATCTGATTAAAATTAGGAAAAATTAAATGATATTTGATTTCTCTATTATTTTTAACTTTTTTATATTTAAGCATTTGAATCGTGGAAAAAATTGTTTTTTGTCTAAATTATTTTATTTGTATAATAAAAAAAGCATCAAACCCTTCCTCATATTCACCACTTATTCACCATTAACTAATCTAGCTATGATTCATTATCACCTATAAAATTTTTATATATTGAATATAAGTTACTATTTATAAAAATTTAAATATTAATTTATTTTTTTAAACAAAAATGAAAAATAATATTTTTTTAATATAAATAAAAATATTTAAATAAAAATTATAAAACTAATATGATTAATAAATATATTATAATTTTTAAATAAGATTAGTATTTCCCTTCATTATGATAGCTACTTACCTTTTATAAGGATAATACCTTGCCAAATTGTGAAATATAATTACAAAACTATGAAATTCTAGAGAACTTCCATAAGATTATCCCATTTCATGCAATCTAGTTATGACTTAGAAAATATTTTCCCCAAAACTTCTTAGCAACATCAATTATCCTTCCACTCAAATAGAGGCCATCTAAAGAAGGCATGCTCTAATTTATCCCAAAAGGAAACCCTATCCTGAAAAGATGAATTACACTCTTCCACTATCCAGTTTTGAGAATCATGTTTCCCAAAAATTCAATGTCACTAGAGATCAATATTATCATATGTCACATTTTATATCATAATATAGCCCCATGATGGTCTCACATGACCATGAAGACACTGTAAACCAGATGTGATTTTTATAGAAATTTGGGGGGCAATGTTTTTTTGATAAAATTGCTTACCAATAATGTCTATCATAGGATGGGAAAACCTTCATCTATAATTAATTCATGAATATAGATCAACTCTAAGGAATATATTAGATTTTGACTTCAAAAACTATAAAAAATGTTTAAGTTATAAGGTCTCTAATGTTATAAAAATATGTAAAGGTCTAACATACTCACATAGAATTATTTTTTCATTGGAGAAACTGTTGGATCTTTTTGGAGGGAACCTACCTGATGAAATGAAAACACTATTGATCTCATTGAAATAATTAGGAGCGTACTGGGAGTTTCTAGGAATGAAACATCATCTAAAGTAAACTCTATAGTTAACCAGGGAAGAATCATAACCCAAACCCAAATGTTTGGGAAAAGGGTTATTTAGGTAGAAACTACTGTTATTACACACATACCATCAAGAGTAACTTTTGACGCACCCAAAAAAAGTCCACATCACTTGGAACCTCCCATTTATTGAAAACAATAATAAAAATTCCCTCATCTAAAGGAAAATAATGGTCAATAATTCTCATGATATGAGGAATAAATAAGATATTAATTCTGGAATGAACTATTTCCTAGGTAATTCCTCATAACTGTGTACAATAATCTCCTCAAATTGCCTATCCCCAAGAGACCTAAGGAAGTTGGAATCCATTATCATCCTAACTACTTTACTTTTCATCAGAGGTTGGGACACACTATCCAAGACTTCTTTATCTTCAATAATATCCCCTAAAGAATGGGTGGTTATAGATAAGATAAATAGAAAAAATCCCCAGTAAATATGATCAATGTTACCAGGATATAATTACTGAAAAAAAAGTTATTGGAACTAAATCCTAGCTAGATATGAGTGAATGTTCAAAGGTTATATGAACCATAAGAAAATTAATTTGGCTCATTCCATTCTTATGGAATAACTCTATCAACTAATTATGGTCTCATCACTTCTTGAATTATTCAATGGGTTATTTTTGAGCCCATCATCTAGAGGAAAATGTAATTGGGGAAATAATAATCATGAATATAAAGAAGAGTATAATCTAATTCCAAAACATTCCTTGGATCATTTGGATTTCCTTCCACCAACATTCAGGGCTTGGGAACCTCCCCTTCAGATATAATCCTCCTCAATATAAGGGTTTATTTTCAGCTCTATTAATTTCATTAACTTATAATACGCCTTAACTAATGGAGAATATACATATAAAACTATGTTCCTTGTACCTAATCAAGGATCTAGAGGTAGAAGTTATAGAAACTTAGGTAATATGGGATGACATAATTATTAATGAGATTAATATTCTAGAAATATTCCCACCAAATCTATATACATGGATGAAACCCCTTGGAAATCACTTTAATGAGCCCCATGTGATGGTAAAGACACCCCAAAAGTCCTTCAAGTGTCATCCAATGCCAATTGTATTGGAGGACCGATTAGTGTGTGTGAAACTATCTGATAATCCTAGATGAGTGGGTTTACTGTCTTAACTCAACCCACAAGAAATAGTTTTACCATTAACCTTTATCCATTCACCATATGTGTTTACTTCAATCCCTTCAACCTCCATGCCACGTTCCAATGAGAAACCTCATGTTAGAAAATAAAAACATATATTGAAGAAGTATTTAATATTGAAACAATTGGTGCATTTTAACCAAGATCTCAATTCTTAATTCTCTTTACCTTTCAAAGGATCTAAAGGAATTGATTTTCATGGCCCTCTAGAGCCCACAATAGTTGAAGATTGATTTAACTGTAGCCAATGAATACTGTGAAGAGACACCTTCAATATAATTTCGTTCCACCACTTCCATAATAGTAAACGATAATGAGGATTTCATTCAGGGGAATATCATAACACTATAAATTTTTGTGAAAAGTTGAATGTTTTTACATTCAATGGGTTCTTTTCATTAATTTCTCTCGTATTGGTCTTAACTTAGACCAAACTCTCATATTTTTGGGATATAATGAGTATTATTTGTCCATATCCAAGATGAACAATAATGGGTATGAAAAAAGGAGGAAAATCATCTTATAAAGATAAAAATCACTTTATAGTTCAGTGACCTAGTTTCTAGCTTTGAGATCGTTGTTATCAATTAAAACATAGCATATGTAAAGTCCCTGACCCTAGTAGCCAATTTTTTTTCTTTACTTCATTACATTGGTACTAAGAACAAGTGATCACATTACAAAGAGAAAATTAGTTTAGTAGATTTAGGAAAACCAATACATACATATTTTTTACATTACAACTTGAAATGAATTAAAACATAGAAACTCCATTGAAAACACCATAAACACCTAGATTAACCCTAAAAGTAATTCAAAATATGTATCTTCATATCCTAGAGAAAAATAAAACATTATAATGGGGTGAACACTAATTCTTATTAAGGGTAATAAATACAACCCAATCTATCATAAACATAAACAATAAAGCGAGGTAAATAACTAAAAACACATTCAATTAAAAAAATTAGATATCATATTGTATGAATAAAACATGATTCAAGAAGTTCATATAAATAATAACTTTAGAATGAAACTTGACCATGGATATTATAATATTTTAATAATCAAATATATTATCAAGTACTAAGATCATAATTTTGGAATGAATAAATCTGTACATCATAAATATACCATCAAGGCTTCGGCCAAGACACCACACATAAATAGGTAAAATGCTAGCCTAGTTTGTCTCATGAGACCTACCAATTCATTGATGTGCTATAATGGGCCCCAACCATCACTAACTAAGTAAAATTAATTCCTAGTATAAAAGGGTTGAGAAAAAATAAACACGTACATTCATATTGAAACTAGCATATGAAATGTAAATAATATCCCCAATCAGTAAACTTAATCATAAATTATCCAGAGTAACATGGTAAATGGTATCAAGAGAATACATCCCAAATAAAAATTATCATAATATATTCAATAAAATATTATTGAAAGTAATAAAAAGGTATCAATATCAATTAATTATATGATTCAACATTGCTTGTTGAAATAAATGAAAATACTGTAATAATATAATTGAGAAAATCTTGAGAAAAATTCTGTTTTACTTTGGAAATAAGAGTTCTTTTATAATATAATTTTCATTTGTCATAAAACCATATTGTAAACATTTATAACCTATAAGAGTAAATGAAAAATATAATTAAATTATGTTTTATTCATAAATGATGTATAACTGAAGTGAAAACATGTAAAAATAGTTTTTATGAATCTTTTGAAATGGGTTACTAAAGTGCGGGTTAAGGGAAAATATAAAAGGGCCCTTAAAGAAGAAACTAAATAACTGTTTGCATAAAACCAAAAAAGAACTAATATTGTTTTTCATGATTAAATGAGTAATTTTAAAAAAATAATGTTTTCCTAAAAAATATTATAGAGTATACATAAAATGGGTATGAAATTGGGAAGTCCCCTTTAATCGGACTTTCTTATTAAGAGGAATTGAGAATGGAACCTTAAAGACATTTATTTACCCACAAAATGAAGATGAAAGGATATATATTTATGATTTTGGAACATATGCAAAAAATTATAAAAAATATATAAAAAAGTTATATTCGGGTAAAGAGAGAGAAATAGTAACTGAAATGAAAAGTTGAGGTTCACGGACAATCCCTTACAACTTTGAAAACTGTTGAACAATATGCGCCATAAAATTATTGATCATCAAATGAAACATTTAATACCATGAATATAAATATATTAATGATTTAATACATCAAAGGTCAGTAAAAATACCCTAAAAAATAAAAAGTCATCAATAAGGCATATCTCATAGAAATAATGGTTAGATGAGAAAAACCTTAACTTATGTTAAAATGTGTTCTTAACATCTATATAACAACTAGATAATGAAATTATATTCATTAATATGTTACTTAATAACCTATTCACCATGTATTAGATTTATTATAATTTTATTACGTTCAATTATGGTCTTTTTGATGAGTTGTAAGATTCAATTTCGTTGTTTGGTAGTGTTCATTTCCTTGGATTTTTTGATTGGTACACTTGTATATATGTACAAAAGATCTTGTGAAATGGGTGTAGTTATCCAGAATTTAAACTAAATGTTATTAATGGACTTCCATAATATTTAATGGTTTTATATATCCTATTGTTTCTAGATGTGTGGATGATTCATTAGATAAAATGTTAATGATAACCGTTTAAATTATTTTTTCACTTTTTTATCATCACACACTAGTTTTATTTTATTAATTAATTTTATGAATATATAATAGATCTAGAAAACTATTTATGTTTTAATACATATATACTATAATTAGTTTTAACCATAAAAATGGTTTTATGAATTTCCATGAAGGTGATATTATAAAAAAAGAATCATCACCCATGAAGGTGGTGAATTGACACCACACATATGTTGTTTACCTTTTCAGAAAAAAGGGGAAGATAAATGAATTGATGATGGATATAACATGATCACAATATAATTATAGTATATATAAGATACTGTATTTATCATGCATTTTTTATAGAGGAGTTAAGGAATGGATAAGAAAAAAAGGAAGAAAAATAAAAGAATGAAAGGGGATTTTACCTCTTGAATTCATCTCCGAGAGAACCTCCACAAGGAAGAATGAAATGTAATTTTGTTAATAATAGAAAGAAAAAAACATGGGGAAGAGGTTTGAGAGAGGTATTAGGTAGAATAATTGACATGATTAAAGGATTTTGAGGTGTGAGGAGAAGAGGTGGTGAGGGGTGATATTTATAGTGGAAGAGAGGAGTGTTTTTTGATTTTTTTTATTATTTAGTTTATTATTTTTGCTCAAGACTATGAATATTTTTGATTAACATGAATAATATAGTTAATAGATAACGATAACTTGAGATTATGGAAATATATAATCCATGAATCAATAATTCATGTATTTTTAAAATACCATAAATTATCGTATTTCACTATTCACAAATATTCTACTATTTTAGAAAAATCCAAAAAATTCACAGTAACTATTTTTCATCATATAGAATTTAAATTGGAAACTATTTTATGGATATAATTTTCTAAATATGCGAAATTTAATTTTTAAATAAATTCATATTTTACTAAAAAAATACAAATTTTAATATTAGAACTATTTTTATGAAACATAGAAATATTAATTAAGGTCTCATAAAATCATCTTATAGCCATCATACAACAAAATAAAAATTTATTAATATTTTTTATGAAAATAAACATTAATTTACATAATTATTTTAATTATTAAAATTTAAATAAATATTTATGTTTCACAAAAATACCAACACTTATTTTATCATTTTAAAACATTTTTTTTCTTATTCAATGATATTAATATACCATATTTTCGTTTATATGGTACCTAAATTTAATTTTTACTTTCATGGGTTAAGTTACTATTCTATAAGCTATATTACTTTTTCAAATGGTCACATTACTATTGTGATGGTCATATTTAATAGTATATTATGGTTCGGAACTCTGTGTAGCATGAAGCATAAACTATTTAAGATGTTTAATTTTAGAAGAGACATACCAAAAAATATTGGGGTGTGACATTATCCCCTCATTCAAAGAATTTATAATAAAATATTAGAATATTGTCTCATAATAATATTTGGTTAGTTCTTCATCATAAATTACTCCAGTTTCCTTATTACCTCTTCAGTTTTATGATTTTCCAAAGTATAATTACAACATGAGTAGTCTGATTCTTCAATACATTATTTATAGTCTCCAAATTCAGGATATTCTATGCATAATAAGATTAATCAGGTTCCAATTCTAATCATTCAAAAGTGAGGACATGAGTTGGGTATGGCATGTACATCCCTAAAAAATAGATGTTGAACACATTGTGTAATTTTAAAGGGCTAGGTTGTATCTCCAAATGATAATTCACAACTCAAATTCTATTCAATATTTCAAAAGGTCTAATTTACCTTGGGTTTAGTTTCCCTTTCATTCCAAATCTTACCCTTCCATGGAGATAAATTAAATAAAACATGATATCTCACTTGAAATTCCAAATCCTTCATTCTATTATTGACATAGTTATTTTTTATACTTTGAGAATCTTTGATTTGGGTTTGAATAATCTGTATTTTTGCCATTGTTTCCACCACATGTTTGGTTCCTATAAGCTTCCTTTCACCAACTACATCCCAAAAAGTTGGCATATGACATATATTTCCATACAATGATTCATACGGTTCCATTTGAATACTTGAATGAAAAATATTATTTCAGGAAAACTCTACCAATGGTAAATACTGGTCTCATATACTAGGTGGATTACATCTGCCATCACAGAACAAAATGAGAGGAAGAAAATTATAGTAAATCAAAAGTCTGGTGACATAACCCCATGACTTTCCCCTCACCACCAAAATTATTACCACCCTACCACCATTTTTGTGGAAAATACTAATCCCTCATACCTTGAAATTCATGTGATCATGATCTCAACATGTCTTATAATTTTTGAATTGTCCTTTCAGAATTCCCTTCAGTTTGAGGGTGATAAGTTGTATTCAAATGAATCTCGATGTCTAAAGATTTCAGAACACTTTTATAGTATTTATATGTAAATAGCGGATCAATATTAGATAATATTGAAATAGGTTACCCATAATTTCTTCAAACAACATTAATATGGAGTCTTGTAAGGTTATCTAGTAGAAAATCTTTTCTCAAAGCGAGGAAATGTTATGATTTGGTAAGTCAATCAATAATTACCCATATTGCATCATTATTTCATTTAGTCCTTGGTAATGTAGTGATATAATCCATAGTAATTCTATCCCATTTACATGTATTAATATGTATAGGAATCATGATTCCCCTATTACTTTTTCTTTCATCCTTCACCTACTGAAAAATTAAACACCTTGATAAATAATCATCAATTTCCCACTTCATATTATCCCACCATAAATGTTATGTAAAATCCCCACCCATATTAGTATATCAGGGTGTATAGTGAAAATTCAATCTATATAAATCATCTAATAATTTCTATTTTAGCCTGGGTATAGAGGGAACAGAAAGTATCTTCCTAAATTTCATAATTCCATCCTCATACATGATGTCTGTCAACTTCTAATCATTAACACCTTTAATGTTTCTTTCAAAATTATCACAATCAGACTAAGAACATTTAATCATTTCCAATAAATATGGTATGGAACCAGTTAAAAAATTAATTATGTTTTACCTTCCTTGGAATTCCCATATACAACTTCTCCAGATCCATGCACACAGGATCCTTATCAATTCTCATTCATTTCAAAACACCATGATTCTTCTTTCTGAATGCATCTTCTACCTTATTCACCTTCCCGGAGTGGTAGTGTATTGAACAATCATAATCGTTGAGTATTTAAAGACATCTAATTTTCCTCATGTTGAGTTCATTTAATGAGAAGTTATATTTCATGTTATTGTGATCTGTATATATCTCACATCTTTCACCATAGATATTGTGTCTATGTATCTTCAGAACAAATATTATGGATGCTAACTCAAGATCATGAGTTGGGTAGTTCTTTTCTTGAGTTTTAACTAACTTAATGTATATTAAATAATTCTATCATTCTACACAAGGACACAAAAAAGTCTTTTATTTGATGTATCACTATAAATCACAAATCCACTATTTCCCGATGGCATTGTCAAGATCAGAGAATTCAATAATATCCTCTTCAATTCTTCAAAACATTTTTCAGATTCTTTTCTCCATAGAAACTTAACCCCCTTTATGAGTAATATTGGGTAATGGGTTAGCTAATTAGGAAAAATACTAAATGGAATGATAATAGTAACCTACTAAACCAATGAAAAAATATATATTGGATATGTTGGTTGCGGTAGGAAATTACTTATGTACATTTTTATTTGCACCATCAACTAATATTCCATCTTTAGAGACAACATGGCTAAGAAAAGAAACTGTTTGAAGCCAAAATTCACTCTTTCATCACTTCCAATATAACTCTTTTCTTTTAATAGTCTCAAAAATAATATGCAAGTGGTTCATGTGGTACTCCTAGCTTTTGTAATGTATCAAGATATCATTAATAAATACCACACCAAAATCATCAGGATATTCCTCAAACACTCTCTTTATTAGATCCATAAAAATAAAGGGTGCATTAATCAGTCATAATAAAATAACTATAAAATTGTAATTTTCAAAACTAGTTTGAAATGATGTCTTTAGAATATATTCCTTCTTTTCACACAATTGATGACATCCATAATGAAGGTCAATCTTCAAAAAAAACCGGGTTCTACGAAGTTGATCAAATAAATCATAAATACGAGGAAGATGATACTTATTATTTAGTATAATATCATTAATGTTATTATATTCAATGTACATCCTAATATATCCTTCATGGTTTATAACAAAAATAAAAGGGGCTCCCCACAGAGAAACACTAAGGAAAATAAATCCATTATTACTTAACTTCTCTAGTTGTTTCTTCAGTTCCACTAACTCCATAGTGGACATTATATAGGGGGTATATGATATTGCCCTTGATTTAGGGATTAAATAAATAGAAAAGTCTATTTATCACTCTAGAGGATGTCAAGGTAAATACTCTAGAAATAAATAAACACATTCTTATATAATAAATACATCCTTCATTTGAAAATTTCTTTCCTCATCCATGGATGATTTTTTCTCTCCCTCACCAATAATTTCATTTAGTAGAGCTACTGGGGGTAGATCTAAACAAGAATTAGGTAATGAAGTCTCCCCATAAAGATAAGAAATTCCATATCTTCATCACAAATCAAATTTTATATCTCTTTTCAATAAAAATTTTCATTATATTTTTAATGAAATTTCATTCCTATGATTATATCAAAATCAAACCAATGTATGATGATAAAATAAGTAATTATAGCATGTTTATGTGTCATAATAAGAACTAATAAACACCTCTTTATTGCAATAAATTTTATACTATGAGTGTTTTCTAACAGCTCTCTTATTAAGGTGAATTGGGTAGATTAATTTTTTAATGAAACTGGGAAGATATAAAGGATTTATATGATCTATAATCAAATAATTATTTGGGTAAATTTGAGGGGATGAATAAAGTACATTCCACAAAAACATTAGGAACTTCAACCTCAGCTATTGTGAGTCCATAATCGTAGAATTAATCCCTTGTAAATTTCTAGGGAATGTTTCCTTAATGCTTGTATTGATGGGATTAGTTGGATTTTTATCCACACTTGTAACAAACTCTCATCACCAATAGGCATGTTTCAGGATGCATCATTCGATATTTATTATTGTATGGAGAGTTAACTATTACTTTCTTCCCCTTTTTATTATTTTATAATCGAGTGTGTTCAACACCCCTCTTATCTATTTCTTTCCTTTAAAGTTCTAGGAACTATATAATTTTTTCTTAGTTTGGATAGTGCACAAGACTATATCATCAAATGAAGAGAAGGTTTGGGGGACAAGTTCCCTTTCGAGGAATGGTTTTAACCCATAATATATATGACCTATATTACTATTTGTATTATGTATGTGACTCAAAATATACCTTTATAAACTTGTATTGTTGGATTTATACATAGAAAACTTATCATCTTTCTTTTTCCTAAAATTCATCAATTGTCTCAATATCTGCTCATTATTCATGGGGGAAATAATTTTCTATTAAAATTTACTTAAAATCCCTCCATTATATATTTTATATTTATTCCTCATTTTTTTGAATTAATTACCACCATTTATGTACATCTAGTGATAGACTATAAAAATCCATGATAACATTCTCCATATCATTACTTCCAAAAGTGAGAAATATCCTATTTAAGGAAAATTTACACTTCTAATCTACAAATGGGGTTGTATTCCTATTGAATGATCAGGGTTGTTCTCTCATGAAGTAGTCTAACATTTTTACTCCATGTTGTGGATTATAATGCTCCATACAAGTAAGGTTATTAATCATAATAAGAGTCTGTTGTCCCAATTTAGAAATAATTTTTTATGTTCCAATTTTGGTACCTACTCCAACATCATCATCTTTATATAGGTGGGAAATACCTACATAGATTATGTACATTGATAAAGTTTCCACTCCTTCCACTAAGAAAAAATTCTAAAAAATGACATATATTAAATTAAATTACTAATCATAATAAATGATTTCTAATCTAGTTATATTTTAAATAAATTTAAAATTTTATGCATAGATAATTTCATAATCATAAACATAATTTCTTTGTGGACATATTTAATTTATTAATCCTTCATAATGCATTGAAAAGAAAATGTGAATTATCCTTAAAATATAACTCAGTTTTACAAAACTAGGTTCCCAATATGGTCTGTTGTCATGTACAAGGTTACGCCAAGTTAGGCATGATGTAGCTTGTCAAAGATATTATGCCCAGATATATCTATTGTAGAACACCGTCCACATATAATTTCAAAATAGAGATGTATTTCTAGGAAGACCCACATAATATATAGCTTACCAAAATTCTATTATGTTATTCTATACTTATTCACAATGTCTATCTTATGGTTAAGTTACCTAATCTATGTTTTCTAAATCTAGTTTTCAAGGTTACTAATAAACTTGATCTGATACGATCTATAAAGACCCTGAACCTAGTAGCCCAGAGCAGGTAAATTAATATATTAAATTGGTACTAACAACAAGTGATTATGTACCAAAGTACCAAGTAGTTTAGTAGATTTGGAAAACCATATACATTTATAAGTTTTATATTACAACTTTAAATGAAATAAATCATTGTAATTCTTTTGTAAATACCCATAATCTCTAAGATTATCTTATCAATTCCATCCCAATATACATCTTTGAATCTTAGGGAAAAATAAAATATAGGAAAGGGGTGGGATATGATGCTCAGTATGGGTAATAAATATAGTGGAAGTTATCATAAAAATAAACAATAAGACATGATGAATAACTAAAAATTCATTCCATTAAAAGAAAATTTTGAGCATAATATTGTAGGAAAAAAAGATAACTAAATAATTCCCTATAAATAATCACATAAGAATGAAAATTTACCATGGATATTATAATATTATAATAATCACATGGATTATTATTTACTAATATCATAATGATGGAATTCATAATTCGAAAAATCATAATCATACCATCAAGGATTCGGCCACTACACTGTACATAAATGGGTAAAAACTCTGTCTTGGTTTTCTCATAAGACCAACTAATGCATAGAGGGCCTATAGCGGGCCCCACCAATCACATACTAAGTACAATTAAATATTAATATTAATGTATTGAAACATAATAAACATATACATTCACATTTAAACTAGAATATGAAATTTAAATAATATCCCAAACAATAAACATAATCATAAACTTTCCAGAGTAATATAGTTAATGGTATCAAGGAAATATATCCCCAGTCAAAATAATCATAATACATTCAATAAAACCTCCTAGATGGTAATAATAAGATATAAATATCAATAAATAATGATATTATACATATATTTATTAAATATATGAAAATACTCTGATAAAAACATTGAGAAATTCTAAGGATAAATTCCCTTTTTCATTAGAAAGAAGAGTTTATTTGGAAAATAATATATATATGTCATTAAAATATATTGTAAAGATTTATATCCTAGAAAATGAAATTTATGTAAAATGAAATTTTTTTTGAGGCCTAAATGATCTCTAATTTATGTGAAAACATTTAAAAATATTTTTTGAGAATCTTTAGAAAAGAGACACATTAGTGCGGCTTAATGGGAAATAAAAAAGAGTCTTCAATAAGGAAAAAAGAATAATTATTTTTATAAATCCCGAAAGCAACTAAGATATTTTTTCATGATGAAATGAGTGATTTAAGAAAATTAATGGTTGATTGAAATATATTATGGAGAATACTTATAAATGAGTATTAAATTGGGATATCCCTTATCATTAGGCTTTCTTATCAAGAGGAATTAATAAGGGAACCATAAAAAACATGTATTTCCCCATCAACGAAAGATGAACTGATTTGGATACCTGAGTTTTTAAAATATAAACAAATTTCATAATAAGTACATAAAAAAATATTAACTACATTGGGTTAAATAGAAATAAAGTGTAACCCAACTAAAAAATGGAAGTTCGGAGAGAATCCCCTACCACTTCCCAAACACTCAAATCGTATGCCCCATAAAATTAATAATCATCAAATGAAACATTAAATAACTTGAAGATAAATATAGTAAATATATTATATATTAAATAGAAATATATACACTAAACATAATAAATAATGTTCAATAAGGCATATCTAATAGAAATATTGGTGAGGAGAGAAAACAGTTAACTTATGTGTGAAACATTCTGGTATTATACATAATTTCATGGATAATGATATTAGATTAATTAATAAGTTATTTTTTAACCAATTTAATTTTTTTATTTACTATAATTTTATTAATTTTACTTCTGGACTTTTTGATGAATTATAAAATTAAAATTCATCATTCGAAAGTGTTTCTTTCCTTGGTTTTTATGATGGGTTCACTTATATATATATATAAGAAAGATCGTGTGAAATGGTAATAGTTATCCAAAATTAAAATTACATGTTTTTAGTGAAATTAAAGAATATTTAATGGTATTATATATAATTTTTAGATATGAGGATGATTCATTAGGTGAAATGTTAATGATAATCATTTGGATAATTTTGGAATTTTCGATAATCACGTGCCAATTTTGTATTATTAATTAATATTATGTATATATATTGTCTAGAGATCACTAAATAAGTTATAATATACATATAATAACATGTTTTAACCATAAAAAAAATTGTTTATGACCAACATTAAAGGAGGTATTAGAAAATGAAAGAATCATCATCCACAAAGGTGGTGAATCGACACCACCCGAACTATATTTTAATTTTTGGAAAAAAAAGGGAATTGGAATGAATTGATGGTGGATACCCCATTATAATAATATAATTCTATTATATATAAGATCCTATATTTATCATGCATTTTTGGAATGAAAAGTTAAATAAAGGATAAGAAAAAAAATAATTTAAATAAAAATAAAAGAACGAAATGGGATTTTATATCTTGAATTCCCCTACTTTAAAAAACATCCTTAAGAAAAATTGATATGGATTTACAAATATGAAAAGGACCAAAACATGGGGGATAGGTTTGGGAGATGTATTAGGATTAAATTGGAAAATATTAAAGGCTTTAGAAGTGTGAGGATAAGAGGTGGTTAGGGGTGCTATTTATAGTGGAGAGGGGTTTTTTGATTTTTTTTATTCATTACTTTATTATTTTGGCTCAAGACTATGATTTGTTTTGAATAACATTAATAAATATAGTATATAGAGAAGGATAATACTATATTATGGTCATACATCATCCATACATCATCCATGACTAAATAATTCATGTTTCTATTAAAGATCGTAAATTACCATATTTAACTATTCACCAAAAAACAATTATTTTATAAAAATCCAAAAAAATACCCCTGATCCTTTTTTGGATATTTGGAATATAAAAATAGACACTATTTTATGAAAATAAATTTCTAAATTTGGGGAAATTAATTTTTAAATATAATAATCATTTACTAGAAAAAAGAAAAATTAAATATTATTTTTATTTTTATAAAACGTTGAAAAATTAATTAAGGTCTCATAAAATGATCTTATAATAATAAGGAAACATAGTATTTAATTATAAATATTTTTTATTGAAATAAATTTTGGCTTAAATCATTATATTAATTCTAAAATTGTAAATAAGCATTTATGTATCACAAAAATACCAACACTTAATTTATCTTTTTATAACATTTATTTAATTATTACATGATATAAATATAAATTTTTTTAATTTATAAGATTCATAATTTTATTTATACATTCATTACAGAATTTACTCTACTATTTCCCATGTTTCTGTCCCTAATGGTCAAATTACTATTTCAGCTGTCATATATAATATTATATTACAGATTTAAACTCAGGGATGCATGAAGAATAAACTATCGAAGATGTTAAATTTTAAAAGAGACATACCATAAAATATTTAGGTGTTACGAAATATAATGTGATATGTGTAATACCATGGATTTATAGCCATGAAGTGGTACCAACATCATATCATCTGTGGTTAATATGCTTTATCAAAAAAATGTTTGTGTATTATGTGGAGATAATGACCCAATTAATTATTATGAATCTTAGTATGATGAGGTAGGTTTATATAATATACAAGGAAATCAATTGAATAATAAAGGATTATAAAAGGGTTGACTCTCATAATGGTTTTTGAGTTACAAATGCAAACCCCGAGAGTATACTCAACAATTATTATGTATTTACTATGAACCTAACATACATCCCTCCATAGAGAGCCATAATAGTTCAAAAGTTTCTATGGACAATGTCTATATAGTACCATTTACACCACAAAAAAATTACTTTTAATAAAATACTATGCTCAATAGTATGCTTCACACATAACACCTAGCTTTAAGTGAATTATAATATACTATAAATATATTATTATTTAAATGTGGCCATTATAACCTAGACATTAAATTAGAAGGTATTAATATTAATGACTACATAGTAAAAAATATTTATAAAGGTTTTAAATAATATGAATCTATTTATTAATGTGTAATAAATAATTAAATAAGATTTACTAGTTGTTTAATGCCTCAAAAACATGTTTTCCTGAAAAAAATGTTTTTATTTCTTTTTGCCTAAAAACATTATAATTAATTTCAAAATTTTTATATTTCTTTTAGCGCAGTGAATATCATTTAGGAAATAATCATTTCAATATTATCTTATAGAGGTTTTATGGATTTTTCAAAAAATATTTATTCTTTAGTGAATAGTGAAAATAAAATTTGTGTAAAACTATATTTTTATTATTAAATCAAATAATTTGAAATGAACATTTTATTTAAAATTTGTTTTTAAAGTAATATTAGATTCATTTCATAAATCATAATCTAAATAATTCCATATGAATCAACATTGCAGTTAGGGTGGTGCCTAATAGAAAAACCTATAATCCTTTATCCAAAAGACCAGGTTTCAAATCCTGGAAATCCCCTTAGTGGATTTATGATGAAGATTATTATGAAAACACCGACATTAGGGGCTGTGATCTAGGAATTATGCTAGAATATTATGATACAAGCATGATACATTCATCTGCTAACACAGGCATGTTGTAGACAACTTTATAATGGGCCTATGGGCCATGTAATGGGGATCCTTATACCTAGATAAAAAGTGTGTCATTTATTTCATAAAAATGAGGCTTCAATAAAAACTTAAAAAAATCCACATGAAACAACATTATATTTTATTTTGGAATATGTTCATGTTTTAGCTTAAAAACCCAAATTTATAAAAATTATTTTGTTGTTGTGTTTTAATAAATTCGTTTTAAAATTTATTAATTCCAAATATAGAAATATAATCTAATAATGTGGATTAAATATTTGGAATCTTTATGTTCAAATTGGGTAAATAGGTCCCTTTTATTGTTTTCCATTATGAATAGTAACATCTGTATACATTTCTCACCTCAATAGGGGAAAAATTGGTAAAATAAGGTTAAAACATTGAGATAAAGCCTAAAAATATCCCTAAAAAATTAATTTATCCTACTGATTGAGTTTTTTTTTTACAAACAAATCATGTATTATAGAATATGGAAATTTATTTCCACTTTACTTTGATTATAACATTTATATGTTTTAATAAATTTATAAATATAAAATGCCAATCTATTAATAATAATTTCTAATATATATTGTAATAGAGATAAAATAAAGTTATGATTTAATTGAAATGGTTAGTTTTAACATAATTAAAATATTTCTATGATGATAATTTATTTTTATGTTTTGGTGATGATATGATTACATTAAATTCTTATGAATCGCTACAACAATGTTTGTGCAAGAAATCGAAAAACAAGGTAAATGATTTTAGAAATAATAAAATCAATATTTTGTGGATTAAATGTAATATTACATGAATTTATTAGGTAAATAGAAATTTAAAATGATTTAAAATGTGTTTATATTAAAATAACATTATTTTATTGATATCTTTGATTTCAAATAAAACATGTAGTCCAAAAAATGACTTCAATGAAATTTTATGATAAAGAAATAATTTATTAAATGATTTAAAAGTAAAATAATATATTTATAAAGAAGAAGATATATGATAAATGGTCTAAAATTTCATCCATGGACTATTTTTGACCCACTTGTCACCTTATATTTAAATTTTTGATCCTTATAGGGAAAATGTGTTATTACGGTTAAGGTTAAAAAGGATTAACGAGGGGGGTTAAATAATAGATATGGTTTAAAATGACACATAATCACGTCCAATTTTTATT
The DNA here is from genome assembly GCA_963277665.1 of Viscum album. Taxonomy (NCBI): domain Eukaryota; kingdom Viridiplantae; phylum Streptophyta; class Magnoliopsida; order Santalales; family Viscaceae; genus Viscum; species Viscum album. The sequence goes on from OY728161.1 coordinate 1,567,245,551, forward strand.
AGTTGACAATATTTTTACCTTATAAATTACTTCCTTCAAAATTATTTCAATTTGGACCAACATTGAATGATTATGATATAAATTATATTTAAATCTTTTAAGTAATTTGATGGGTGTGATTTCCATCATTCATAAAAAGGCTCCTAATATTCTCCTTTATTAAATTTTTTTCAGAAATATAGATTCATCAATCCATAATATATTACCATCCTAGGTTTCTTAACTTCATACAAGATATATTTTTGTTCCTCTAAAACCATTAGAATAATTATTAATCTTTAAGACAAATAAGTTCTCTCAAGGAAGAGGAGGTTTGTACGCATACCATGTTTGATGAGACATGAAGTAAGCTTTCTTATATCATATTTATTTCTATGAGACATATGATATATTCAAACCATTTTTTTCTATTTTTTTTATAAAAGGAATTTTATATGATATATAATTAATCTATTTATATTCATGGTATTTAATGTTTCATTTGAAGTTATTTCTTTCATAGAGGTTATGATTCAAACATTACTTAAGAGATAAGAGTTTTATATTACAATATCACTTTTTACCATAATTTTTATTCCTAAATTTATAGAGAATAATTAATATGACTTATCTCTCAAAAATATTATTTATTTTATTATCTTATATTTATTTTTGTAAATTATAAGTTTTCTTTTTATTTTTTTCTCCCTATATACTCAAAAGTCTGAAAGAATGTATTAAGGAAAATTGGAATTTATTTTTCTATTCATCCATGAATATATTCCTTACATGTATATATTGTTTTAAAAAGGATTTCAAGAATTTTTTATATATTCAAAATTGTTTTATAAAATTTATTTTACCTATGTTTCAATTTATATAAAATGGTTTAAAAAGAATATTATTATCATTTTATAAATGAGGTACCTTTTACAAAAGCTTTGAATAAAATAATTATTTTAATATATAACACTTTAAAATATTATCCCATTATCACGACTAACCATTAATTTGAAGCTTCACCAATAAATTTTCATGGTTATTTTAAAAGAAATTATTTTTTACAACATTCTAGATACTCTTAGATTTTAAGTTAGTGATTTCAAAATAGAAAGGCTATTTCCTCATGAAATGTTCCAGTGATCCTTTAAATGAATTTTCATTTATAAAATCATAAATTGATATTAAATATGATTTAATCAGAATATGATCTAATTATTCCATCATTATTCATTATGTCGATATTTTATGATTTATTGTGATGGAATATTAATGATTTTTTTTCTTTTCCATGTGTTAAGTCAGGAAAAAATAACACGCCTCTAATGAATTAGAAAAAAATTAATGATAATAAGCTTCAATGGTTATAATATAGGACATCCCATGCTTGAAAAAGGGTACAATAGGGTTATCCAAAGTCCCAAAAAGGGTACAACTGAGTTTATACGAAACCTATTATACATAAATGGGTTGTTATCCCAATACTAACATGTGATGAATGTCTTTGTGGGCTTGATTCATTAAAGATTTCTAGGATTTTCATTATGCGAAAGAAATTCTACCAATTACTATTAAATGTTTAAATGCTTACGTAAAGATATCATGAATCATTATCTCTTATTATTCAATGATTCATGTCTTATGATTTTCCAGAGCCTTATATCATGATTATGAACTATTAATTATTTAGTGTCATTTTTCAAATATTAAGCTCATGTTCTCTTACACTTTTTCTAATGATATTCTTATACATGATCATTTTTTTGAGATATACCATGTTTAAACTTATGGAGTATCTAAGATAACCATTAATTATGTTTCCTTTCCCCAGGTTATGAAAAATTATTTTACAATATGAATTATAAGCATGATTTGTGTGAAGAACTTTATAAGGTATGTTGAATATATTTTTTAAAATAAGATGATTATATATCTAGTCACTAAATACACTAAAACTTTATAGTTCTTGATCATATAAAAAAAATTTATATTTTTAATATTCTTCTACATTGATATCATATTTATGAATCTTATTCTTGGGTGACCACAGTTGGTATTAGAGAGGAGTTTAGTTATTTTTGGGATTGGGATAAGAAAATATTAGTGAGAACCATTTGGATAATCCTTGGTATAAGAGACCATCCTATTTTATAGTAAATAATAGAGTGTGATTTCATTGTCTAATATATCCCTCTTTGGACACTAGAAAGTGGATTCCTATATGGAACATATGCACTTAGGGGTAACAAACATTTAATGGGTGAATTTTGTATTAACTCAATCGTCACCAGTTCATGATTAGTGGGGATAAGACTACACACCTAGATAGATTAACTTGGGGGATATTATTAGGCTAATTCACATTCTTTATGTGAACCATTTAATGTATTTTAACATATTATGATAGTGGTTTCCTTAATTTAAAACTTAGTTTCCATAGATTGAATGGAAGGTGTTATTATTTAGACAACCAATGAATTATTTTAATTATAATATGATGGCTCCCTCTGATTATTATTCCTCAAAATATAAAATATTGTTTTAGTAAATGGATGGAATTGAGAGGAACCATGTTAATAGTGAGCATGAAGTAAACTATGACAGTTTTATGAAATTGAATTAAATTAAGATAGATTATAAAGTTAAAAATCATGTGGTTATTCCTAAACAAATATGTCGATTTATGACTAACAAGCTAAACCAAAGTGAGTTTCCAAACATGCCTAATAATAGAAAAATTAAGTTTTATTAAACTTTTTCTAGTGAATATCATAGAGTAAATAAGATTTATTTTATATTATGTTCAAAATGGAGAAAACAATTAAGGGAATCTATCAAAGTAAAACAAAATTATTTTACATACGGAATACAAGGGAATAAAATTTAGCATTATAATAAAAAAAATGTAAGGTTTTGTTACCATAAGGGATGAGAATAATGGATTTCATAAGGAATAATTTATAAGTGACTATTTTAAATATGGAATGTATGGGAATTATGAAAATTCATGGCCTTTTGAGAAATCTTGATATGAGGATTAACAAGGTCACATTTGTAATGTTTTTACTATTAATGATACAGAGAGTATGAGTTACATATGAAAGGAATGAAATATTTTAAAAGTATTATTTTGATAGATTAAATAAATATTATTACAATGATATTGGTGAATTATTTTAAATTATTCACATCACATATTGTAGGAAATATGAATTAAGGAACAAGAATACGAGGCCTAGTTAATCATTTAGGAATGAAGTGGTGTGATTAGTAAGTTTATGTTTTCGGATTTAATAATTATATTATAGAAGTTTTTTTATAAATTATATTATTTTTATGATATTGACGAATCATATATTTATTATAATTTAGTAGTTTTTGATTTAATTATTTTGAAGCTTATATTGAATTGTATCAATAACCTTGAAAACAAATATAGTTTAATGTTGAAATTTTTTAAAAACACATGATTAAGTGGTATATTACCCTTAATATTTTTCTGATGTTGAGATAATAATTTTTAATTAGTAATAATATTTGGTTGATATAGAAAAATTAAATTTCATAGTATTGGTGACCTTGAAATTGAATAGTGAATTGATGAAAAATTAATTTTTGTTAATGTTTATTGCATTTCAGAAATTATAGAAAATATTTCATACCTTTTTTAAAGTTTTTTTTGGAATAATTTTTGTTTTAGTTAGTGTTTTATGGTGTGTTTTATTATTTTTTTAGAAATTACTAGCTTGTTTTAAGAGAATATATGATCCTGGTATTCCCGTGTTTGGTATGTGACATTATAACTTATATTTTCTTGTTTGGGGATAAATGTTAAAGTTGATCTTAAAATAATTATGTGATCCAAAATATCAGATTTGTTAGGGTTTTGAATTTATTAAGACACATTTTAGAGGATTCTAAAGTTTAACTATTTATATAGTGGTTTAAGATGATCTTTGGTAGTTATTATTATGGTTTTAGATATTAATGTATTATTTGATAATATGATGATTTATCCATATTAGATAATATATGTTAACCATTTAGTTTTTCAAAAATATCTATAGTTATATGGAAATAAATTTAATTCTTTTATGTATCATTAAATTCATTAAATGTTAATTTTTTTCCTTTAAGACTGAAAAAATAATCATTAAAATTAAATTCTGGGAGTAACAGATGAGATAGATGTGAAAATTGATCGATGCACAACAAAAGGATTATATTGTGCTTATGAGATGTAAATAAGTCAATTAATTATATTTTATCATTTTCTATATATTTATAGTTAACAAATCTCTCAAGTCATGTAAAAGAATCCTAAAATATAAATATTACCCATTTTCTTTATTTTTGATCATATGATTATCTTCATTATCCATTAGTGATTTTTGTTTTTATGGACATTAAATTTCATAGGATCATGTTATCTATCACTCCATATTATTCAAAGGAAATTTTCTTTTTCATGCATGTCCCTATTTTCACTACCTACTAATTTTATCATTTTTATAGAACCTAATTATGTGTTATTTCAAGTAAACTTTATGTTCATCACTTCCCCTTTTTAAAAATAGTATTAATATTCCTATGTATGATGTGTGTTTCGACAAATAAAATTTCAAATATTGAACCTTTGACTACTCAAATAAAATTTGAGAGGGATAAATTTATTTAATGGGGGAGAATGTAACACCAAGAAAATTTAGTTTAAAAGAATAATATTCTTGATAGCTTTCTTAACACACAACTCTGAGCTTCAAGAAAAATGGGATCTGCTATAAAACTATTATTACTTAAAAGTGAGCAGTATAACCAAACCTTAAATTAATAGATATGAATATTAATAACAAAATTATGAAAAATATGTATAAATGTTTTAAATTAAGAACATATATTTATTGATACATAATAATTTAGTTCCCAATTTTTTTAAAAGCCCTTTTAGGCTTCAATGATATATTATCATCAAAAATGGTTTCTATTTTATTATTTTGTAGTAATATTATAATAAATTTTTATCATCTATGGAAATTTTATTTTATGTAATTAATATCATTTTTAAATAATTATTTCAATATTATATTAGGTTTCTTTAATTGGATTTTTATAAAAACATTAGTTTTCATTGAGTAGTGAAAAATAATAATATCTATAAAACCATAATTTATTTTCATTAAATAAAGTAATTTAAAAGACCCATTTTATTTTGTATTTGGTTTCAAGGTAACATAATATTCATTTTATTCAAAATAATCTAAATAATTTCATAGTGATAAACATTATATTTTATTTTTGTAGAAATTAATTTTTAAGCCTAAAATCAAAATTTTCTAAAATCTATTTTATGTTATGTTTAAAAAAATTATATTAAATTTGATTTATGCCACTTATTGAAATGTAATCATGAATAATTTATTACATTTTTGAAATCATGATGTTAGAATTTCATAAATATTCCCCTTTTCATTGTTATTAGTAATTGAGGTATATATTTGTCTCCTAGAAATTGCTAAAATGAAGATAAAACATTGATATATGGCCTAAAAATCAACCTAATACTTGAATTTATCCTTTTTTATGTGTTTTATTGATGAAATAAATTATATATATTAACATATGTAAAATTATCTCTAGATTAGTTTTATTTTAAAATGTATATTATTTTAGCAAAAGGATAAATACAAAAAGTCATTCTCTTGATTTTAATTTCTATTATATGTTTTCATAAAGATAAAAAGATTTTATGAATGGATATAATATGTATTTAAATAATTATAAAATTATTTTTGTCAAATTAATTTTTTTTAAATTTTTTATTATATAATTATGATAAAATCTTAGGAAACACTAATATTGTGCTTGTGCATGTACTAATAAATCAAGGTAAACAATATTAAAAAATTTATATATTTTTGAATAATTTTAATTTTTGAAAAATTTCATAACTAATTATTAATTATAGATGGTTATAAATGTGTTTTTATTTGAATTATATTTCTATTTTGAGGTATTTGAAATAAAATAAAATTAATATTCCTAGAAATGACATTAATGATATTTTATGATAAACAATATTTTATTAAATGATTCATAAATCAGAAAAATGATGAAAGAGGGAAAGTTGGATATTAAATGATCTAAAATATCATATATGGGCTATTTATTATCTAATTTTTACTATATATGTAAATTTATGATCTTTAAAGTGAAAAAATGTGTTACCACGTTTAAGGTAAAAAATGGTTAATGGGGGGGGGGGTTATCCAAAAGATATGGTTTAAAATGACACTTAAACATATGTAAAATTTATTGGTTGAATATATTTGAACCATATAATATAATATATTAGAAATTATGTCCATTTGGATCTAATGTATACTATTCTGAAATATATAATATATAAATATTTTAATTAATTCAAACAGTGTCCTCTCTCTAACTTATAAAAGGAAACCACCTCTTTTAATTTATTTTAAATGATTGTGCACTCTAGATCAGGATAGCCCAACCCTAATAACATTATAGATTTATTCCATTTTCCCAAATCCCCTAGTCCTCAATTGAGAACATTTTAAATATTATTAATGTGGAATCCAAAGGACGTCTTCCATAGAATAGGAGGTTTCGACCCATATGAAGCAAAACAAGACTTGAGGTAAGGCTTTCTTGTATCATTTTATTCTATAATAGATATTTTATATTCACCCCATTTTTTATTCATGTGGTCTATATACTATCCCTTTTATATTTTATATTATGAGTGTATTTATATTTAGGATATTTAATGTTTCATTTTAAGTTATTTCATTTATGGGATTATAATGAAAAAATTATCAAAGTGATAAGGGTTTGTACTAAAATATCATTTTATAAGGATTTTTTGTGCTTAAATTTATGATGATGAATTTATACAATCTATCGCCCACAAAATATAATATGTTTTATCCTACGCTAGATATTTCTGGATGTTACATGTTTTCAGTCATTTTCCAATTTTTATGTACTCAAAATTATGATTTTTAATGAAAAACTTACTTTCTTTCATTTATTTGATAATAATTGTTTTTATTCCATGTCAATATTTTCTTTAATATGTATTCACGAATATTTTTAATACTCTCAATTTATTGATAAAATCAATTTTTAACCAATTTTGACATTCTATAAAATGTTTAAGAGGAACCTTCTTGTCATTTTCTGAATGAGGTTCTTTTTACCAAAGGTGTGAATGAAATATTTGTTTTAACATATACCGCATTAATATATTTTCCCACGACCATAAATAATATTTTATTTTAATATTCCTTTAATATTTTCAGTAGAAATTTTCAAAGAAATTATTTTCTTTAATATTCTAAAAAATTATAGAATTTAAATTCGAGCTTTCAAAATGAAAGGGTTCTTTTCTTCAAGAATTTTTCACATGAACTAATAATGGTATATTCATCAATGAAGAAATAAATTTATGTTTCTTATGTTTCACTATTTATATAATCTAATGATACCATATTTTTAAATTATGTGGTTGGTTTATGATTGTAATGATGAGATATTGATGACACCCATTTTCTTTTCTATAGGTTAAGCTATGATGAAATAATAACTGTTTTCATGATGTTTTGGCATAAATATAAATACATTATTATTATGTGATGTGTAGGTCCATTATATAACTCCAATTAATTGGGTAATGTTTAATATTTATGATCTTAATGGGAGACATGGGAGGTTATCCCTATCCTGAAATTGGGTACATGGGAGGTTACCTCAGTTCTGGAAGAGGGTACATGTGAGGTTATACAAAGCCCAATGTAGGTTCACAAGTGGATAGAACAACCCTAACAAGTGATGAATATCTTGTTTGGTAATATTGATATATTATTTTTATTATTATATTTATTCCACACCTTTTATAACACTCTCTATAACATGTTATTATGCTTTTGTTACGATCTCATGAATCATGGTCTCTGATTCTTCTATGATTAATGCATTTTGGTTTTCCACATTCATATGTCATTATTTTGATCTATGAATTATTGGGTATGATTTTTAAAATGTTAATATCATATTATTATACCCTTATGCTTGTGGTATTCTTACATATGATAATTGATTGATATCTCCCATGTCTACCCTTACAGAGAATCTAAGCTCACTCTTTCTTATATTTCCTTTCCCCAGGTTATGAAGAATGATTTTAAGTAGGGTATGACTAATAAGTTCACTATTTGAGAATAAATTTGGGGTTTATACTAGAGATGATTCATGAAATAAAATGATTATATATCTATTCTACAAATAAACCCAATACTTACAGACTCTAAACATGTATAATTGGGGTATATATTGAGAATTCATCTAAAATAATTTAATATTTACATATGTTATGAACTGTTCATGTAGAGACCCCAAAATTCACATACATGAACATTACATTACTTTTTCGGAATACCTAATACATAACAAAAACAGACACACAAGGGACGTAATAGTTTAGTGTCTTTGGAAACTCGGAATATAGTCTTCTAATCGTGGTGAAAGATATTCAACATCTCCCATAAAGACCTTCCCCTTTGGTTTTCTTACCTAAAACCTTTCTTTAAATCCTGGGGAAATGAAAACATATAAAGGGTGAGCTCAAATGCTCAGTAAGTTTAAGCATATAGAAAATACAACAAATCATATACATTTGAACTTAAAAATTGAACATAATGTTTAAACATAAAAATCTTGAGAAATGACAAAAAACATGGCAGTTTGTAAGTCATAGATCATAAAGAAACCTTAATAATAATAAAATAGCATGGTAATAATACATGTAATTACGGAAAACCATTAATCCCATGATATGATTTCCATAGTAGCCAAAGGCATTGCTTCCAAGACCATCTAAGTGGACAAAGTTCCTTTCTGAATCGAGTTCACTCCTCGTTCCAGTCCTGTAACACTGAACCGGATTAACTTAAAGTTCTAGAAATTTTTATCTCATGAGATATAAATTTTTACCCAAGTCATTGGAGGGATATATAGGTCCCACCCATATCATAATGAAATCATTCTTTCATGTGCCAGAAAATAAACATACATCATTCATAATAACCCAAAGAATAAAATGGGTTTCATAAACATCATTCCATCATAACATAATCCATATAAAACAAATGGATATCATTTCATCATAAAAAAAAGTGAAACCATGTAAATAATAGAGACATTATACTTGAAACATACACATATTAAATAATGTCATCTTAGATGAAAAATGGTTTTGATAAAACACTTGAAATGAATTCATGAGGAAAATATCCTTTTTTATTCAAAATAATTTTATTTTCTCAAAATGCCATGAAATTTTAAAAGAAAATTATTTTATTGAAAATAACAATTAAATCTTGTAGAGTAATCTTCTTGAAAATTAGGCGATAAGAAACCGTAAAAATCCGTTCATGCCGTATAAGTTAAAAAAAACATTCTCCTCTTACTTTTGCCAGAAAAGTAAAAAAGTGCCTCGTATAGTAAACAAAAGAAATATTCCTTATATACCTTGTATTAAAAGTAAAAAATGGATAAAAATCACTTTAAACATACATGAAACCATTTTTAGAAAATAGGGACGTGGATGATAAATATAACCCCAGTAAATACTTACGAATAAACAATCTCCGATAAAAAACGAGATTGTAAAAGTTATCCCTTAACTTAGGTCTGATATGCTTTGTACATATCTGAACCTCCTGTATAATGATTTAAATAATGTTATTGACTTATTACAGAATCATATTTATTGTTATGATATCATATATGGTTCACTTATGACTTTATATTACTCATTCTTTTGTAAATTCTATGTTAAATCAGCATTTTGGGTAAAATCGTTTTATTTATCGTACGTGTTTGAACTTGTTGTTCATGATATTATTATTACTTATATCATTTTTTACTTACTTAAATAATTTAAATAATGATTTATATATCATATATATTCAGTATATATATATATATAATAGATAGATAAATGAAATGAAATACACCATTCATGGAGATGGTCGGTCGTACGTACGCATGACCGCTATTTTCTTTTCCTTATTGACTTGAATTTAAGTAATTAGATGAAATATATATATATATATATAAATCTAGTATCTTTATCATGTCATATATTTAATTATTATTCATTATATATACTTTATAACCATTCTTGAATGGTTAACATTGAGAATGAATCTCATCGCGTCGTGGAGACGGTAATCCGTACGTACGCACGCACGGTGATTTCGTTTTCCATAGGATGGATAGAAGGTGAAATAAGGTTGTTTAATATTTATAATAACATATAATTATATTATTGATACTGATGTGATTACTTTATAATGAAACAACTAAAGAAGAATAAGTTTAAGAAGAATGAAACTTGAAAGAATCAGTAGAAGAGATTACCTCTTCTTCGACGCACCTCTTTTAAGATTCCTTTTAAGGCACTAGAGTTGGTCTTTTGAGGATACCAGAACCTATATAATTTTTCTCGAGAAGTCAAGAAGGGAAATTTTTAGGGTTTGGCAGAGCTTTAAGGCTCAAAATTGTGTGAGGAGGTGCCCTTTTATAAGGGAGGAGAGGGGCACCTTAGGAAAAACTTAAAATATTATTTTATAATAAAGTCATATTCGGTTTATAATAGCTACAAATTGATTTATTTATATGATAAAGTTGGGATGGGTCTATATATTCTCATCCAATAGGTTTTAGACAAATTTAGGTTACTATTTTTACCTTATCATTTATATTTAACTCTAAGTTAAATAATTTGACTTTTACTATGTCTTCTTGTTTTCTTACACTATATGGTTAAGAAACCTTACTATAACTAGACAAACTAACCCCAAGGGGTTCATTATTAATATATATAACCTTATCTACGTAGTTTTTCCGAACCTTGGATTTTTAGGAATATAATAACAATTAATAATATAATATTTATTTTAAAAGCTATTTTATGTCTATTTTGACACTATTTGTTAATTGATTTTTGTGAAAATAATAACAGCATGATTAGTTAGAAAAAGTTTAATGAAATCAATACTAACATGTCATATTAACCTATAAAATTAGTGTAATTCATAAAAGGTATCAAATTACATTTATTTGGGTATTTAAAACATCAATTATGTTAATATTTCATTTATAAGGTAATTACGACATAATGATTGTGTCATAAATAAATTAAATTATTTAATGTCTAAAAATTATAAATAAAACACCATTATGTAGGAAATATTTTTAGATTTATAATTAATATTTATAGTTGAATATATCTTATGTATAACCCTATATTAAAAAAAATTTTGTTATTAAACTTTGATTTTAACTCTTTTAACTCTTCTTTAAATAAAATAATAATAAGTGTCCTGATCTTATCCAAGTGGACCAAAAGGGTAATATTTTATTCCTAAGGTTGTTTTTGGTCGAATTACACTTATCAAATAGAATTAGGACATGTTTTAGTGTAATAATGATATAATTTTTACCCTTAATTACCCTATTTACTTTTAACCGTGGTAAATAAAAGTAAAAAGTTACTATTCACCAAAAATTATTTTTATCTTATTGAACCACATTTTGCTCCTTGATATTAACCGTGTCTCTCGGATTTTTGAAATTCAACTCATAGAAGCGGTAAAATTAAGTTTTATGCAAATTTGAAAATTCTCCTTGGAGGTGGGTAAAAGACGGCGAAAAGTGCAATAAATTTTTTATATATATGCAATTATTAAAAAATGACACCAATGAATTATATTGAACTTATATAGGTATTATGTATCTATTTTGACCCAAAATAAATTAAATTAAATTAAATTAATATTTAAATAAAAAGTCGGTTTTAACCAATAACTCAGTGTTTTCACTATTCATCAAAAATTGAAAGCTTTCAGAAAAATACCAAAATTTCACCCTGGGCTAATTTTGATATTCAGAATCCAAAAATGAAGTCCATTTTGAACGATAAAATTTATAAAATTTCAAAAATTTGGGTATTACTATTCTTAATGGCTAGTTTATATAATATTTTAATAATATATCGTTGTTTAGTGAAACTCGGTATTGTGTACAACACACGCTATCGTGGAAGGTCGTGATTGCGTGTAAAGTAAGCCAATTCAAGGTTGCGTGTAGTGAAATATTTCTTTGTTGTTTTGTATAATAGAATCCAACCATATTTCATTTATAAATTGAATATATATATATATATACACTCAATGTTGGGTAGAATAACTTCTATAAAACGAACTTGAAATTTTGTATAACAGGATCCAAGAATAGTGTTGCGTATACTGTAAGCTAATACGGTGTAGCGTATAGTGCAAGATAATATTGTTGTAGCATATGACACAAGACATCAAATAAATTAAAAATAATACTTCTCATAAAATCTCGTGGTGTTACGGTTCATCTCAATAATATTCGTAACAGCTTAAGTAGGCCCATCCAAAGGTAGTTAAGTCACACATAGTGCGATTAATTACACATGTGGTAATTACCTGAATAAGAGTTCCACTTATATACCATTGAACCCCCATGAGACACTCAGTCCACTATTTAGATTGGAGACCTCCCCTATTCCATATATGGGAATTCACAATTTCCTATGATGTCTTTTATATCATGAGATAACAATACTTCTTCTTCCTCAAATGATTGTAGAGAAGAATGAAAGAATCTCTAGGGTTCTCCAAATCATGGTACCCATGTATTGTAATTCAAAGGGACTAGGAATGAATCTATATCCTATACAAATTGTAGTTTCCCCATACTGTTTATCAATCCTATGAACATTTCGATCAATGATGTGATAAAAGTTGTATAATATGACCTTAGAGATACCCCTCAAGTATTTGAGTAAGGATTTATTGTCACCATCGACAAGCTCTAAAAAATAAATTTGGGTACTAAAAATTACATATCACTCACATTAATTAGTATTATCATTCCTCTAGAATATATGGAGTTGTACTTATCCTTAAAGAATATCACTTTTATGTGTTCACTTATAATTACATAGGGATACATGGGCTGCATTATGATTTAGTCACCCATCACATGGGCCTTCTAGACAATTATCAAGGTTTCATTAAGTTGAATAGGAGAATGAATCCTTCCCATGAATATGAGGTAGAGTCTAAAGTTAATATTATTATGAATTTCATTTAAATTCTAGAGATATAATAGATCAAATGGATTTACAATATAAACCCCATTAATAAAAATAATGGGAAGATTTGGGTCTGTATTGATTGAAGTGATCTCAATTGACACTACCAAAGGGTTGGTTTCCCTCTTCCGATTAATAAAATCTTGATTGTTGTGACTATAGGCTTAAAATACCATTCCTTTGTGGATGGGTACATCAGGTATAGTTGGATTAATATGGCGCCTAGAGATGAAGATCCCACTACTTTCAGAGTACCCCAGGGGATAATTCTTCTACCAGGTTATTCCATTCGATATAAAGAATTCTGGTTTTACTTACCAACATACCATGAATAAAATAATTAAACTCTTTATAATAAGAATAATTTAATTCTAAATCAATGATCTATAGGTTATGTCATTACTATAATGTGATTATCCTTCCAACCACAAAAATATATTTCCAAAATTACATCAGTATATCTTCAAAATAAACCCATTATAGTGTCATTGAGGGGTAATGTTAGGAAAATTCCTTGTTTTTAATATATGCTATCTTATAATTGAGGTTGAACCTGTGAAGACTAGTGTGATCATCATAATTAATCATCCTAAGAAACTAAAATAGTTGAGAGGTATTCAATTATTCCTCACATATATTAGGAGGTACATAGATAATCCTTTTAGAAAAGGCCTCACCTTTATGAATTTAATATAGAAGGGAGTCACTGTTTTATGATACAAAGATTTAAAGGAAGCCTTAAAAAACTGAAAATGATACTAGCATGACCCACTGATCCTAATTACAAAATATGAAAGGTTGTCGATCATACTCTATGTGGCTACAATGGAATGATCTCATGGAACCCATCTTATATAAAGAAATGATGTAGACAAATATAATAATCTCTACTATATCAATATAACAATGATATAAACTGAGTACTGATATTATAATATCAATAAGAACTTCTTTATGCTCATTTTTGTTTGTGAAAATGTTAAGGAATTACTTGAAACAACAAGAGGTTCACTATGTCTATCTTATTGACAAGCTCAAGTATATCCTCAGATTCCCTATGATGACCAAGTGTCTGGCCCAATGGGCAGTTTTCCTGTGATAATACAATATCTAATTCAGATCATGGATGGAAATATACGGTTAGGAACTAGAAACATTTCACACACCACATCATTCCATTCAGAGCTAGAGATTAAATACCATGATATTAATTGAAGTGGGTTTTTATGATCACAATACTCCCAAAATGTGAGAATTTTATTTTGATAGATCCTCTCACAATCTAACTCAAAAAATAATAGAAAAACTACATCTCAATTGGGTTTTTTTAGAGGTGTCTTTTTCTCCCAAGATATGTAAATTATACTTTATTCCTTCTTACTATCTGATAGCTTCACAAATAATGATGTCAAACACCATGTTCTTATCATAGGCCTATAACTATCCTTGCAAATGATGATATCAAATATGAATTTTTTGTGGGAATTATATCAAGTGATTAAGTAGTTTAATGTATAATACACCATTAATAATGAAGAGTTAGTCCCTCTCCACAACTATGTCAGGGGACTGATAGAGGAATTCCATTTTGAGTTGATGGAGAATCACCTCTCCCACTCATAGAATGCTTACACTAATATAGCTTGTAATGTAGTCATATACCTAACCAATATTCAATAGGATGAGATATTATTCCTCATTTTACACCATATGGTAGTATCCCTAGTCATTATTTATGAAATATAGTAAATTAAATATATTATTTTTTCCTTGATGCATGATGATCCAACATCCACATTAACTGATACAATTACTGGATTGATAAACATTATAACAGACTAACTCCAAAATGGGATCCTTCCATTGAACTAAGACAAAAATATATATATATATATATATAATGCCATAAATGAAACTTTTCCCTCCGTGATAACCCAAATTAATGGAACATCCTCTATAAATATGGTTTTTATAGAGTCCTTCGTAGATGAAATATAGAATGGGAGACTATCATCATCATACTTGAAGTCTATACATGCTTCTAAAATAGTCTAATTGAAGTAACCATGTTATGTTACACAATTTGGAGGATTGTATATTTATATCCAATGATGATGAAAGACTATGTGGAATTTAAAAGGTATTTTCACACCTATCAAACATATTATAATTTCACCAATTATCGCCCAGATTTTTTTCATTCTTTGAAAATACCCCTTTCCATATTTCATGTGGGTAATGGATATCATGGGGACATATTCCCCATCCTCATCTAGCAAGTTTAAGTATATATTTACCATTACCATATTCTTTTAAAAATTTGAAGAGGTCATACCCCTTAAGTTATTTTGGATTAATAATATCATCAACTTAATGAATTTTATCCCCGTTAACATATTTGGTGTCCCTCGTACAATATTGACGGATAAAGGAACTAACTTCTTCTCTTTTAAGATTAAAAGGCGTAATCAAGCATATAACATTGAGTCTAACCGTTAATACTCCTATCACATAGTAAAAAATTAATAAATAGTTCATTTTAATAATACTCTATAAAAATATCCTTTATAAAGTAGTAGAAAATGATAATAAAACTTGTTCAACCAACCTTTTTAATTCCTTGTGATCCTATTATTCCACAATTATTAATACCACACAAGCAATCACATAGTTTCTTGTCTATGGAAGAGAGGAAGAAATTCTAATCAAAGATTAAATATTATCACTCCTAATCTATATATGAATAATAAAAAAAGAAACATGATGAGTTAAATTGACTTGAAGATAAGAGTCTCTATATACTACAAAATTTCGGGGTCCACCAAACATGGATGTTGTAAGCATTCAATAAAAAATTCTTCCTCAACTTTTTTCCTTTAAATAATGATTTTATTGGTTCTTATAACATTGATGATACCTAGGTGTAATACTCCAATGATACAAAAAATGATAAAGGACCTTAAACCATACATAGGGTCTATTCCAATGGATCATACTCTTTATCCATGGTGGAAAGGGAAAACATTATACCCCCAACCAATATAGGGTTTCTCAAGAAATAAATTCCATAATTTTGTTATTTTAAGTATGTCCAGATGATTTGAAATTAAACTATATAGAACCCAAGTCATATCAAAATCAATTTAATCTATATAGAAAGAATGTACAAATAGTGGGACTTTAAACTACTTAAAAACAATGTTGTAGCGGTGAGATATTAAAATATATAACAACCATTTCACTACCATATGACATTAAACTATATGGTAATTTTCTATTTTCACGATATAAAACTACACAATAATGTCCCAATATCATGAAATTAATCTATGAGGTGAGGGTATTTGTCACACTACCTTAAACAAAAAAACATATCATTCCTAATCACATGAACTTATAATATGACAATCATTGATCCAAGAATTTTTACCGTAAAATAAATTACACCATAAGTCTAATCTGTAAGAATTGAAACTACTTAGAGTGGAAAAATCCATGTGGCCTCTTTCCCCCTATATGAGATCTTGGTCTATGTAGATGTTTTTTTGAAAAAAATCTTTCCATGAGATAGGATAAGAATGCCCCAAATTTTATAAATATGAGTCATGTCTATACAAGGACCCTTTCAGACAAGAAATAATGTATGGATTGATTCCATTTTTCACAAGATACATAGAAACACCAATATTCTTTATCATTGGTTTTGTCACAAATTTATTCAATGATAAATTCCATCACCCATATGTATGGGCATAATAATCATATGAAATTAAAATATAAGATATGTTTTGGGATTGATTCCCCTCCTCACAAGATATTTAGTGACGTCTAGAATAACTGAAATGGTCCTAGTTGTATAAATTTGAAAATTACCACCTATTATTTTGGTATATTATCAAAACACACATCATCTATAGGAGGTCTTTTCCCTAATAAGAATAAGACGAGTTTCCTTTACTTCTCATGTAGATCCATTAAAAACTAGAGTTATGGAAATATCCCTACCTGTATATAATCTAAATATATATAGGATCCCTCAGTATGGCTTCCATTATCTTGGAGGATGATCTATCTTGGGGTTCACTAAAAAAACTCTTTGTGGTTTGATTTATAATATTTTATAGTATATAGAGAGGTTTGAGGTCACATCCCATTGATCCATCCCCATGTTCTCTCTAATTCCAAAAAATATTTCATTTTTCACAAGGTTCTTGTAACCAAAATAGAATATCCCCTTACCCCTATAAACTGATAGCTCATATTGAAACTATTTCAATCAATCCTAAATTTCATTAAACAACATAGAATATCCTATCTCACTTGAATCAATTTTTTTACTTAATATTCAAATATATTAATGGAATCCCATTGTGTGGGTTTTTTCTCTACATTATCATACTCCATGAAAAAATCATCCATTCAATAATCCTATATTTATAGAGCATGGAGTATTAATGATGATGATATTTTATATCTCTCCTATAACATGGGAGATCTTATGGCACCACTTTTTTCCCACAAAAAGCATAGATGAAACAAGATTAATATTTCAGGTGGATCTAATTAGGAAAAATCAGTGAGATTAACCTTGTATAAATGATTGAGAATCTCATTCTAGCCACATGATGTTATATTATGAGGTTTAATTCCATGTTTCTTGTCCTTAAACCCCAAGACACCTGTGTCTTCATCACATGAACATAAACTACATCACAATTTGTTCCAAACATTATGACCCAAAACTACATTCCCTCATATGTTTATCATTAAAGACTCCAACCTTCTCAGAGTGTCCCATTCCCTATGGCCTATTTCTCACCTAATGGAGAGATTTATCTATGTACATGTCTTTGGAACAAAATCTATTCATTCCTCAAAGCATCCTTTCCCCATATTCCATTCATAAGAGTTTGATTTATAGTTGAATATATCTTATGTATAACCCTATATTAAAATTTTTGTTGTTATTAAACTTTGATTTTAACTCTTTTAACTCTTCTTTAAATAAAATAATAATAAGTGTCCTGATCTTATCCAAGTGGACCAAAAGGGTAATATTTTATTCCTAAGGTTGTTTTTGGTCGAATTACACTTATAAAATAGAATGAGGACATGTTTTAGTGTAATAATGATATAATTTTTACCCTTAATTACCCTATTTACTTTTAACCGTGGTAAATAAAAGTAAAAAGTTACTATTCACCAAAAATTATTTTTATCTTATTGAACCACATCTTGCTCCTTGATATTAACTGTGTCTCTCGGATTTTCGAAATTCAACTCATAAAAGCGGTAAAATTATGTTTTATGCAAATTTGAAAATTCTCCTTGGAGGTGGGTAAAAGACGGCGAAAAGTGCAATAAATTTTTTATATATATGCAATTATTAAAAAATGACTCCAATGAATTATATTGAACTTATATAGGTATTATGTATCTATTTTGACCCAAAATAAATTAAATTAAATTAAATAAATATTTAAATAAAAAGTCGGTTTTAACCAATAACTCAGTGTTTTCACTATTCATCAAAAATTGAAAGCTTTCAGAAAAATACCAAAATTTCACCCTAGGCTAATTTTGATATTCAGAATCCAAAAATGAAGTCCATTTTGAACGATAAAATTTATAAAATTTCAAAAATTTGGGTATTACTATTCTTAATGGCTAGTTTATATAATATTTTAATAATATATCGTTGTTTAGTGAAACTCGGTATTGTGTACAACACACGCTATCGTGGAAGGTCGTGATTGCGTGTAAAGCAAGCCAATTCAAAGTTGCGTGTAGTGAAAGATTTCTTTGTTGTTTTGTATAATAGAATCCAACCATATTTCATTTATAAATTGAATATATATATATATATATATATATACACTCAATGTTGGGTAGAATAACTTCTATAAAACGAACTTGAAATTTTGTATAACACGATCCAAGAATAGTGTTGCGTATACTGTAAGCTAATACGGTGTTGCGTATAGCGCAAGATAATATTGGTGTAGAATATGACACAAGACATCAAATAAATTAAAAATAATACTTCTCATAAAATCTCGTGGTGTTACGGTTCATCTCAATAATATTCGTAACAGCTTAAGTAGGCCCATCCAAAGGTAGTTAAGTCACACATGGTGCGATTAATTACACATGTGGTAATTACCTGAATAAGAGTTCCACTTATATACCATTGAACCCCAATGAGACACTCAGTCCGCTATTTAGATTGGAGACCCCCCCTATTCCATATATGGGAATTCACAATTTTCTATGATGTCTTTTATATCATGAGATAACAATACTTCTTCTTCCTCAAATGATTGTAGAGAAGAATGAAAGAATCTCTAGGGTTCTCCAAATCATGGTACCCATGTATTGTAATTCAAAGGGACTGGGAATGAATCTATATCCTATACAAATTGTAGTTTCCCCATACTGTTTATCAATCCTATGAACATTTCGATCAATGATGTGATAGAAGTTGTATAATATGACCTTAGAGATACCCCACAAGTTTTTGAGTAAGGATTTATTGTCACCATTGAAGAGCTCTAAAAAATAAATTTGGGTACTAAAAATTACATATCACTAACATTAATTAGTATTATCATTCCTCTAGAATATATGGAATTGTACTTATCCTTAATGAATATCACTTTTATGTGTTCACTTATAATTACATAGGGATACATGGGCTGCATTATGATTTAGTCACCCATCACATGGGCCTTCTAGACAATTATCAAGGTTTCATTAAGTTGAATAAGAGAATGAATCCTTCCCATGAATACGAGGTAGAGTCTAAAGTTAATATTATTATGAATTCCATTTAAATTCTAGAGATATAATAGATCAAATGGATTTACAATATAAAACCCATTAATAAAAATAATGGGAAGATTTTGGTCTGCATTGATTGAAGTGATCTCAATTGACACTACCAAAGGGTTGGTTTCCCTCTTCTGATTAATAAAACCATGATTGATGTGACTATAGTCTTAAAATACCATTCCTTTGTGGATGGGTACATCAGGTATAGTTGGATTAAGATGGTTCCTAGATATAAAGATCCCACTACTTTCAGAGTACCCCAGGGGATAATTCTTCTACCAGGTTATTCCATTCGATATAAAGAATTCTGGTTCTACTTACCAACATACCATGAATAAAATAATTAAACTCTTTATAATAAGAATAATTTAATTCTAAATCAATGATCTATAGGTTATGTCATTACTATAATGTGATTATCCTTCCAACCACAAAAAGATATTTCCAAAATTACATCAGTATATCTTTAAAATAAACCCATTATAGTGTCATTGAGGGGTAATGTTAGGAAAATTCCTTGTTTTTAATATATGCTATCTTATAATTTAGGTTGAACCTATGAAGACTAGTGTTATCATCATAATTAATCATCCTAAGAAACTAAAATAGTTGAGAGGTATTCAATTATTCCTCACATATATTAGGAGGTACATAGATAATCCTTTTAGAAAAGGCCTCACCTTTATGAATTTAATGTAGAAGGGAGTCACTGTTTTATGATACAAAGATTTAAAGGAAGCCTTAAAAACTGAAAATTATACTAGCATGACCCACTGATCCTAATTACAAAATATGAAAGGTTGTCGATCATACTCTATGTGGCTACAATGGAATGATCTCATGGAACCCATCTTATATAAAGAAATGATGTAGAGAAATATAATAATCTCTACTATATCAATATAACAATGATATAAACTGAGTACTGATATTATAATATCAATAAGAACTTCTTTATGCTAACTTTTGTTTGTGAAAATGTTAAGGAATTACTTGAAACAACAAGAGGTTCACTATGTCTATCTTATTGACAAGCTCAAGTATATCCTCAGATGCCCTATGATGACCAAGTGTCTGGCCCAATGGGCAGTTTTCCTGTGATAATAGAATATCTAATTCAGATCATGGATGGAAATATACGGTTAGGAACTAGAAACATTTCACACACCACATCATTCCATTCAGAGCTAGAGATTAAATACCAAGATATTAATTGAAGTGGGTTTTTATGATCACAATACTCCCAAAATGTGGGAATTTTATTTTGATAGATCCTCTCACAATCTAACTCAAAAAATAATAGAAAAACTACATCTCAATTGGATTTTTTTTAGAGGTTTCTTTTTCTCCCAAGATATGTAAATTATACTTTATTCCTTCCTACTATCTGATAGCTTCACAAATAATGATGCCAAACACCATGTTCTTATCATAGGCCTATAACTATCCTTGCAAATGATGATATCAAATATGAATTTTTTGGGGGAATTATATCAAGTGATTAAGTAGTTCAATGGAGAATACACCATTAATAATGAAGAGTTAGTTCCTCTCCACAACTATGTCAGGGGACTGATAGAGGAATTCCATTTTGAGTTGATGGAGAATCACCTCCCCCACTCATAGAATGCTTACACTAATATAGCATGTAATGTAGTCATATAACTAACCAATATTCAATAGGATGAGATATTATTCCTCATTTTACACCATATGGTAGTATCCCTAGTCATTATTTATGAAATATAGTAAATTAAATATATTATTTTTTTCCTTGATGCATGATGATCCAACATCCACATTAACTGATACAATTACTGGATTGATAAACATTATAACAGACTAACTCCAAAATGGGATCTTTCCATTGAACTAAGACAAAAATATATATATATAATGCCATAAATTAAACTTTTCCCTCCGTGATAACCCAAATTAATGGAACATCCTCTATAAATATGGTTTTTATAGAGTCCTCCGTAGATGAAATATAGAATGGGAGACTATCATCATCATACATGAAGTCTATACATGCTTCTACAATAGTCTAATTGAAGTAACCATGTTATGTTACACAATTTGGAGGATTGTATATTAAATCCAATGATGATGAAAGACTATGTGGAATTTAAAAGGTATTTTCACACCTATCAAATATATTATAATTTCACCAATTATCGCCCAGATTTTTTGCATTCTTTAAAAATACCCCTTTCCATATTTCATGTGGGTAATGGATATCATGGGGACATATTCCCCATCCTCATCTAGCAAGTTTAAGTATATATTTACCATTACCATATTCTTTTAAAAATTTGAAGAGGTCATACCCCTTAAGTTATTTTGGATTAATAATATCATCAACTTAATGAATTTTATCCCCGTTAACATATTTGGTGTCCCTCATACAATATTGACGGATAAAGGAACTAACTTCTTCTCTTTTAGGATTAAAAGGCGTAATCAAGCATATAACATTGAGTCTAACCATTAATACTCCTATCACATTGTAAAAAATTAATAAATAGTTCATTTTAATAATGCTCTATAAAATATCCTTTATAAAGTAGTAGAAAATGATAATAAAACTTGTTCAAACAACCATTTTAATTCCTTGTGATCCTATTATTCCACAATTATTAATACCACACAAGCAATCACATAGTTTCTTGTCTATGGAATAGAGGAAGAAATTCTAATCAAAGATCAAATATTATCACTCCTAATCTATATATGAATAATAAAAAAAGAAACATGATGAGTTAAATTGACTTGAAGATAAGAGTCTCTATAAACTACAAAATCTCAGGGTCCACCAAACATGGATGTTGTAAGCATTCAATAAAAAATTCTTCCTTGACTTTTTTCCTTTAAATAATGATTTTATTGGTTCTTATAACATTGATGATACCTAGGTGTAATACTACAATGATACAAAAAATGATAAAGGACCTTAAACCATACATAGGGTCTATTCCAATGGATCATACTCTTTATCCATGGTGGAAAGGGAAAACATCATACCCCCAACCAATATAGGGTTTCTCAAGAAATAAATTCCATAATTTTGTTATTTTAAGTATGTCCAGATTATTTGAAATTAAACTATATAGAACCCAAGTCATATCAAAATCAATTTAATCTATATAGAAAGAACGTACAAATAGTGGGACTTTAAACTACTTAAAAACAATGTTGTAGCGGTGAGATATTAAAATATATAACAACCATTTCACTACCATATGACATTAAACTATATGGTAATTTTCTATTTTCACGATATAAAACTACACAATAATGTCCCAATATCATGAAATTAATCTATGAGGTGAGGGTATTTGTCACACTACCTTAAACAAAAAAACATATCATTCATAATCACATGAACTTATAATATGACAATAATTGATCCAAGAATTTTTACCCTAAAATAAATTACACCATAAGTCTAATCTGTAAGAATTAAAACTACTTAGATTGGAAAAGTCCATGTGGCCTCTTTCCCCCTATATGAGATCTTGGTCTATGTAGATGTTTTTTTGAAAAAAATCTTTCCATGAGATAGGATAAGAATGCCCCATATTTTATAAATATGAGTCATGTCTATACAAGGACCCTTTCAGACAAGAACTAATATATGGATTGATTCCATTTTTCACAAGATACATAGAAACACCAATATTCTTTATCATTGGTATTGTCACAAAATTATTCAATGATAAATTCCGTCACCCATATGTATGGGCATAATAATCATATGAAATTAAAATATAAGATATGTTTTGGGATTGATTATCCTCCTCACAAGATATGTAGTGACGTCTAGAATAACTGAAATGGTCCTAGTTGTATAAATTTGAAAATTACCACCTATTATTTTGGTATATTATCAAAACACACATCATCTATAGGAGGTCTTTTTCCTAATAAGAATAAGATGAGTTTCCTTTTCTTCTCATGTAGATCCATTAAAAACTACAGTTATGGAAATATCCCTACCTGTATATAATCTAAATATATATAGGATCCCTCAGTATGGCTTCCATTATCTTAGAGGATGATCTATGTTGGGGTTCACTACAAAAAACTCTTTGTGGTTTGATTTATAATATTTTATAGTATATAGAGAGGTTTGAGGTCACATCCCATTGATCCATCCCCATGTTCTCTCTAATTCCAAAAAATATTTCATTTTTCACAAGGTTCTTGTAACCAAAATAGAATATCCCCTTACCCCTATAAACTGATAGCTCATATTGAAACTATTTCAATCAATCCTAAATTTCATTAAACAACATAGAATATCCTATCTCACTTGAATCAATTTTTTTACTTAATATTCAAATATATGAATGGAATCCCATTGTGTGGGTTTTATCTCTACATTATCATACTCCATGACAAAATCATCCATTCAATAATCCTATATTTATAGAGCATGGAGTATTAATGATGATGATATTTTATATCTCTCCTATAACATGGGAGATCTTCTGGCACCACTTTTTTCCCACAAAAAGCATAGATGAAACAAGATTAATATTTCAGGTGGATCTAATTAGGAAAAATCAGTGATATTAACCTTGTATAAATGATTGAGTATCTCATTCTAGCCACATGATGTTATATTATGAGGTTTAATTCCATGTTTCTTGTCCTTAAACCCCAAGACACCTGTGTCTTCATCACATGAACATAAACTACATCATAATTTGTTCCAAACATTATGACCCAAAACTACATTCCCTCATTTGTTTATCATTAAAGACTCCAACCTTCTCAGAGTGTCCCATTCCCTATGGCCTATTTCTCACCTAATGGAGAGATTTATCTATGTACATGTCTTTGGAACAAAATCTATTCATTCCTCAAAGCATCATTTCCCCATATTCCATTCATAAGAGCTTGATTTATACATTAAATATTTCACACAAGAACCACATGTGGCATTATTGCTATGTTAACAAAATTCATAGTGATTCTCATATTACTTATCTTTGTCCCATATACTATCTTTAAAGAAAATTCTTCTCTCCCTATATTTAAGACCAATCTATTTTGGGAATATATGAGAACTATTAATAGAATGATTCCATTTACATTCAGATAGATAGTGACACATAGATGTATTGTCTTTAGCCCATCAACAAGCTAAAAAATACTACAATTCCCCAACCCTCTCCATATGAACCATATATATATATATATAGAAAAAATTTCCAAGAACTAAATGTGGATTAATTCCTATTTCTAGAAGAAGTGTAGTGCTTCCCAAATCTTCAATCATTTTTCTAGTTGTAATTTATAATTAAAAATTCCAACCCTCTATATATGATCAAGATATACACAAGTACATAAAAATAAACCCTTTCACTTTAGTATTCTACCTCTTCTAAAGACATTTAATTTTTTCATGAAACTTCTAAACTAAGATCAAACCCAACACTATTCCCATTTAAATGAAATCGATATGCATAGAAGAAACTAAATAAAATGTCACCTCTTCTATGTGTGAGATTGATCTACATAGGAGTCTTTAACATTTATTTATTAATTTAGAAACTTATTATGAAAATTCCTTCCCATAAAAGTGTTATTTATACATAGGAAAGAATATAATAACTATATAGAGTTTTATTACTATTATCATAGGATATTTAGTGATACTTGGATATTCTAACCTTGACTCATCAACAAATATTTTTATGAAAAATTACAACATCTCATATTAATATTATAATTTAGTGGAGATTCATTTATAAATGCACATTGAAGATGTATGTATCATGAAAGGGCCCATATTATATCATTTTTATTATACCCATGGAATTACGTTATGAAAAATTTCCCCATTTCTAGATAATGACATTTTATGTCAATGTGGAATTATGTTAAACTACAAAAAATCTTTTTCCATATCACATAATGTTAAGATACGCATCATTTAAGTCCTTATCGCATGATGATGAACCGGAAAACATCTGAGTCCTTTTAGAATGATGTTATAATTCATGAAATATTATTCCATATCACATGAAATTAAATTACAAGTCATATGAGTAACTATCATATGTTGTTAATCTTCATTACAGATGTGTTTCTACCACATGTTAATAAACATCAAGACCTTTGTCTCATTTTAAATAATCAAAAATGTAATAATCCATAATCCATTATTATTACTTCTCAAAGGATTTCAATATCCAAATCATGGTCTAATAAGGTTTGGGATGTCTCCACCACCTTTTATTACCATGTATGTCAATAAATAACACATCATGTATCTATTATCTTGCATCAATATAGACCATTCATGTATATCGATAACAAGTGTATTCTACTTCAAGGGACACCTCTATTTTGATATTCATATATGTCCCTAATTGGATCCTGAATATTTTCCCCCAATATGGCCTATCAAATAGAGTAATTTTCATAATAAGAAAAAGGGACCTATAATATTCATATTCCACGACTACATTGTAGTGTAATCTAACTTTTGAATATTATTAGTGGACATCCCTTGTTTTTCTATCCCATACCATCACTTATTATCTAAGAACATTGATCCATGATTTAGGACATCTCCAAGATATATTCAATGGTTTTTAGAGTATTATTATACTTGGGAATCCTAATTGGGTTACTATGTCAAACCTTCTCTATTCCTTGGTCTATAAATCATGACCTTAAATTGTTTTTAATTAGGTCCATGAATCATATAATTATATTCCATATACCATGGTCAAGGTTGTGTGACCTTAATTCCATCCCCATGATGGTCGAGATCACAAGACCCTAAAATAAAAGTGAAAGAGAAAGAAAAACTTTCAGGTTGATAACTCATAAAAGATCAACCTTAGATAAATCCGAGTCTCCATTATATAATATTTAATCATCAATAGATTATAAAAAATGGGAGAAAAATAAAAAATTCATTAGGATTATTGGTCCCACCATATGGCCCTAGAAGAATACATTCAATGCTACTTAGACCCAAAACTCTAAAAAAAATTAGAGAAATTATTTATCATATTCCTTCACCCTGTTGATGTGTTTTCAACATGGGGAAAAAATTTGGGTCCCAAAAAACTCCTTGAACCATATTTTCTACATACCCTACTTTCATTTCCCAAGTGATTTAGCCTTGAGAAAATAGTCATGGCTATTGGTAAAGAGCATAATCATCTATAAGGGACACTTTTTTGGGAATGCATAAATACTATGATATGGATATACATATGTGACCCCATTTTGACATGTCACCTAGAATTATCTCATCCTGAGGAAAGGAACCATTAATATTTTTACTATCTAATGAAATCACAGTGGAAACATTATTTGAATTTTAGAGGACATACATTGTGTAACTATCCAATTTTATTATCCTTGGTTAAAACTACAAGAGATATGAAATACACAACCAATAATAAATATTAGAGTGGATTCTATATCCTTGAAATTACACCACCATATATTTTACTCATTTTTGGGAAGGAATGTGATATTTAATTCTCAAAATATTATCCCCTTCCATATGATCCTAAATACAACATTTCATTTCTCTGATCACTATGAAACTAAAATCATGAACCATACCCTAAGGTATTAAGAACCTATAACATTGGGCTCATGTTCAGGATATGTCTACTTTGAACAATTACTATGTTAATTTAGCATGATTTCCAATCAATGATATTCGACCTTAAACTCAATCCTTTATTATTCTGAATTTTATGAGCTCACAATAACCATATAAATATCTTTTTTACTCACTAGGATAAGTAATAATAATAATAAATTTGGTAGAAATTTTATATGATACAAATCGAACATACAACATTCATTTTTTTGAAAGTGATTATTCAACAAGGAAAAGGAACGATGTGTGTTAAGTCAAAATCCTGTAAAGTGTGTAATAAAAAAAATACATTACCATACCCTGTAATACTTTATCATGAGAACATTAGATAAACATTATTTAAATGAGGAAAATATTAAAAAATAGTGGCACAAAATTTTGATGGATTGACTATATAATCCAAATAAATGATGAGTTATGCTCACTAGGCCCTCAACCTTGGTAAATGTAAGGGTGTTCCCTTCCCATAACATACTAACAAAAATTACGCCTTCATGTTAATCCATTCATCATCAATTTAAAAATGGACCAAAACTAGTGTATTTGTGATGGCGTCTATTCCCATACTAATCTTTGAGCCACTCCTTAGAGGAATGCATCATTTTATTTTTTTTAAATAGACTAGATCAGATACAACAGTGATAGTGTTTCCATATATACTAATCCTTGAGCCATTCATAAGAGGGTATCATCATTAATATTCAAACATACCAAATTTTTGGAAACTATGATGTTTCTTTTGACTATACCCATACACAAGCCATGCTTTGAAGGGATTCATTATGGTTCAACTATTTGAAATTAGATTTGGGATTTTTAAATTTTGTGGGAGCTCAAATCACTTGGTGATTTAAGATATATTGGGTCATCATTATAGTATTAGTGATTATATATTGGAAATCACACAAAGAATACTAGTAAAATCTTCCATATATAGATAAAAATGGAGTGAATAACCCTTACATTTGAGAGTCTCTTCCATATCTCCCCAAATTAGGGGAGCCTAAAATTATGATGTTATAGAAATATATAATCTAAAGACTCAACATGATTATCTGTCTTATACCATAGGTTGGTTAGGTATTGACTTAGTTGATTTACAATTTTTATTTCCACCTCCACAACTAATTCAAATGATTTCATTCTAATAATATTATTCTTTTTGGCCTCCTTACCTACCAAAAAATTATTTTTTCTTCATATACTTACTTTTTAGTTATGGTGAGAATATAATATAGGTAAGATAGTTCATATTGAGTCTTATTGACTAAATATTTTCATTTAATAACTATGGAATGAGGTTTTTCTACCACCCCTACATAGTGGGAGGCTTCATTAAAGGATCCATTATGGTTTGGTGCATAATAAAAGAAGGAACCTATAGATGAAAAATCTAGTTTAAGTGAAATTATACTCTCTTGGATAGTAATAAAACTTTTACACTATAATTTAGTACAAAATAATCATAATTATCATTTCCAATAGTAGTGAACATGTGATGGAGATGAAATATTTGGTCTTTATGTTTATGGATCAGGGCCTCAGTGATCATGCACAAGATGTCCATCCTCACAAGTTATTGGAATGACTAATGGAATACTATATACTACATGACTCAACTATATTTTAGTTCAATAATACGGATGTATCCTATAACCAAGTCATTGAGAAATGATTTTTCATACACATATCCCTAGGGACATGAAATGGAACCAAATTTTACCTCAATTATTCTCAGTATATGATGCCTTGAAGTAGATTCTTCTAGAGTGTCTAAACTAAAGGATGGAAATGTTGATATCAAACCTATAATTTATATTAGTTGGAAGAAATAAAAAGTAATTGGGTCATCAAACATTTGGAATGAAATATCATCAACTGTAGAAACAACTGTCTTCATTTTAACACCTCAATATAAGGAATGGTCTATGAATTTTCTTATGGAATGTATGGATTATCATCAAGTTAATATTACAATACTAATAGTGGTCAAATAATTGAATGGAATACCAATTAAATTATAGATCCCAAAATATAAATTCATTGTTGTTTATTAATTCATAGAATGTTGAAAAAAATGATACAAAGTAATTGGTTTTATCTCGGGCCTCCAAGAGTACATATGCATGCTCAAGGAAAAAGGGGATGAGATGCACTATATCAGAACTATGAAAGAAGTCAAATTATACTTAGAATTCAAATAATGAAGCTTATACAACAAATTCTTCTCGAATCGAGTGTTTTATGAGTGGTGTTGGAGTTAGGTTCCATACATCTCCTTACTCTATGTATTTGAGATTGATTCCCTGGTCACCTACATCCTTACTATATGATCCCAAGTGTACATTTGTAGTGATTGGTGTGCATGGGTGAGGAATCATCTCCAGTGTTTCTTAGTTCCCCACCATTCCCATAACCATCGAGGCTCCCATCAGAAGTATGTAAATTATATTTCCTTCACTCGTGGATCTCTTTTTCCTTAAAATGTCTTAATGATAACTGTTATAGTCAATATATTTCATGATAAGTTACTAATGTAATCTAGAGGGCATGCATGTAAATTTGATACTCACTTATTGACCGAGGAAACATTCACATTGTTAGTTCCTATAGTCATTTAGATTTATAATATATTCAAGAGGATTCCACTGATGTAAAATATATTCCCAAGGAAATTAAGGTGGAATTGGTGTTAGAACTGGATGTATTGCTTTAGGACCGGTTTTAACCACCACAATGTTCCTCATATGAACATGATACCCTTGATAATCAGCCTCTTCATCTATATATGTGTCATCCCTAACATCCATTCTTCTAGGTGAATATATAAAGGATGCTAGAGGGGGTCTAAACTCCCCATATACCTACAATATCCAAAGGGAGGATTATTAGAGTTTCTATAATATGAAATATTCCATTAATAGTGAGATTTATATGAACCATTATTCATAAGTGTGTTAGCCTCCCTCTTTATTCTCAGCTTCCCCTAGCTGGAAGATTATCATCCATAGTTCCTAGATTGTATAGTGAATTTGACACTATAAGGAATGAATTGTAGAATAAATATCTCTAAGGTAATCCTTGAAAATTGACAAGATATTACTCATACGATATATCCTTATGAGTGATCTCATTCAATAATATCTATAATACCACCTCTTCCTAGAGGAGTATGTGCAAGACTTCAACAAAAGACTAAAATTCTCCAATAACCCCATTAATGACATGAAATGGGAAAAATCATTATTTATTTAGTGGGAGACGAGGAAGGTACCTCACATGTTGGAACCCCAGTTGATAGGGAAGCTAACTCCAATTGTCTGACTTGCATCCTGGGAATCTATGGTTCAAATTATATTCCCAAAGAAATTCACTTACCAGGCCACATTCCCACCATTATAGTTGTAATTCCTTTGATTTAATTCTCTTCCAATTATGGTCCCTTGATCTTGGCTACCAATATATAAAATTAGTTATCCAGGTAGGAATAGATCTTTATGTCTGCATAATATCTCAACATAATAGTACCATCATCCGTCATAGGAATGGTCACATAAATTTGGAACTCTTATATTATTATCAAAATCCATAATTATAGAGAGACTATTTTATGTTTCTCTATATTAACACTATAAGGGTGAGATGGATATTTCATTTGACCACATAAAAAAATACCTCCGAAATGAAATGGGTTCTTGTCTTTTATAGATAATCTTTCCACCTACACTAGTTGATATGACACCCTCATAGATAACCAAAAAAATACTAGTACACTATAAAATTTCCCCAGTTGTCATTGGTGATCATTCTAATTAGAGATGCATATGATAAATACATATATAAATTGATCACACTGATTTAATGTTCTATTTATTTTTAAAATCATTAGTGATCTAGGAATGATCCCATTAATGATTGGATGAAATGGTCTAAACAAGGCACATGGATTTACTAGGTGTATATGAATTCACAACCACCCATGTGGGCCCCTGATTAGCCAGATAATACATGGAAGGATAATGAAATTCTATATGTGGATCTCCCCTTATATATATGGTGGTGTTGGAGGTATTACTTGGACAAAATTGGTATGACTAAGCTAATTCACTTTACCCATGCTAAATGATCCACCATTATTAAGGTTATCACCCTTACCCTTCCCTTTTCATGGACTCTATATAGGTATCCACTAAGGAACATCACCATAAAGAATGATAGATAGTCATGATAATCAAACTGAAGGATGGCCTACCATACCTAGATTTTGAAATAGCATGAATATAGTGTAGGATGAAAACACCATTATCCCATAATGTATCACATGATAGAAAATCCCTATTACTCCTCATTAATAGATCATAACTTTTCATTTTAATAAATAATGACTCCCATTTTCTAAATGGTAAATTTAATCTGATGTGAGGGTCTTGTTTAGGGTTCCCTTTAGATAATTTGTGAAGATCCTTATAAATAAGGCGAGTCCTCTCAAAATAGTCCCAAATAGAAAAATAAGGTAGGAATTAAAATTTCATGTCTCCCAATACTGGCACATCCACAATCTTTATAACATACCAAAAATTGATTCCAACACTTCCATGCATTTGGTGGAATGTACTTGTATCTAGGAACCACCTACTGACTTGGTATCACATAATGCCTTTTTATAATAAGAAATATTTTTTGAAACCTTGGTGGCCTCATACAAGTCCAACTTTGAACTCATTGAAAGTGTGCTTCACTTAGATGGGCTTGTCCCAACCCATACCAAAATCCACACCTGATTAGATATCCCAATATGATTTTTTGTTACATATTTCTATATTATTGATTTATGGACATGAGTATTAAGTTTATATGCACACAATTTTACAGTAAAATCCATTTTTAAATTGTTAACTCGTAGTTATTAGAGTGATATTATTTGGGAATAAAACAATGTATAAGTGATATACTCCCCCCAATATGTCTTTTGAGTCTTGGTAATCAAAGTCAAAGGTTTGTTACCTAACTTGGGAGGTTAAATTGGTGTTTCTTTTGAAATACTGAAAACATAAAAGTGAATCCATTCATAGAGTGGATACTACAACATATTTTTTCCCATCATGCACATAATATGGTCGAAAACTAATTTTATAATTTGACACTGATCGACATATAAACTATAAACCATGGTAGCACATCATCCCATAACATCCTCAGTATCCTAATTTGAAATAATATAGATCAAAGGAATGGAATTACTAGATTTGGTGTGAAATTAGTTCAAATTAAGAGAAATTACATGACTCATATAATGTAATGTGACCTCCTGACAACTGCAGAGTCATGCATTCTCATGACCAGAAAATCGTTATGGTAGTTAATATCCTATAGGATTTCATGAAATCTATCAAAAATTATGATGATTTTCTAAAATAAATATTTAATAAAATTCACATTTGGAATTCCAAAATTAGATCCATGTGATAATGTTTATATGTAATGATCACAAGATGTTGGTCACATGATATTGTTCATGTGGTGAGTTTGAGTCACAAGACAAGATTCAGTGAGTGCTTATAATTTTGAAGTGAAAGTGAAGAATAATCCACAAATCCATCTATATATAAAGTAATATGCACACAATATTGATAGACATACTAAATTACAAAGTAATTATAGATGATCATTGGACTCAAGTTGGCATCTACTTCATCAAAATTGAGCCTGCCCTTTTCCTTTTTAATCTTTTTCGAAAGAGGAATTCGTTTTTACAATAATATGAATTTCAATAAAGTTGGATGGACAAAATAAGTAATGGGGAATCCCATTTTTCATAAATAAATTACCAATGGAATCTACTTTGGTTCCATGTTTACTTAAGGGTAATCACATCGTATCCTATGAATCATCCCATTAGGGGGTTATGTGATAGAATTTTTCTAATAGGATGAAATGATCACCAACCACATGATTAACCTTAATTAATGGGATAATTTTAGATAATATTATGTCAATAATGAAGTCACCCACAATAGATCCTATTAACATAAAAAATATGGAATAATCTATCGATGGAATACCCTTACATGGTCATTGTTGATTATAGAAAACAACCAAGATGTTATATATATAATAGAATTTTTAGTTATCACTTTTGATCATGGGACATATCATGCTTATGTAGTTGAAAAACTCCTAGACATATGAAAACACATGGAAACATGACTTATCCAATATGTGACTAGAGTTACATGATCACTAAAACATATGTGTATGGCCTCCAATGCATTGAAAAATTAAACAAGTCACTTTATCCTAAATATGGGGCACTTATATTTGGACTTTTTCCTATAAACCCCACTAAGGTTTATAATTAGTGGAAGGAGAGAATTAAAATAGGAATAATAAAGGATAGTTCTTCTGGAGACTGTTGTAAAAAATAATTCTACTCTGAGAACCTTCGGTATCTTGAGATGAATGGATGAATGTTATCATGAAGTAACACACATAAATGATATATTTATTCATGAGAATTACAGACACAAAACTAATTCAAATGATCTCCTCACTTTTTATACAATACATAATCACCTGATTCTATCTCAATCAGGTTATTTCTTGATATTGGTTATGTGATTGAAAGACTCACTTTCCTTTATGAAATCTATTAACCCAAATTTATTCTTGTGACCACCCAATATTCTACAATATTTAGTTCTCAAGACTTATCTACAAAACAAATATACCTAAAATGGATTCATGAATATCTATCCTCAACCAGTAGTGGATAAAAAATTAATACACTCCATGGGAATCCAATCTGGTGCAAGACTTGGTCTTTTCCCCTCCTGGACATATTCTTCATGAGTCATAACTATACCTTTCACTTATTTCATTGCTGTAAGAAATAATAAATCATTCATTTTTCAATTTTTAATGCATAATCCCATTTCAAATAAATTTTTACACTCCCATGAAATGTTAATAATATTCTGTTATCTTTTTTTTTGTTGGAACCACGACCGTTCTATGTGAGAAATGGAGTTTGGTTTGTGTTTGTTTTCAGTGATCATTGTATGTTCAGAATGTTTTCTAGGAAAGGGTTCATATAATTCAAGCAGACTATAATATTGAAGGTGGTGTCATTTCCCAGTATTTTTCAAATTTTTTGGGCATGAAAATCGGGAAATGGATAGATGTTTTTTTCTTAATGGAAGTTGTGTGAATTATTGGAGTAGTGCATGAAAAACATGGATTGTGTGCTAATTTTTTTTTGAATTCAATAGTAAATAAAGGCTATTTTTTCACACAAAAGGTGATTCCGGATCATAATGCGGAAAATTTGAAATGGCATGAGCTGTGTGAAAAATATGAAGATATGGGTGAAAAATGGTTCATGCGCAAAAAAAATATTGCATGCAGAATGAGAGGTTCTGCACGACACGGTGGGTTTTACGTGCAGGGGTCGGAAATGCCATTTAATAAGGTCGAACCCTCTAATTCTGAATGATTGAATACCTATAGAAGATTCGAGTTTTGATGCACATAAATAGTGTGCGAAAAAGAGTTGCATGTAAAATTTACGGCTATGCGGAAAATCTAGTGTTTCATGGAGATTTTTTGGTTGCGTGGATAATCTAGAGTTGTGTGGAAAATTACTATTGCATATACAATATTAATGTTGTGTTCAAAAAGATTCAATTGTGTGCAATGGTTTTAGTTGCATGAATTTTTTCCATGAAAAAATAAAATCTTGTGCACAAAAGAATGATATTACATGCATAGGGTATGTGTTGCCCACAATTTGTCAGTATAAGACGATTACATGATTTAGGTTTCTAGTTTGTGGGTTTTGTGCTTTCAAGTGAATCAATTATGGACTTCGATGCAAGAAGTGTCTCGTTCTAAATAGAGATAATGAATTCAATGCAAATATATTGAAGCGACCTTCAAGCCTCTATACTGAGGTTGACTTCTCTCAAGATAGTGAGCTAGGGGGAGTCTATGGAAGTGATCAAAGGAACGCAGTGATATATCCCCGAACTATTCTAAAGGTAGTGTGCCTGGAACATAGTGACTGTGACCAAATCTTTTAATCCTCAAACTAGTAAAGATTATTGAATTTAGGTAGGACTGACACACTATCGGCATATACTCCTTGGACGTAGCATTTAGTGGTGAACCAAGTAAAAGTGTTGTATGGTCTCTATTTGTGTGATTGTTTGATTTCTGTTCTCATCATTCTTACAGGTTTAACGAGTTCCTACCATCGTGGGAACAAGATCTTTGTTATAAGAGAAAAAGTTAACACCCTGATTCACCCTCCCCTCTCAGGGTGTTATGGGGTCCTACATGTTTTTCAAACAAAGAACGAATATCCTGGGATTAGATATCTGCAATGATCATTCCATAAACATGATCAAAATGCCTCCATTTTGGGACCCCATTTTAATTGTAAGCCCTTAAAATATCTTATAATTATCAAAGGAATAGTTTTCCTCATGATACAGTCCTTAAAAGGTCTATAATTTGAAGGAAGGATCTTAGGGAATATTTAATGTGTATGTCCCACTCAATCCATTGGGGTCACACATTTAATCACATTGGTTTCCCTCACATCAGAACTATGTAGACTCTAATTCATGCCTTCACAAGATTCATAGGGAGCCTCCCTATGGAACGAGTCCCTAAATCCTACGTTCTAATGTTCTCATACATATATATATATATATATATATATATATCCCCATTATATTTTTCAAAATACCATATTACCAATGAAGACCATATCCCCACATATTTCATATAGCTTCCATACCTTTATGGAAACCCACATCCCCATAACATGATGCTAAACTCTGTGAACTAATTTCTAGTCACATGGCATTAAAAATTACAAAAACATCCTCACCTCATGATGTTAAACTATATAATATAGTCTTTTCACATGACCTTACACTATATAATTCTTACTATATGGGATTTGTTTTCTATTTCGGTGGGATACATAGGACACCTCTCTGACATTTAGACCCAGTGTCAACAATCATATCTCCACTACTACTAGGTCCATCATTTATGTTGATCATCTGTCTATAATGACATATTGATGATAAAATCATGCACCTTACTAGAAGTATATATTCCCTATTTTTCTTATTAAATTACTCTCATCAGACCATTTTCATGATGAAACATTTCATTATAGGACCATATCCATTGTCAAATCTTTCCAACCACATTGGGTGATATTCCCTTCAAGGCCAATAAGAAATGGATACTCTTTTTTAAGTTCCACAGAAACCATTTCAATTTATGTATCACATATGTATTATTTACCACACAATATGAAATTGAAATAATTTTTCCTTGTCCCCTGGCCTTGATAGGTAATATGTTCCGTATAAAGTGGTACTAAACTATATGGGTTCTGATTCATTTTGTAGGTATATAAAAGAAGCCCCATCATAGGCCCGATCCTAGAACTAAAAATACCGACCACTTTATTGGACCATAATAATCTCCATAGAACCTAGCTGTGTGAATTTAAAACATAATAACTTGTATAATAGAAACACTAAATAAAGATATGATGATGAAATACATGATACATGCAATTAGAGTCATTGATGTAAATCCTTTAAGATATACCGATGTTCAAATTGATGGGATTCCTTTGATATGTATAGCAATTCACATATGGATATACTAATAAATGATTGCTTCTCTGAGGTTGACAAGCCTCATACAAGTATTTGAGAAACCTTCAAAACATGACTTAAATCTATAATAGAGTCTTGAAGTAGGAAATAATTCCCCCAATAGGGTATGATGAGCTTGAAATACCATTTGTTAAACCAATTTGAGTTTCTATGCATCATTGGTAATAAATGCCAATGAACACCTACCACTAAAAAGCTTGTCTATAGTGACATCTGTTTTTATGGGTGTGGAAGCTATAGGGTGCTTCTTGTTCCATGAATAAACCCCAATAGAAATCATCCAACAACCGGAGTAGTGACCATAAATGGAGATTATATATCCACACACATCACCTATCAATCAAGCATCATTCCACCCAATATTCTTTTTTATGGTTTCAATACATCCAGTTCAACATATTAGATCATGTTTCTCTATTATAAGTCCATTTAATGTTTGCTTTCAGATTCATTATTTCCATGAATTTTTATTTTAAAAGTCTATAATGGGGTTTATTTAATTTTTTTAAACATTTTGAATTACTTTAAATATTTTCCTTTGTATCCATATGATTTTCATTTTTTTTAATAATGTGTTTATATATAATTAAATTACTTCATTAATTCATTCTTAACTATATTTATATTTTATAATGGATTAAAAATGAACCTTTTATCATTTTTAGAGGTTATTTTTTAAAATTGTTTATAATGTTTGGAAAATGATTATTTTTAAAAAAAATTAGCTCTTGAAAAAAATTTCTTACCATTGGGTCCATTCTTCCACATTAATATTTATTTTAATGTTTTCAGGGTTTAATAAAGAATATACTTTCTTATTATTATTTGATTTTTTC
This sequence comes from Viscum album, assembly GCA_963277665.1. Lineage (NCBI taxonomy): Eukaryota > Viridiplantae > Streptophyta > Magnoliopsida > Santalales > Viscaceae > Viscum > Viscum album. The sequence goes on from OY728161.1 coordinate 1,567,283,753, forward strand.
ATTTTAATAAGTTTCCAAAATTAATGTATTTTTCTTTTTATTTTTCAAACCGTACTTCTAATTCTTTTATAAAAGAATTTTTTTATCTAAGTTTATATACTTTAATTATTTTTACTCTTCAATTGGTGTATTCTCTAATGATATTATCCGACCTCTTTCTTTATATGTCTTATAATGATGTTTTATAGAAATTTCATGAAACTTATTTCTTTTCCACATCTTAATCAATCTATAAAGAAATGATGGATATTTTTTTTGAGTTTTATGATAAAATAAAATTCCTATGTTCTTTGTTCATGTTATCATTCTTGGAAATTTTATATGATGATGGGTGAGCATGAGATATATCTCTCTACCTAATTCAGTTGTGATTTTTTCTAGAGAAATAATGAATGTAATTGACTATTTTTATGTTTTTCCATTAATAGTTAAATATGATTGAACATGGGTGATGAATATAATGTTCCAGGATAACAACATGGGTTTTCTTATCTTATTACAAGTTTTAATGTTCATCTAGTGTAAATATTTATATCACATGGCTCTTTATTTTTATCTCATATGACTATTTTCTTATGATATGATACAGACTTATTCCAGGAGTCATAATTTATGGTATATGTCAAATTAGGTATGTTTTTTAAATTCTATGATCATGTACATTGATTACATTCGCTTACCAAGTTTCTCATCATATTCTCAGTTATGATTCTCAAATTATATCACCAATTCATACCCTTACTGAGTGTTTTATCTCACCCTTCTTATGATTATATTTCCTTAGTTTATCATAGAAATTGTTACATATGATATGACTATAATGGTATCATGTGTGAAAAATTTTGTGGGAGATAATAAAAACCTATTTTGAAATATATTTTTTTCATTATATTGTGAAAAATTTACATTTGGTGGAAATTTATGGGTTTTCCTAGTTATATTTTTTATTAATTTAAAAAAAAAATATATTCCAAAAAGGTAATGGATATGTAAGTGAATCAATATTGGCCATTTATATTATAAATATTGATTTATAACATTGGTTATATTTAATTGGTATCAAATATAACATGTAAGCAATATGATTTTAGCACTGTATCTGGTTTCATAGATCAAGGGAGTTAGAGTGATTGTTGATTGTATCTTCAAACCAATTTATATTTTGTTAATTAAAAAAGTTTTTGTTTTTATCTTTTTAACATAAGCCTAAATATGTTTATTTTTTGTAATTATAATTTCTCAAACATTTATTAAGTTTTATATATAATATTTTGTCTTTTATGTTGATTAATGTATGTTTTACTTTCATTATTATACTTATCCACTTAAAATATTTTCTGACATCCCATTTTTTATTGTTTATAACATGTTATAAATGTTTTATATTGAGTTCCTAGGATAAAAATGTATTTATGACCTTTAAATATCATTTATATATTTTTTTATTGTGTTATGTAATGGTCACCTTATGATTCAATAAGTTATTTATGGATAGTTTTATTTTTATGATGTTATGTAATGGTAACCATATGTTTAAATAGGTTACCTAAGAGTGGAATGGTATTTTTGTAGTTGCGTAAAGGTAAAAATGTATTTAAATATTATCATAAAGGTAAAAAAATTATTCTATTATTTATATAAAGGTAAAAGAGAATTGTAATACTTGTGTAATAATACTTCAGTTCATGCATAAAGGTACATAAATTCATCTGAAAAGGAACATCATTGCTTTTCTAAAGGTATGCTATGAATTCTAATAGATATATAATGGTAAAATAAGAATCATAATAGTTTCCTAAGGGTGTTACCTTCGTATGTAATAATAATAAAAACTCAGGCTATTTTTATGTAAAGGTACTTCTAAGGTCATATATTGGAAAAAACCTTCATAATTTTCTTATATAAGGGAATATCCGTACTTTTATAAGGGAATTGGTGTATTTATAATACTTGTGTAAAGGTATATTTATAATAACATAAGGGAAACTGTGTGTATACAATTCTTTTTTAAGGGTTCCAAATTATTTTTATTTGTCGTGTAAAGGTAAATTTAATATAACATTAAGGTAAGTCAAGTTATCCATTTCTTACATAATGTTAGTGAGTTTTCTAAGTGTAAAAGATTGTGAATTATATTCAACAGGTGTGTTTCACATAAGGGTATATTAAATTTTCTTACAAGGTCAATTTAGTTATGTGATTATTATTCCTACATTATTATTTTGGAAATTTACATAAAAATATATGTGTGGTGAGAATCAGCTACATGAAAACAGTTACATGAGAATAAACTATGTGAATATATTTTCCTACATGAATCATATACAAGAATTTTCTAACGAGGTTATGAAAGTTTCTACATGTTTTTATAAAAATTGGGATTATAATATGTTTTTCATAGTATTTCATATTTTCATTTTCATCAAGTTTATCATAAATATTTTTATAGTTTTATTAAATCTATAATTACAAATTAATTATCTATAACTGATGAGAATATGTTTTAAATTGTATGATGATGAATTAAATTATTTTTATATATGATTAGGTGTGTATGGATATTCAGTTTGAAATTTTGGAAAATTTTATATCCAACTAAACTTTTTGTAATTTAGAGTCTTTTTGAAACAACATGAGTTTTTATGAATCATTATTTTTTTATTAAATTAAATTTCATTAATAGCTCGCATTTCACAGAAGAATGAATTTGACTTAAATTACTCGCAACCCCATGTTTAGCTTACATTATATGTGACAATGTGATTTGAAAAATCAGAATATATTATTAGTATTATTATTTAATTTAGACTATTACAACCTTTTTTTAAAACATAGCGATATGAATATTAGTTACTAATTAAAAAATATTTAATATAATGGTTGTATATAAAGAAAACATATTGATAAAAAGTACATAATTTTAAGACATTTCAAATATTCAAAAGAAAAAAATTATCAAAAAATATATTAATTTTTGTGAAAAATATGAAAATTTATTTTTCAGATATTATAAAAATTATTTTTTAGAAAAAAATTCATTTTTGAAATATAAAATTCAAAATTTTCTTAGGGTGAATTTTGAGGAATTGTTTGAAATTATAATTTTTCTAATAAATAGTGAAAACACATGTTTTCATTAAGAATTTTCATTTATTTTAAAGTATGTTACGGTAAAATTAGTTAAATTATATATATTAATCTAATTTATACCCTTGAAATCATTTTTATATTGAATTTTGATATAAATAATTTTTAATCATTCATACATTTTCTTTTTCAAAATGAGATTTCTCATTGTATCTCCATAAGTCATTTAAATTAAAATTTTCCACATAAATGAATGATATTTAGAGACATAGATTCAAAATTTAAAATAATCATAATTTAAATTATCTAATGAGGAAAAATAATTTTTTGACCATAATGAATAGAAAAAATAATAGAAATTATTTGCCACCTTTAAGGTTAAAATGGTTTTATCGGGGAACTAAAACAATCAGGGTTAAAATGACCCAAAACATATCCAACACCCATTGGATGGAATTATTTTGACTTTATCTCTTCTAGGTCAGATAATAGCCCATTTTCTTGCCTTGATTTATGTGAAAAACTTTGTAACACCATTTTCTTTTCAAAAATTAAAAGTTTGGCACTCAACCCACTTATAAAAGACTACCCCTATCCTCTCTTCTCCACACTTCCAAAACCCATTAGTTTGGCCAATACCTAACAAAATATATTTGATTATTTTGTAATATCATAATAGAATCCTAATTGTTGTCACAAATCCTAAATAATAATCTTTTTTATGAAAACCAAATGATGTCTGAATAAGTGGTAAAGTCCCTAACTAAGAATTTTATTTAACTTCTTCTCAATCCTCATAAAATATTTAATATAAATTGATAATATAATAACATCAGTATATTCCATATACTTATATGTTATTATGTTAATTTAATAAGCTAAATTATTCTCCTATTCCATTAAATGGTTTATTAAATCATCATTTGTGTACATGGTAGGCTTCCATCTCGCGAACCGATGTAATTTTTTTCCATCACCACATGTCATAGATAGATATAATGATAGATTTATTCATTATATATGATATTTATGATATTAATATTATATAGGAATAATGATATCACACATTTATCCTTACTTTATATTCACTGAGAATGCGATAATTTCTTTCATGTGTATGATAGACTACCACCTCGTGAAGCGATATAATTCATTCATCACATATTTTTTTATAGGGAAGATAATATGGAAAAGTTCAAATACAAATTCTATATATATATTATATAAAAAAAATTGTAAAATTTTAGTTTATTATTTAACTTTCTTTCATTCAATCCATTGAGAAAATGAAAACAACACTGATGCGTACATATAGTCTAATATATCTATAAACGGTGTATTTTACATTATATCCCTAAATTTTATCAATTAATATAAATAGATATTGTCATTACCCCTCCCTCCAAAGATAAACCTCATGGTCTGGTAATGAAGAAACAAAGATAATAACCCCCCGATTCCTGCCTTCAGTAGACCTCGGGCTGGCGACTAGTAGTAAGGGTATAAAAATCACACAATATGGAAGGAATTATCCTTTTATTGTATAAATATTGGAAGATATAATGGATCATGCACAAAAAAACTCCATGAAATATATAAAAGAAATCCAAAAACCATCCCATATGCATGCATAAAATAGAACTAGTATAAGTATAGTAAAACTCCACAGAAAAGTACCTAAAATAAAGTTAAAGCAGTGAGTCAAAAACTATCCCAAAGTTCAAGCTAGTAATACACAACATAGTCTACATAATCCCCCTAAAAACACAAATGAAGTTTTATATACATAGGTTTATAATACATGTATATTCCATAGGAAAACCAATGTCTCTCATTCAAATGTTAGGGAAACATACTAAAGATCTTAAGAGAAAACAGCAGAACCAAATGGCACCTAACAGGTATACTAACCATCCCAACCTTACTAAGGAATTCTCACCAAATAACTCATGTAAAGTAATGTAATATAATTCACATTGATGATAGGGTACCCCACACCACTTCTAACTGGTTATCTACTCTTTCATAATTAGAAACATCCTTACACTCCCACCTCTTCTGAAATTACCACACCACAACCATCCCACACACACCTGGGTCTCACAAACCACATCACAACCCACCCTGTAGACACTTGGGCCCCAAACCACACCACATCTTTCCCACAGACACAAGGGACACAAACCACATCACATCTCGCCTACAGGCACCTAGGCCATAAACCACGTTACATCCCGCCCACTGACAGCTTGGCCACTAACCATATCACATCCCATCTTGAAGACACCTACGAAAGCACAAACCACATCATCTTGAAAACACCTAGGAAAGAACTACTCATCTCATCATGAATACTCCTCGAAAAGAAATACTCATCTCATCCTGAAGACACTTGGGAAAGAACAACTTTCCCGCACAAACTTGAGCCTCACAAACCACAACATTCCTGAATAATCATGGGCTTTCACCACTTGAAAGAGGGAGCATGGAAGAGCGGCTAGCCATCTATCCATCCTCCCACTATGATGTTTGGGAATGACACCCTCCCCCATGATGATGGGGGTGTTCTATATATACTGCTCAACAAGGGTGGGGTGTGTATATAAATGAAAATGAAAATATAAGCGTATATATATATACATATATATGATTCCAAATAATCATGCCCATCCTATGGGTTCTCAAACAAATAACTAGTTACCAACACTTCCAAATTTTCAACTACATATAAATGAACAATACCCCACATCAATCCACCACCCAGTTCATGTTTCCAATATACTTAATTAACCATTACCATGATTTATTCACAACTCATTTATTAATTATATTAATCAAACCAACCCAAGCTAGTTCAAAACATTTTTAACCAATTCTATATTGATTTATTCCATTAATATCTGGGAAACTAAAAAAAATATCATAAAACAAGAAATTCATGAAATGTCATACAAAACAAAACTCCATGCGAATTACCTATACCAATCTTCAATATCCTTCTTCAAAGTCACCCATCAAAAAAATCCACACACAACCACATCTAGAAACACAAAACTGCACCACTTATTTGTATCCCCACTGCACAAAACTCCTCATCCATTTCACAATCAATCAATCTATCAACCTAAGATTCCAATCTATATCCAAGTTATTATATTTTCTATAACATCATCCATAACACCACCCAGGACATCCCATAACACAGAACCATGATCACAGACATACCATGATATGAACCAGTGAAAACCCACACATTACAACATAGCCACATTACATTTCATTTGTCCCATGCATGCAGCCACAACTATTCCACACATCACATCATAGAACGCGATGTAAATTTTTTTTAGATTTCGAAAATGGGACACTTATTTAATTCCACTTCAAAATTCAAGGGCATTATCATGGTAACCAAGTCCTGGGGCATCAATTCAATAATTGTATTTATGTGATTAACCAATTTCCATAAATAAGTGTTCTATATAATCCAAACAACATGAAACCCATTTAGAAAGAAAATAAGTACTCCTAACTGCAATAATATTTAGGTGGGAACCAAACCCATTTAACTCACAATATGGGAGACATAATAACAAACTACAAAAGCAAGAAAAACAAATATTCATACCCCTTTCAATTTAATTTACATGATTATTATCTTTTATTATCTTGAAAAAAATGAGATTCATAGGTGAAAAAAAGTAAATCCCTTCTAAATGAAGTATAATTAGAGAGAAACTAAGGAAACTTACGTCAAAGAATCTTATCAGCTCATTCATGCACCGTAGGGTGAAGAATAATTCCTGAAAGTGACAGCCAAACCACTACAAACATGGATAAACATATTCCACACTAGAATATTATCAAAAAAACCACCCAGAAATCAAACTCAAGAAAACCAATATCATAGAAGTGAATCCTAGGGGAAGAACAAGAGGAAACATATGAGAAAGAGGATAAAATTCTCTATGGATTGATCACAGATTTCGAATGAACAACCATCAGGATTGATAGATCAAGTAGGGAGGAATGAGGATTGATGGACTCCATGGGTCTCCTAGGGTTTGTTTAGAATGATAGGAAGGATATAAATTAGAAAAATGAATGGAGTTTTAGCCAAAAATTATTTTCGAAGAAAAATGGGTTGGGGTATTACCTGACGTGTAATACCTAATCATGTCGTGCAATACCCAAGGTTTGGTTTTCATCAAATCACACATCGCCTCTTAATTTATTTTACTTTTCTAACCTCTAAATATTAAACACTATGAAACTTTCCAAATAAGCTGGGAAAAAGAGTTTCATGTCATGTTATCATGTTACATGGTGTCTAATACACCCACTTCCATCCTTTAACTTCAAGGCCTCTCCAAACTCATTCAAGGCATCCTCCAAACATCTCCAACCACCAAAACCCGCAAAGTAATAGACCAGGAGGACAAATAACATTACATCAGATACCTCTCAAATGATTCTCTCCCTCAAGAATCTAAATACAATCACAAAATAAATAAGGGTCTGAAAAAAAACCATGCGAGATACATCTAAAGGAACTTATTAGACTTGAAACACTTCTAACAACCAAAAAAATTTACATTCAATGATAAAATACGTTGTTTTGTTTGATAGATGGAGTGGAAACCACCATCATCCAGAACACATCCTTCAACATCAACATCCAGTCCTTATCACGTCAACAAAAACAACCACCAAACAAAACCACACTAGCACAACAACCACATCATCTGAACATACATATTAGGGAATTCCATCCTCTGTTTAAAGACAATATCCACTCTGGGTGGAACTAACTAACACACATGGGATTAATCACATTCTAATTACTAATTATTGATTAGTAATAAAGTCCTCCCCATTCCACATGTTAGGAATTTATCACACAATTAACTTCACATAACACTACCAAGGGAAAACAACTCATCTCATATAAAACAGGGTTCAAGAACTACATCATAAAACAAAACAGAGTATAGAAAAACTCAAACCAAATTTGGGTACTGGGCTTGAATCTACATTTTTTGCTCCCATGTACTATCCTCCTAACCACCATGCCTCCACAACATACCAAACAAAAGAATGGTTTTTCATGAATCGCCTTATCTTGATGATCATAGATCTCTAATAGCCTCTTCAAAAACGTCACATCATCCTCGATATCCAACTCTCCCCAATAAATTACATGCATGTCATCATGTTGATATTGATGGTGTTTTGAGATGGGGATGGAGTCATGGATCCTCTCTAACTGTGGTGGTAACATAAAATAACACACCACCTCACCAACTTACTCCAACACCTCAAAGGGTCCAATGAACCATGGATAAATCTTACTCAATCTCCCAATCTTCCACTACCCATATCAAGAGGAATACTTCATGAAAAAATGGTTCCTAAAATCATACTCTATGGACCTCCTACAATCAGACACTATTTTCTATGATCCTTGTTGTTCTTTCATCCTCTCACGAACAAGCTAAACCTTTTTTGTCGTGCTATGCACCACATTTGGACCAGAAACAACTGTCTCCCAAACCTTCATCTAGCATAATAGAGAACAAAAAATCTTCCATACAATGCCAAAAATAAATCCATGTCAATATAAGAGTGATATATATTATTATAAGTGAACTCCACCAATGTCAGGTGTTATACCCAAGATCCTCTAAAGCTCAAGACACATGCCCGCAACATATCCTGAAATGTGTGGATAGTCTACTCGGTCTTCCAATCTGTTTGAGGGTGAAATGTAGTATTGAGGTGTAAATGAGTGATAAAATCATGATATAATCCCCTCCAGACTCATGAGGTAAACCAGACCTCTTAATCTAATATAATGGACTTCATAACTCTGTGAAACAACACCACTTCCTTTACATACCTACTATCCAAGGCATCCATTGTGCCCGACTCCATGATCTCTAAGAAGTGGGCCAATTTATTCAACTGATCCACTATCATCTAGATATCATCATAGACTCCCTATGATCTAGGTAAACCTATAATAAAATCCATTCATATTTCATCTCACTTCCACTTAGGAACATCTAAGGGCTGCAACAAACCACCAGAAACATGGTTCTCAACCTTCACCTATAGGAAACTAAGCACCTTGACACAAACCCCACTACTGCCCACCTAATCAAACCCACCAAAACTACATCCTCATGCTATGGTACATCTTATAATATACTTGGTATATTGCTAAAGGTTATCTATGAAACTTATTGAGGACTAACTCACACATTTCCACTAGAACAAACAACTTCCCACAAAACAACATCTGGTTCCATACATCCTCTAAACAAACCTTCATAGCACCACCATGGCCAACACAATCATGAAACAACTCCAATTATGATTATCCCCACTGAGCATACTCTATTAGATGCATCAAATAATACTACACCATAATCTAAAACAAACATCCTCTACCACTTTTCACACTTATATCTAGGGTTAAGGCTTTCAACTCCTCCATCACTCTTCAAGCATCCACAAACTCTTGAATAACCTCCTTCTGCGGCTTCCTACTCAAAGTATCAAACAAGAAATTTCCCTTTATTGATGTGTAGGAGAATTGAAAATAATATCCCTGAATAATTCCATGCACCTACACTATCATAAGATCAGATATTACTGGGAAAAGATATACCTCAAGATCTTATGATTCATAAAGACCACAAAGTGCTCCCAGATGAGGTAATGCCACCCCAAAATCAGTGAGAACTCAAATATTTCAAACTCTAGATCATGGGTATCATAGTTACATTCACAAGGAAGTAACTACCTGGACCCATAAGAGATCACTTCTCATTACTGCAATAGAACACCTCCCAATCACAAATGGAAAGAATCACAAAACACCTCCAAAATCACTCCTTCATCAGGTAACAAGAGAATTGAAGCACTAACCAACTTCTGATTTATATATTCAAACATCATCCAACACTAATCACTCTACATAAAATAATTTTACTTCCTAGTAAAAGTTGTAAATGGAGATGAAACATGAGAGAAATCAGGTACAAACCTTAGATAATAGCTTGTGATACCAAGAAAACTCTGAACTTGTACAACATTATTAGGTACTTCCCAAGAAACAACTACTTAAATCTTCTGTGGTTCCACTTCCACACCCTGAATAGACACCAATTGGCCATGTAAATTTACCTATAATGCCTAGAACTCGCTCTTGGACAAATTTCCATAGAGCTGTTGGTGTCGAAGAACCTACAAGATAGTTCTGAGATGCTTGACATGCTCGAACTATGACTTTGAGTAGATCAAGATTTCATCAATGATCATGAAGACAAAACAGTATAGGAACTCATGGAAAATGGAGTTCACAATACCCATTAGCACTATTGGTTCATTCCCAATAATGAACGACATGACTACAAACTCGAAGTGCCCATACCTTCATCTAAAATAAGACTTCAGGATATCACCCACTTCATCCACAATTGGTGATATGAAAACCATAAATCAACCATAGAAAACCAACTTCCCCTGTCATCTAGTTGAAAAAAAAGTCTATCCTTGGAATAGGGTAAGGGTTCTTGACTGTCACTTGATTCTACCTTCTGTAGTCTATGCATAGCCTTAGACCACTATATACCTTCTTTTCAAACAATATTAAAGCTCCCCATGGTGACACACTGGGCTAGATAAATCTCTTTTTCATCATATCATATATCTAAATACTCATTTACTCAAACATAGAAGGTTCCATCTGATAGGGAGCCATCTAAATCGAATATGCACCAGGCTATACTTCTATCCCAAACCCAAAAACATGTCGAGGGGGTAGCATCAAAACCTCCTTGGGTAAAAAAATCCATGAACTACCCAATGACTATGGGAACCTCCACCATTTTAGTGTCCACTTATTCTACGGACATCTCATCCAATAAAGAGAGAAGCTTCTCCACACATGGACTACCCAACTGAAAACCCCGCTCACCAATGAAAACCTCACATCGACAATCCACATCTAAAAACACAGCTCTCATATGAAAGAATTTGATACTGAAACATATGGAATACAACCAGTCATTTACAAGGATGACATCTTATGGTTACATTTTTTGCAAGAAGATACCTATGAAGGATAGATGTGGCCCCATCATTAGTCTAGACCCCCATCACACATCAAACAAGCTGGTTGGGCCTCTGTCTAGCATACTCAACACCAAGGTAATGAGAATCCTCTCCACATCTATTCCCATAGCATGGGATAGATTTGGTGAAACAAAAGGGTGTGAAGCTCTTGAATCTAACAAGAGACAAACAAGAGTACTAAACAAACTGATTGTACCTCTGATGATCTTAGGCCATGCTAGAACTGTAACAACTGGGTCCCTGTGATAGCACAGACACCCCACCTTAACAAGGTCGTTGGGTCCCGACCCGCCAAGAACCACCAATTGCCCCATGGAGATGGGGTCCCCACCCTAGGGCCCACCCACGTGCTCAAGAAGGTCATATGACTAATGATAGTCCCAATAGGCCAACACATGTCATTTCTATTTTGCTTTGTCCTCACTCACACACATCCTGGGAAACTTCCCAGAATGTCACCCATCCTGATCACTAGTTCATGCCAAGCATGCTGAACTGTGGAGTTCTAATCAGGTATTCTCCCAAAAAGTAAGGTGCACCTTGTTGAAATGAGTCATATCATTTACTCATTTATCCCTTTTTCATTTTGGGGTTTTACAATCACTCCCCCTTCAGAGCACAAGGTCCTCGTTATGGGCCCTACAAATCAACCCAGGAAGTGCATTGCAATTAAGGCTGGGTAACACCACTGATACCAAATGTAACAACTGGGTCCTAGTGACATCACAGAAACCCCTCCTTAACATGGTGGTCGGGTCCCAGCCCACCAGGTACCACCAATTGCCCCACAGAGATGGGGTCCCCACCCTAGAGCCCACCCACATGCCCGAGCAGGTCATCTGATTGATGATAGTTCCCATAGAGCAATACATGTCCTTTCCATTGTGCTTTGTCCTCACTCACACACACCCTAAAAAACATCCCAGAATGTCACCCATCCTGATCACTAATCCATACCAGACAGGCTTAACTGCGGAGTTCTAATCAGGTAGTCTCTTTAAAAGTAATGTGCACCATTTTGAAAAGATTCATATCATTTAGCCATTTAACCCTTTATCATTTTGGGGTTTCAAAATCACACCCCCCCCCCCTCTTCAGAGAACAATTTCCTTATTGTGGGCCCTAAAACTCAACTCAGACAGTGCATTGCACTTAAGGCTAGCTACCAACTCTTATACCTATTGTAACAACTGGGTCCCAGTGACAGAACAGACACCCCGCCTTAACATGGTCGTCGGGTCCCAACCCGCCAGGTACCACTAATTTCACCACAGAGATGGGGTCCCCACCCTAGGTCCCACCCACATTCCCGAGCAGGTCATCTGACTAATGATAGTCCCCACAAGCCAATACACCTCCTTTCCATTGTGTTTTTTCCTCACTCACACACACCCTAGGAATCTTCCCAGAAGTTCACCCATCCTGATCACCACTCTAAGCCAAGCATGATTAACTGTGGAGTTCTAATCATATAGTCTCCCGAAAAGTAAGGTGAACCATTTTTTCAAGAGTCATATCATTTAGTAATTTAACCCAAATAGTGCATGTCACTTACGGATGGGTACCACCTCTGATACCAATTGTAACAACTATGTCCCAGTTACAAAACAGACACCACACCTAACATGGCCGTCAGGACCTGACCCGATAGGTACCACCAATTTCCCCACAGAGACAGGGTCCCCACCCTAGGGCTCACCCATGTGCCCGAGAAGGTCATCTAACTAATGATAGTTTCCACAGGCCCACCCATGTGCCCGAAAAGGAAGGTGCACCTTTTTGAAAAGATTCATATCATTTATTCATTTAACCCTTTATCATTTTGGGGTTTTACAATCACCCCCCTTTAGAGAACAATGTCCTCATTGTGGACAATACAACTCAACACAGACAGTGCATTGAACTTAAGTTTGGGTACCACCTCTGATACCAATTGTAACAACTCTGTCCCAGTGAAAGAACACACATCCCGCCTTAACATGTCCATCGGGTCCCGACTCGCCAGGTACCACCAATTACCCACAGAGATGAGGTCCCCACCCTAGGGCTCACCCACGTGCTCGAGCAGGTCATCTGACTAATGACAGTACCCACAGGCCAACACACATCCTTTCCATTGTGGTTTTTCATCACTCACACACACCCTGGGAAACTTCCCAGAAGGTTACCCATCCTGATCACTACACCATGCTAAAGACACTTAACTGTGGAGTTCTAATAAGATAGTATTTTGAAAAGGAAGTTGAACCATTTTGTTAAGATTCATATTATTTAGTCATTTAACCCAGACAGTGCATTTCACTTAGGGTCGGGTACCACCTCGGAAACCAATTGTAACAACCGGGTCATAGTGACAGAACATACACCCCGCCTTAACATGTTCATAGGGTCCCGACCCACCATGTACTGCCAATTGCCCCACATAGATGAGGTCCCCACCATAGGGCCCACCCACATGCTCGAGCAGGTCATCTAACTAATGATAGTCCTCACAGGCCAACACCCATCCTTTCCATTATGCTTTTCCTCACTCACACACACCCTAAGGAACTTCATAAAAGGTCACACATCCTGATCACTACTCCATGCCAAGCACGCTTAACTATGGAGTTCTAATCAGGTAGTATCCCGAAAAAGAAGGTTCACCTTTTTAACAAGATCCATATCATTTATTCATTTAACCCTTTATCATTTTGAGGTTTTACAATCACCCCCCCTCCCCCTTCAGAGCACATCGTGCTCGTTGGGGGCCCTACACAACTATACCCAGACAGTGCATTGCACTTAAGCCTGGGTACCACCTCTGATACCAAATGTAACAACTGGGTCCTAGTGACAGCACATACACCCTGTCTTATCATAAACATAGGGTACCTACCTGCCAGGTACCACCAATTGCCCTATAGACATGGGGTCTCCACCCTGGGCCCGCCCACATGCCCGAACATGTCATCTGACTAATGATAGTCCCCACAGGCCAACACGTGTAATTTTCATTGTGCTTTGTCTTTACTCACACACACCCTAGGAAACGTCCCAGAAGGTCACCCATCCTGATCACTACTCATTGACAAGAACACTGAACTGTGGAGTTCTAATCGGGTAGACTCCCAAAAAGCAAGGTGAACCTTGTTGACATGAGTCATATCATTTAGTAGTTTAACCATTTATCATTTTGGGGTGTTACAAGAACCACTTCCCCCACTGTGTGAAACTAGCCACAGCTAACTCCTATACCTCTCTAATGATGACCAACATCACAACCACACAAATTTCATGGTCCCTAAGAATGAGGAACAAACTAAGGTTAGCCTATACCTTCACCATCTACCCTCGGTGGAACAAAAGAATGTTGTCCTTACTACTGAATCTGCCTGACTGGTAACAGTTGTTGAGGATGGTGCCAAACCATTCCACATCCACAAAACTAACCTCGAACAGCCAATGGGTACTGATTCTAAAGATAATCACAAAATCCACAAAATAAACACTTCATTCCCATGTTTATATGAAAGGAATGAGGACCATATGGTCAAAAAGAGAGCTGCTGAGGTCAACTTATTTCCATTTGAAACCTCAATGGTCCTAGAACCTAAGACCTGTCACTAGTAACCCTACATCTCAAATAACCCCATTGGATCCCCTCTCACGACAAACCTCCACGTGAGTGCATCCTCTTAATTACCTCTTCCTTATTCTAGACCTCTTGATATGTTGGTAGTGTAAAGGGAGTAACATCATTCCAGATCAAAGGATGGATTGCCTCCTCAAGATGTCTCACATGAGACTCCTCATATGGAAAGAGATATTGGGAAAAAATGAAGTAGATACTTAAACATGATCCCAGATCTCATACTAACATACTCCCTTGTAGAAGGGCGAGTTGCTCCTACCTATTCTCATACTTTATGGTCATGGAAATGAACTCTTCCCATAATTCCTTCTTGAAATAGACCCAGAAAACGTCTACTTCCCTCTGTTCCCCTAGATACAACATCCACCACAGACACACGACTCCTCGCATTTGAATGACTACAAAACAAACCCATTAATCTATTAGGTCCCAGATCAAACTAATGGTGATCCCAAGCTCCTAAATACAGCTCTATTTCTCTACATTTGAAACACTTCACACATACTTTCCCAATTCCTATTGATGAAAACCACACAACATCCTCTTCCACTGGCCATCCTCTTCTTCTAAATAAACCCACCTTCGATCAAACAGATTATACTATTATACATCTACCACCTATGCAACACCTAGATGATGACTAAGATACATGAATGAAAAGGAAAATAAATATTTCATAATCCCAATTAGTATGGAATTTAAGATTCAGTTTAACTTGTTTTATTTATTTCATTCAATTTTTTTCTTTTTTTTTTCTTTACCCATTTTAACCTTACCAAAGAATCCCAATTCAAATAGGAACACAAGTCATTATGAATCGTGTGCCTTTCCTAGATTTCTACTCGGAAAATGGTGTAGCTTCACTTGGTCATTTTATAGGCCCAAAGTCCATGTGTTGGATCATCCCCCCCCCCCTAAAATCATGTTTCATAGCTAACCTTCTTGGCCTATGTCACTCACCAAGATTACCTGGCACTATTTCCCTACCAACCCATGAAATAATCTCTATGCCTAACATAAAACTCAATCCTATCTCTCAACCATCACCTATGATGCCATTCTATCACCACCCCTCCCTCAAAAGATAACCCTCATGGGCTGGTAATGAATTAAGGGAGATAATGACCCCCAAGTCCCATCTTAAGTAGGCCCCGAGTTGATGACTAACTCCAAGGGTATACATATCACACAATATGAAAGGAATTACACGTTTTTTGAAACAATATCAAAAGATATGATGGATAATACACAAAAAAATCCATGAAATATATAAAATAAATCAAAAAACCATCCCATATGGATGCATAAAATAGAACTAGTATAAATAAAATAGAACTCCAAAAAAAGTACCCTAAATAAAGATAATGACATGACTCAAAAACTATCCCAAATCCCAAGATATTAATTCCCAACATGGTCCATGTAATCCTCTTGGAAACCTGAATGATATTTTATATACGTAGGGTGAGCATACATGTATACTCAGTAGGAAAACCAAAATCTATCATGCACATGTGAAAGAAACATACTAATGCTCCTTTTGAGAATATAATAGAAACAAAAAACACCTAACCAATATAAAAACCATCCGAACCTCACCAAGGAACACTCTCCAAATAACGCAAGGAAAGTAATGTAATATAATTCACATATATGATAGGATTCCCCACACCACTTCTCATAGATTATCCTCTGTTTCTTAAATGAAAACATCCTCAAGCTCCCACATCTTTCGAAATTACTCCATCAAAACCCACCAACACACACCTGGGTCTCACAAACCACACCACATATTCCCTAAAGACACCTAATCCACAAACCAAAGCACATATCACCCCTCATACACCTGATCTACAAACAACATCACATAACGCCCGCAAAAACCTAGGCTATATACCATGTCACATCCTGCTCGCAGACACTTGATCCATAAACCATATCACATCCCATATTGTAGACACATGGGAATGCACAAGTCCTACCATCTAAATAAAAATAGGGAAATTAAAACTCATATCATCCCAAATACGCATGGGAAAGCTCAACTCATCTCTTCCTAGAGACACTGGGGAAATAAAAACTCTCCCACACACACATAAACCTCACAAACCACAAAATGCATGTATAATCATGAGCTATAACTACCTAGAATAAGGAGTATAGAAGAGAGAGTGGATATCCATCCATCCTCCCACCAAGATGTTTGGGAAATAAACCCTCCCCCATGATGATGGGGGTGTTTGAAACGTTGTTCTCAACTAGGTGGGAGTCCATATAGAAATCATAGGGAACATACATGTATATATACATATATGATTCCAAACACTCATTCACATACCATGGGTTATCAGAAAAACAAACAGCTCTCAACACTACCAACTATGATGCTACCTCTAAATTCACAACACTTCATATCAATCGACCACCTAGTTTATATTTCACACGGACTTAATTAACCATTACAATTCATTATTGACAACACATTTATTTATTATGTTAACCAAAATAACCCAAAAAGTTACACAAATTAATAAACAATTATATCATCATTTATTCCCTTATTATATAGGAAAGTACCATGCACACCACACGATAAGAAACAAAACTCAAGTCATACCTAGGGAAACTCTAGGAGAATTACTGATACTAACAATCACCATCCTTCTTCAAATTTACCCCTACAAAAAAACCATCCACACACAACCACATCCAACAACACATCATAACACAACCATATCATTGCCCCTCTACACAAAAATACTCATCCATTACACAATCAATGAATATATCAACATGAGATTCCATTTCATATATAGGTTGATGTATCATTTACAAGTTCATCCATAACACCACCCGATCCAATCCACAACAGACAACCATGTTCACATACATACCACAATACAATCTACAGACAAACCACACATCATAACATAGCCTCCTCGCATTTCATTTTTCCCATACACAGAACCCCAAACATTCCTCACATGTGATCACAGTCCACAACGTAACACATTTTTAGATTTAGTAAAGGGGACACTTATTTAATTCTAAATTATTATTCAAGGGAATTATCACACAAACCTAGTCCTTGGGAATTTATTTATTAGGCGGATTTTCATGATTATAATATTCCCAAATATAGGTGTTCTACAGGAACAAAAAAACATGAAACCCATTTAGTATGAATACAAGGGCCCCAACGGCCATGATTTTCGGTGGGGCATCAGGACTGTATATCTCACAATATCACAAACATAATATAAAACAAAAAAATAATAAAAACAAATCACAATACCCCCTTTAAATCTCATTTAACCAATTCTTATCTTTTATTATCCTGGAGAAACCATTATCTATTGGTGAAAAAATTAAATCCCTACCACATGGTGAAATATTGGAGATAAATGAAGGAAATCCTACCTTGAAGAATATTTTCAACTTGTCCATGCACCCTAGGGAAAGGAATAATTCCCGAAAGAAAAAAACACACCTCTATAAATAATTATAAACCTATTCCACACAAAAATATTATAAAAATTCTTCCCAAACATTATACTCAAGCCAACCCATATCATGGAAGTGAATCCCAGGGGAAGAAGAAGAGGAAATAGATGAGAAATATGATAAAATTCAAAATAGATCGACCACATATCGCCAATGAAAAACCACTGGGATTGATAGATCAAAGAGGGAGGAGTGGGGATTGAAGGACTCCTCAGGGTGCATAGGGTTTATATGGAATGGGAGGATAGATAGAAAATGGCCAAAATAAATGAAATTTTGAATGACAAGAATTTTAAAACAAAACTGGTCTGAGGTATTACATGATATGTAATACCTAGTGTTTGGTTTCCACTGTAAAATGAATCACCTCTCAATTTATTTTATTTTTCAAACACCAAAATATTACACACTAGGAAAATTTCCATAAAATTCATGAAATAATGTTTCGGGTCGTGTAATCAGGTAAAATGGTGTGTAATCCCCTTACTACTAGACTTTAACAACCAGACCTTTTCAAACTCCTTACAATCCTCCCCCGAACATATCCAACCACCAGAACCCACAAAGTAACATATTGGGAGGACATAGACTATTACCCATATATTATGAATATATATAGTATTTATATCATCTTTATCATTCTATAGAAGATGGGACCCTGATCAATGTAAGAGGACCAAAAATACTAAATCATATGTGACACAAAAAACATAGTTATTACCTAAAACATAATTTTTTCAAAGAAGAGTTAATAAAAGGGTAATAAAAGGTAAAAATTAAATAATAAATTTAATAAAACATATGATTATGGTTCATTAATATATTTATAGTAAACATATATTTATTATATATGTGTTTATAATGTGTATGATGGAAATAGATAATTAAGGTAAGGGATTTCTATAAAACTTTATATTTTTTGTGAGACACATGCCATATTAACCTTTTATTTATTTTATGTGGTGTATAAACTACCCATAAATATATTTTATGACTATACCCCTAATAAATATGTTTATATACAAATATATTTTAGGAAATCTCTTTCATGGGGTTCACAGTTCAAAAGTTACCAAATTGGAAAGGTATTTTTGTCTAAATTTTTTATCTTTGGGACATATGTTTTTTATGCACCAATATTATTTTACGAGGTGAATATACAACCCATTTTACAAGTAATATAAGGAATTAATTTATTATCCTGATATTTCAAATTTCATTTAATGTTATTTTTTGACGGGGACTATGATTTAATGCTACCAAGGGGTAATGTATTTATGATATAATCTCATCATTTATCGGGATAGTTTATGTTTATACTTATAATAATGAAATATTATAATCCATATATCAAGAAACTCATTATGTTTATTATAATATGTTTATGTAACGAAAATACATGTTTTCCCTTTATATTCCTCCCTCTATACATTCATGATTTCAAAATA
Organism: Viscum album; assembly: GCA_963277665.1. NCBI lineage: Eukaryota > Viridiplantae > Streptophyta > Magnoliopsida > Santalales > Viscaceae > Viscum > Viscum album. The sequence goes on from OY728161.1 coordinate 1,567,303,568, forward strand.
ATTGGTTTTTAAATAAAATTGACTTTATTTCTCACTTCAGTTGAAAACCTTTTCTCTTCCATGTACATAAATGTTTTTAAAATGTTTTAATGTTCATATATGATTTTATTGTCATTTTAAACTTTTTTCTGACTTTGTAGAAATATTTTAATGGGAATATTTATGTCTTTTTCCAAATATGGTCAGTTTGGATTTTATCAAAAATGCTAAAGGAATCATTTTTTAATGTTAAAATAATGAAAAAAATTCAACAATTCCAGGACAATTTCTTTATTTCAAGATTAATTTATAATTTTTCAATGTTATTTTAATGTAAAAAAATTTTGAAAATTTTTTTTTCTTAAAAAATAATTTTCAATGTGAAAAGTATATTTTCCTCATGATAATGTGCAAATGATTTTAAAGCTTCCTTTATAAGTTTTATAATTTCATTTTCTAATAAAATAATTTCCAAAATATTTTATAAAGTTTATTTTAAATTTTTTGTCTTCATAGAAAAGTTATCTTCCTCAACAAATAATAAAAGTGATCTTTTAAAATAAGTTTACCTTCTAAGATTACATCCTTTAATGTTAAGTATGATTTACTATGGATATGAATGAAATATAAGATTATTATTCTTTATCAAGATGGTTTATGTTTATGATGACAGATGTTTATGAAATCCATTTCTCTTTCATGGGTTATACCATGATAAAACGATTAATAAACCAACTCTATTTTCCATGCATTGTGCTTTGATAAAATGATTGAATGATTATGAATCCTATTTAATTTACATGGGCTATTTTATAATGAAATGGTTATGAAACCCATTTCTTTTCTTGGGTTATGATATGATAAATTTTTTATGATATTGGGCACACATATATAATATTCTCATTATTTTTTATGTGGGACGGATATCTCCCTTTAATTAATCAGGTTGTGTTTAATGTTATATGAGAGTAAAGTGTACACAGGAGGTTATCCCAATCCTTAAAGAGGGTATATGGTAGGTTATCCCAAGTCCAAAAAAGGCTACATTAGAGTTTATCCCATTCCCTAAATAGGGAACACAAGAGGTTATCCAAACCTAGAATAAGTTACTTGGGAGGTTATCCCTCCAAATCCTTTTTTTATTTTCATAAAACCACTTTTAGTGAAATAGTGGGAAACTCGAACATTGTCCAAATCATCACAAATTTTGGAAGTCATGAATTCAAAAATTCAAAAACAAGGGGAACACATCCCGCAAATCCCGCAATCCGCCCAAGAAACACTGCATATGTTTTGAATGTCTTGGTGGGTATCCTTAACATATGTTTTTTATACATATGTGTATATTGTAAATCTATGTATTGTGAAAATGTCATGTTATCATGGATCATTTTTTTTATTCCATTATGATTCATGTATTAATCTCTCGTGATTAATTCAATTTCCAATGTTTATGAGCTATGATATGTAAGATATGGTTTTAAAATGTTATTCACATATTTTCATGATATGTTGATATCTCCCCTATTTAACGTTACTAATAATCTGAGGTTAACCATTATTATGTTACCTTTCCCTAGGTTACGATAAAATTAATTATATATGATATATTTAATAAGGGTTCTAGTTATGAATAGCATAGTTAGAGGTAACATAGTTCAGTTATGGATCACTTATTTATTTTTCCATATTATGAAAGGAACTAGACTTAAACAATTCCTATGTATATCGTTATGTTATATAATTAAAATTCATCAATTAATATGTACTATTTATTCATGACAATTTTGGGTCTTTACTATCTATATTAGAGAAAGGTTTAGTTATCCATTACAAATTAGGATGAAAAAACATTATTTATATCTTTAAGGAAATGCATAAGGATATGTATAAGGATCGGTCAATGTATTGGAAAATTCTAATAGTTTTGGTAAAAAATAGTGCTAGTTTTTTTTTGAGAAACTAAATACCTATCTGGATACTATAAGTTGATGTAGATCTATAATAGAGGTTCCAAGGTGTAAACACTCTAAAATTGGTGTATTGATCTTGACTCAATCATATCCTGGTTCACAAAAACATGCCTTATTGTACAACTTATTTGAAACTCACAAGATATATACTATGGAAATTCACAAACTTTTTATAAACCATCAATAATTATTTGAATAATTAATATGAATGTCCAAGGATAATCCTATGTTTTCATAGATTTAAAAGAAGATGTCCTCAGCCTTGATGAATCTAACTCTGGTGGCCCGGTTCAAACATAGAAGACCCTCTGTGGATGACATCGATCGATTTTTTTTTGGATTGTGGGATCTTTACGAACGTGCGGTGGTCGGCATGATGGACAATAAGCATTTTATGTTAGGTGTGAATTAGAGGAATATCTCATCTAGGCTTGGGAGAGGGCTCCTCACAACTTTAATGGAACTCGATTTATGATTCTGCAGTGGTCCGTCAATCTTCATATGAACCATGACTCTCCTTTCAGCGCTGTTTGGGTAAGCTTTCCTAAGCTTCCATTACTGTTTCAAAATCCTTTAGTTATTCGCTTGCTGGGTAACCTGTTAGGCAGATATCTTTGTTGTGATTGTCGTACTGAGGCGGTTTTCCATCCGGTAAATCTCAGGGTGTGTATTGAAATGGATTCATCGCGCGTCCCCTTTGATTACATTTGAATCACGATCGGTGAGGGGTACAGGTACAAATAGAGAGTTTTCTACGAAAAATGGACTAAATTTTGCGGTATTTACAAATGTCTGGGTCATCCGGTTGAATCCTGTCAAATAGGTTCTCTTTCACGTTCGAGGGATGCGAGGTGAAGTGGAAAGGATGAGATAATGAGCACGGAAGATGGCTCAAGGAACAAGCTGCTGGAAAATGGTGCGAAGGTGGTTCGGGATATGACGGCTAAGGAGTCGGCAATATGAGGGTAGGGGTCTCAGCCGTATGCTTCAGCTGGGAAGAAGGTTTCCTCTGGGTCTCGTAGTGTTTCTTTGGATGAAGGCCTTATAGTTGGAACTGCTAGCATTAGGATGAATCAGGATAAAGAGGTGACTGCTCGGTCTTCTGATGTTGTGGATTCAGAACAGGTTTAAGAGGATCAGGACTTCAGTTTTGTGGAGGTGGCCAACTCGACCAGAACGAAAGATTCCAAAGGTCTTAATCCCCTGGCGAATCTGTTTCTATCATTGAGTAACAGGTTTGAGGGGCTAGGTGAGGTCAATCTGAGTGCAGCCCTGGAGGAGGAGGTATTTACAGGAGGTGAGTGTGATGCGGAGGTCCCAGAGGATAGGCAGGTTGGTCGTATGGAGCAGGATCTAGTTGCAGGATCGGTGGAAGGTTCCCTCAATGTGGTAAGTCGCCCTCTTTTGCTGGAATGGGTGAATCAGGGGCTGGGGGTTAGTGCCAGTTAGGGGTTTTCTGTCACTGCCTTCACTGGAAAGGACTGCCATGGTGGATACTTGACTCCTGAGGTTCTGCTGGTGGAAGGTAAGGGGAAGGGGGCAGGTTATATGGCTGGGGATGAACAGCCTTTGGTGGAAAGGCGACAACCCTTGATGGAAAGTAATCAATCAGATCAGAGGCTGGGTTTTAATATTGGGTTTCCTGAGTCTGTGTTGAGGGAGAAATCAGGGAAGGGAAGGGAGAACCCTGGGAGAGGAAAAGAAAACTTGGGTACCCCTGTTGGCCGTTCATTCAGCGATATCGTCCAGAGTGGAATTCAGTTGAGGTATTCAGGTGAAAGACCCTCATCCATTCCACTAATAAGGCATCTAAGGAAGGATTATGCTTACCTACCATGGCCAATGCAGACTAGGTATGCTTCTAAGCGAAATAACCAGGTTGTTCTTACAGTTAAAAAGGGCAGTAGAGTTAAGATGGCTTCTCCAAATATGGCTGCTCTTGATAAACTTAGAAATCAGGATCAAAGCGAAAGTTTTTGGAGACACCTGGAGTGGGAATCGGCCACCGGAGAAGATGAATCTTGCATGGGATGCGGGGATGACTATGGTTATTATGATGTTTAATGTTGTCCTGTTTTGTGTTGCATGTTGTTTTTTGGTTCTCTTGACCACGTTTTCGGTTGTATTTTGGGCACCAGTCCCCCTTGAACCGGCTTTTATAAAATAAAAAAATTATTGGCGGTAGTGGGTCTACTGATCCACTAGTCTCCAAGAAATGGATTAGTACAACTGAAATATATTTTACACTCTTCGGTGTTCACCGCAAGAAAAATTCATTTTAGCTCTCTATCATTTTTTCGGAGAAACACATCAATAGTGGCACCTTGTTAGTAATATGATCCAAGTGGAGGTAATTGACTCAATGGATTGGGATGAGTTTAGGAGAACATTTTTTGTAAGTACATATTCCAGAATCTATAAATAGTTATGGAGAAGTATTTTCTCAATCTCAAATAAAATAATGGTGAATCTATTGGTACTTACATAAAAAATTTTACAAGAATTTCATAGTGCACTTGTTGATTAATCACCATTCTATAAATAAAAATTTATCAATTTGTTGGTATCTTAAGACTATGTCTTGGAAAGTAATTGGCTATAAGCTAAAATAGTAGATAAAAATTAGTCATTCAATGTTAATTGAATGTAGAAACCAAAACTGGAGATTCCAACCATTCCCATGGTCTTGATAAGAAAGTGAAGATCAATTCTCATGGTGAATTTAATAAACAACATATTAGAAAGAAATTTCAATCACAAAAATTCCATAAATTTTGGAAGAATAACTCAGGTGAATGCCTGAGCGGAACTAGATGGTGTTACAAGTGGGGGAAGCCTTTCCATTGGGAAAAAGAATACTGAATTTACTTGAAGAGGCCAGCAAATGAAATAAATTGTGTGATAGATCTGTAGAATCCACCACCCAAAATCTATTTTTTCATGTACAAGTAGTATTGGAATTATGACAGTGTGTTAATCAAAGCGATAATTTTGATTATAATCCACAAAAATCTCTAAATAAAATGGAAAAAGGAAAATATTCTACAATCACAATGGTTTAAGTGAATCATGATGATTTGGGAACATTAACCTCCCCTCAATAATTGGGAATTTGATGTTTGATTTGCTATGAGTGATCCCTATGAAAATATTATTGTTCATCTATTTTAGAAATTTCATTTAATTGTAAGTATTGATTATCTCTATCTACATGGATTTTAAAGTAGTGAAATCACATTTGATATTTTATTGGTTTAAGAAAGAACCATAGATTACATTGATTTTTTTCAAAATATAGGATATTATACAAGTAATAATGGGTGAATTATCCTTTGGATGTGTATATGTCTCCATGGAAGATTAAATTAATAGTTATGTATACCATCATTGGTTTATGTGGTTAGGGATGATCATAAGTTCAAAGTCATTGATACCGTTATTGAGGTTTTATGTGTTGGGATTTTATAATAATTAAGGATATATTATGTTACATTAATTGAAATAAAACACTTTTCTTTTAAATATGTTTTCATGAAAAAGTTATTTTTGGATGAATACATATACACTTTATGGACATATGATTAAATTTACTAGTAACATTTAGTGTTTACCTTATCTTTGATGCTGAAGTAATTATAGATTGTATTCTATCAGCTTATGATAGAGAAGCAGCTCCAGGAATATCCCCATGAGGATTCTAGTGTTATTACATAGGTGCATGTTTCTCTTGGTCTGAATACATTTCTGTCTCTGAGTCTGGGCAAACTTGATGACCCCTTTACGTCTATTCAGCTCCAAAAAATGGTTCTCATCCCTGATGTTGAAGGGAATGAGAATTTAAAACCTGAAAGATTGAAAACCTACATACCTAGATAGAAATATAATAAATTAATGTCAAGATATTCTAAGGATATTGAGTCAACTAACAAACAATAAGATCCCCAGAAGATGTCATATTATGAGCCAGACCTCAGAGGGTTTCTGGCCATTAAATCTAACTTGAAGAAGGGAAAGCAAGGAATGCATGACTTTCAGAATTTTACGATTCTAAGGGGGGGACCAAGACCTCTCAAATATTACTCTATTATTCCAAAAACAATTGTTACCAGGTCATTAGGTTAGACAAAAGAGTGAGACTTATATTGGATCAAGTGAATGATCAAGTGAAGAATGTGATTTGAAACTATCTGGTATGTTGGGAAATCCTGATGAAAACGAGTAAATAAAAGGACATGATTGTGATGAAATTGTGTATAATTTGGAAACACTTGCGGTTGGACCCTAAAACAGAATGATAGGTATGGTTGAAGAAATAAATGGGGATTGTTTGGAGCTAGTTATGGAATATAAGGAGGAAATTTTAGAGTATGATTTCAATATCAATGCTTCATTGGAAGTTATCGACAAAATATATTAGAGATCGATTAGAGTGGATATGAATGAATAGAAAATGCTGCGTATAAAAAAATACTGAATTTTGGCATGTGTTTATAACAAAAGGATTATAAACATGGAGGATTACATACAGGACTAAGACAAGATGGGTGACAATTTTAAGGGTCTTTTAAAGAATGAACCATATTTATAGGTACCCTCTCTAAATTGGGGTCTTTATAGGCTAGTTAGCTTTAACATTATGAGTACTGTTTTTAACAATTTTGTGGGTTTCTTTCTTGGTTTGATCCATTGCTTTAGATTTTCTTTGGGTTCACACTTTTTTCTTAAAACTGTTTATTGGAAAAAAAATTAATTTTCAGGTCATATAAAATAAAATTTCCCTTTATATTTAATTTCCAAAATACACCTTAATAATGGGGAAAATCTACATAGAGTTCCTCATTCAATTGAATATTTTCAGGTTCTAAATTTTACCTTGATGTTTTGGGGATGTATTTAGAAAAATCTTAATGTGGAGATGAGTTTTAGAACTACATAGATTCCATATACATATAATCAGTCTTAAAGAACAATTAAAGCCCTATAAGATACATTAAGATCATTTTATATTGATTTTAAATGTATATGGGATCAACACCTTACTCTAGATGAATATTCATATGATAATAGATTTCACTCGAGAATTTAGATGGCACTTTATGAATCCCTTTATATAAATTAGTGTTGATTTCCAACATACCAGAATGAAGTTGTAGAAATAAATCTATTGGGAGCTAATATAGATGATGTTTTGGTAGATAAGGTTAGAGATATTTAGAAAAACATAAGGGTATCACAAATTTGATAAAATTTTATGCTGATAACCATCAATGTAGTCTATAATTTTATGTTAGTGAGAAGGTGTTTCAATGTATTTATCCCTAGAAGCAAAAAAGGAAAAATAATCCCTATATATATCAGTCCCTTTAAATTTTTAATCACATCAATATAGTGTCTCAAAATTTTCAACTTCCATTGGACCTATTACAATTCCATAATGTGTTCTATGTATCTCTTCAGAGGAATTACATACCTTATTCGTCACATCTACAAAACATAGACTTCGAACTGATAATGCTAGATATTTTATATGAGGAACAAACAGTTGAGATTCTGAATCATATAGAAAAAGTTCTATGAAAGAAGAAAACTCACCAGGTCAATATTTTTTGGAAAAAAAATTATTTTTAAGAAGCTATGTGGGAACCTAAGGAAATAATAATACAAAAGTATCCTTATTTTTGTTGCATCAGAGTGATGAATTTCAAGGTTAAAATTTATTTTAAGGTGGTAGAATGTAACACACCAAGTTTTTATGAATACTTTTTTTATTAAATTAAATTTATTTGATATCCTATATAATATGGAACACTAATTAGAACTTAGATTACATGAAATTCTAATTTTATATTGTGTTACACGCGAAACTATGTTTTTAAAAAACACAATATATTATTATTATTATTATTATTTAAACACGATCGTTAAAACCTAGCCATTAAACATATTTATATAAATAGTAAAAACAAATATTTATATATTATATATATTATACTTATATTAATAAAACATATTGATAAAAAATTCTATAATTTTAAAAAAAAGACTTTTTATGATTTGAAAATACATTTTTTCTAAAAAAATAAAAAAATATTTTTTTTAAAACTCTAATAAAATTTTGACAAAATAAAATTCATTTTTTCAATCTACTTACCAAAGTTATCTTAGGGTTATATTTTGATAATTTTTTGAAATGATACATTTTTTGATGAATAGTTGAAAATACTACTTTTAATAAGAATTGTCATTTCCATTGAATTATTTAAAAACATAAATATTTTATTATAATGGATTTAAAATTAAAATTAGTTCAATTATATTCCTATTTATCCAATTGACGAAATTTTAATCATTTTTATATTGATTTTTGAAATAAAAATTTTGTAAAATTTTAAGTATTTTCACTATAAAAACCTGTTTATCATCATGTCTGAGGGATTAATTTAAAATTAAAAGTTTACAATTATGTGATTGGATTTTGGAAAAATAGATTCCATATTTCTAATCAGTATATAATAAGTTCATGTTAATTTTTAACATAATTAATAGTAAAAAATGAAAAATATTTACCATGGGTAAGGTAAAAATGGGTTTATTTGGGGGTAAAGTGAAAGGATAAGGGTTGAAAATGACCATATAATTTTCCAATACCCATTGTATAGAAACATAAAAAACATATATCTTCAATGATATATAATGGTCCATTTTTATTCTTTTTTAATTATAATAACATGAGTAACCCATTTTATTTTCAAAATTTACCAATGCGCAACTCAACCAACTTATAAAATACCATCCCATCTCTTCTCCTCTTTACACTTACAAAACCCATTATGTTATACAATACATACCCAAAGAAAATTCTTAGTTCCATACTATCATAATATAATCCTTATTTTAGTTATAATTCTATCATAATAATCCTATTGATGCATACCAATAGATGTTTTCCAATGAAGAGGAAACATCCTAAACCGAGTGTTTTATTATATTTCTGCCTCTATATCCTCCAATTATTTTTAGAGGATAAAGATATAATAACAATGATATCTTATATATAATTAGATGTTATTATTATAATCAAATAACCTAAATCCTTCTCATATTCCATAAATGGGTTATGAAATCATCATTCGGGTGTATGGAGGATTACCCCCTGGTGAATCGATGATATTCGTTTTCCATCACAACCTGTGATGGCTGGATATAATGATGGATTTTTTGTTCATAAATTATATTTAGGATATTAATATATTTATTTATTCATGATATTACATATTCATTCATACATTACATTATGTGGTAATATGGAAACCTTGTTCGTGTGTATGGCAGACTACCGCCTCGCAGAATGATGTGATTCATTATTCACGTACGTTTTAAATAGAATTTAATAATAAATTTTTAAATGAAAATATGTGATACATATGAAATAAAAATTATTATATAATGGAAATTAATTATTTAACTCTATTTCTATCAATCCTTCAAGAAAATGGGAACTATATTCCTGTGTACGTATGACCTACTGTCTTCAGGAATAGTTTATTTCAATTTCTATCTATAACTTTTATGGATTAATATAAATGAATAAACAATGAATATATTTTCATTTATATCATGGTAAAAATTATTGATATGATTTTACCATGATATAGGTAATAAAACCAAAAATATTAAATCAAAAGTTATATAAATAAGTAGTTATTACTCGAAACATAATTTTAACAAGGAATTATTAAGAAAATTGTAACAATAGGTCACAATTAAATCATATATGAAGTGATAAATATAAAAAAAAAATATTTAATAGATTCTTAAAGAACTCATATTTATTATATATGAGGTTCAAATGATTATTAAGGTAGTCAAGACTTATATTATGGGATTTCCGTCTCACTTTTCACTTATGTGTGACACATACCACATTCACCACATATTTATTTTATGAGGTGTATATACTACCAATTATTTTATTTTAGGTTTATTCTCATTAAAATTATTTGGTATACATATATATTGAAATATATCTCTTTCATGGGGTTTATGGTTCAAAATTTACAATAGCACTAATGTATTTTTGTCTTAATTTCTCTTCATTGAGTCATTTGTTATGTTATTCACCTATCCTATTTTATGAGGGGCATATAAAACCTATTATAAATGAAATAACATGATTTTTTATATTATCATGATATTTCATGTATCATTTATTTTTATTATTTCTTGGGGTTTATGATTCAATTTTACCATATGGGTATTGTCTTTAGGATACATTATCTTTATTTATCAAGATTATCTTGGTTTATGTTTATGATGGTGAAATATTTTGATCTATATCTTAAGAAACAAATTAATCTTACTCTCATTTGGATATTTCCTAAGAATAAATGTTTTACCTTTATTTTACTCTCTTTATTCACTCACAGTTTCAAATTTTTTTTAATGAAAATTGACTTTATTTCTCTATTCACTCTAGAACTCTTTCTCTTCCATGTACATGTATTATAAGAATGTTTTTAAAAACTGTTTTCATATTTCTATATGATTTTGTAAAATTATTTTATTAATTGTTTGACTTTTTAAATTTTTTTCAATGAATATATCAATTGTTTTAAAAACAATTCCCATTATTCATTACCTGAATATATGAAAGGAATATGTGTTTTAATGAGTAATGTGTAAATGAAATTTACCGCCGTCATAAACATTATTTAAATTAATTATTCCATTATAAGTTATCAAGGTTATTTTTGATGAAAATTAGTTTGAAAATGATTTCTGTCATAATTTTTTTTTCAAATTGAAAGGTACATTTTTACAATGAAATGTATAAAATAATTTTTAAATATTCTTTTAGAATTTTTAGAAGCTTATTTTAATGAAAACGATCTGAAAAATACTTTATAGTGTTTAGTTTTAATAACTGATTTATAGAAATATTTTATTTTACTCATAAACTGTTTGAAGTGATATTACAAAATAATATTACATCTGAGATTAAAAAATTTTATTTTACTTATTTTTTATTGGGGATATGATCCAAGGATATTATTCTTATCCAATCTCAAGATGGTTTATGTTTTTTATTAGAAGATGTTTATGAACCACATTTCTCTTCCATGGGTTATAACACGATAAAATGGTTTTGAAACCAGCTATTATTCCCATGGGTTATGATTTGATGAAATAATGTAATGATTAGAAAAACAGTTTCTTTTCCACTTGTTATGTTATGTTTAAATTTTTATGAAACCCATTTCTTTTCATGGGTTTTGTTATGTTGAATATTTTAAAATCTTATATCTCACATATGTATGATTTTCATATGTGACCTATGGGACCTATATATCCCTCATATTATTTTGTTAATGATTAATGTTATACGAGCTCAAATGGTATATATGAGGTTATCCTAAGAATAAAAGAGAGTATATGTGTGGTTATACCAAGCCTGAAATAGGTTGCACAATAGGTTATCTGATGCCCAAAATAGGGTTCAAGAAATGTTATCCTAAGAATGAATAAAATACAAGGTTAGTTAACCAAATAATAACATATTATGATTTTCCTTGTGGGTATCCTTTACATAAGATTTTCTATGATTATGTGTATAGACAAAAAATATGTCTTATGGAAATTTTATGTTCTCATGGATATTGTTCATTGATTCCTCTATGATTCATGTAATATGAACTACCAAGTTTTATTTCACGACTCATGTTTAGAATATATAATGAGAAGGGTATAGTTTTCAAAATGTTTTTTCTCATGTTCTCAAATCCTAATGCCTATGATATGTTGAAATCACCTTTGTTTACCCATACTGAGCACCTAAGCCCATATATTCAAATGTTTCCTTTCCCAAATTTATAAGGAAAGGTATTATTTGTGATATGTCGAAGAATGATTCTAGTTTTAATGAAAATAGTCAGAAATGATTTATATCACTTATGGATTAGTGGTTTATGTTTTTATGTTTCAAAATACCATTGACCTAAATGATTCAAGAGTGGAATGTCATGTTATGTAATGAATATTAGTATATTAAAATTTAATATTTATATAATTTATGTTTGGGTCTTTACAGTATGTCTCAAATATTATCATGTACTTTTATTTAGATTTTAATGATAAGTATTTACTACTATATTAAATGTTATAATGAGTTCTAGTATAAAATTTTTATATGATTTAAAAAAATATTGAGAGATAACTCACATGGATATTAATTTTCTCTAACTTATGAAAAAATACACATGAATCATTTATCATGGAAATAATCCTGAACAATATGAGTGTATGAAAAATAGAAACATAAAATTATAATTGTTTTTGAATATTAAGAGTTAGTTTCACATAAATTTCAGTTGTACTCTAAGGTATTTACTATGAATTTATATGGATGTATTTACTATTATATTAAATATTTATTTATTATCGTAATAATATTATTTTTAATGTATGAATTTCATTTTATAGTATATCAAAATCTACTTCCATGTTATGGTCTTTTTATTGGAATTTATAAAGGATAACCATGGTATTTAAAGTGAAGAAAATAGACTTTCATATTTTATTATATAAAAAGATAGAAAAATATAGTAAGGAATAATTAATGTGACTATAACTTTTCTCTTGAATGGTTTATAGGTTATAACTGATACTTGGAGCTTCATTATTCAATTTCATCCCGAAGTAAATTATTTTTTTTCATAATTTCATCATTTCAAAATATCGAAGTTCCTAAGAACTGCACGATCCATACACCTGTATCTTAACTGAAAATAATTCACCATGTTAAATTTTTTTATTCTTTATTTGTGTTGTGAACATATATGTTATGTTGTCACACCTATTTCATCTTGAGTGGGGTTACACTACCACAACAAAAGGTACATCTGGTTTTACTTTTTCCCTTATAGGACCATGTTTAGTTCATACCCTTAGAAGACCGGGTTCCACTTAACCCCTTAAAAAGTAGAGGAAATGACTAATCCTGTGAAAATATAGGTATAGTCTGTCTCCTTAAAATACCAGGTTCCTCTTTAACTGAAACAACGAAGAGGTTAGGATTAAGACTGTGAATGTCAAAGTTTTGTCTGCACTAGTAAATTTCAGGGGTAAGTTTCCCCCCATAAAATACTGGTTTTTTCTAACCTAGAAAAAGTAATGAGATTAGGATTGAGTCTGTAAAATCCAAGGTTGGGTCTTCTCCTGTAGAAGGATGAGTTTTTGAATGAAAACTTAGAAGACAAAGGAAATTAGTTAAACTATTGGGTGTGAAAAAGGTGGATGTAATGATTTTTCATTCTCCTTAAAAAGTGATAAACCATAGTGGGTTTGACACACTAGGTACATGTTTGAAGAATATAGTAGGATCATTTTGATCTAAAGAACTGTAAAATTATTATGTTAATAATTTAATCTCATGCATTCCATTTCTATCCCTTTTCTTATATCAATATTGTTGTGTTGTTTAATAGTTAAATCCATTAGTATCTATTCTTAATATTTAATCTTTGTTTTCTTAGGAAAGACAATTCATCCCAATATTTCCCATTATGATCACACCTTCAAGACATAACAACTAATATTAGAGCATGGCTCTTATAAATATTTTTTTAATCTAATCTATATGATACACAATAATTGGTATCATATCTAAACCCTTAAAGGATAAGTTAGTTTGACACAAAATTTCAATGTTATTAAGTATATATAGTGGAATACCGTATTGAAGCTTATCTAAAGATCGTTGATATTATATTTTTGGATATTATTTTTAAATCTTATATTTAACTAAATCTAATCCAACTAATATTAATAGAGATTATACTATTAAATATGATCTTAATTATAATGTTATGAATATTATTTATTTTTATTTTTATCAAAATATTCTTGAATAATATTGTAGTTGGGACACACCTCAATAAAATGGGAAACATAGTTTAAAAACTACCTTTAAATATGGAGGTTTAGAAAATCTATTTTTTTAATGATTTAATGAATTTACATATTAAAATATAATATCAATCCAATAAAAAGAAAAAAAATACAATTTTTAAAAATTAAATAACCCTCAAGGTAATTCAAATTTGAATTTAGATTTTTTAAGTGATAATTTTTAATGTTTTTGGGAAAAAAGAAATATTTAACCCAATTTCCCTTTGATCAAAAACCAATAAAAGGTCAAAAAGAAAGAAAAAAAATCAATGAATACATAGAGTGATTCTAAAATATCAAGATACAAGGATAAAATTCCCAAATAAATTGGTAATGTTTCATTTTTTACAAAATATTATACGGTAACATATTCACCCCCACATTTTTGTTCAATTTATTTTGGTTCATATGATAAAAAATATGTAAATATATGTGGGAAAAGTATAAGTAAGGATAATTATTTTAATTATGATTCTCATACTTCTATTAATTGTGGAAATTATTTCTATACAAGTTTCCCTCAAAGTAAAATATAAAATGGTTCGTGAAAATTCAATCAAAATTATCTTTTAAATTCAAGAGCAATGATTTAGAAATTTTAATGATTAGGGGGGAAACAAGATGTTAAATTAAAATCATTTAAACACCATTTCTTCCATAGATGAAAAGGTTTGTGATGATTTGGAATTTTTTTTAAAATATGAAATACTAAATAATGAATTAGATAATGTTAGAAATGAAATAATTTGTTTGAAATGGAAAATTAAAAATAAAGTTTAATGAAATATAAATATAATAAATATGGGTTATTTGAAGAAATGTGATGATAAAAGGAATAAACATGGTTGTTATTCATTTATTCCAGCTACTTTTGGAAATGATTTTTTTTTATGGAAAATAAACTAGAATTTATTGGATAATTTCTTTAAATAGTGATCTTATAGTCTATATGACTATAATTCTCATTTTGTGTTCACTCAATATTTTTGTCATAAAAGGAGATTTATGCCTAAATTTTATTTTAAGGGAAAATTGTATCAATTTTATTATACTTGGGAACCTAAAGGTATGTATTCCTATTAATGTTAAATTATTTCATTTTGTATACCTAGGTAAAATGTATTTTTTGATTCTTATGTCAAATATGCCAGTTATTATAGTTGAATTCTTGGAATATTGGCATGATTATTATAAGCTTTAATGTTTCTTTTTTTTAAGCATGAATATCATGATCCATTTTGGAATTCTACCATGAAATTCTATATCTAATATTTTTTAGTTAGATTACTTGATTATAATTATGTTTATATTTCTTTCTCTTGAATGTCCATTTTTCAAAAGTAAAGTGAACATTTTATTTTAGTTTCAATTTATAGTTTACGAGTATGATATTGTAATCTGGTTACTTTAAAAATTATTTGAATATATTATGACATATTTTTTCGTTCCTTATGATATTATGTTATGTTTTTTTATGATAATTTACTAATAGAAATAAAATTATTATTTTATGCCTCTGATACTTGAATTTTGATAGGAAAAAATCAATTTAGGAGAAGTTACTCTTGTTATTAATTTTTAAACCTATTATAGAAGATTTTATATTTGATGTTTTCAGAAAATTAAATTTACTTTGCATACCTAATATGTGTAGCTATCATTTTCTAAAGTTTAAAACATGCATGAACTATTTTTTTAATATGAATCAGAAAACTAAAATTAAGGTAGAGGGAATATTATTTTCACATATTCAAATATATTTACTACTTTAGAGTTTTTTATTTAAATGTACACTTTACATATTTATAATTCACATTTTAAAATCTATTCAGTTTAATTATAAAAACTTTTAATGTATATAATCTTCTTTTAAAATTAAAATATGTACAGTCTTTTATAAATTTTCAAATATAAGTTATCAAGTAAAATTTATGAATTTAATGGGTGTATACACTTTTTTATCATAAAGTAATTGAGGTGGAGTTTTTTTCACTTGAAAATCATAATTTTTTAGTATATACATATATATGTAGTGCATTAGTTAAGTGTATGTTTAGGTATTTTATTTTTAAGTATAATTTTTTTTGAATGATTAACACGTATATTTTTTAATTTATAAAATTTATTTTTAATAGTTTAATCTTGGACAATAATGGTATTAAAGTACGTATAGATTTTAGTTTTGTCTTATTGAAACATTTTGATTTTTTTACAGTAATTAAGAATCATATTTAAGTCTAAAATTCAAGGTGAGTTTTTAGCGTGTTTATGTAGTGACATTCTTAGATTTATATGATATCTATAGTAATCTGGAATCTATTTTTTATTTTAAAGTTTTTAATTTCTATATATATTTTTTTGGTTTAATAATTCACACAGATACAAGTCATTGTCTAGTTACTATTTACACATAAACTTATCAAAAAAGGTTACTTTATAACGTGTTTCAAATTTTTTTTAGAAATATATTTTAAAATAATATTAGTATATTAAACTCAATTTTATATCAATATAATGATTTATATTTGATCCTTGACACATTTTTAAAAAATTTCATGTTTAGGAAAGTTTAATAATAAATATATTTTCATTGTTATGTCCTTTTATCATGATAAATCCACTTAAAAATTTCATTATGTTTTCATTTTTCAAGAATGATTAAATTTAGGGGGAGTTAATTTTTGACTATCAACTAAAAGAAATGAATCCATGTGTTAAATTTAGGGGCAGAAACATTATTATTTCCAAGAGAGATTATTTTTAAAAGTATTATCTTTTTTATAATGTAAATAATGGGGTAAATTTAGGAAATAATACTTGGTTTTGTAATTATTAACATGGGAGAATGTTTATTGAGTCTTGGAACCACTTGATGTTATGATAATTACAAAACGCCAATTTTTCTTTTCCCTTTAGAATATATCTTAGTAAATTTATTTCAGTGATTATAATTTCTCACAGCTTTATTAATTGTAATCTTTATGTTGTTATATATTATATTGATTAAGATAGATTTTAATTTTATTCTTATAATTATTTTTTTTTTATTTCATGATTTTATTATTTATAACATGTTATAGAACATTCATATCGAGTTCTATGGAAAAATATGTATTTAGGACCTTTTAATATAATTATATGGGGTTTTATAGTTCTTTGTAAAGGAAAACTTTTGTTTTAATAGGGTACATAATGGTAGATTGATTTTTATGGTGTTTCATAAACGAAAAGTTAAGTTTTAATAGGTTATGTAATGGTAGAATGATCATTCTGGTGTTTCTTAAAGATAAAAACACATTAAATTAATTATATAAATGTAAATAAAAATTATATTCGATGTTTAAAGGTAAATAGAATGTTCTAATACTTGCATAAAGGTACATAAATGATTAAGTAAAGGTACTTTAGTGCTTGTGTAAAGGTAAACCAGTTCTTGTGAAATGGTAACTTGTTAATTCTAATAGATACATAAAGTCCTTTTATGAATTTGAATATGAATTTAATTTTAATTCATTCGATCATAATATTAATACCCTCAGTTTAATTTTTTGTTAGGTTGATTCTTAACATGTGTAAAGGTAAAAACCTTCATCATTGTTTCGTGTAAGGGTATCTCTATACATGTGTAATGGTACCAGTGTATTTATAATACTTTCTTAATGGAATATCTATACATTCATAAGGGTATGAGTGTACTTCAAATACTATTGTAAGGGTACAAAATCATTTCATTTTTCCACATAAAAGAAACTTTAGACACACATAGATGTTAGAAACGTTCTCCAAGACTTAAGTATAGTTAACGATTCATGTAAGGGTAAAAATTGTTAATTCTACATAGTGGGTATGTTTCACATAAGGTTAGTAGAAACTCACCTCCATGGTCAAATCAGAAATATGAATATTTTTCTTACATGATAATTTTGGATACCTAAATAATGAAGGTATATAGTGAGAATAAGATATGTGGAAATGGATTAATGAAAATTAAATATGTGAAAAAATTTTACTGTGTGAATCATATATGAAAATTTTCCTATATGGTTATAAAATTATTTATATGTTTTTCCAATAACAGGAATTATGCTCTTCTTTTTATTTTATTTCATATTTTCATATTCTTCAAGTTTATCTTGAATATTATTATTGTTTTATCCATTCTAAAATTACCCTTTTACTATTTAGAACCCATGCAAACATGTTTAAATTTTTTATGATTAATTTAATAATATTTACATAGGATTAAGTGTGTATCGATATTCAAGATGATATTTTTAAAAATTTTATTTCCAAAACAAAACCATATAGAATTTGAATAGTGTTTATAAAATATTATTTTGGATTTCTCATAGGATTTTAATGATTATTATTTACTGATATTTTAAATATTCTAAATTTTCCCCAAATAAAGTTTGTATTTAATTTATATAATATCAAGAGATAACTAAAATGGATACTAATTATCTCTTATTTATGAAAAATACACATTAATCGTGTTTTTTAAAAATAAGTATGAACAATATGAATGTATTGAAAAAAGATCAAATTAATATTCTTTTGGATTTTGAAGAGTTAGTCTCACATAAATTTAGGGAGTATTTAAAGGGTTTTATTATCAAAATTTATGGGTATATTTACTACTATATAAATTATTTATTTATTATCCTAGATAGATTATTTGTACGATATGGTTTTCATTTTAACAGTATATCAAATTCCACTACCATTTAAATATTTTATTATTGGAATTTTTGAAGGATAATCGTGGTCTTTAAAATGAATGAAATTTTTATTTCTATTTTGGTGTATAAAAATAAAGAAGAATGTAGTGAAGAATCATTGATGTGATTATTCCATTTATCTTACATGATGCATTTTTTACAATTGAGTCCCAAAGAATCTTTATTCAATTGATTCATAATATACAATGTTGGCTACCTGAGCATCACTATTTAAACATCTTGAAGTTATAGGAACTACCACATCCAATCTCTAGAATCTTCATCAGTAATAACTCAATAGGTTTAATTATTTTAATCATTCATTATGTTGTAACAATTTGTATAGTATTATTACACTTATTTCATCTTGTATGGGGTTATACTTCCTAAAAAAATGTATTCCTCAGTTTATTCTATAACCATAGAAGTCTATGTTTATTCCATCCTCTTATAAGTCTACGTTCCACTTAACCCATAAAACAACTGAAGAAAGGACCACTCCTATAAGAGACTGTGTTTGGTCTATCCCCTTATGAAGATTGGGATGCTCTCAAACTATAACACAGAATAGTTTCGGATTGATCATATAAAATTCTAGGTTGGGTACACACCATTAAAATTATATGTTATGTTTTCCCCTTTAAAATAGTGGGTTTTTAAAATCCCAAAAAATAAAAGAGGATAGGATTGACCATATAAAATTACATGTTGGGTCTTCTCCTGTAAAAGGTGTTTTTTATGAATACATAATATATAAGGGAAATGGATTAAACATCTATGTGTGAAAAATGTAGATTTAAATATTTATATATTTTTGAAAAGTGACATACCATAGTGGGATCAAAACACTAGGTTGGTATGTGAAGATTGTACTAAGATCATTCAGATTTGTGCCATTATAAAATTATTGTGTTTGTCATTTACTTTCATGTTAATTATTTTCTCTCCATTTTCTTACATCAAAATTTTTATATTGTATAAAATTTGAACTGATCTGTTTCTTCTCTTAAAGTTTAAATAATAGTTATTTTTTTAAAGAAAGAAATACACCCCCTCTTTTCCCTTTCCATCACCCCCTTGGGATCTAAACATGATCCCCCCTTACATCAATTCCTATGATATTTGGAGACATGATTCCTCAAATGTCATACCATAAAGGGAATGGTTCTGATTGGGTGGTTGGTTGGTTTTTTATTTCCCTCATCAATTTTCATTACCTATAAAATTTACTAGCTATGTTGAGGTTTTTTCAGATGGTATTTTTTCATGGGATCTAGGAATCAGGGTTTGGGGATTACACTACCTAGGTGTTTTCATCCCCAGCTATGTAATGGACTAAATTCACATGATTAGACTCTCAGTTACATAGTTTTCTCATTTTTGGCACTATTTTTATTTTCCCATGAAGTTAATTCATCTAATTGTGAATTAGAGGGACATGGTTCATCAATTATTATCAGGTCAAGTACGGTTGAGTGTTGTGGTGTATTATTTAGTACTTTATAACCTCAAATGTATTATCATCTATAGTTATATTCATTTATTGACTACACTAATACATAAACATGTATATGATGACATGTTTTAAGGGTAAATAGTGAGACCCTATTGAGATGCATTTAAAACACTCTTCATGGGCATGATAGTGCGTAGGTAGACCTTTCATTTGTTATATAAGTATAAATATAGGGTGTAATGTGTATCAGAATAGAGAATATTAATAGGGATTTCGGGATGGGATGAAGGACAATATGGATAATATTAGAAGATCCCACCTGTGTATTTATATTTTTGTTTATTTTTTATACATGATCGACCTAGTGGATGATCAATTTGGATGTGTTTCTTTATGAATTCATACCCGTTTATTATTGCATGGATGTGTTATTAATTTATATGTTCTCTAATTATATATTTGGAGTGTTTTTTTGGATATTTATGGTTATGATATTGAGGTAATAGTCTCCACAATGTATGATTTATGACATAACCACTAGTAAGAAACCTTTTGTGTA
Organism: Viscum album; assembly: GCA_963277665.1. Classification (NCBI taxonomy): domain Eukaryota; kingdom Viridiplantae; phylum Streptophyta; class Magnoliopsida; order Santalales; family Viscaceae; genus Viscum; species Viscum album. The sequence goes on from OY728161.1 coordinate 1,567,324,202, forward strand.
TGTAGATGAATACCTATGGTCATGTAGTTATCCATCTTGGATACCATTGAGTGGTATTATTTGGGGAAATAATAAGTTTTATCAAAGAATATTTTCTCTTGTATTACTACTTGGGGACTCTTAGTAGAATATAATATTTTTTTATTCTTTTAATGGATGTTAGACAAGTGAGCCATGAACAACCTCCCAGTGGAATGTTCCTGTTACCACGCTTATGGATTTTATATTTGGGTTATTATTATTATATTTGAGATATTTCTTATTATATGATGTTTTGGTATGAGATTATTATTTTTGGTTTTGGATCTTGTCCCATAGTGGAATGAGGTGTTTCTATATGCACTATATATGGAACATAGGATTCAAATAAAATTTGTATGATTATATGTAAATGATTTTTCAAATGATAGTGGATTTAATTATTTAAAGTTTCATCAGACTATATTTGTTTTCCTATAATCTTTTTGGTATAATTCTAAAAAATGTACTATTGTTTCCAATCAAAGGTGTTGTCTTTTTATGATGGGTTACATGGGTCATATTGTGATATATTCTGGTATTAATATTATAGGGTCCCTGAGTGCAAGGGATGCATAGTAACCCTTGCAAGGTCAGTTTTGGAATTGAATTCTATTGAGATATATTGATTTAGGAGATTTATTACGAAAATACTATTTGGGATGGGAAGGGGTTTCCCAGAGAAGTTTGATATGATTGAGATGGTTGAGGAATAGAATGTGGAATCACGTTGGATTTTGGGGTAAAAAAATCTTTTACTAATTTTTGTATGAAGGATGTGCTTGATAGGTAAGATAGGTTGAATGCCTATTCTAATTGGTTTAGGGTTATGGTCATCAATGGTTTATTTTATCATTATCCTTGATATTTAGGTATAATATGGGTAGAACATGGGTAGGCGCTTCGTGCTTTAGATCAATGCTGAATTGGTAGGTGATCATGCGATGGTACTTGGAATGAGCGAGATGTCTCAGTATTATTGAACACGATGCTCCAAGTGTGACATTTTTAAGTTGATATTGATTTGTAATTGAATAGTGGTAAATTTAATAGGTCAATCGGCCTAGTATTTGTAATTTTTGACTCATGGAAACATGAGTCAGATTGAATGATTATGTAATGTATGATCTTAAACCCATTTGGATTGGATAATATTGAGTTGATTAGTAGATAGAAATGAATAAGAGGGTTATTCTAGTGGATAAAATTAACTTGGGGGAGGAAGGTGAGTATAGGAAATAATTTTAAAGGAAAATACTTAATGTATGAATGAAAGTGTTCATTGGTTATTCAATGGGTATATTTGTTTTTTGGATAAGTGGAAAAGTTTATGTACTAGTATTTTGAGAATTTTTAGTGTTTCAGGGAAACCTAAGTGATGCGATGATGATATTTTTGTGGTGAGTACCACAGTTCCCATATATATTCATGATACCTTAAAGGGAATTGGTAATTATTGCACTTGGAGTGTAATGGGGGATGAGTGTGGCTCAAGACGAGTGGTATGTAAGTGATGATAGAACACATTTAGTGTGGTTGCCACTGAATGGTGTAGGGTATTCCATATGGAGGAGATCTTAACACTTACCATTATAATTTTTGACCCTCATTTTGAGGGGGTTAGTGAAAGTTGTTGCAAGAATTTTCAGTTTGCTGAGAGAAAGTTAGGATTTGAGTTTTATGTTGGAACTCAAAAATAAATTTTCCAATTACATTCTATAATTAATTTTTCTAATGGAATAGCCATGGGTAGTGGGGTAATTAAATTATTTTATCAGGGAAATGACAACAATAATCATATGGTTGGTGAATTTTATCAATTTTGAATGTATGACCCTCATGTTGGGAGGGTAGTAGATGTCATGAGACTAGAACATGGATGCTAGAGATTAAATTATATATCAGTATGAATGTAGTTCTAGATTTATCTATTTCCCTGGTAAATACGATAATTGGTATTCGAATGTGGTACCATATTGAGTTCGAGTGTTTGCATCAGGTTCGACATATAATTGTGCATGATCCAAGGGTGTGGAAAATTATAGGTGCATTAGTTTTTATAAAGAGAGTATAATGAAAGACTTGGTCTTTTGAGGAACTAACTCAAGAATCACATAAATATATAGAACATACATCATTGTGGGAATTTATATGATTATGTAATTATTTTGAATGTTAAGGCGTTGTGATTGAGTGTTGTAAAGATGTATTAGCAAGAGATGTAGATAATTTCAAGGATAGGTTTTTCTGTATAGGATAAACTTCTGTTTTTTTATCATTAGATGTGTATTACCAAAACATGATTCCATAATCACTGAGAGGAGAGGGGGTGAATCAGTGAAATATCTTTCTTTTATGTTTCCTTATATATGAAAAAAATTTTATCTCCTATTAATGACTTCTTTCTCTACTGAAACCAATTCAAACACACATTTACAAGAACACAATAATTTACAAGGTTAACTACCCAACAAGAGTAGCTAAATCCTTGATGTGGGTTGGATCCAATCCAATTACACACAACAAATTAGAAAATAATAATTTTGGGAGGAATAAAACAATTAGGATATTCCCTTACACTCGTTTAGAAGTATGATCAAAATAATAGTGTATGGGATTCATGTAGCATAAAATGATGTAATAATATTTTTGTAATGGACATGTTATGGTGCTTATTGATCAAATTTTACAAATATAATATTTTAAAAAAAATCATCAATTTCTTACCTAGAATCTTGTAAGAACCTTCTAGACTCTATCATAATACTCAATCTGGTATCCCAGTCTTATTCCCAAGTCTGATTTATCAATACAAAAATAATACTCTATTAGAATACCAGTGAAAAAAATCATAAACATCTTATTAATCAGTCTAAAAATCTCAATACGATATTCTCAATCCGATTATGTATCCCAATACAGTAACTATATGAGTGTGATCTTCCTCTTATTTTTCTTATTCTTCTTCTATTCTAAAAACATCTTAAAGAAAACAGAATTGAAAAGAATCTTCCTTCTAGAATGTCAGATCTTCTCTCCCCCCTTTCATGAGCAATGAAAGTCATAGAATACATGAGATACTCTACTCATATTTATCATCTCACATTAATGTTTTAATTGGGATCATGAAAAGTTTCCCTCCTTACCAAAAAACCTCAATCTTTAATCATCCATTAATGTCATATCTATCTTTGACACATTAAATTCCCCTTAAATTTCATATCTTTCATTGACATCTTCAACCTTACTTGAATTATAGATCTTCTCTTGACTTATATCCCTTAAATATTTCTAACAAATCTTGATACATATTTTTTATTCCCATTTTCCCATTATGATTCTACATCATGATGGTTGTCACGAACCAACCTAGATTGACCCAGAACTAGTCACCCAAGCTAGCCCACAATAAGGCCCAAGAGGCGTTCACAATTCTTCAAGGCTAGCGAAAATCACCAAGTGAATCGACAGAGTGATTATGCGAATGATTTCACCCAATATAAATAAATAAGATCATCAGACTGAATAAAGAGAAGCTCAAAAAAGTAGACCAAACAAAAAAACTATGTAAGATCTAAAAAAATAAAACTAACCAAACCTGATTATGAATAACTCCACGTGACCCTACCGGTCACCCTATAATCCTAAGAATCAACATTACCCATGGTGCTTGAGATCAAATTTAAACATAAAACATAGACTAAAAACAAGAATAATGTATAGGCATGAGTATTAAAACTTTGTAGGTATACCCAAGTAATCTATTCCCAAATTCATTTCTTCAAATAAAAGAATCATCAATTTTAGGTCTAAACTACGATATATAAAAGTATGTTTTTCATACATTACACCTTAATGTAAAACATGGTCCATTTCCCTTTTTATAATTCAAAACCAAATTATTTTTTTAATGAGGAACCATATGTATTTTAAAAGGGAGCTGAAATTTAAGCTATAAAGGAGAGAGTGAGTATAAAACATTTCAATAACTTTTTTCTATAACCATTGGAAAAATATTTATTTTTTTAGCTATAATCCACACTATTCTAGAATCAATCTCAATAATCATAAAACAAGGGAAATGGGAATAACACACAAGAGTATTTAGTCAACAATACACCAAAACAGTCATGCTAGTAGACATGGGTGAAACCTAAGAGCTCGTGATTAATCCAGAATGTATTATACATGTGACTCGTCCCAATGGCATTCCCTTACCAGATTACGTCGTAACACCCAAACATTCGATCGTCACCCTACTTGGCTTGATCGAGGGGCTCAATCCCATAGCAATAATAACAAAATATCCCCCTACTATGGGCTATTATCCAGTGTGTAATCTATACTAGTGTAGAAATGGTTCACCAAAAATTTGCTCACTATGCTAGGTTCCAATGTCACAAATAATAAGGGGTGATCCAACAATGCCAAACAAGAAATTCATCACATGCACATACATATATATCAAACATAAGAAACTCCCACACCATCTCACCCCTCGAGTTACCTAAAAGAACAAATCCCTTTCCTTTAAAATATTTTACCACAAGGGAGCCCCACACAATGAACCTCCCATCATACAACATAACCAAGGCAAGAGGACCATCCCAAGAGAGTATTTTAGATAAAAAGTTTTACTAAATGCCAACTGGTGTTCAGATGATTTTCTCATGTCAAACCATTTCTTAAAGAATCACATGCACAACACATTAAAAACCATAAACCCACTTGGAAACCCATTTAAGAAATCCAATTCACCACTTTAAATCTGACACAAATTTATAAGGACCAAAGGGGTATTTCATTAAACACTTAGTAAGAAGTTTTAATAAAATAGTTTCATTTGGTTCAAATATAGAGAATATCTTATTTATTTCATAATAAAAAATTATTCTAAAATACCAATTTACTAACTAGCATTAAATAAAAGTGTAAAAAAACATATCAATAAAACATTAATTTGATGGAAAATACATAGGGAAACCTAACTACAAATGGGAGCGGACCAAGGAGAATAATTCGGCACTTGATGCCTTTGATGAAGATAGTCCACAATTTCACACACATAAACTCCTATACATACATACCCCTTAATCTAATTCATATATTCCCCATTCCATGATGTAATATTTTCATGAAGGATATATATATATATATATACGTTCCTATGTATGTGTGTGAAACCCTCTAAGAGCCACAATACAATCTAGTTTACCCAAAGAGAAAAAATACTACCAAAGACTCTAAATAAAATTAAAAAAATAAACTGGGGTGGAAGCAACCAATAGAATCCATCGACCAAGCCTCTTTGAAAAACCTTACATAAACCAATATCCTTTGGAAAACCTAACATTCACCATTTAAAACAATCTTCATTATTTATTGAAATTTTAAAATCATATTCAACATGCCATGGGAACACACATTTCATTGAAAATCTGATTTCACTCATCAAAAGTTCACATTCTTGTTTAAAACCGTTTATTTTTACAAAAAAATGAGAACACTTAAATATCCAAGAGATATATCATAAATAATCAATAAACATTATAACATGGTAATTCTAAATAGACCATTAAAAATCATTTTTAAAGAACCCTCTCGTAATCCAATTTAAATTCAAAACCTCATCTTTTATTTAAAAAAAATCCATGCAACACTTTTTCAATACTTGACATTCCAAGTATCTCATGAGAAGTAATTCCTTAATGAATTCATTTTTAAAAAACAATTTTTTTAAAAAAACATGATATGATTTTAAAGGGATATAAGGGAAATGATATAAACAACTTACACATGCAGTTAATAAAAAAATAAATTTTTAAAAATATTTAAAATAGAAACGTCCTTCTCATCCATGAAAACTAAGGTTAAATTATATTTTCTCCTTAAAATCCATGAAACATAATTAATTTTAGCAATGTTAAATTAAAACATCAATTTAAAGCCCAAGCAATCAATTTTCCCATAAGTTAAAGGTTATAGAATGGGAAAACCTACCTAGAATCAAGTGAAGATGGTGTGAAACTTCAAATATGGGTTGAAGGGGACTCAAGAATGAGATCAAACACCCTAAAAACCAAAACCCAATCGATTTAGAACCCAAAACCCACCTAATGTTTGGCTGGAATCAGGACGCATCAAAGGGGAAGGAAGTAGTCAGGGGGAAAGGGAAGAATGAAGAGGGAAATCCCTAACCCAAGGAGATTCAAGATTATAACTGTGATGTAGAATGGTCAAGAATCATGGAAAAGAGGTGGGGTAGTCATTCCATATGCGATATCGTCCACGGGTTGTGTGATCTAGAGAAAAGGAGGGTAAAATTCCGCCAACCATGGGGGTCAAGCTAGAGAAATGTCATGTTGAAGAATGGCTAGACAAGGGGAGGTAGGTGTAATGGAGGTTTGGGTCGAAGGGGGTCTATATCGCACGACTGAAGGAGGGGGCGTGTGATGATGGGGGAAGGGGGAATAGATTAAGGTTTCATTTTTTATTTTGATTATTATTTAATTAATTCTATTTTAATGTTAATTAAATTGATTTATTTTAAAAATGAATTAGAAATTAATAAATGTTAAATAGTAAGTAAAAGATAAATAAAATAACCACAATGTATCGAGTTAGGGTGTGACAATTCTCCCCACCATGAAAAATTAATCCCTGATAAAGTCTCAAGAGATTCAATCGATTAGGGAAAAAAAGATGAACTACAACCCACTGAAAAACCTGAAAACTCAAAAACTAAAGATCCAACACTCACTTTAGTTTAAAACCCATATCTATATATTCCAAAAGGAAACAACAAGATCACCCTTAAAATAAACCCTCATCCAAGGAAAACATCACACAAGACCAAATAGATCGAAAAAACAATGAAGATATTACAAAGAATAGACTCACTCTTTTCTAAACACAACCCAATAAGAAAACCCTTAGACCTAACACAAAAACCATCGAAGAAACCGGTCGTGTGCTATTTATGATCTATGTGAGAATCCATTACATGACCCACTATCCAAGCCATCCAACTACTATGGTTGGGGTTAGGCAGAATGAAAATAAAGAAATTCTCCATCAAGAATGCCCGGAAGATAGATTCATTATAAGCTAATGTTATGGGGGGTATCCCCACTAAATTAGGAATCTAGAAAAACATTAATTTCTCAAGCTACAATAACTCTAAAAACCTAAAAAAACAGAAAATCGCTAATGAAATGAAGCATGGGACAAAAACACCATTATTATACATCAACAATATTAAAAATATTACAAAGACATTCACTTTAAAACAAAATTCCAAAAGGACCTTCAACATCATTCTTCACACCCAAAAGAATACATGACCATAGAATACATTAATTACCACAATAGAGAACATTCAAAAAATGACATTTTTGATTGAGCTATCTCCATTTCAACATTCATCCAACTGAGCTAGAAGGTTATCCAAGGATGTGGATTGGGCTCGATGTCACTTCCTGGATTCACCCTGGGAAAACCTTAAAAAATGACCTAAATATAAAAAGGTATGGCATATCCTAGGTGCTTTATGACATGAAAAATTATTACATCCAGGCTCCCCACACAGAAAACATAGCACGAACTTCTTCTTGGATGAATTTGGTGAGGTGGAAAATAATGGCCTTTTTGCCACTTCTCAACTTACTAGACGCTGCTAAATCAGATTTGATTGGAACTGTCATCCTCATGAATTCTTAAAAATCATTAGGAAATGAAGGAATAACATGAAGGAATTCTGATCCGAGACCTCTTTCAGTGAATCAAGAATTCAAAAACTCATCCCCCGGTAAGGTTTGGGAGATATGACACCAGCTCAGAGAAGCTTTTATCATATTGCAACACCATTGAATCACCCTACTTGAGACCTTACAACCTTGAACCCATTAGTATCTTCACTTCATCAGGGAATTATTATTGGATGAAAAAGTCTTTAAATTGTTCAAATGAAAAATTCTTATGTGGTTCAGCTTAAAGAAAATATTTCCACCATTCCTGATTTGGGGATTCTGACATGGAGGTGGAAGGATCCGGTTTAAGAGATTAAGGAGATTCAAGATGGACAAAAATTTCTTCAATATTCCATATCCATTCCTTATATTTCCCTGGTTATTAATAATCAAAGAAATGAAGAGGATTCTACTCTCAGGACCACTGGATGAACTACTACTATTAAGAACCACTAGGCTCTATATATGAAATGGAAAAAATGAAAAATCTAAAAGAAGATATTATGAAATGAAAGAAAAGCGATGAAATAACCACCAAAAAATGATTTTCAAGATCCCTTATAACTCAATGGAGATGTAATATGAAAACATGGACCACGAAACCATATCAAAACATATCATAAATCAAAACTCCAAGTATCATTTTCAATTAAAAAACCCAAACTCAAAACATTGTCTCAATTACAGCCCGAAACATAATAGCCAAATCCCAAAAAAGGAAAACTCCAAACACAAAAAGTTAGTATCATATACTCCCGCTTTTTAAAACATTTAAATTCCCCCTTTTGAAGAAAAATTTTAGAAAGCATAACAATCCTTACAAACCAAACACCAATCATTAGTATTCTATTTAGCCTCACATATATACATTCTCGTGCTATCTCAAACACCCGTCAACCTTTCACATACCACATATATACATTCATATAAATAAATTTTAGAACACATAGGAATACTATGAGTCAGATAAAAGAAACACTATCACTTTCAAAATCACTTAAAATAATTCCCCAACCAAATTTAAAACATATCATTGTCAAAGAAAAAAATTCTCAAATTCCACATTCATTATTTTCCAATTTCAAATCTCAAAAAACTTTAAAAAACCACCAAAACATTGTCCAAAATGACTCCCATTTTCAAAATAACCCATTTCACTTCCAACCAGATTCAATGGTTTTGGTTTTGAAAATATAATTTTTGATTAACCAATCATCATTTTTTAAACCAAACATCTTTTTAGAATCTAAATAAGAATACCCCAATTCCATCCTAGGCCATCCTTAAGTACAAATGAATGTAACTAACCACTTAACAGGTAAAATATCCCAAACAATATAAAGGACCCAAAACAACACACCATGGGAAACTAGTGTCACTGGGTAACTTATCCATATCATTTGCGGCCATATTCCTATAAAACCACCATCATAAGGAGACATTCAAGAAAATTTCCTTGTGTCTATATGGATTTCCAGGCATTGCAAGCTCACTCAGACAACCGACCCAACTCTCCTCTAATTTCCCCTTATAACTAGAAACCCAGAAGAACCAAATAAACAAAGAAAACCCAAAATTCCAATGGTAACTCAAGGTTCGGTCCAAAAAAGTGTTAGACAGACACTCTCGAAGACCAACACACCAAGCTCCGATAATCCTACTGCTTTTACCTAGAATTCACAAATAAAAAAGGGAACTCTGAAAGCTATGTCCTTGAAGTTACCTACCTCTAATATCATATTGTCACGAACCAACCCCATTTGAGCTTGAACTGGTCACCCGAGCTAGCCTACAACAAGGCTCGAGAGGCATTACTGTTCCTATCATGCTGGAAACAAGTTCCAAGGGAAGTAAAAAAGTGACGATGAGAATGATTTCACCCAGAATAAATAAATAGAACTAAGGTAATAAATAATGGAACACTCTAAAAAAGTCCAAACAAAATGACTAAGTAAGATCTATAAATAAATAAAACAAACTGAACCTAATTATGAATAACTCCACATGACCCTGTGACTCATTCTCTGATACAAAAACTCAACATTTCCCAAGGCGATCGAGATCAAACTAAAACCTTCACCTAAGACTAAAAACAACAATGAATTATTGGTGTGAGTATTCAAATTGAGTAGGTGTACCCCAAGTAATCTATTCCCAAAATCATTTCATTTAAACAAAAGAATCATCAATTTTAGGTTTGAACTACAATATATAAAAGTATGTTTTTTCACACATTTTCCAATTAAAAAAATATCATGGTCCATTACCATTTTTACCATTTAGAACCATATTATTTCTTAAGTAAGAACCATATTCATTTTAAAAAGAGAGGTGAAATTTTATTTATATAGGATAGAGTGAATTTAAAACATTTCCAAAACCTTTTTACATACCCATTTAAAAAAAACTTTACCATTTTAGCTATAATCCACACCATTCCAAAAGAAAGCTCAATAATCATGAAACTAGGGAAACGTGAAATAACACACTAGAGTATCTTTCGAACAATACATCAAAACATTAATTCCAGTATAGATGGGTGAAACCTAAGATCATGTGAATAATCTAGAATGCACTATACATGTGACTCATCCTAAAGGAATGATCTACCTGATGACGTCATAATGCACAAATGCTTGATCATCGACCTACCTGGCCTGATTGAGGGGCCTAATCCCATAGCAATAAAAAATATCCCCCTATTATGTTCCACTAGCCAGTGCATACTCTAAACTAGTATGATAATTGTTCACAAAAAATTGGCTTGAACTACTAGGTTCACATGTCATGAATAATATGGGGGTGATCCAAAAATTCCAAACAAGAAATCCATCACATGCACATACATATATAGAACACCTAAGCAACTCCTACAAGAAGTAACCCCCCCCCCCCCCCTCGAGTTACCCCAAGGAACATGTACCTATCCTTTCAACTATTTCACCACAAGGGATTCCCACATGACGAACCTCCCTACCTAAATCATAAACAAGGAAAGAAGACCATCTAAGGATAGTTTTTAAGATAACAAGTCTTACAAAAATTCTAACCATGCCTCACATGATTTTCTCATGTCAAATCATTTCATAAAGAAGAATACACACACAATTTTGAAAACTAGAAATACATTGGGGAACCTATTTAAGAAACCCAACTCAGTTTTTTAAATCCATAGCACATTTGGAAGGTCCAAAGGTGAATTTCATCAAAAACCTAGTAAGAAAATTTATAAAAATATTTTCATGTAATTCAAATACAAAGAGGTTCTTACTTTATTTTGTAACAAGAAATTATTTTAAAATCCCTTAATTACAAACTAGAATTAAATAAAAGTGAAAAAACAAGAAATTAATAATTCGTTAATTTAAATGAAAATGCATAGGGAAACCTACCTCAAAATAGGAGTGTACCAAGAAGAAAAACTTGGCACCAGATGCCTTTGATGAAGATCTCACCCAACTGTGCACACATACACTCTTATATATATATACACCCCTTAATTTGATGAACATATTCCCCGCTTCAGGAGGTAATATGTGCAAGGATGATTTATATATATAGGTATAAATACATATATATGTGTGTGGAACCCTCTAAGGAGCCACCAGAAAATCTAATTAACCCACAGAGAAACCAAATATTACCAAAGAATCTAAATAAAATTGAAATAATAAAATGTGGTGGAAGAAACTAACCAAATCCCTGGGACAAGCCCCCTTTTAAAACCTTAAATAAACTAGGAAAATTTTGAAAACCTGAATTTCACCATTTAAAACCATCTACAATTTATATTGAAAAGTGAACATCATGTTCAACATGCCAAGGGGACACACTTTTCATTGAAAATACCATTTCACTAATTAGAAGTTCACATGACTCTTTAAAACCATTTAATTTTTGAATCAAAATAAAAACATTTAAACATACAATAGATATATCATAAATCATCAAAAACTATCATTGCATTTTAATTACAAATAGGCCTTTACACTTCCATTTTAATGATCCCTCTTTAAATCCAATTTCTATTAAAAAACACACAATTTATTAAAAAAAACAATGCAACACTTTTTTTAATACTTTCCATTTCATATATCATAAGAAAACTAATTCCTTAATGAATTAATTTGCATGCATCCAAAATAATTATTATAAACTTGATATGATTTTATTGGGCTATCCCAGCAAAGATATAAAGAAATGAAACATGTATTTAATAAAAAATCATTTTTAACAAATATTTAAAATAGAAATGATGTCCTCTATCCATAAAAACTAAGTTAAAATTCAATTTTCTCTATAAAAATCCATAAAAAATTGATATTAACAATGGTAAATTAAATCATCAACCTAAAGGACAAAAAATCAACGGTTCTAAAAAGTAATGGTTATGTGATGGGAAAATATACCTTAAATAAAGCGCAGATGGTGTGAAGCTTCAAATATGGGTTGAAGGGGACTCTAAAATGAGATCACACACCCTAAAAACCAAAAAATATATAATTTAGAACCAAGAACTGACCTAGGGTTTGGCTGGAATTAGGATACAATGATGGGGAATGAGGAAATCTAAGGGAAAGGGAAGGAGGAAGAGAGAAAACCCTAACTTAACGAGATTCAAACATAGAATCATGAGGGAGAATGATCAGAAACCATGAAAAAGAGGTGGGGTAGTCGCACCATAGGGGACCTCATTCAGGGGTTGTGTGAGCTAGAGAATGGGAGGGGTAAATGAAGCCAACTATGGGGGGTCATGCTGGAGAAATGTCGCACTGTATAAGGGATGATCAAGGGGAGGTAGGCGTGATGGAGGTCTGGGTTGGAGGGGGTCGGCATCACGCAATAGAGGGGGGTGCACATGATGATGGGGGAAGGGAGAATAGATTAGGTTTTCATTTTTTTATTGTTATTTAATTAATTAAATTTTAATTTTAATTCAATTGATATAAATTAAAAAAAAGACTCTAGAAGGAAGAAAAATTAAATAGGAATTCAAAGATAAATAAAATTACCATAAGGTGCCAGGTCTGGGTGTAACAATGGTCATCTTTATTTCTTGAAACACTTTTAGATATTGAACTGAAGACTTATTAAAAATATTTAGTCTGATTTTGATTCCAATTTCTATTTCTGAATAATATTTCATCATTAAGATAAAGTTATTTGGTCACTTTGATTTTCTAAGAAAACATGTAGAAAAATCAGAACTGAGGATATTTCATTATGTTGTTATGAACAACCTAAAAAAATATCTCCCCCATTCTGATTTTTTCATTAAAATATAAGTATATATTTAAAAAAAATTATTCATTTAATTTCTATCCACCAAATGTTTGAAAGAAAACATTTGTATTTTCATTATGATTCTTGGAACCAACTCTCATTCTGATTTCTTCATTACGATGGAGAAATCATATTATTTCTAAATTCTCCAACTTCTTATACTCCCACTTTTCTAAATATGATATAAAAGATCTTTCATAACTTAACTTCTCTCTCATTTCTAATTATGATACTTATCAGCTTCATTATATGAATATTTAAATCTTTCAGATTTTGATATGAATAAAAACTAGCACCTTTAGTTCCTTTTATTATGATCAAGAAAACCATCCCATCCGTCAAACAAGTCTGAATTGCATGATCTGATGCCAAAATGATTTTACTTCAGCAACTACCTTATTCCACAAAATGTTTCTTGTAAGCAAACCATTCTTCATTACTTTGATTATGTTGAAAATAAACTTTAGCATAATCTCACTTTTCAAGGAATTTATTGTAACCTCCCACCATCTTCTTTTTAATATGAAACTAAATATGATTTTTTGAATATGATAGGTTTGAATAGAATTTTAAGTATCATTTCTCCCAATATAATGCTCAATATGATTTTTATCACATGTTCTCCCCTTTAATTCATCAATCTTGCATTATAATATTCTTAAACAAATTATCATTTTTTTGAATTATAAAAAATAAAATCATAGTCATATTTATATTAGATCCATACAGAATCCAATTCTATTCTTTATTATGATCAAAACCTCACTCTAGACTCAAGGAGAGTCAGATGAAACTTTTATTCCATAAAAACTATTCTCAATACGAAATAATTTTAATGCACCATGAGTCTGATTTCCTGAATAAGAGTTTTTGAGTCTGACCACAAGTTTTAAAATGTGAGGTGATTTTATTTCCTTGACCAAAAAAAGAAAAAAATATTGACACAAACTACTTATAACTTCCAAAAAACTTCTCCAGCTATCTTGGTCCCAACAATCTCCCCCTTTGGATTTTTTTGTCAACCATGGTTTCTAAATACATGAAAATTGTAACCACAAGTTAAGGATTGCTTATCAATAATTCTTATCCTATGTGTGATAACTCATTGTAAGAAACAATCATCACTGTATGAAAAACCATTCTTTCCCGAATTAGTTATTCTATAAAAGCTTCCTCAACTTTCCTTTCTCATCTTTCTTCCTCATCTTTTCTTCCTCATCTTTATACCTCAACTTTTCTTCCTCTACTTTATTCATCATCTTTCTTCCTTTTCCTTTATATTTATCTTGTCTTCACTTCATCAAAATCACCGGAATAGATAATTTTTTTTCTAAAACTACTTCAAAAAATAGTTATAATAGTTCCAAAATAAAAATAATGAAATGATAGATTTCCAACAACCCCCCTTTTGGAATACTTCTATATGGATTGATTTATGAATCAATTCTTCCCCTTTAGAACACTATCCAAAGGTAAGATGTGAGAGGGGACAATAATTAGTACCTCAACTGTAATACCCTGAGATTTTATGAGAAGTATTCTTTTTAATTTACTTGATATCTTGTGTTTTATACTACACAAATATTATCTTGAGCTATAATCAACATTGTATTAGCTTGTAGTATATGCAATACTATTCTTGAATCGTGTTACACACAATTTCAAGTTCATTTAATAGAAGTTAGACTATGAAACATTGAGTGTATATATATATAGATATTCAATGTATAAATGAAATATGGTTGGATTATATTATATGCAATAACAAAAAAATATTTCACTACACGCAACCCTGACTTGGCTTGCATTACACGCAATCGTGACCTTCTTTGATAGCATGTGTTATACGCAATACACAGTTTCACTAAACAACGATATATTATTAAAATATTATATAAACTAGCCATTATGAATAGTAATACCCACTTTTTGAAATTTTATAAATTTTATCTTTCAAAATGCACTTAATTTTTGGATTCGGAATATCAAAATTAGCCTAGGGTGAAGTTTTTGGTATTTTTCTGAAAACTTTCAATTTTTGATGAATAGTGAAAACACTGGGATACGATTTAAAAACCGAATTTTTATTTAAATAAATATGTATTTTATTTAAATTTATTTTAGGTAAAAATTGATACATAATACCTATATAAGTTCAATGTAATTCTTTAGAGTCATTTTATAATAATTTTAGATATATAAAATTTTTATTAAACTTTTCACCGTCTTTTACCCACCTCTTAGGAGAATTTGAAAATTTACATAAAACTTAATTTTATCACTTCTGCGAGTAAAATTTCAATAATCTGAGAGACACAGTTAATATCATGGATTTAAATGTGGTTCAATAAGATAAAAATAATTTTTGGTGAATAGTACCTTTTTACTTTTATTTACCACAGTTAAAAGTAAATAGGTTAATTAAGGTTAAAAATGATATTATTATTACCCTAACTCATGTCCTAATTCTATTGGATAAGTGTAATCCGAGAAAAAATAACCTTCAGAATAAAATATTACCATTTAGGTCCACTTGGATTTGATTAGGACATTTATTATTATTTTATTTAAAGAAGAGTTAAAATAGTTAAAATCAAAGTTTAATAACTAAAACATTTTTAATATAGGGTTATACATAAGATAAATTCAACTATAAATATTAATTATAAATATAAAAATATTTCCTACATAATGGTGTTTTATTTATAATTTTTAGACATTAAATAAAATAATTTTTTTATGACACAATGATGATGTAGTAATTACCTTATTAATGAAATATTAACATAATTGATGTTATAAATACCCAAATAAATGTAATTTGAGACATTTTAGGAATTACACTAATTATATAGGTTAATATGATATGTTAGTATTGATTCAATTAACTTTTTTTGAACTAATCATGCTTTTTCAAAAAAAATCAATTACCAAATAGTGTCAATATATACATAAAATAGTTTTTAAAACAAATATTATATTATTAATTTTTATTGTATTCCTAAAAATCTATGGTTTGTCCAAATGACTTAGATAATATTATATATATGAATAATGAACCACTTGGGGTTCTTTTGGCTTGTTATAGTAAGTTTATTAACCATATAGTGTAAGAAAACAAGAAGACATGGTAAAAGTTAAATTATTTAACTTAGAGTTAAATCTAAATGATAAGGTTAAAATACTAAACTAAACTTGTCTAAAACCTATTGTTTGAGATTATTTCGACCCATACCTACTTTATCTTCTAAATAAGTCACTTTGGAGCCATTATTAACCGAATGTGACTTTATTATAAAATAATATTTTATGTTTTTCTTTAAAGTGCCCCTCTCCTCCATTATAAAAGGGAACCTACTCCCTCTTATCTTTACACATTTTTGAGCCTTAAAGATCGGCCAAACCCTGCCCATTTCCCTTATCAAATTCCCTAGAAACATCCTAGAGGTTCTGGTCTCCTCAGAAGACTAACTCTAGAGCCTTAAGAGGAAGCTTAAAAGAGGTGCGCCGAAGAAGAGGTAATTTCTTCTACCAATTCTTTCAAGTTTCTTTCTTCTTCAACATCATCTTATTTAGTTGTTTTATAATAAATTAATAACATAAATATCACTAATATAATTATATTTTATTATAAATATGAAACAACCCCATTTCACCTTCCATCCATCCTATGGAAAATGAAATCACCGCGTGTGCGTATGTACGGAATACCATCTCCACGCCATGGTTTAATATGTTTTTCCACCACCTTACATGGATGGGTATAACAGTGTAAAGAATAACTGTATATATTTATTATAATATCATACTAATTCTGAGATATTATATCATCCACTCCAATTAAAATCAATAATTATGGGAATGATATCATCGCTCGTGCGTACGTACAGATTAATGTCTCCACGACGCGATGAGATTCATTCTCCATGTTAACCATTCAAGAATGATTATAAAGTATATATAATGAATAATAATGAAATATATGACATGATAAAGAAATTGGATTTATGTATATGTATATATATATATATATATATCTCATCTACTTACTTCCATTCAAGTCAATAAGGAAAGGAAAACAACGTTCATGCGTACGTACGGCCTACCGTCTCCATAAACGGTGTATTTAATTTCATTAATCTATCTATTATATATATATATATATACTGAATATATATAATATATAAATCATTATTTACATTCTGGAAGCAAGTAAATCATAATATAAGTAATAATAATATCAAGAACAATAAGTCCAAACATGATGCTTTAACATGGAATTTACAAAAGAACGGGTAATATAAAGTCATAAGTGAACCATATATGATATCATAACGATGAATATAATTTTATAATAAGTAAATGACAATATTTAAATCATTATACTGGAGGTTTGGATACATACGAAGAATATCGGACCTAAGGTAAGGGATAATTATTTCAATCTCGTTTTTATCCAAGATTGTTTATTCGTAAGTATTTACTGTGGTTATATTTATCATCCACATCCATGTATTCTAAAAATGTTTTCATAAAATGCCTACCATTCTTCCATGTATTTTTGAAGTCATTTTTACCTTTTTTTTACTTTTACCACATGATATGGAAATAATCTTTCTTTTATTTACCATACGAGTCACTTTTTGACTTTTCCGGTAAAAGTAAGAGGAGAATGTTTTTTTAACTTATACGGCATGAACGGATTTTTACGGTTTCATAACGCCTTATTTTCCTGAATCTTACTCTAAAATATTTAATGAATATATTCAACAAAATCCATTTCTTTTAAAATCACATGGCATTTTTTGAAAAGAAAATGATTTTGAAGAAGAAAGGATATTTTCCTCAAGAATTCATTTCAAGTGTTTTGTCAAAACTATTTTCCATCTAAGATGACATTATTTAGTATGATTGTGTTTCACGTATAATGTCTTAATGATTTACATGGTTTCACTTTTCTTATGATTAAATGATATCCATTTTTTATATGGATTATGTTTTGATGTGATGATGTTTATGAAACCCATTTTATTCTTTGGGTTGTGATTAATGATTTATGTTTATATTGTGGCACATGTAGGAATGATTTCATTATGATATGGTTGGGACCTATATCTCCCTTTAATGCATTGGGTAAAGATTTATATCTCATGATATAGACATG
This sequence comes from Viscum album, assembly GCA_963277665.1. Taxonomy (NCBI): domain Eukaryota; kingdom Viridiplantae; phylum Streptophyta; class Magnoliopsida; order Santalales; family Viscaceae; genus Viscum; species Viscum album. The sequence continues at coordinate 1,567,342,415 of OY728161.1, forward strand.
GCTGGAATGGTAAGTTAATCCGGTTCAGTGATACAAGACTGGAACGAGGAGTGCACTCAATTCAGAAAGGGACTTTGTCCACTAAGATAGTCTTGGAAGAAATGCCTTGGATACTATGGAAATAATATCATGTTCTTAATGGTTTTCCATAATTAAATGTTTTATTCCCATTATATTTTATCATTATTAATGTTCCTTTATGATCTATTCCTTATGTACTACCAAGATTTATTTCACAACTCAATATTTTGATGTTTAAACTTTATGTTCATGTTTTGAAGTTCAAATGTATATGGTTTGTTTTATTTTCTCTATGCTTACCCTTACTGAGCATTTAAGCTCACCCTTTATATGTTCTCATTTCCCCAGGATATAAAGAAAGGTTTTAGCTAAAAAAATGGAAGATCTTTATGGGAGATGTTGAAGATCTTTCACCAAGATTAGAAGATTATGATCCAAGTTTCCAAAGACACTAAACTATTACGTTCCTTTGGTGTTTGTTTTTGTTATGTATTAAGTATTCCACAAAATTAATATAATGTCTATGTACGCCAAGCTATGGGTCTCTACAGTTGGTATCAGAGGAAAAGGAGGTAGGAATGAATCCGATCCTTGGGAACTCTCATATGTGACCGTTGGACGAATCATGGCTCTCCGCCCAAGGGATTAATGAGGAAATGGATGCCACTAGGGATGGTGGTGTGTCCCACCCAGAGGGTGTATCGTCCCATGGAGTGCCTTGATAGGTATCAATTATAGTCCATTAAAAGTAATTCCAGACCACTACAGTTGGTATCAGAGGAATGGTTTAGTTAACCTTTGGAAACTAGGACGCAAAAACATTAGAGAGATCCCTAGAGATATTTATAAGGTATATCTATAGATGTACAAAAGGTTTAGTATAACTATAGGTAACAGTCCTAGAGTTATGTTGACGATAATGAATAGCCTAGGGTGAACCTAAGGTATCATGGATTAAAGAATTTGTGATAAGTTAGACATCCCATGAGTTACTTTTAATGATTATGTGGTTCATCGTTATTTTAAATGTTTCTTACACTATGGTTTCTGGTTTTAGTCAATGGTGGAAATGATAAGGAATTCAGTTAACGTTGATTCTGATGGACAAATTCGTGACTGTGATCAACAAAATCATGTAATTCCTAGAGGTAAATATATTGTAATTATGCCGAATCAATCATCATGATATATGATTAACAATGTGAGCTTTGGTGGTATTTCTAAGTCATCAGATAAGAGGAAGACAAACTTTTATACATGTTCTCATGGAGAGGAACATAGATGAAGGAAGATGAGGCTTTATACGTATCAAGAAGAATTGAATAAGAACCTTGAGGAGTACCTCAAATGTAGGGGAAGATGTTATCTGTGTGTAGAAAAGGGTCATAGATTGACAGACTGTTATGGAGTTAAATGTCTTATTTGTGGAGAACAAGGGCATTAACCAACTCAATGCCCTGACCTAAGAGGTTACTTCTAAATCAAAGAAGGACTTATTCTATTACAATCATTTAAGATAAAGGATTGAAGTGTTTATGTATCGGTATTCAAGAATAATTTTTTTGAGGTACTTTTATGGTATATTGGAATATTTTTGTATTAGTCTATTGTGGTTTTCAATAATTTTATGGTACGAGTAACCATTAAAAGTGATTGAAATATTTTTGGAAAGTAGATGATATGCGTATAATGAAGGGATAAGGAGAGAATGAAATTATTGATAAATATTCATGAGATCATGAATGGTATAAGGACAAAGTGATATCATGGTTTGAGTATATAGAAATTTTTGGATTTTGGTATGTGGAAAGAATTAACTTTTGACAGCATTCATGTTTTCACTAAGGTTCAATGGGTATTCATTTTTCAAAAGAATACGGGATTAAGGTATTCACATGTTTGGAATGTGACCAACAAGATATATTGTATGATATATGGGGGATAAATGATGGTATTCACATGCTCGGAAGATGACATTTCTAGTAATTGTTTTCTTTATACTATGAGCTTGGACAGAAGTTTTTTGGATAAGCCTAAAGATTGGAATGGATTATGTTGGAAATAAGTTATTATTGATTAAGGCTAGAACTTTTTTCGATATTATTGATGGAATTTTATAATAATGTAGTTTTAGAAAAAGGGAAAACCTGTAGGATGGGCGACAACCCGTCGTGTCAGAAAAGGCTGTGGGAATCGAACCCACAACCGAAGTGCGACATGACTTTATCGCCTACCACTAGCCTACAGGAAGTCCCTATTTAGTAGAAACTAGTTTTATTTTATTAATCGGTATGATAGATGAAGTATAAGTCCATTTTAGGAACCATATACGATTAATCTCACCATATATGGACTTATGTATATAACTTTTAATAAACTTATGTTAGAGATATATGGAATGACCTATCATTCTATCGCATGATCTGCTAACACTTCACGGAAGAAAAATTCAACTTCATTTCTTTAAGAGATGAAGTGGAAATTGTTCAAGGCATGAGCAATGGTAAGATTGTACCAAAATCAAGTAAGTATTTCTTTTAATTCAAAAATTCTTCAACATTATGGAAATGATCTTGAAAACCAAAAATGTTGTCCTAGTGCCCTCATATCTGATTAATCGGACGGTACCTTAGATCATCACAAATTTATTGTTTTGCTATTCTTGGATTTTTCATAGCTATGTTCTCTACCACTCTCCATCAGAACATGATGATTATATTTCTCTTCCATATCCATATTTTCACATATATTCTACTATGTGGAAACCCAGTGATGAGTTACTTTGGGAATCAATTATTTTTCTAAAGTTCCTTTTTAAAATGATGATTTAGTATTCCTTTTTAAGATGTGGGTTTCTATTAAAGAAACTTTTAAGTAGAAAACCATTTATAACCCCGATGAATTTCGAGGGCGAAATTCATTTTAATGGGGGTAGAATGTAATGCCCTGAGATTTTATGAGAAGTATTCTTTTTAATTTATTTGATATCATGTGCTTTATGCTACACCGAGGTTATCTTGCGCTATACACAACATCGTATTTGCTTACAGTATACGCAACACTATTCTTGGATCATGTTACACACAATTTCAAGTTCGTTTAATAGAAGTTATTCTATGCAAAATTGAGTGTATATATATATAGTTATTCAATGTATAAATGAAATATTTTTGGATTCTGTTATACACAACAACAAAGGAATCTTGCACTACACGCAACCCTGACTTGGCTTTCATTACACGCAATCACGACCTTCCTCGATAGCGTGTGTTGTACGCAATACTCTGTTTCACTAAACAGCGATATGTTATTAAAATATTATATAAACTAGTAGTTATGAATAGTAATACAAACCTTTTGATATTTTATAAATTTTATCTTTCAAAATGGACTTCATTTTTGGATTCTAAATATTGAAATTAGCCTAGGGTGAATTTTTGGTATCTTTCTGAAAACTTTCAGTTTTTTATGAATAGTGAAAACACTAGGATACTATTTAAAACCCAAATTTTTATTTAAATAATTATTTGTTTTATTTAAATTTATTTTAAATAAAAATTTATACATAATACCTATATAAGTTCAATGTAATTCATTAGAGTCATTTTATAATAATTTTAGATATATAAAAATTTTATTAAACTTTTCACCGTCTTTTACGAACCTCCTAGGAGAATATGAAAGTTTACATAAAACATAATTTTACTTCTTCTGTGAGTGGAATTTCGAAAATCCAAGAGACATAGTTAATATCAAGGAGTAAAATGTGGTTCAATAAGATAAAAATATTTTTTGGTGAATAGTAACTTTTTACTTTTATTTACCACGGTTAAACGTAAATAGGGTAATTAAGGGTAAAAATGATATTATTATTACCCTAACACATGTACTAATTCTATTGGATAAGTGTAATTCGAACAAAAACAACCTTAGGAATAAAATATTACACTTTAGGTCCACTTGGATTAGATTAGAACATTTATTATTATTTTATTTAAAGAAGAATTAAAATAGTTAAAATCAAAGTTTAATAACTAAAACATTTTTAATATAGGGTTATACATATGATAAATTCGACTATAAATATTCATTATATAGATAAAAAATATTTCCTACATAATGGTATTTTATTTATAATTTTAGACATTAAATAATGTAATTTATTTATGACACAATGATGATACAGTAATTACCTTATTAATGAAATAATAACATAATTGATGTTATAAATACCCAAATAAATGTATTTTGAGACTTTTTATGAATTAAACTAATTTTATAGGTTAATATGACATGTTATTATTGATTAAATTAACATTATTCGAACTAATCATGCTGTTATGGTTTTCACAAAAAATCAATTACCAAATAGTGTCAAAATTGACATAAAATAGTTTTTAAAACAAATATTATATTATTAATTGTTATTCTATTCCTAAAAATATACGGTTCGGAAAAATGACATAGATAAGGTTATATATATGAATAATGAACCACTTTGGGTTCGTTTGGCTTTTTATAGTATGTTTATTAACCATATAGTGTAAGAAAACAAGAAGACACAGTAAAAGTTAAATTATTTAACTTAGAGTTAAATCTAAATGATAAGGTTAAAATAGTAACCTAAACTTATCTAAAACCTATTGGTTGAGTGTATTTCGACCCATACCTACTTTATCTTCTAAATAAGTCACTTTGGATCTATTATTAACTGAATATGACTTTATTATAAAATAATATTTTATGTTTTTCCCTAAAGTGCCTCTCTCCTCCCTTATAAAAGGGAACCTCCTCCCTCTTCTCTTTACACATTTTTGAGGCTTAAATCACGGACAACCGCCACCCATTTCCCTTATAAACTTCCCTAGAAACATTATGGAGGTTATGGTCTCCTAAAAAGACCAACTCTAGTGCCTTAAGAGGAATCTTAAAAGAGGTGCGTCGAAGAAGAGGTAATCTCTTCTATCGATTCTTTCAAGTTTCTTTCTTTTTCAAATTCTTCTTCAACTTCTTCTTCATTAGTTGTTTCATTATAAAGAAATAACATCATTATCACTAATATAATTATATGTTATTATAAATATGAAACAACCTCATTTCACCTTCCATCCAGCCAATGGAAAACGAAATCACCGCGCGTGCGTACGTACGGAATACCGCCTCCACGTCGTGGTGTAATCTATTTTTACACCACCTTATATGGATGGGTATAATGGTGTAAAGAATAACTATATATATTTATTATAACATCATGACGATTCTGAGATATTATATCATCCACTCCAATTAAATTCAATATTTATGGGAACGATATCATCGCTTGTGCATACGGACGGATTACCGTCTCCACAACGCGATGAGATTCATTCTACATGTTAACCATTCAAGAATTATTATAAAGTATATATAATGAATGATAAGTAAATATATGAAATGATAAATATACTAGATTTATGTATATATATATGTCATCTACTTACTTCCATTCAAGTCAATAAGGAAAGGAAAACAGCGTTCATGTGTACGTACGGCCTACCGTCTCCATGAACGGTGTATTTAATTTCATTCATCTATCTATTATATATATATACTGAATATATATGATATATAAATCATGAATTACATTCTAGAAGTAAGTAAATCATGATATAAGTAATAATAATATCAAGAACAACAAGTCCAAACACGATGCGTTAACATGGAATTTACAAAAGAAAGGGTAATATAAAGTCATAAGTGAACCATATATGATATCATAACAATGAATATGATTCTGTAATAAGTAAAGAACATTATTTAAATCATTATAAAAGAGGTTCGGATACATACGAAGCATATCTGACCTATGGTAAGGGATAATTATTCCAATATCATTTTTATCCGAGATTGTTTATTCGTAAGTATTTACTGGGGTTATATTTTTCATCCACATCCATGTATTCTAAAAATGTTTTCATAAAATGCATACCATTCTTCCATGTATTTTTAAAGTAATTTTTACCCTTTTTTGACTTTTACCACATGAAATGGAAAGAATCTTTCCTTTATTTACCATACGAGAAACATTTTGACTTTTCTGGCAAAAGTATGAGAAGAATGTTTTTTTAACTTATACGACATGAATGTATTTTTATGTTTTCATAACGCCTTATTTTCATGAAGCTCACTCTACAAGATTTAATGAATATTTTCAACAAAATCCTTTTCTTTTAAAATTGTGTGGCATTTTGTGAAAAGAAAATTATTTTCAAGAAGAAAGGATATTTTCTCAAGAATTCATTTCAAGTGTTTTGTCAAAACTATTTTCCATCTAAGATGACATTATTTAGTATGATTGTGTTTCAAGTATAATGTCTCTATGATTTACATGGTTTCACTTTTCCTGTGATGAAATGATATCCATTTGTTTTGTATGGATTATGTTCTGATGTGATGATGTTTATGAATCCCATTTTATTCTTTGGGTTGTGATGAATGATTTATGTTTATGTTGTGGAACACGTAAGAATGATTTCATAATGAGATGGGTGGGACCTATATCTCCCTCCAATTCATTGGGTAAATATTTATATCTCATGAGTTAGACATGGCTGGAATGGTAAGTTAATCTAGTTCAGTGATGCAGGACTGGAACGAGGAGTGAACTCGTTGCAGAAAGGGACTCTGTCCACTAAGATGGTTTTGGTAGCAATGCCTTGGCTACTATGGAAATCATATCATGTGATTAATGGTTTTCCATAATTAAATGTTTTATTCCCATTATATTTTATCATGATTAATGTTCCTTTATGATCTATGCCTTACGTACTGCCAAGATTGTTTTCACAACTCAAGATTTTGATGTTTAAACTTTATGTTCATTTGTTGAAGTTCAAATGTATATGGTTTGTTTTATTTTCTCCATGATTACCCATAATGAGAAATTGAGCTCACCCTTTATATGTTTTATTTTCCAAAGGATATAGAGAATGGTTTTAGGTAAAAAATGGGAAGATCTTTATGGGAGATTTTGAAGATCTGTCACCAAGATTAAAAGATTATGATTCAAGTTTCCAAAGACACTAAACTATTACGGTCCTTTGGTGTATATTTTTTTTATGTATTAAGTATTCCTCAAAATTAATATAATTTCTATGTACGCCAAGTTATGGGTCTCTAAATCAACCTTGATGAGAATGAGGTTGGACGATCGTGTTCAACTTTAATTTATAAAAAATGATTTGTTAGTAAAGGTTCTGGGAATATATCAGTAACTTCGTCAAATGTAGGAACATACTCCAGTTTCAATTCATTATTCTTCACTTACTCTTTGATGAAGTGGTAGTTTATGTTAATATTTTTTGAATGTTATTATTGTTTTTTATTCCTTTCAACATTGATTTCACTTTGATTATCACATCCAAAGAGAAAGGTTAACATTAATTCAACATGTATGCCTTCCAATTAAGTTTTCATCCACATAAGTTGGTTAGTGGATTAAGAAGATATAACATATTTATCATCCACTGAACTAAAAGTTATTGAATTTTGTTTCATTTTATTCAAATTAACACAAATTATTCCTAGAAATAAAACTTTACTGGATGTGGATTTTCTATAATCAATATTTTCTTCCCAATCAGTATCTTAATACCCAAACAATTCAATACATTCTAAGATATCCTACCTAGTTCTGAAATTTTTCATAGCTTTGATATAAATGAAAATTATTTTTCAAGAAAGTAAATGTTATTCTTTAGGATCACTCTTAAATGTTTCAAATAACATAACAACATAAAAAAATTTCAGATATTATGGTATTCAAATATAAATAACTTCTAATCAGATTTCAAAACAATTTATGACAAACTTAGTTAACTTCCCCATATTTAGAAATTTGGTTACACTGAATTTAATATGAAAAACTAGTTTCTAATTTTCCATGCCAAACTTATTAAGAAGTTCTTTAGAAAACATTTATTTATAAATAAAAATGTTTTTCATAATTTGTAATATTTTTATCCTAAGAAATTATTTCATTTATACCGACATGGACATTAAAAAAACGTTTTCATAACTTTAGAAACTCTTTCACAAGTTCATTCACCATTCCAAATAAAGAAAATGTCATCAACATAAACAATTAGAATGAGGGATCACTCGTGACTTTCCATCATGTAATGATTTCTATCATCTTATCACTACTTAAAATACAAATTCATTAAGTATTTAATTTTTAATACCACATCCTTAGAGATTATTTTAATCCATACAAAGCTTTCTTCATGTTACACACATAAGCTTCACTTTTCCCAACAACACATCCTCTATGCTATTCAATGAAACTTATTCATCAATATCACCATTCAATAATTCATACATCACATCCATTTTAAATATATTTTTAAATTCATTGTGAAATAATAGCAATGATGATTTAGATTTATTTTAACCTTAAAAATAGAGCAAAAGTATCCTCAAAATCAACACCTTCAATTTGTGAGTAAAGTTTTCACACTAATCATGATTTGTTCCTCATCACTTCACTATATTAACTCATCTTGTTTCATAAAACCTGATTTGTTCCAAAAAAAATTATCGGGTTTGGGTTCAAGTTCTCAAGTATCATTATTTTCTATCTTACCAAGCTCTTAATTCATATCCTGAAACCATTATGAATGCTCAAAATCATCATTCAAATCTTTCGGCTTGAATTTTTGATAAAAATAAGTACGTGTAACAATTTTTGAGGTTGTTCTTGTTTGAACCTTCTGATGATGGTCACCAAAAATTCTCTTTGACTCCACTAGATTCCTCATCCTACAATGAGTTATTTGAGTTTCATCCTCATCACTTAATATAGCTAAGTAAAATGATTCTTCTTGAGTATGATTAAATTTGTCTATATCCATATTAGAAATGTTAAAAAAATTACTTATCATACTTGAATTCCTTATCTGAATAAGTCTGTGTATCCTCCTCAGATTTTCAATAAATTGGACATAATAGAATGAAAAAAATTAGATTTATTTGTTAAAACAAATGTATTTTCTTCCTTATAGAACATAGAAAAGAAAAAATCTATCTTCTCCTCTTTGCTCAAACATTCCAAGGTTTCCACCTTTCTTCTTTATAATGAATGAACTGCAATAAAACCTTAGTGTTTCAAAATTGGTGTTTTACCATAAAAATATTATGGAGTCATATATGAACTTTTCATTTAGAGACATTGGTTCTAAATATACATAGTAGTATTCATGGATTTCCTCTAATATTAATGATAGAGACCATGTTGAAGTAATATAGTTTTACCCATTTCAACCAGACTTCTATTCTTCCTTCCAGCAACCAAATTTTTTTGGGGAGTGTATAGTGAATGAAACTCATTATTATTCTATTATTATAAAGATAAAATTAAAATTACTCATTCTTATATGCACCTCCATTACCAGTTCTTAAATTCTTCCTAGAATACTCTCATTCCTTCTCATCTTTCCACTTGAAACTTTTAATCATTTTCAAAGCATTAGACTTATGTTTCATATACATAATGTTATCCCATAGATACTTTTGGCCACTATATATAACTAAAATGTTTTTAATTATCAAAAATAATGTCATATATAAATATATATCTAACCTCATTTAAAATCGTAAATTATTTCAAAGCATTTTCTGGAATATCAAATCATTTCAATCATATAACTATTAATGTGTGTTTAAGTATAAACAAGATTATAACTAATTATCTATGTGTAATTATGGGTATTAAAACTCTATGAATTTGTCAAAATACAAGACAAACATAAGAAATAACTCACCATTTATATGAGACATAGATAGATCAACTGTCTCACCGAAAGAAAGAAGGACTCAATGTTGATATGATTCACTAATAGATCAACTATCTCACCGAAATGAGGAAGGACTCACCGTTGATATGAGTGACTGATAGATCAACTATATCACTAACAGAAGGAAGGAATCACTATTGAAACAAGGAAAAAAATGTAATCAGTCACCGAATTGAGTCACCTAAATATAGAAAGACCGAAAAAATGACATACCGATGGGCAGAGACACTGGTAGAATGAGACACTGACAGATGAGTTACTGATATACTATTTAAAACTGAATTTATTAATATTATTTAGAACAGTCATAGTTGTTTCATTTAATTATACTAACATATTTTATAATCTTTTATAGTAATTTTAGTAGAAAATACGCGTTATGATGAACCTACGCATGTGGAATTGACAGGCTCTTTGTTGTCCCTCAAGAATAAAAAGAATTTGTGAAGAAAGAAGAGATATTTAAAGTGATGGGGGGTATTAATGTGAGAGAGAGAAACATACTTAAGAACACAAAATCACATGCAACCACTATGAACTAAAGAACAAAAAGAATATCCCACGAGGCATTCTCATTTAAGATGAACATCAAATTGAAAAATCGCTTCAGCATATAAAGGTTGGGGAAGAATGTACTTGTTGAACCATACTTGTTCCAAGAAGCCAGAATACAACACTCTATTTTTGTGTCAACATCTAAAAGAAGACTTAGAATTCATCTTAGCTACATCTGAAGAGTCAAGAGCTATATCTCAAGACACACATAACCTTATAAATCATTTCTCATATTTGTATTCTATATTGTGTGCATTTTTATATAGTTTTGAGTAGTGTGTGTCTCTAATTTCTAAGCACACACTATATCTTCTATCAAACTAAAGGATACAAGATATCCTTCCAATCATACCTTTTTCACCTATTTACTCCCACTGATAAGTGTTAATGAAATCCTTGTGTGACCTGATAGTTTGTACCCATGAAGAACTGTGGTAGTGGTCATGTGACCTGTGAAGATAGTGTGATGTTGTGAACCCTGATCAAGGGTGTGGGTAAAACTATTTATTAACTTAAAAATCATGGTGTAGGTGGTCACCAAGTGGAGATAATTAAGTCCATTCTTGATACTGAACCTCTTGTTTTATTTTTGAAGTGTTTTTTACCTTTTTATTTTACTCTATTTCATCACATATTTCATAAAACTAAATTGAATTCTAATACAAAGTCTAATATAGTGTTTATAATTGAATTTAAATATTATATTAGTTTCAAATGTGGTATTAATTATATATTTAATATGATTGAGAACTAATCAATCTGTTGTGAAATTAGTCAAACATTCAAACTCTTATAAATTCACTACTGGCTAACTGGTAAATTGTATTTTAAATATTAGGGGAATATCAAATAATATTTTTTAATAGAAATTTTTATAGATACTAAATTAACCACCTATTGATTACAATACTCCAACTAGGATTTTTCATCAGTGGTTTTAAGAATTTTCAGTTTTAAGAGATTTTTAAAACCTTTCAACTGTGATTTTAGGTTTATTTCGAACATTTAAAAAAATTAATACTAAAATTTTATCTCTTTAAAATCTATTTTAAAATTTTATTATATATAATAGGCTAGAAGATTCTTCAACCAATAGACATCCATTCTTTAATGGAAAAATTATGCACAATGGAAAAATAAAATGAAAATGCACTTAGAAGTACGGGTTTTGATATTTGGCCATCAATTGTAGATGAGTATAAGATTCCTACTACTGCTAGAATCACTTGGGATGACCCAACTAAGACTAATTATAATAATAATTTTAAATCCATCAATTCCTTAAACTGTTCATTAAGAGTTGAAGAATTTAATAGAATTTTGGCATGAAAAAGAGCCCATAAAATTTTGGATACTTTTTCTGTCTCACATGAATGAGCTTCTAGTGTTAAGAAAATGAGACATAAAAAATATACTATTAAATATGAAAATTTTAAGTTGAATCTTGATGTGCCTATTTCTAGCATGTATCTCAGGGTTAAGAAAATTGTGGACACCATTATCTCTCTGGGAAGAGATGTTACTACCAAATAAAAAATAATGTGGATTCTCATATGCTTACCTGATAGATGGAGTGGAACTGGTGTCTCCATTAGATAATCACATGAAAAAAAAATTACTTGTCAATGAACTCATTCGAAAATAGATGATGTATGAGGAAGAGTTGAAAGTCAAAAATGATGAAGAGGATGAACCTAAGAGAAAATATGTAGCCTTCAAGACTACTACCTCTAAAAATAAGTAAAAAGAGAAGGTGCTAGCCTCTATTGAAAGCTCTGGTAATGATCAGTCAACAAAAGATAGTGTTGAATAGATGGCTCGGCTATCTAGAAGATTCATGATATTATATAGGAATGATAAGTTATTCAGGAAGCCCAATTGTAAAGGAATATTTGATTACAAAGGCAAATGAAAAAGGACTGGAAAAGAAATGAAAAATCATAGGAGATTGTCTGCTATGAATGTCAGAGGAGAGGACATTTCAAAGCTGACTGTCCAAAATTAAAATATAAAAAGGAGAATGAAAACAAAGACAAGAAGTATAGGAAATCTATGAAGGACATCAGGAGTGTATTTGAGGACATCTCTAGTGAATCAACATTATCTAATGATTAGAAATATGACATGGTGAATAAGTGTTTTATGAAAAACACATCTGAGGTAACCTTAGATTCTTCTGCCCATAATTTCTATTATTCTAAAAATGTAAGTGGATCTGAAAATATGAATAGTGATGAACTATTTGAATATTATAACATGTTTGGAGATACTTTTAATAAACAAAAATATAAATATAAATATTTAAAGAAACAACATTCTCTCACTATAAATATTATGTCTGAACTTACTAATGAAAAGGAAAATAATGCTCAACTCCTCGAAGAAACTAATGAATTAAAACTGTCTAATAAGAGATTGAATAAAGATCTAGAAAACTTTACCAATGGGAATAATACACTTACTCAAAATCTTGGTAGACAGATAGATCCTAAGTACAATTATGGTATTAGATATCATCCAAGATAGATAAACCTATCTAGAACACATTTTGAAACTAAATATGGAAAATATATTCATCTACTTAAAAATCAAAATTCTCATGCTAGTTCTAGTTCTGAAAAATCCTTTACTACCTCTAGTTTTTTAGTCCAAATAGAGTCTAATTTTTAAATGTGTTATATAATTCTTATAATAAACCCATAAGGCAAAGTTGGGTACCTAAAGCATTGATTACTAATGTCACTAGTCCCAAATAGGTCTGTATACCAAAATCCATTTTTGTTTGATTATTCTATAGGAAATCTATTTGAAAAGAAACTGCAAGAGTTAGTGGGTGTTCAAGACACATGAAAATAGATTATTCAATCTTCAAGAACCTAATCAAGATTGATGGTGGATATGTCCTCTTTAGTGAAAATGCTAAAGGATAAATAATTTACTTAGGCTAGATTGGTAACTCTAATGCTGTTTTAATTCCTAAATTACTCTTTTTGGATGGATTGAAATATAATTTACTTAGTATTTCTCAATTATGTGATGATAGATTTCATATTAAATTTGAAAATAATGATTTCAATGTTCTTAACTGTAAAATTGAAATAATATTTTATGTTTTTAGAAATAAAAATCTATATTTTGTTAACTTAGAATCTTTAATTTCGGAATTTTTTTTGTTTAAGTTCCTTTCATAAAGAGTATTGGCTTTGGAATAAGAGATTAGGAAACTATAATGTACACTCACTTAGAAATATTACTAGAAAAGTTCTATTCAAGGATCTACCCAAACATGAGTTTTCAAATAACAATGTTTCTAATCCTTGTCAAAAAGGTAAACAACACAAGATATCTTTCAAATTAAAGAAAGAAGTTTCAACTTCTCAACATTTAGAGTTGGTTCGCACGGACTTATTTGGACCCTTTCGAGTTTCTAGTTTAAATGGGAATCACTATGTCTATGTTCTTGTAGATGACTATACTAGGTATACTTGGACTTATTTAATATCTCACAAAAGTGATGAATGCACTTTACCAAGTATTCTAAAATAGTGTAAAATATTAGTAGACTTAGAATAAAATCCTTAATAAGTGATCATGGTCGTGAGTTAAAAAAATCAATAAATTGAATCTCTTTGATCACAGAGTGGCTATAGTCAAAACTTCTCTACCCCTAAAACACCTCAACCAAATGGATTTTCACAAAGATGGAATAGAACATTAGAAGAGATAGCTCGAACAGTGCTTAATGAATATGACCTACCAGTTTTATTTTCGGCTGAAGTTATGAATATAGCTTGCTATATAATTAATAGAGTCTTAATTAGACCAATTCTCAAGTGAGTTATGGAATAATTGAATCCTCAACGTTAGTTACTTCAATGTTTTTGGTTGCAATGTTTATATCCTTAATAAAATGGAAAATCTTAAAAAATTTCCATCTAATAGTGATGAAGAAATCTTACTAAGTTACTAAACCACTAGTAAATCCTATAGAGTCTTTAATAAAAGAAAAAAGTGTGTGGAAGAATCTTTATATGACAAATTTAATGAAATATGACCTCACGAACCTAAGACATCTCTATAAAACCTCGATGATGATATATCAAACATGTAAATAAATTTAAAATAATATAATCCTCTTGTCAAGCAATATATTAAATCAAATAGATTTTTAAATTATTAAAAATCTGAATTGATGAACCTGAACCTATAGATGAACCTGAGGTTACTAGACCATCCTTTTATAGACCAATTAGAACCCTTGAGAACCATCCTTTAGATTATGTTGTTGGATATTTATAAAAAAGGGACAGAAACTAGAGCTTCTCTTAGAAACCTAGTAGAACATCCAGATTTCTTGTCACAACTTAAACCTAAAAACATAAATGATGCAATTAAAGATGAATTTTGGGTGATGGCTATACAAGATGAACTTAACCAATATGAAAGAAAGTATGTTTGGAAACATGTGGATAAACCCAAATACACCTAGACCATAGGCACTAAGTGGGTATTTTGGAACAAATTAGATGAATATGGTAATATTGTTAGAAATAAAGTTAGATTGGTTTCACAAGGTTATATTCAAGAAAAAAGCATTGAATATGAAGAAAACTTTTCACCTATTGCTAGACTTGAGGCCATCATAATTCTACTTTCTTATGTTGTCCATATAAATTTCAAACCTTATCAAATGGATATTAAAAGAGCATTCCTAAATGGGTATATAGTTGATGATGTTTTTGTTGAAAAAACCCCTAGTTTTATGATCCCATATTTTCAAAATCATGTTTTCCAATTAACAAATGTTCTAGATGGTTTAAAACAAGCTCTAAGAGCTTGGTATGATATATTAAGTAGTTTTCTCATTATAGAAGGTTTTACGAAAGGAATTGTTGATCCTACTGTTTTTATAAAATGAATTTCTAACGATGTTTTAGTAGTTCAAATTAATGTAGATGATATTATTTTTGGATATTCAAGAAATTAATTATGTATTTTTTTCAAAGATGATGAAAAATGAATTTGGAATGAGTTTAATGGGTGAACTAAAATTCATTCATGGTTTTCATACATTTTAAAATAATGAAGGTATCATATTAAATCAAATTAAATACACAAAAGATCTGTTAAAAAGGTTTGGCTTTGATATAATTAAATGTAGTGACACACCAATGAGTACTACTTGTAAGTTGGATCTTGATGAAGATGGTAAATATTTTAATTAAAGCAGTTACCAAGGAATAACTAGAAGTTTGATCTACATGAATGATAGTAAGCTAGATATAATGTTTAGTGTGCGTATGTGTGCACATTTTCAAGATAATCCCAAATAATATCCCTTAAATTATATTAAAATATTTTTTAAATACCCCAAACATACTATGAATTTAGATTTTTTTACCCCAAAGGACCATCATTTGATACAGTGATTTATTCTGATACTGATTTTGGTGGATGGAAGTTATATAGAAAGAGAACCTCTAGGACATGTAACTTTTGGGGAAAGTCTTTGTTTTCATGGTGTAGTAAGAAACAAAATTATGTTGCATTATCTACTGCAGAAGCTGAATATATAGTTGCTGGTTGCTGTTGTGCTCAGATTTTGTGGATGAAACACACTCTACTACTCTATGGATATCAATTTAAACATTTACCTATAAATTGTGACAATACAAGTGATATTAACATTTCTAATAACCTAGTTTCTGATTCAAGAACAAAACATATTGATGTACGACATCACCTTTTGAGATATCATTAGAAAATGGGTGATATCACTTTAGAATTTATTGGCACTGAATATTAGTTTGCCGACATATTCATGAATCCATTGAACTCTGAAAGAATTAATTTCATCATAAATGAGTTAGGAATTATCAATTAGTAAGACCATGTGTTGCCTTTCCTCTGATCTGTTTTATTGAAGTTGTCCCACCACCACCGTTGTCACACCGACGTCGTTGTTGCACCAACACTGTTGTCGCACCGACACTGTTGTCACACCGACACCATTGTCATAGCTACACCGTTTCCACACTAACACCATTTTCAGTATGACATCATTGTCATTTTGACATTAATGCCTTGTCATGCTGGAACTATTAGTGTTATGAAAAATATGCCATTTCTACACTGATGACTCATTGTTTCTATACGTTTTATCTTTTTTTCAAAACAACACTGTTTCATTAATTTTGTTGAATCCAGTTTATGTTTTCTCGATTGTGTAATTTCAAAATACCTAAATGATATAAATTTTAATTGAACCAATCTACTCTTTTATAGCTACTCTCTCTTGGCCATCGCTCTCTCTCTCTCTCTCTCTTCCCCCGACCATTCACACTCTGACCTCCAGACTAAATTGATTGAAATGACACATGTGAAGTGAGCACTTGAAGAGGGTGAGTCTCATGCTTCTAAGAAACATAAAGTTAAATCGATAAATCTATCAGGTCCTATAAATCCTAGTATAGAAATCCATGTTGTAACCTTAGAGAAAGAAGTACTGGGGGAATTAATCTTAGAGAGAAAGTTTTTGTAGTTGAAGGTTCTGCAAGATCAAGGATGGCTTGACTGGTTCAAAAACAATGACATGTTCCTCTACCTGAAGCTGGTACATGAGTTTTACATAAATATGGTACTTTTGTTGGAATGAAGTGATGTATCTTGGTTCATGTAGATTGTAAAAGGGAAAATGATATCATTCTCTTTAGGACATTAGGGTGAATTTCTTAAGGTTCCTCACGAAAAAATATTTTATGACTATCAAGGAAATTATCCTCCAAAAGGTGAATTATTTTGTTATAAGATAGCTCTGAAAGAGCTAACTATAAATGAGGAAAATAGGAGACCCGTTGAATAATAGATAATGAGTGAGTGATGAATTTTATTTAAGTTTATTTATCACCAGATGTGTCCCGGGAAAGGGTACTTTGCATATCTCTAGTGTTAGGATGTATACTTGGTGTATTTTCTATATATTTATGTTAAATGGAATCTATGTAGATATCTAATGGTTCACATAAATGAGATAGTAAAACCTGGTTGTATTTCATACTCTCTTTTCTACTTCGTAATGATTTCAAAAATTCTAATGTAGAAAGGCTATGTAAGTGAAGTTGATGATGTTGTAGTTAGTGAATGTAGTGGAATCTGGTTAAGTTTTGACATCTGTAAGAGAATGAAATTAACATGAACCAATGGAGGAAGGAATGGGTTGGTCATGAAGATAGACTGTATGAAAAGTAAAATACAATATATCATTCAGTTATACTAAAGAATCTAATGGATCTTGGCCTCTGTCCAAATGATCAAGTAATTTATTATTCAGATGAGGATGTGGATCATGCTACTCTCAGAGATGTGGTATCACCTATTGATTATAGAAGTTACCCAGATACAATTGTACCAACCAAAAAAGTTTCTATTGGACCTCCAGGTCCACCTTTGGACTTACCTTCTCATTAAACTATTCTCTAATCTATTGTATGTGAAGAAATAAAAGTTGAAGGAAGTGTAGAATATGTCAGTGAATCTAGTGAAGAAGATAATAAAGAAGAGGAAGATGAATGTCGTGAAAGTGGTTTAGAATTAGGTAGGGAAGAATAATATGAGAAAGTTGATGATGACAATGGAAATGAAAAGAATAAAGATGGTGATAATGAAGCAAGTAGTGAAAGTGGTAGGGATAGTGAATCTGGGCATCCTGATGAAAATTTTGATGGTGTTAGTAGGGAGATAGTTGAAGGAAATACTGGTGTATCTGTTGAGGGTTCTATTTACACTACAACATAAATAGGGTTTAGCGGTGGTTTTGTGGTGGCGGTTCACAAAACCGCCACTAGATGTTTTCCGAAAAAGGTTTCGCGGTGGTTTTTAATAAACCGCTGCTAAACCCATATTTTTTTTAAAAAAATCCTGACCCTTCCCTACCTGACCCCCGTTTCCCCCAACCCTCATGACCCCTCACACTCCCTTCTTCCCGCAACCCCCCGGTGATCCCGCGACTTCTCCGGTGAACGCGACCTCCGTCTCTGGTGACCCCATGACCAGTGTCTACGGCGGAGCTCGCGACCGGCGACCCCGGCAACCCGCAACCCCCCTTTTCCTGGTGACCCTTCTGACTATGACCGCGACCCCAAAGTGATTGTTCTATTGTGGTAACATTTTTCATCTTTTTTTACAAGATTTTTGCAATATATGTTTATTATTTGATTAGAATTTTTGTTACTCCAAGTTTTAGCATGTTAATTTGATACCTAATTCATGTTTAATTGAAATTGTTATTCCATGTGTTAATGGAATGGGATATGAGTTTACAATATTTTCATGGATTTTCTTGATTTCCCCTATTGATAATTCAATTTGAACACTTTTTAAGGGTGGTAGGGAGTTCCTATGTTTTAATGGATTCAATAAATCCCTAGTAGTCCTTTAATATAATTATTGGTAAATTGTGTTCCCCAATCACTAATGAGTGGTTGGGGAAATCTAAATCTTGAAAAAAAATTCTTTAAGAATTTCATTACTACTTCTTTGGTGGCAAGAGTGGTAGCTTCAACTTCTACCCATTTAGAGATGTAGTAAATGCCAAAAAGGATATAGAACATTCCATATGAATTGGGGAGTGTCCCAATGAAATCTATTCCCCAAATGTTGAAGATTTAGATAACCAAGATCTGGTTTTGGAGTATTTCAGTTCTTTTTAAAAATGGTTCCATTTCGTTGGCACCGGTCATAGATCTGAAAAAAATTCTAATATCTTTGTGAAGTGTGGGACAAAAAATTAAACATGGTTGGATTTTTTTTTATGTTCATTCTATTCCATGATGTGGTCTAGTTAGTGAATTGAGAAAAATATCTAAAACACTTTGGATCTCATCTTCTGGGATGCAACATCGCATTAATCCATCAAGGCTCTTTTAATATGTCAAGGGGCCCTGATGAATGCACTACGCCTGATGAATAAGGATGATGCTGCATCCAAAAATAAGAATGAAAGAATGAAAAGATAAAGGGGTGAGTGAGGCAATCCAAGGTTTGTTTCATTGTTTCCTGTTCCTAAGAATATTAAAATATATCCCAGAAATAGTGCAAAAAATTGACACACAAACGCACATCGTTTAATTCTCATGGGATGCAGTCATATTATAATTTCTTTTAACCACAATCTTCACTTTCTACAATGTTGTAGTATAGTTATAATGTGGGGTCGAACCCATGGGGAACGTTTTGGTGGGAATGAAACTAGGACTTTGAACCCTTTGTGTATAGTTCCTCATGAGATGGATTGAGTTTGGTATTTGATTAATGGTATTGTGTTTTGTTTAGGATTTAAGAAGAAGGTAGTGTTCAAGGTAAATTTTTGGGTTCATGTAAAAAGTATTATATCGATCCTAACTCAGAATAGTCTAATGGCTTATTCTGCAAAGTTGTGCATAGATAATTAGTTGTTCATGGTGAAAAAAAAAATCTATATAAGATTTAACTATTACTTGGACCGTATATAGATAACAAAATAGATGTATGAATGCTAAATTCTATAGATAAATATATCACATTCTAATGTTCATAGCCTAATCTACTCTAATCATGTCCGGTCTGTTCATTTAAACATATCTTGGTATGTTTTTCCAAAAATAATTTAATAAAGGGTTATTATATAACCTGGTTACTTGGATTAGGGTTACCAAGTTACAATTTATATATTCAATAAGTTTATACCACCCCGATTACTGAAAATTACTCTAATTATTTTAGTTGCTCATGATTGTAATAATCAATATTAAAGAAACAATTTTAGTCATGCTTGGAATACTAATAAATAAGTTTTAATATGATATTTCACAATTGAGGGTTCAAGAATCAAGTAGTTCTCAACCAAAAAAGCTATTAAATCAATCAACCACATACTTGAAACAACAAACAAGTAATAATGTATGGTGAAGTAGCTATCGAGTGAAGATTCAATGTGAAATTAATTTCAAATTTTGAACATTGATGAATTAACTGAAGAATGTGTGTAGAACAATCAACAACAATTTGGTTTAATCAAAATGGTAACAAGGGACTAAAACATTGAACCCTTTCTATAGGAGTCATCAAGAGATTGATTGAGTCTGATATCTGAATAAATCTATTGAGTTTGTATTAGGATTTATGGAGATGGTATGGATCAAGTTTAATTTTGGGATTCAGGTAAAAAGGATAATCTTGGTCCCAACTTGGAATATTCAAATGGCTTAGGCTGCAAATCCGTACATAGAGAACAATCTGATCATGGTCAAATGAACTAGATATATATAAGATGAAACTAATACTTTGTTCATATATAGCTAAAAACCTATATGAATTAATCATGTCTTATATAGAAGAATGTATTATAGAATAATGGTCATAGCCTACTCTACTCTAATGAGGTCAGTTTCATTCATTTAAACTTCATATGGTTAGGGATTCCAAAAATAATTGAATGAATAGTTGTTATATAACCTATTTACTAGACTTAGGGTTAAAAATATAACATTTATAGATTCATTAACTTCAAAAATACCCTAATATCAACCACTAACCTAATCGCTTTAGCCTCTCATGATGGTAATAATCAATAATAAATAAACAATTTAAGACATGCATAGAACATTAACAAGGAAGTTGAAATAGAACAGTTCCCAGTTAAGATTTCAAGACTCAAGTAGTTCACAATCAAAATAGGTAATAATTCCATGAACAACTTACTTGAAATAATAAAAAAGTACGAATTTATGGGGAATAAGAAGTTGAATGGAAATAAAAATGTGAAATAGATGTCGAACAACAACATTGATGAATGAACTAAATAAAACATATAGAAAAATCAGTGAAACTTTGGATTAATCAAAATAGTAACAGAAATTATATAGATTTTAGTTGGTTTTATAAATAAGTCAAAAAAATAGAGGAAAAGTGAAAATTGTGATGAAATAAAGCTATGTGTTGTTGTATGCATGCTGGAAAGTCAATAGTGAGGATATTACATGACGTGTAAACTTCTCACATATTATAATATCAATCCATGGTTTTATCTGAATTTTTTTTTCTAGTGTGAATCTCTACACGATTCTTGTAGTATTGGATATTTGACTCATCTCATGATGTGTACTTGAAACTCATGATATGAATCTTCTCACATCTTGAAATTTAATTGGGAAGAGGCCTTTGAATCTTACATGACGTGTATTGTAGATTCACGTCGGGTAATATTTTCATGAATTTTAATTTCTTCAGGACTTTATTTGAGGCTTTTGACATGTCTTATTTTATTTCTACACATCGTTTAAGTGATTTTCATGACATTTAATGATCAATTTTGGCCATTTTTCACAGCTTTTCCTTTAGAGTCTTGGTAACCAATTCTCTACAATAATGAACACATTCATGGTGAATTATCATGTGAAAAACAAATAATACATAATTAAATGACTCCAAAATGAATATACGATTATATATTATCAATGAGAACTTCCAAGGTTGAAAAATACCCAATAGATTCGATGTTGTTTGATCATGGATGGAGTACTTCCAAAAAAATTAGTGATGTATCTTTCATTGTTGATAAATAATATGGGCTAGAGATTTATTCATATAAACTTGAACTAATGTTTCTTGGTTTGGATGTTGCATTTGATAAAAATATCTGTTATTTATTAATCATTTAAAATATTCACCTTATATAATATTTTTTATAGCCAACACTTTTCTTTTTTATTCTACAACAAATTTAACATTATGGGTTATCTAAAATGATTAGTATAGTGATTCAAAATAATAAATTATTGATGTTGAACTATGGATATGATTCACCAGATAAATGTTATCTTATTTATCCAAAATAGGGATTCCTTAGGTGTTTGATGTCTTTCCCTTGGTAGATGTGAGATTATATTTTGAACAACATATTCTCTCTCAAAAACGAATTGATGAAAATTGGTGTGATAATAGAATTTATGGATACATCCTTCAAATTTATTTAATGTTTTTTGATGCATGTGACTTCCTCTTCCATCTAAAAAGAACATGTTATAAATTTTATTGATTATTACAGATATTTGAAGGAAAATTTTGACTTCATATAAGATATTATGAAATACACTAATGATGTTAAATGGCTCGGGACTTGGAGAAATCAACATTAGTTTTCCAAGGATTGTATACTCTTTGGATCAGATTGGGAATCAATTTCCACAACTTATTTACTTCCATGAATACATAGAAAATATTATGGAAAAGAAATATATGAATAAAAGGATAACTAATTCATTTTGGAGTTATCAATGACTTGATGGGTGAACTGAGTTTTTTATAGGCCTTTGAGACATATCAGTCACACTATGTATCATATTGACATAAATTTGATTACTATAATTCAAAAATGAAATAAGGATTATTTTACTAAAGTATCAAGAAAAATAAAAGTGTTTTTCTAGGTTTTTATTGATTGAAATGTTTTTTAACTAAAATGTCATTTTTAAACTGAAAGAGAACCAAAGTTTTCCGATGATTCTTACATGTCATAAATGAATTATGCATAATTCTAATAAATTATAAAGATAACCAGAGTGTTTTTTCTTGAATTTTAGTGACTTATACACATTTTTAACAAAAAAAATCAATTTTCCACTAAAAACACACGTTTCATGTCATACCGGTCACACTGTTTATTAGATTGAGGTGTGGATGATTAATACACATCAAAAATGACTTATGATAGTTTTCATAAAGTATAAAAATAACATGAATGCATTTTATTAGTTTAGAGTATGCCACTCCTCTTTTTTTCTTTTAAAATATGATTTTAAATTGAAAATTTTCACTTTGAGTCATTTGTAAATTAAAACACACTACACTGAACATAAACGTATCAAATAAAGAAAAATCCCTCAAGAATTTCTTTTGAGATCTCATGTATTAAATCACTTCAGTTATTTCTTGGAAATACGACTTTGATATGGTTTGTTGTGTATGAAACCATTGAGAAATATCATTCCTCTTAGAGGACATCTAAGGTCAAGGCTAAACAATCACATAATGTCTTAGGTTTCAAATGCATTATGATTGGTTTAGATCACACATTAATGGGGTGTTGTTTGAGGAAACATAAATGTGTGATCGATAGCGTTATGATAAGTGCGTAACCCGATATTCTTACTGCTCCTCGATGAGGTGTTGACGTTTTCTCCTATGGACCAGACTTGTTCGGTTGGTCTGAATTGGAATTATTAAAGGAACATAGATATGTGATGCTGAATAGTGAAATTTCATATCCATTTATTGAAGATTTGAGGATACAAAAAAAGAGACTAATGAGAGGCCGAACATGAAATGAGATAGATATATCGTAATCTGTAAATAAAGATCTTCTAGAATGGTTTGCATGATGTGTAAGTTCATAAATGTTGCAATAAGTATGAATATTATTTTGACACATACATTTTGTATATCTAATAAAGTATATTTCTTTTCTCAGATCATGAATACTGATACTCGAGCAGAGGTGTCCGAATATTTGAAGTTTCTTTCTAGAGGTCCTCTAAAACAAGTTAGAAAGTTTGACGCTTATAATGTGAATGGCTTTAGATTTCATACAGTCGATCGAGAAGTGAGTTTGAAAATACAGAATAGTGGTATATTTGCATTTACTTAATTGTAATACTATGGAAAGATTCATTATATTATTGAATAAAACAACCATGGACATTTTTTGGTTTTTTTATTCAAATGAAAATGGGTCGATAATATCAGAGGTGTTAAAAGAGATTCCTTGAAATTTACTTCTGTGAAATTATCTCGCTTGATGGATGTTGGTGATCGTGAACTTCATGATCCATATATCTTAAAATCGCAAGCAAAAAATGGTATATTATGTGAATGATGTTGTCGATGAAGGTTGGAGTGTAGTTGCTCACGTAATACAAAGAGATTTGTATGATATGGGTGATGAAGTGGATAATTTGACCTCTGAAATTGAATTTAATCAACAACAGGCAGAAAAATTATTTGTCCATCATGATATCTAAAATATTAGTCTAGAAAGGATGAATGAAGTGGATGAAGAAATGGAGTAGGAAACCAACATGATTTAAGGGGAAAATGATTATATGTACAATTATTTATTTATTCAGCAACCACTTGTTTCATTTCTACAATCATTCATTATCATTGTTATATATATTTTGTCTTTTAGTAATGGGCATCTATTATCATTTTTAATTTTTTTCTGCATAATTGTTTTGAAATATATATTCTGAAAGTAATTTTATATTATTAAATGACAGGAATGCCATGGAATATGTGGTATACTCTTTCATCTAGTTCCGCGACAGATGACGATCCATCTGCCTCCCTCCCCATGAAATCTGAGGCACCAGCTGCCTACACTCCCACACCATCTCCCCCTACACCATCTCTCACGCCATATTTGGATGTACCATTAAAGGGTGAGTCGTCGACTCCCCCTTTCGGAGCCTCAGCAGTGGGTCAATGACATGCCCATTCTAGTTCATCACGGGCGTACTGTAGTGTCACTGTCATAAGTACAAATTTTAATTAAATAAATTTATTTCATTTTGTTTATAATAATTGTTTGCTCATTGAAGATGAAAAAAATACAACCGTGGAGAAAAACATAAAAATTGTAGATGATTGGAATATGACTGGCGAAAAGATAGTCATGCCATTTGATTCTTATGGTGTCCCGACGGATGACGTCGCGGGGTTACTTGGCCAAATTCTAGGCCAGCTAGGAGCGGAGCCCATTTCCCTTCCTATTTCATATGATGATTGGAGACATATGCCTCCAATCTGGAAAAATGAAGTTTTTGATTCTCAAAGAAAGGTAAATTTATTACATTATGGTTTAATTGAATGTCATGTTACTAATATGTTCAAAATGAATTTCTGTATACAGATGTTCTTCCACTTCACAGTTGCTGATGTGATAGCATGGAAGTGGATGTTGAAAAATCTAGGTAAGAAATGGAAAGATTTAAAATGGAGATTGTGGTGTGATGTCAACAATAACTCATTGACTATGCAACAAATGTATGAGAAGCTACCCAGTGGGGTACCGAAAGAACAATGGCATGTTTTTGTTGACAGACATCGTGATGGGAAGCGGATGGTATTGAAATATATATTATTATATTATCCTCATTTTACATTTAAAAATGTATATGAAGAGGAAATGACATTGAATACATTACTATTAAATTGCATTTTATTTATTTCATTATCTCTCAAGAAAGAATGCTTCAAATCGGGCTAGGCAAGTCATCCCCCACACTACGGGCTCAAAAAGATTTTCTAGAAGCCGAACGACATTGGTAATCTTTTAATTAGTTTAAATATTTATAAGATAGTTTTATCTGTTTAATATATTAAATTTTTTATTTATCTTTTCTTAATGCAGTCACAGAGTTTAGGGCACGAAGCATCCCAAAGTGAACTATGGTTGGATGTTCACAAGAAATTAGATGGAAGTTTTGTTAATGATCCTGCTAAAGAAGTTGGGGTATGATGTCAATTTTTTATTATAATAACTTATTATCTGTTTTTACTGTGTTAATATATATTGATATTTTATTTATAGGTACAAATTAAAGAACTATGGGATGCCAATCCTGCGGAGTCCTACTGAGTCTCCCAAGATGACCCAGTTGGTAAAGTCCTAGGGAAGAAGGATCCTGGTAGATTGCACGGGATGGGTTTGGGACCCGTACCATCTGAGGTTTTTAGCAGGCCACTGGGGATGGCAGCTGCATCTACTCCTGGCTTTAGTCATCCCATACCCGGAGATTCTCATAAAGAGATTGATTCTCTATGAAACATAGTTCAGTAGCAGGGGGATCAGATATCTGCTTTAAAGAAAGATTTGATTGAAATATGTAAGCATATGAGAAGATATGCCCCTGGTGGTAGTGCATCGACTGGTGGTATGCAGGTAAATCACAAAAAATCAAAATTATTTAGTTTTCTAACTTTCATTGTTTTTAAGTTTTAATATAAATATGCAACCGTGTTTAATTTTTAATATAATGTTCTTACAGGTGACAGCAGAAAGTGGTGATAAAGGTGGGGAGGGTGACGATGTGTTGACCTCACCTATTTTGATAATCTCAATCATGTATTCATATGTGTTGAAAATCCCAATTATGTTTTCATTCTCTATGATATTTTTAAGTATCAATGATCTATACTTTAATTCTTTCAAATCTGTGATCAAACCAATAATAATTTTTAAAATAGTCTTTGGAATATGTTAATCCTCATTTATCCATGTTCATACAAGTTATAAATTGATTCTAACACAATCGGATGTGTTCTGCATAAAACAGATAAGTAATCTGCCTATAGCTACTGATAAAGAGCTACCGATAGCCAGAGCTACCGATAGCCAGAGCTACCGATAGCCAGAGCTACCGATAGCCAGAGCTACTGATAGCCAGAGCTACCGATAGCTAGATTTACCGATAGACTTAGTCTACCGACAGACAGAGTCACCAATATACTTAACACTGAGCTACCGATGTACTTATAAATATAAGCTACTGACTTACAGACAGCTACCGATACAAACATAGAGCTACCGGTGTAAGTATAAATAGCTACCGATGAAATAAGAGTCACCGATGGACGAAGATACTGACAGACACACAGCTACCGACGCATGGAGCTACCGACGCATGGAGGTACCGATAAACAAAGTCACCGATACAAGCATATACCAACCGACGCATAGAGCCACCGATAGAGTCAAAACAACTAATGACATTGAGCTACCGATGTCCAAGCTACCGATGCTGATTACCTACCGATCACTCGACTCACTGTTTGAATTTCTTTATTTCCTATATTTATTTAATCTATCCAACGGTCATATCATGTACATTTTAATGATTTGTCAAATATCTGATAAAGGTTGTCGGATGTCAGGAACCCATACCTCGTACCTGCAGAAAGGAAATCTTTTCTGTCTCCTGTTTCCTGTGAGATAATTACGAGAAGGCTACGCTGCCCAACATGCAAGAGTGTGGTGGATGGAATATACCAGAAACACAAGAACGAGAAGAATCAAGAAGCGAAAAACCAGTTCCACCAAGAACACAGAGAAGCTCATAGACAATCAAGCATACTCGAGAAGTGTTCTGTGCATACAAGAAGAACACTGAAGAACTTCAACCACTACATTTTCACTGTCTGTGAACCTGGAGCATACGACACTCTGTTTCTCAAAAAGAAACGAGAAAAGGACTCAGACTCACTTCTGATCGAATCCAAAGGAGTCCAGAGCTACATTGAAATCACCAGAACCATTTCTAAACTCTACATCTCTTGTTCTGTGATTTATTATTATACTTTTCGAGCAGTGTGTGTTATCTGCTGTATCTAACACATACACTGTCTCCTGTACTTAAACTGGAGGATTTGTAAATCCTTAATAAATTCTTGCATTCTATTCTTCCCACGAATAACAGTGGTAGAGGTCGTGTGTGACCTGGACAGCTGGTTGCTGTTGTACTGTTTCCCACGAATAACAGTGGTAGAGGTCTTGGACCTGGACAGTTGTAAACTGTTGAACCCCGATCCAGGGTGTGGATCATTTTTATATAAACTTGTGAGAGGACTAAGTCTCGGCTTGAGACTGAACCTCTTGGTTACATTTGTTGTGCCATCTCTTTCAAAGTTTTATTCCGCTGCTAATCACTTTAAAACTAATACTGTTTTTAAAGTTACTTTGATAATTAAATTAGCAAGTTTTTATGTTAAGTGTAGATTAGTAAGTTAGTTTAAAAAGATAATCATACACTCCTGTATTGATTAACTGGGAATTAATCAATCCCTTGAGAATCTAACAGAACCTCGACTTTAATATAAATTCACTACAGTTTAATTTATTATTTTATTTGGGGGTCTTCAAGACAGTGTTTTTAAATACAGAAATTTTAATTGGTACTCAATTCACCCCCCTCTTGAGTAAACCACTCCGACCAACACTTGGTATCAGAGGATTGAAAATACTTTCTAAAAGTACTCTGCTTTTGAACTGTGATTTTAGTTGTATTTTAAAGTTCTTAAAATTTCTGTCATATCTAAATTTTTATCTCTTTAAAATTTTCTCATCATGGACAATAGACTTGAGGGTGCTGCTACTAACCGGCCACCTTTCTTCAATGGAAATAATTATGCTCAGTGGAAACTGAAAATGAAAATTCATCTAGAAAGCATAGGTTTTGATATCTGGACTGCTATTGAATCAGAATACAAAATTCCCACTACTGCTAGATCTACTTGGGATGAACCTACAAAGACTGCTTACAATAATAATTGTAAAGATATGAATGCCTTGTACTGTGCTCTAGGAGATGAAGAATTTAATAGAATTTCTGCATGTAAAACTGCTTTTGAAATTTGGGATACCTTAGCTGTTTCTCATGAAGGAACAACGAATGTTAAAGAAATGAGATTGAACACTTATACTATCAAGTATGATAATTTTAAAATGAAGCCTGACGAACCTATTTCTGACATGTATCTCAGGTTCAATGAAATTGTCAATACAATGATCTCGTTGGGAAAGGATGTCTCATCGAAGGAACAAATTATGAGAATTTTGAGATGTCTACCTGATAGATGGAGAGGCACATCGGTCTCAATCAGAGAATCATGTGACATTGATGCTCTACCTGTCAAGGAACTAATTGGCAAGCTGATGATGTATGAAGAAGAGCTTAAAGTGAATAAAGAGGAAGAAAATGAACCTCCAAGAAAGTCTGTCGCTTTCAAATCTTTAACTTCAAAGAATAAGGACAAAGAAAAGCTTCAAGTTGTAGTTGAAAGTTCAAGCTGTGAAGACAGTGAAAGTGATTCTGACAGTGATGCTGAGATGGCTCACATTGCTAGAAGATTTAAGAAATTTTATAGGAAAAAGAATTTCTTCAGAAAAACAAATTATAAGGGTAAGTATGATCACCAAGGTAAATGGAAAAAGGATTGGAAGAAGAATGACAAATCAGATGATGTTGTCTGCTATGAGTGCAAGAGAAAAGGACACATTAAAGCCGACTGTCCAAAGCTGAAGTATAAAAAGAAGTATGAATACAAGGATAACAAGTAAAAGAAATCCATGAAGGCTACTTGGAGTGCTTCAGAAGACAGCACAAGTGAAGCTGAATCTTCAGACTCTGAAAGGAATCGAGCAAACATGTGCTTTATGACAAACACTTCTAAGGTAACTGCTGAAACTCCTGCTTTAAATTATTATTACTCTGGAGATAATACAGAATCTGACTCTGATTCTGGAACAATGTCTAAAAATGAATTGTTTGAGTACTGTGATATGCTGGAAGAAACCTGTAATGAGCTTAAAGATAAATATAAAGGTTTAAAGAAACAGTATGTTTTAAGTGTTAAGCATAAATCTGATCTTGATATAGAAAAGGAAAAGAATGCTCAACTACTAAAAGAAAATACAGAACTGAAACTGTCAAATGAGCAACTTAGAAAGGACTTAGAAAAATTCACAAATGGAAAGGATGCTTTAACTCAGATGCTAGGAAAGCAAATAGAACCTAAATATACTACTGGTATAGGATACCAACCTGGACAAAGGAAAATTTCCAAAACTAGATTCATTTCTAAATCTGGACAGAATGAAGGTAATTCTGGAACTTCATATGCCTCAACCAGTTATATACATAGCTATGGATCTAATAAAGTTTATCTTTCAAATCATGTCAATTCTACAAATTATATGAGACCCATTAGACAAATATGGGTACCTAAAGTGTTATTGGCTAACCTGTCTGGACCCAAGAAAATCAGGGTACCAAAATCATCTCCCATCTAAATCTGTTTTGTAGGGAACTTGCTTAAAGAGCTCCTGTAAAGAGACCTGGTATTTGGACAGTGGATGTTCAAGACATATGTCAGAAGACATCTCTTGTTTCAAGAGTTTAATAAAAGTTGATGGAGGCTTTGTCACCTTTGGTGATAATTCAAGAGGAAAAATCATCGGTCTAGGCCAGATTGGTAACACTGATTCAATTTTGATTTCTAAAGTTTTATTTGTTGATGGCCTTAAATACAATTTATTAAGTATTTCTCAGTTATGTGATGATGGTTTTCATGTTAAATTTGAAAATGATTCCTGCAAAGTTTTTAATTCTAAGAATGTTTTGGTATTTTCTGCCTTAAGAAATGAAAATGTTTATGCTGTTAATCTCAATTCTTTAGCTAAGCAGAATATTACTTGTTTGAATGCTTTTCATAAAGAATCTTGGCTATGGCACAGAAGATTAGGACATTGCAACATTCACTCACTTAGAAAACTCTCTAGGAAAAACTTAGTTAGAGACCTACCTAAATTAGAATTCCCAAATGATAGAGTGTGTAATCCCTGTCAAAAGGGAAAACAACACAAAGTTTCTTTTAAATCAAAGAAAGAAGTTTCGACTTCTCAACCACTTGAATTGGTTCACATGGATTTGTTTGGACCATCAAGAGTTTCTAGTTTAAATGGGAAGCACTATGTTTATGTTCTTGTAGATGACTTTTCTAGATATACTTGGGTATATTTTCTAGCTCACAAAAGTGAAGCCTGTTCTTCTTTTGTTAAATACTCTAAATCTGTAGAGAACCTTAGTGGACTTAAGATTAAAACTTTGAGAAGTGATCATGGTTATGAGTTTGAAAATCAAGATTTTGAATCTTATTTCTCACACAATGGCTATACTCATAACTTTTCTGCCCCTAGAACACCCCAACAGAATGGTGTAGTAGAAAGAAGAAATCGAACCCTTCAAGAAATTGCTAGAACCATGCTCAATGAATATGACCTGCCTATTTATTTTTGGGCTGAAGTTGTTAATGCAGCTTGCTATGTTATTAATAGAGTCTTGATCAGACCTGTTCTTAAGAAAACCCCTTATGAGTTGTGGAACAATAGAAAGCCTAAGGTTAATTACTTTAAAGTTTTTGGTTGCAAAGTATTTATACTGAATACTAAAGATAATCTGGATAAGTTTGCTCCCAAAAGTGATGAAGAAATTTTTCTGGGTTACTCTATTTCAAGTAAAGCCTATAGATTTTTCAATAAGAGAACCAAATGTGTGGAAGAATCTGTTCACATCAAGTTTGATGAAACTGATCCACATGAGCCTAAAACTTCTCTTGAGAATCTTGAAGAAGATCTGTCTATTCTGGACCTTGATGATAAATCTAAAGAACCTGTTATCAAAACATCCAGTTCTGGACTTTTTCCAGAATCTGCTTCTGTTGAACCCGAACCTATAGATGAACCTGAAATTTCTTGTCCAACCTTTACCAGATCAACGAGGATTCTAAAGAATCATCCTTTAGATGTTGTTGTTGGTAATCTTGATAGAGGAACACAAACTAGAGCTTCTCTAAGAAACCAGGTTGAACATCAAGCTTTTCTTTCACAGCTAGAACCCAAAAATATCAATGATGCTATCAATGATGAATTCTGGGTAATAGCTATGCAGGAAGAATTAAATCAGTTTGAAAGAAACAAAGTCTGAGAATTAGTTGACAGACCTAAGGACACTTTGACAATAGGCACAAAATGGGTTTTTAGAAATAAAGTAGATGAATCTGGAAATATAGTTAGAAACAAAGCTAGACTAGTTGCACAAGGATATAGTCAAGAAGAAGGTATAGACTATAAGGAAACTTTTGCACCTGTAGCTCGACTAGAAGCCATTAGGATCTTACTTGCATATGCTGCACATCTGGATTTCAAGTTATATCAAATGGATGTGAAAAGTGCATTTCTAAATGGTTTTATAATTGAAGATGTTTTTGTAGAACAACCACCTGGATTTACTAACCCTCATTTTCCAAATCAAGTTTTTAAACTTTCTAAAGCTTTGTATGGTTTAAAACAAGCTCCAAGATCTTGGTATGATAGACTTAGTAATTTCCTTATCTCAAATGGTTTTACTAAAGGGATTGCTGATCCAACTCTTTTCATTAAAAGAAATTATAAAGATGTTTTAGTTGTACAAATATATGTTGATGATATTATTTTTGGATCTTCTAAACACTCTTTATGTACTGATTTTTCAAAAAGTATGCAAAATGAATTTGAAATGAGCTTAATGGGAGAACTTAAGTACTTTCTTGGATTTCAAGTATTTCAAAATGAAAATGGTATTACTTTGAATCAAAGTAAATATACAAAGGATCTTTTAAAACGTTTTGGTCTGGATAGTATCAAGGAAAGTGAAACTCCTATGAGTACTACCTGTAAATTGGACACAGATGAAACTGGGAAACCAGTTGATCAAACAAATTACAGAGGTGTGATTGGTAGTTTACTTTATCTTACTGCTAGTCGACCTGATATTATGTTTAGTGTGTGTATGTGTGCTAGATTTCAAGCTAATCCAATAGAATCTCATTTCCTTGCTGTTAAAAGAATTTTTAAATATCTCAAACACATGGTTAACTTAGGTTTGTTTTACCCAAAAGGACAATCCTTTGAGTTAATGAGTTATTCAGATGCTGACTTTGCTGGTTGTAAGTTAGATAGAAAAAGCACATCAGGAACATGTCATTTGCTTGGAAAATCCTTAGTTTCTTGGTGTAGTAAGAAACAGAACTCAGTTGCATTATCTACTACCGAAGCAGAATATATAGCTGCTGGTAGTTGCTGTGCACAAATTCTGTGGATGAAACACACTCTTTTGGACTATGGATATGTTTTTAAACATGTTTCAATCAACTGTGATTACACCAGTGCAATAAACATCTCTAAGAATCCTGTATCTCACTCTAGAACCAAACACATAGATGTAAGACACAATTTCCTAAGAGATCACTATCAAAAAGGTGATATTTCTCTTGAATTTATTGGCACTGAACATCAATTGGCTGATATTTTCACTAAACCTTTAAGTTCAGATAGATTAAGTTACATTAGGCACGAGTTGGGGATGATCAATTCTCACCGATGATCAATTCTCACCGATGATCAATTCTCACCGATGTGAAATTCTCACCGATGTGAAATTCTCACCGATGTGAAATTCTCACCGATGTGAAATTCTCACCGATGTGAAATTCTCACCGATGTGAAATTCTCACCGATGTGAAATTCTCACCGATGTGAAATTCTCACGGATGTGAAATTCTCACCGATGTGAAATTCTCACCGATGTGAAATTCTCACCGATGTGAAATCCTCACCGATGTGAAAATCTCACTGATGTACGATTCTCACCGATGAGTAACTCTCACCGACGCAATTGATTTTAAAACTTCTGTCTGCCGCCAAGAATATGAATCGTTTTATTTATTTGTTGTTATTTTACTTTATTCGTATTTATGATTCCTAAATGATAAAACTAAGACTAAGCCACTTCCTACCTCACCAAGCTCAAAATCTCTCACCTTCGAACCTTAGCTCCCAAATCGGCCAAGAACCCTAAACCCGCGATGGAAAAAACTAAGCTTCCTACCGTCAGAGATGAAAGTGTAGAACCAAACGCTAAGAAGCAGAAGACACAGCACAAAGCCAGTGTTAGTGAAGTCAAAACTAGATCGGGAAAGCGACCAGTGAATCCTCACTTGCAGAATAGAGACATAGTAATCGAGAAGGAACTGTGCGTGGAATGGCTACTGCCTAGCAAATCGTTAGTACTCGAGATTCCGGAGGACCAGAAATGGGTGGATTGTTTCTCGAATAACAATGGCCCATACTACCCGAAGTTGGTAAAACAGTTCTACGAGTTTGTAACCTTCGAGAAGTCTGAAAATGAGAATCGGGTAAGCTCTTTTGTAAATGGAAAAGAAATGTCGTTTTCTTCAGTTGAGTGGGAAGAATGTCTCAAAGTACCACATGAAGGTGTCTCTGGGTACATATCAAGAGTAATTCCACCTAGCAGTGACATCTTTGATTATGAAACCGCCTTACAAGAGCTGACTGGTAATGGGAATCAAAGGCAAGTGGTTGCTGTTGAAATGGATGGAGAGAATCGGCTGCTCTTCAAGTTTGTTCAGCATGTGTTGATACCGAGGCGAGGAGATTTTTCAAATCTGAGATATCAAGATATCTATCTTCTTCATTTTCTAAGACATGGTGTAAAAATCAATCTGTGCAGATTGTTAATGCTTCAAATGGAAGACATGATTAGACCAAAGTCAAAGACTAATGCATTATTCTTTGCCAAGCTGATTTCAGTAATGATAAAAGTGAAAGGAATAGCTGAGTCTCAGGATGAGACAGTTTTAGTCAGGAATAATTTCTGCATCACCTCGACTGTTTGTAAGTACATGAAAATTAACTGGAACCCATGGAAGGGAGAATGGGCCAGCGATGATCAGAAGATATATGATAGGTTTAATCCTGTGGATTATCCTTCAAGACCAAAGGATATGAGAGATCTGAGTCTGAGACCTGATGAAGAGGAACCTATTTATAGTAATGAAACAGAAGATGAAACAGAAGAAGAAGAAGAAGAAACTCCCATGGATGTTGGAGGAGATCCAGACTTGCCCCCAAGTCCTGTTGCAGAATTGGTTTATTCTAAGAAAGGAAAGGTAGAGGAAATTTTGTCTACTTATGAGGAAGACCAGTTTGTGCCTCACCAAGAAGAAGAGGAAAAGGATAATGTATCTGAATTGTATGCTTCTGGTAGTTTAAGTATGAGTCCTTTGATTGGAAGCTCAGCTATGCCTACTGATGCAGTAGAAAAAGAAAGAGAAGAAGCTGTACCTGTTTCAGAAAACCTCCTTACTGCTGCTGAGATGGAACTTGTAGTAGAAGATTCTGATGAAGAGAATTCAGCACTGAATGCTGTTGTGACACATGAGAATGCACCCATTGAGGGGGAGCATCGATCTGTTCTTGGAAATGTTACAGTAGCTGTTGAGCTTGGAGATTGGGTAGAAGACCTAGGGTTTATAGTCTGTGGATTGGATTATCCAGATTCTGATGATGAGATGTCTGAGAATAGACCAAAGACCAATTATGATCTTTCTTCTGAATTGTTTCCAGATAATGTGGTCAGATTTCATGATCTGAATAAGCTGAAAGAGGACCTCAAAACCAGTTTTGTATAAGAAGTAAAGACAATGGAATCTTGTTTAGTTTCCTCAATTCAGTCAGTCATGAATGATTCGGTTGTCATCTTAGCTTCTGCAAGAGTATCTACTGCAGTTGTCCCTACTAATTTTGTTACAAAGTCTGATCTTGAATCCATGAAGAATGAGCTAAAAGAATCATTCAGTGTATCAGTTTCTGAGATGAAGCAAAGCTTTAATGAAGAAATGCAAATGTTAGAGAGATCCTTCGAGCTATCTCTGGCTTGTAATTTATCTTCTTTTATGTCTGATCTTATGGAAGAAGTGAAAGAGTTCTAGACTCAATCTTCTAGAATCGAAGCAGATCTTGAAGCTCTCAAGACATCAGTTGCTGCTTTGGATTCTTATATGAGCTCCAAGTCTAAAGCTGACAAGGACCTAGCTTATGTGAAGAGTGTAGTAAGCCAGTTTGTCTCGGTGTTTGAAATTTTCAAAACCTCAGTGAAGGATCACGTTCAATTACAGGACTCTCAAGTTCAAAGCCTAAGAGTTTCAAAGAAACTGTTTCCTTCTCTCTTGGCCCTCTCACATCTAAACTATTAGTTGACCAGAATCTAGTTCGAGAAATGATGAAGGAGGAGATTGGTTCTATTTCAACCAGTGGCTCTGTGGACTCATCAGAGTTGAGTCGAGTGGTGCTTTCTACAAGAGATTCTGCTAGAGAAATAATGAAAATTGTTCAAGATTATATGAGAGAAGCCTCTGCCTCTCAGGAAGCTATAAAGAGCAAAGTGGACTACTACTTCACCAGAATTTTCACCAAGCATCAACTCGAACACCACTTCAAGCTGATGTTGGAAAACATGAAGTTACCCCCTGTAACACAAGCCTTCCGAGAACAAGTGAGAAAGCTAAGAGAACTGACTCCTGCCTTAGAAAAATTTATGGAGAACAAAGATGATTTTATATCTGCTATGGAAAGAGGAGGAGGAATTATTATGGATTTTAGAAATCTGTTGCTCCCCTTCTTGCATGTTGATGCCAGACCAGTCATCGTACCTCCTGCTTTGCCTGCTTCTGCCTCAGCTGTTTCCACAGTCCAGCTGACTCCTGCTCAAGCCATCCGAAGCCTCACACCAATGATCACCCAAAGATCTTCAACCTACAGGCCAGGCACTGTCTCAGTGGCTCAGCCTCCTTTGATCATTTCTGGCATTCCAAAACCTTCACCTGCATCCTCACCACCCGAACCTTCTTCTGATCCCAAAGGAAAATCTCACGTGGAAGATGTGGGTTGATCCAGTGGCTAGGATTTTTGATAGGAATTCATTTGTATTTTTTTTATGTACTTTCTGACTGCTCTAATACAGAAGAACTCTTTTTACTTCTCATGTTTTATTTGTCTCCTATATATGCTTTCCCACTTTTTGATTATCACAAAGGGGGAGAACAATACAAGAAAGGGGGAGAACAAAATGAGAGAATGAAATAGAGAAAAATAACCTTCTTTTCAATTTTATCTCTGATATTATTATGTTTCTTTTTACCTTCGGTACCTTATGATTGTTACCTCTGATAACTTATGTCTATATCATACTATTTCTATTATCTCTGATGCTGTTTTCTCTGAGCAAATTAAATTCAATATTATACTCTTTACTATTATATTTTCACTATGTTAAATGCCCATATCATAAATTGTGATTATCAAAAAGGGGGAGATTATTGACCTCACCTGTTTTGATAATCTCAATCATGTATTCATATGTGTTGAAAATCCCAATTATGTTTTCATTCTCTATGATATTTTTAAGTATCAATGATATATACTTTAATTCTTTCAAATCTGTGATCAAACAAATAATAATTTTTAAAATAGTCTTTGGAATATGTTAATCCTCATTTATCCATGTTCATACAAGTTATAAATTGATTCTAACACAATCGGATGTGTTCTGCATAAAACAGATAAGTAATCTGCCTATAGCTACTGATAAAGAGCTACCGATAGCCAGAGCTACCGATAGCCAGAGCTACCGATAGCCAGAGCTACCGATAGCCAGAGCTACCGATAGCCAGAGCTACCGATAGCCAGAGCTACCGATAGCCAGAGCTACCGATAGCCAGAGCTACCGATAGCCAGAGCTACCGATAGCCAGAGCTACCGATAGCCAGAGCTACCGATAGCTAGAGTTACCGATAGACTTAGTCTACCGACAGACAGAGTCACCGATATACTTAACACTAAGCTACCGATGTACTTATAAATATAAGCTACTGACTTACAGACAGCTACCGATACAAACATAGATCTACCGGTGTAAGTATAAATAGCTACCGATGAAATAAGAGTCACCGATGGACGAAGCTACTGACAGACACACAGCTACCGACGCATGGAGCTATCGACGCATGGAGCTACCGATAAACAAAGTCACCGATACAAGCATATACCAACCGACGCATAGAGCCACCGATAGAGTCAAAGCAACTAATGACATTGAGCTACCGATGTCCAAGCTACCGATGCTGATTACCTACCGATCACTCGACTCACTGTTTGAATTTCTTTATTTCCTATCTTTATTTAATCTATCCAATGGTCATATCATGTACATTTTAATGATTTGTCAAATATCTGATAAAGGTTTTCGGATGTCAGGAACCCGTACCTCGTACCTGCAGAAAGGAAATCTTTTCTGTCTCCTGTTGCCTGTGAGATAAATACGAGAAGACTACGCTGCCCAACGTGCAAGAGTGTGGTGGATGGAATATACCAGAAACACAAGAACGATAAGAATCAAGAAGTGAAAAACCAGTTCCACCAAGAACACAGAGAAGCTCATAGACAATCAAGCATACTCGAGAAGTGTTCTGTGCATACAAGAAGAACACTGAAGAACTTCAACCACTACATTTTCACTGTCTGTGAACCTGGAGCATACGACACTCTGTTTCTCATACAGAAACGAGAAGAGGACTCAGACTCACTTCTGATCGAATCCAAAGGAGTCCAGAGCTACACTGAAATCACCAGAACCATTTCTAAACTCTACATCTCTTGTTCTGTGATTTATTATTATACTTTTCTAGTAGTGTGTGTTATCTGCTGTATCTAACACATACACTGTCTCCTGTACTTAAACTGGAGGATTTGTAAATCCTTACCAAATTCTTGCATTCTATTCTTCCCACGAATAACAGTGGTAGAGGTCGTGTGTGACATGGACAGCTGGTTGCTGTTGTACTGTTTCCCACGAATAACAGTGGTAGAGGTCTTGGACCTGGACAGTTGTAAACTGTTGAACCCCGATCCAGGGTGTGGATAATTTTTATATAAACTTGTGAGAGGACTAAGTCTCAGCTTGAGACTGAACCTCTTGGTTACATTTGTTGTGCCATCTCTTTCAAAGTTTTATTCCGCTGCTAATCACTTTAAAACTAATACTGTTTTTAAAGTTACTTTGATAATTAAATTAGCAAGTGTTTATGTTAAGTGTAGATTAGTAAGTTAGTTTCAAAAGATAATCATACACTCCTGTATTGATTAAATGGGAATTAATCAATCCCTTGAGAATCTAACAGAACCTCGACTTTAATATAAATTCACTACAGTTTAATTTATTATTTTATTTGGGGGTCTTCAAGACAGTGTTTTTAAATACAGAAATTTTAATTGGTACTCAATTCACCCCCCTCTTGAGTAAACCACTCCGACCAACATGATGCAACATCAGACCATGAGTAGTTGTATTGTTCATGTGTTGAACAAATTTTGGAATAGTTCGTTTGTATATGTAACATTTTTGGCACATAGTTTCCACCAAACATTTTCATGCCCTAAAATTTCTTTGATTTCTCATGTTTTCTTTTATTCATTTTATTGATTTCTGATTTTTCTTTTCATATCTTGATTTCTCGAGTGTGGTATACATCATTCCATTTAGGCCTGTGTTTGAATTGGTAGTCGAGATTTTGGATGACTATGAGGTAAACCCATTGTTGATGTGTTGAACAAATTGGGTCATTTCACATGTTATACTATTTTGACTTTGAACTAAGCAATATTGTCTTATGTTGAGATGGTTTTACTATTTTTTAGTGGTGAGGGGGTAGTGGATTAATCAAATGTAAGAGTTCATAGTTTATCAATCCAATTCCATGTTAATGGATTCACATAAGTAATCCCCCTCTTGTAGAGATGTATGATAAATTCATTTATGCTAAGGATGTTTGGGATGATCCCCAAAAAACAACAATTTTAGTGAAAGAGATGCTTATTATTGTGAAGTAGAAATTTAAGAAGGATCTGAAAATGTTTTTTCTCATTTCTTTTAAGGATTGGATCCATATTTTTATTTATTACAGCGAGTACATGCCACCTACCATACACCATCATCAGTTACCTTCTCAGTAATTCAGAAATAGTTCTAGCTCATATTTGCCTATCATAAAAGATAGGGATTATAAATCAAAATTCTACAAAGTGAATTTGAAG
Source organism: Viscum album (assembly GCA_963277665.1). NCBI lineage: Eukaryota > Viridiplantae > Streptophyta > Magnoliopsida > Santalales > Viscaceae > Viscum > Viscum album. The sequence goes on from OY728161.1 coordinate 1,567,382,402, forward strand.
ATCTCCTTAGACCTTAGGCTGACAGGCATTATATCCTTGTTTTTAATGGGTGGATTTTCCTGGATTGGGTTATGCATTTAGGTATTAGTGTCAGCACTTTGGTGATGGTGGGGAGACTTATGGAAGCAAATACCACAATTTGGTAGTGTTGATCCTTTCACATCATTGTCAACTCTAGGGAAACATCCAATAAGGTATAATTCCTTACATTACTAGGGGTACTATCTAGTTTTTGTTTGGTTTGACAGAGGATCACTTTTGTTGTTATAAATATTAAAATTCCACTAGGACCCTCAATGGTTCATCTCTCCCATTTTTTTTGAATATATCGGGAGTTCGGACCATGTCACAAAGCCCCAATGAGGTTAAATATGAAATGATCCAATCATTCATCTTCGATTTTACCCCCTTTCATGCACCAATTGGGCTGATTATTGATAACTATAGCGGTTCCCTTGATGAAAGGTCGTACATGGTCTATCTTTGGGAAGGGGTACTTGAAGCCACGATGTATAAGATAATTATTTTAAAACCTTATACAACCTACAGATTAAATCATTAGTCCGATTTCACCCTAAGTGTCACCCCTCTTCTTTTGGCAGACCATTGGAGGAGTGAAAACCTATTTTTATCCATCGATTTTGGATAGTGCCGACATGTGAGAATATCGAAGCTGAAATCATACATCTTCTTGTTGATGATCCTGCCTTACTTTCCCAAGATTATTCCCAAGAGTGGGTAACAACTTGACTCTATGGTTTGATAAGATAGTTGTTTCATCATGTGGATAGTCGTTTTTCCTCACCAGTAGCATTGTTAGTGGTGATGATGGAGATGATCAAAGATTTGGGTGAGAAATCAAGAAAGAAAACATGTTCCAGTGATGAATACCCTAATGGTGAAATAGAATTTATTGATGAAATTAATCTTACATCATAGGCTACATATGATATTCTTGTTGAGATAAGGTCATATGAGGCTTATTCTCCTTCTTCCTCATTGAGTCAACTAGTTATTCCTCCTCTTTCCACACATACTCCATTAGTCACACAGGTTGAGGCACAAAATATGAAAAACAATTAGCAGATTCATGGCTTGATCACTCATACCCACATAGAAATATTCCACAACCAAGGGAACACATTTATAAATTATTTAATGACTTGGGTGCTGGTGGTTTTGACCGAAAACCTCTATATAAAATTATGAATCAAATTGTTTAAACTCAGTATGATTTGGAGACAAGTGAGATATATTTTCATGATCTTATATATGAGGATCCTCTTTCTAGGAAGATAAGGGAGTCCTTAGAGGTGTTGGAGAAATTTCATAATTGGATATTCAAATTATAGGGTCAGATGGATTCTTAGACTATACAGATATGGAGATGTGAGGAAATCATATCTCATCTGAGGAAAAATATTTTAATATCATCATGTTTCGTGGAAACTACCTAAAAGAGGGTTGTGGTGTTGATGGATTTGGTCAAGACTCTTCATCGTAGAGTGAAATCTGAAGAAGGGGGGTGATCAGAACTTTATTGTTAGATTTACACTTCTTTCCAAAACTTTTCTGACATTTCATGTGTGATTAATCATATTTTATCATAGTTAAAACCTTATAATTAATTCCATTTTTTATGAAACATCAGAGATACTTCAAAATGTGGAGATTCCTCCTTTTTTTAAATTATGAATGATTGAATTTTTTAGAAATTCTACATTATTGTCCCTCTTCATTTCAATCATGATATGCATGATGTTTTTATACTATGGTATTTCTGGTTTGGTTTGTCTTTCAGGGTAGTGATGCAGAGGAAGCAAAAAAAAATTTCTGGTCAGCTTTTCGTGGCGGTTTAAACTGCCGCGAAATGTACATTGGCGGCGGTTTAAAATACCGCTAAATGGTGAAAACCACCGCTAAATGTAAAAAAAATTACGTTTTGCAGTGGTTTTGACCACCGCCAAATAGTCGCATCGTAGGGGCTCATTTCGCGGCAGTTCTCGTGACTTCAGCAGTGGTTTTACGGCCACTGGATTTGAGTTTATTCACGGTGGTTATAACTTCCGCGAAATGTGGAAGCTACGACGCTTTCCATAAACCGCCGTAAAACGGAAATAACCGCCACTAATATATTTCCAACTCCATATTAGGCTGCGGTTTACAGAAACCACGGCTAAACGCAAAAAAAACTGCCACTAAATGGCGATTCTTTTGTAGTGTAAAGATAAAAATGATGGTCCATCAGAGCTTGTTTCTAATGTTTTATATAGTAAAAAAATAACTCTACATAAGGATAATCATCCTAGATAGGAATAATTATGTGAGGATGATAAAACCACCATGACAGATGACACTGTGGGTGTAGAGACCCGAAGCTTATCGTACATGGACATTACATTACTTTTGCGGAATACTTAGTACATAACAAAAACACACACACAAGGATCATAATAGTTTAGTGTCTTTGGAAACTCGGAACGTAATCTTCTAATCGTGGTGAAAGATCTTCAATATCTCCCATAAAGATCTTCCCTTTTTTTTACCTATAAACCTTTCTTTATATCCTGGGGAAAAGAAAACATAAATGGGTGAGCTCAAATGCTCAGTAAGGGTAAACAAAAGAAATATCAATCACATCATATACAAAAGAACATAGCTTTTTTTGGAAATCTTAACCTGCAAAAGAGCTCATAATATCATAACATCGGATAAATCATAGAAGTGAAAATGAGATCCCCATAATCATAACATAAAACTTGAAACTTTGTGGCATGCACACATAATCATGGAAAATCATTTCTTGTTAGTCATGACTCATTGCCAAGACTATCTTAGTGGACAAAGTCCCTTTCTGAACCGAGTTCACTCCTCGTTTCAGTCCTGTATCACTGAACCGAAATAACCTTCCGTTCCAGCCATGTCTATCTCATGAGATATAAAATCATTACCCAATGCATTGGAGGGAGATATAGGTCCCACCCATCTTATAATGAATCCTTTCTTATGTGTGCCACATAATCATAACACATACATCATCGCATAACACATGTAACAAAAATGGCATTCTTGAAACATCATGACATCATAAATCAATTCATATAAGATAATGGAATTCATAAACATAATTCCATCACAACATAGTCAAATCAATGTAAAAATATGGATAGAAACAGAACCCTTTATTATCTTAGATGGAAAATAATTTTGATAAAACACTTGAAATGAATTCTTGAGGAAAATATCCTTTCTTCTTCAAAATCAATTTCTTTTCACAAAACATCATACAATTTTAAAAGAAAGAGATTTTATTAAAAATAGTCATGAAATATTTTGGAGGAAGGTTCATGAAAATAAGGCTTTATAAAACTGTAAAAATCCGTTCGTGCCGTATAAGTTAAAAAAAACATTCTTCGTACTTTTGTCGGAAAAGTCAAAAAGTACCTCGTACGGAAAAACGACAAAAGATTCCTTTCATATTCTTTACTAAAAACTCACCTAAGGGTAAAATTGGATTTAAACTATTGAAATTGGATGGAAACAATATTACATATTGAGGGAACATGGATGTGGATGATAAAATACACCCCAGTAAATACTTACGAATAAACAATCTCGAATAAAAATGAGATTGTGATATTTTCCCTTACCTTAGGTCTGACTTGCTTTGTAAGTGTCCGAACCTCCTCTTCTTCGAAGCGCCTCTTTGAGACCTCCTCTTAGGGCACTAAAATTGGTCTTTGAGGAAGACCAGAACCTCTAGGATGTTTCTAGGGAAGTGGAGAAGAGATTTTGGCAGGGGTTGGCCGAGCTTGAGTGCTCAAATTGGTGTGAGGAGGAGGGGGAGGAGGTGTCCTTTTATAGGGGAGGAGAGGGGCACCTTAGGAATATCTCAAAATATTATTTTATATTAAAGTCAAAATCGGTTTATAATGGTTCCAAAGGGTCTTATTTCGAAGATAAAGTGGGGTTAGGTCGAAATCCTATCAACCAATAAGATTTAGACAAGTTTAGGGTATTAATTTAACCTTATCAATTAGATTTAACTCTAAGTTAAATAATTTAACTTTTACCGTGTCTTTTTGTTTTCTTTCACTATATGGTTAATACACTTACTATAAAATGCCAAAAGAACCCCAAATTGATTATTATTAATATATATATCCTTATCTAAGTCATTTGGCCGAACCTTAGATTTTTAGGAATAAAATAACAATTAATAATATAATATTTGATTTAAAAACTATTTTGTGTCAATTTTGACACTATTTGATATATGATTTTTTTGAAAGTCATAACAGAATTATATGTTCGAACCAAGTTGATTAAATCAACACTAATATATCATAGTAACCTATAAAATTAGTGGAATTCATAAAAAGTCTCAAATTATATTTAGTTTGGTGTTTATAACATCAATTATGTCAATATTTCATTAATAAGATAATTACTGCATCATCTTTGTGTCATAAATAAATTATATTATTTGATGTATAAAAATTACAAATAAAATACCATCATGTAGGAAATCTTTTTAGCTTTCTAATGAATATTTACAATCGAATTTATCTTATGTATAACCCTATATTAAAAATGATTTACTTATTAAACTTTGATTTTAACTATTTTAACCCTTCTTTAAATAAATTAATAATAAATGTCCTAATCTAATCCAAGTGGGCCTAAATGGTCATATTTTATTCCTAAGTTTGTTTTTGGTCGAATTACACTTGTCCAATAGAATTAGGACATGTGTTAGGGTAATATTAATATCATATTTACCCTTAGTTACCCTATTTACTATTAACCGCGGTAAAAATAGTAAAAAGTTACTATTCACCAAAAAATTATTTTCATCTCATTGAACCACATTTTAGTCCTTGATATTAACCGTGTCTCTCGGATTTTTGAAATTCCATTCACAGAAGCGGTAAAATTAAGTTTTATGCAAAATTCAGTTTTTAACCTACCACTTAGTAGTTTCACTATTCATCAAAAATTGATGTTTTTCAGAACAATGCCAAAATTTCATCCCAAGCTATATTTCATATTCCGAATTCAAAAATGAAGTCTATTTTACCAAATTCATAACATAAAAGTTGCATTAATTAATTTTATAATTAAATCCCGCTGTTAAAACAAATAGCGTGTTTTTAAGAAACAATATCTATCAAAAGATTCACACTTGCTTATGTCTAGTTTAAATGTGAAATTACATCCAATGACCAACATTGTATTAAATTGTAAAAATATATTCTAAATATACTTTAAAACTACACAAATTAATAATTTATCACTATTAATTATTTCGATTAAAAAAGTTGTTTTTTAATTATAATTTAGTAATTTTCACTATTCATCAGAATATGAAAGTTATCCGAAATGTACCAAAATTTCACCATAGGCTAAATTCGATACTCCGAATCCAAAAATGAAGTTCATTTTGAAATATAAGATTTACAGAATTTTAAAAAGTGGTTATTACTATTCATAACGGCTAGTTTTAATAATATTTTAATAGCATATCATTGTTTCGTGAAACTCAGGATTACGTACCACACACGCTATCGAGGAAGGTTGCGATTGCGTGTAATGCAAGGCAAGTCAAGGATGCGTGTTGTGCAAGCTCCTTTTGGTGTAGCGTATAACACAAGACATTAGTAAAATAAAAAAGAATTTTTTTCATAAAATCTTGGGTTGTTACATTCTACCCCCCTTAAAATGAATTTCTCCCTCGAAATTCGTCGGGGTTATAAATGGTTTACTATTCGAAAGTTTCTTTAATAGAAACCCACATCATAAAAGGGAATACCAAAACTTGGCTTTAAAAACTAAAGTATGAAATGTAACGATTACCCAAATAAACTAATCACTGGGTTTCCACATAGGTGAAAATATGGATATGGAAGAGAAATCTAACCATCATGTTCTGATGGAGAGTGGTAGAGAACATGGCTATGGAAAAGCCAGTAATCACAAATCCATAGATTTGTGATGATATAAGGTACCATCTGATTCATCGGGTATAAGATCACTAGGACAACATTTTTTGGTTTTCAAGATCATTTCCCTAAAGTTGAAAATTTGCTTAGAATAAATACTTACTTTATTTTGGTACAATCTCACTTTTGTTCGTGCCTTGAACAATTTCTACTTCATCTCTTAAATAAATGAAGTTGAATTTGTTATTCGTGAAGTGTTAGCAGATCATGTGATAGAATGACGAGTCATTCCATCTGTCTCAAACAAAAGGTTAGTAAAAATTATATACATAAGTCGATCTATAGTGAGATTAATCACCTATGGTTTCTAAAATGGACTTATACTTCATATATCATACTGCTTAATATAATAAAACTAGTTTCTACTAAACAGGGACTTCCTGTAGGCCAGTGGTAGGCGATAAAGGCCAGTCGCACTTCGGTTGTGGGTTCGATTCCTACAGCCTTGTCCGAAGCGATGGGCTGTCGCCCGTCCTGCAGGTTGTCCTTTTTCTAAAACTACGTTACTATAACATCTCATCAATAATATCGAAAATCTTCTATCCTTAAACAATACTAACTTATGTCCAACATAATCCAGTCTAATCTTTAGGCTTATACATAATACTGTCGTCCACTCTCATAATATAGTGACATCGATTACCAGAGATTTAATACTGTCGTTGATCCCCACATATCATAAGATATGTCTTGTTGGTCACATTCCAAACATTCAATGTCCTTAATCGTGTATTCTCTTGAATACCTTAGTGAAAACATGAGTGCAGTTAAAAGTTAACACTTTCCACATACCAAAATCCTCAAAATTCTATATACTCAAACCATGATATCACTTAGTCCTTATATCAATCATGAGCTCATGAATACTATTAAACATTTCATTTTCTCGTCTTCATTATGCGCATATCATCTTATTTCCAAAAAATATCTCAATCACTTTGAATACCACATCAATAAATATTGCAATACTCAATGATACAACATTATCCCATTACATAAACACTTAATCATTCCACCACATCATTGTCATATTCAACATTGCCAATAGTGATCGCATGTGATTTCCCTTTGTCCTTTTCCTTCAGTGGTTGCTCATGTTGATCATCACTAACCCTTGGATTAGGGCAATTATTAGCATAATGCCCCATTTCCTTGCACTTGAAGCATTGAAGTGTTGGCGATGCGTTCTCTACAGTGTTTGCTTTATTCACATCATTAGAAACCCTTTTTCCATTACTTCGACACTCAGCTGCTCGATGACCTTCTTTTCCACACTTAAAACATTTTCTAGTCCCTTTAAGACAATCTCCACCATGCTTCTTTCCACACTTTGTGCATAAGGAAACATTCATCTTCTTTTCACCATTATTCTGAGATTTCTCCTTGAACTCCATCTTTCGTTTCTTGTCAAAACCATGAGATGGATATGTAACACCAACTTCCATTTCTACCTTGATAGCACAACGCACAATTTCTTCATAGCTACTGAAGTCTCTTATAGCTAATGCCCTTCGAAGACTTGGTTTTAAGCCACTGAAAAATCGATCAACTTTACTTTCAGGTTGGATGATAATTCCAGAAGCATACCTTGCAAGTCTTGTAAAATTTGCTTCATAGGTACCAACAGATTCATCGTCCCTTTGCTTCAGTTCAAGAAACTCTTTCTCCATCTTTGTTCGAAGAATACGAGGGAAGTACTTACTGAAAAACAAGTTCTTGAACTCGTCCCATTCCATGGACTCAATTTCATCTCTTGGCCTCGTATTCTTGATAAGATTCCACCATTGATCAGCTTCACCTTCCAAACGATATACTGCTAAGATGACTTTATCATGATCAGAACATTGAAGAACTGAAAATATCTTTTCAGTAGTACTAATCCATTGTTCAGCCACAAGTGGATCAGAAGACCCACTGAAAGAAGGTGGACGTTGCCTCATGAAGGACTCAATAGAATATTGTTCCCTTCTCTGCTCATTTGGAAGTCCAGAATGATTCATAGCTTGTGTAAGTATAGCAATAAGATTTTTCACTCCATCTCCCATAACATTTGTTTGTTCAGGAGGGCAATCATTGCATTGTCCATTGCATTGATCAACACGGTTCCTTCGGGTTCCAGCCATCGTCTAAAACCCAAAAAGAATAGTGTGAGAGGAAAAAATCATGATAGGGAAACAACATAATAAAGGGGGAGTACCTTCAATATCCAACATCTTAAGTTTAATTCTATGATCGTTAGCGTAATTCTATTACTATAACCTATATGTATACTTATCCCTAGGGACATCCCTAGACATACCATAGAAATATCTCTAGGGATCTCACTAACGTTTTCGCATCCTAGTTTCCAAAGGTTGACTAAACCTTTCCTCTGATACCAACTGTAGAGACCCGAAGCTTATCGTACATGGACATTACATTACTTTTGCGGAATACTTAGTACATAACAAAAACACACACACAAGGATCGTAATAGTTTAGTGTCTTTGGAAACTCGGAACGTAATCTTCTAATCGTGGTGAAAGATCTTCAATATCTCCCATAAAGATCTTCCCTTTTTTTTACCTATAAACCTTTCTTTATATCCTGGGGAAAAGAAAACATAAATGGGTGAGCTCAAATGCTCAGTAAGGGTAAACAAAAGAAATATCAATCACATCATATACAAAAGAACATAGCTTTTTTTGGAAATCTTAACCTGCAAAAGAGCTCATAATATCATAACATCGGATAAATCATAGAAGTGAAAATGAGATCCCCATAATCATAACATAAAACTTGAAACTTTGTGGCATGCACACATAATCATGGAAAATCATTTCTTGTTAGTCATGACTCATTGCCAAGACTATCTTAGTGGACAAAGTCCCTTTCTGAACCGAGTTCACTCCTCGTTTCAGTCCTGTATCACTGAACCGAAATAACCTTCCGTTCCAGCCATGTCTATCTCATGAGATATAAAATCATTACCCAATGCATTGGAGGGAGATATAGGTCCCACCCATCTTATAATTAATCCTTTCTTATGTGTGCCACATAATCATAACACATACATCATCGCATAACACATGTAACAAAAATGGCATTCTTGAAACATCATGACATCATAAATCAATTCATATAAGATAATGGAATTCATAAACATAATTCCATCACAACATAGTCAAATCAATGTAAAAATATGGATAGAAACAGAACCCTTTATTATCTTAGATGGAAAATAATTTTGATAAAACACTTGAAATGAATTCTTGAGGAAAATATCCTTTCTTCTTCAAAATCAATTTCTTTTCACAAAACATCATACAATTTTAAAAGAAAGAGATTTTATTAAAAATAGTCATGAAATATTTTGGAGGAAGGTTCATGAAAATAAGGCTTTATAAAACTGTAAAAATCCGTTCGTGCCGTATAAGTTAAAAAAAACATTCTTCGTACTTTTGTCGGAAAAGTCAAAAAGTACCTCGTACGGAAAAACGACAAAAGATTCCTTTCATATTCTTTACTAAAAACTCACCTAAGGGTAAAATTGGATTTAAACTATTGAAATTGGATGGAAACAATATTACATATTGAGGGAACATGGATGTGGATGATAAAATACACCCCAGTAAATACTTACGAATAAACAATCTCGAATAAAAATGAGATTGTGATATTTTCCCTTACCTTAGGTCCGACTTGCTTTGTAAGTGTCCGAACCTCCTGTATAATGATTTAAATCATGTTATTGACTTATTACAGAATCATATTCATTGTTATGATATCATATATGGTTCACTTATGACATTATATTACCCGTTCTTTTGTAAATTCCATGTTAAAGAACGTTTTGGGTAAAAATCGTTTCATTTATCGTAGGTGTTTTGACTTGTTGTTCTTGACATTATTATTACTTATATCATGATTTAATTACTTACAGAATATAAAATATGATTTATATATCATATATATTCAGTATATATATATATATAATAGATATTTAAATGAAATGAAAAACACCGTTCATGGAGACGGTAGTCCGTACGTACGCATGAACGCTGTTTTTCTTTCCTTATTGTCTTGAATGGAATTAAGTAGATGACATTCATATGTATATATATACATAAATCCAGTAGCTTTATAATGTCATATATTTCATTATTATTTCTTATATATACAATATAATCATTCTTAAATGGTTAACATGGAGAATGAATCTCATCGCGTCGTGGAGACGGTAGTCCGTACGTACGCACGAGCGATGATATCATTTCTATAAATATTGAATTGAATTGGAGTGGATTATACAATATATCAGAATCAATATGATGTTGTAATAACTATGTATAGTTATTCTTTACACCATTATACCCATCCATGTAAGGTGGTGGTGGAAAATAGATTACACCACGGCGTGGAGACGGTATTCCGTACGTACGCACGCGCGGTGATTTCTTTTTCCGTAGGATGGATAGATAGTGAAATAGGGTTGTTTCATACTTATAATAACATATCAGTATATGAGTGATACTGATGTTATTACTTCATAATGAAACAACCTAAGAAGAAGAAGTGGAAGAAGAAATAAAGATGAAAGAATTGGTAACGGTAATTACCTCTTCTTCGAAGCGCCTCTTTGAGACCTCCTCTTAGGGCACTAAAATTGGTCTTTGAGGAAGACCAGAACCTCTAGGATGTTTCTAGGGAAGTGGAGAAGAGATTTTGGCAGGGGTTGGCCGAGCTTGAGTGCTCAAATTGGTGTGAGGAGGAGGGGGAGGAGGTGTCCTTTTATAGGGGAGGAGAGGGGCACCTTAGGAATATCTCAAAATATTATTTTATATTAAAGTCAAAATCGGTTTATAATGGTTCCAAAGGGTCTTATTTCGAAGATAAAGTGGGGTTAGGTCGAAATCCTATCAACCAATAAGATTTAGACAAGTTTAGGGTATTAATTTAACCTTATCAATTAGATTTAACTCTAAGTTAAATAATTTAACTTTTACCGTGTCTTTTTGTTTTCTTTCACTATATGGTTAATACACTTACTATAAAATGCCAAAAGAACCCCAAATTGATTATTATTAATATATATATCCTTATCTAAGTCATTTGGCCGAACCTTAGATTTTTAGGAATAAAATAACAATTAATAATATAATATTTGATTTAAAAACTATTTTGTGTCAATTTTGACACTATTTGATATATGATTTTTTTGAAAGTCATAACAGAATTATATGTTCGAACCAAGTTGATTAAATCAACACTAATATATCATAGTAACCTATAAAATTAGTTGAATTCATAAAAAGTCTCAAATTATATTTATTTTGGTGTTTATAACATCAATTATGTCAATATTTCATTAATAAGATAATTACTGCATCATCTTTGTGTCATAAATAAATTATATTATTTGATGTCTAAAAATTACAAATAAAATACCATCATGTAGGAAATCTTTTTAGCTTTCTAATGAATATTTACAATCGAATTTATCTTATGTATAACCCTATATTAAAAATGATTTACTTATTAAACTTTGATTTTAACTATTTTAACCCTTCTTTAAATAAATTAATAATAAATGTCCTAATCTAATCCAAGTGGGCCTAAATGGTCATATTTTATTCCTAAGTTTGTTTTTGGTCGAATTACACTTGTCCAATAGAATTAGGACATGTGTTAGGGTAATATTAATATCATATTTACCCTTAGTTACCCTATTTACTATTAACCGCGGTAAAAATAGTAAAAAGTTACTATTCACCAAAAAATTATTTTCATCTCATTGAACCACATTTTAGTCCTTGATATTAACCGTGTCTCTCGGATTTTTGAAATTCCATTCACAGAAGCGGTAAAATTAAGTTTTATGCAAAATTCAGTTTTTAACCTACCACTTAGTAGTTTCACTATTCATCAAAAATTGATGTTTTTCAGAACAATGCCAAAATTTCATCCCAAGCTATATTTCATATTCCGAATTCAAAAATGAAGTCTATTTTACCAAATTCATAACATAAAAGTTGCATTAATTAATTTTATAATTAAATCCCGCTGTTAAAACAAATAGCGTGTTTTTAAGAAACAATATCTATCAAAAGATTCACACTTGTTTATGTCTAGTTTAAATGTGAAATTACATCCAATGACCAACATTGTATTAAATTGTAAAAATATATTCTAAATATACTTTAAAACTACACAAATTAATAATTTATCACTATTAATTATTTCGATTAAAAAAGTTGTTTTTTAATTATAATTTAGTAATTTTCACTATTCATCAGAATATGAAAGTTATCCGAAATGTACCAAAATTTCACCATAGGCTAAATTCGATACTCCGAATCCAAAAATGAAGTTCATTTTGAAATATAAGATTTACAGAATTTTAAAAAGTGGTTATTACTATTCATAACGGCTAGTTTTAATAATATTTTAATAGCATATCATTGTTTCGTGAAACTCAGGATTACGTACCACACACGCTATCGAGGAAGGTTGCGATTGCGTGTAATGCAAGGCAAGTCAAGGATGCGTGTTGTGCAAGCTCCTTTTGGTGTAGCGTATAACACAAGACATTAGTAAAATAAAAAAGAATTTTTTTCATAAAATCTTGGGTTGTTACAGTGGGGGAGCCCACAAAACAGTTTCTCAAGCTGATGAAGAGTATAAAATTAGAAGATTAAGGCTTGATATTATTACTCCTCTGGATTATGATATAATGGCTGAATGGGAAAGGAATACCTGGTATGTGGCACTATGAATAGATTATGAAAATTTAGATGATGAATTTTTTTTAGTTATTGTAAGGGAACTGATAGCTGATACCCTTTGTAGTGACTATGTCACTAAGGCAGATTTTGAACAATTCAATAAAGAAATGTGTTCCTCTATAAGACACTGAGTACAATCTCAAATGAGATATAACATTTATAAATCTAGGAGATAGAAAACTAAGCTAAATGATAATTCAATGCAATTTGGTCTATAGTTGAAGGTGTAATGAAAGCTGGAACATCTAGTAATAATCTTGTCTCAACCAGTGTGTCTCAAGCTAATGTTGCTTCAATTTCTAGGATGATGATTAAAGGAAATTCAGCTAAATTTTATTACAACTATTGAAACAATTGTGACAAGAAACCCCATGTTTGAAAATGATATTAAGAAGTATACTATTGGAATCAATTCTTTAACCATAGAGTATAGGAATACAATAGAATGTGTCATGAAGGGACTTGATAATATTGTTTCTCATTTTAAAGATCATGATTTTCCTAAACTAAGAAAAGAAGTTAAGGAATGTTACTCCCCTACTCTTTCTTCAACCTTTTCTCCACATGTTCAACATTCACAATCTGTGGATCTTTCTACTACCAGTTCAGTTTTTAAAAAAGTGTTGTAATATTTTATTGCTAGTATATCCAAGATTGAGGAAACTTCTGATAAGGAGCAAGATCATGTGAAGTGGTATATAAGGAGTGATTCATGCACTCAAGAATATATGACCAAAAGTATTAATGATTTGATCTCCAAACTCATCACAATGAGTCACATGAATAGTCTGTTTAATTATTTGTCCTCCAACCTTACTCTTCCTCTAGTGAAAAAGGCTTTTAAGGATCAAATTTTGAAGCTGAGATAATTTAATCCCTTGTTTCACAAGACTATAGAAAACAAAGATGATTTTTAAAGGCAATGAAATATGGTGGTGAGATAATTTAGGAGTTCGTCAAGCTGTTAAAAACATATCTCCATGTCCAAAGTGAATCCATTGTTGTGCTTGCTACTGCATCAGTTCACCCTGCTGGTTCAGTGCCTGCTCAAGCACTGATGTCAGTTTCTCAGGCCTTATCTGAGATCAAAACATGCATTACAGAGACTGTTAAGCCTCAAAATATTTCTCAAAATACCTTCCCTCACTTCTCTAGTTTCTAAAGGAGTCTCTTTACCACTTCTAAAAATTCATTCAGGCCCTCCTTCATCTCAACCTACTCCTTCTGCTGGACCATCCATTGATGCTTCTGACAAGGGGAAGGAACTCCATGACCCTAATAAGTAGTGTGGATCATTCTCTAATGGTATTTATTTCTTGCTTTCTATTTGTGACTTGGAACTTATAATACATTCTACTAACCTCATTAATGGAATTTTTGTCTTCTCGCATTTAATTATTTTCTATTTTATCCTTTACATTATGCTATTATTTTTTGTGCTCCATCTTCTCTTTTTGCTAATCCCAATAGGGGGAGATTATTAATAATAATTATTATGAGTTTAAGAATTATTATGTGTTTATGCATTATTATCTCCGATACATTATTTTATCAATGGTTCTTAATAATTCCTTGATTGATTGTAATAAAAAAGGGGGGGAGATTATTGGCCCATAGACACTGTTGGCCTCTATCTCTGACTAAAATGGTTTTAATTATCAAAAATCATGTCTTATATTTACATATATCTTACCTCATGCTAGATCCAAAATTATGTCAAATAAATAACTTAAATATCATATCATTTCAATATTTTAACTATTTATGTGTGTTTAAGTCTAAACAACCTTATAACTAATTATCTATTTGTAGTTATTAGTATTAACACTCTCTGAATTTGTTGAACTGTAAGACAGACAAAAGGAAGGACTCATCATTGATATGATCCATTGATAGATCAAAGCCCGCACTAACATAATGGAGGACTCACCATCGATATGAGTCACCGATAGATCAACTGTATCACTAACTAAAGGAAGGACACACCGTTGATATAAGTCATTGATAGATCAACTATCTCACCAACAGAAGGAAGGATACACTGTTGAAACAAGTCACTGATGTCATGAGTCACTGATGTGTGTCACCAAAGCATGTCAAGACTGATCGAATCTAATTCATATGGGTTGAGACACCGACAGAAGGAGACACTAATAGATGAGTCACTAATATACTGTTTAAAGCTACATTTATTAATATTATTTCTAATGGTCATATTTGTGTCTTTTAATGATACTAACATATTTTATAATATTTTGTAGGACATTTATCAGATAGTATGAGGTAAGATGAACCTACGCACATGGAATGAACATGCTCTTTGTTGGCCCTCAAGAATAAAAATATTTTTTTATGATATAAGCAATATATACAGTGGTGGGGTGCATGTCTGTGTGAGAGAGAAACATACTGAAGAACATAAACCATCATGTTACCACTATGAACTAAAGAATAAAATGAATATCACATGAGGCAATATCAATCGAGCAGAACATCGAATTGAAAAATCACTTCATCATATCAAGTAAGGAGAAGAATATACCTGTAGAATCATACTTGTATCTGGAAGCCATAACAAAATACTCTATTTTTTTATAATATTTTAGAAGAATACTTATAGATCATATCATCTATATCTAATGAGTCAAGAGCTACATATCAATACACACATTGCCTTCTAAATCCATTCTCGTAATTTTGTTTTGCTCGGTTTTGTGATTTTTACATACTTTTGAGCAGTGTGTCTCTGTCTGTTTTGCACACACAGTCTCCTCTATCAAATTGAAGGATACAAGATATCATTAAAATCATACATTATTTAATATATTTACCCCTATAGATAAGTGTGTATGATGTCCTTGTATGACCTGGTAGTTTTTACCCATGTAGAACCGTGGTAGAGGTATTGTGACCTAGACAACCAGTGTGTTATTGTGAACCCCGATCTAGGGTGTGGATCAAATAATTTATTAAATTAAACTACATGGTGGAAGGTTATCACCACGTAGAGAGGATTATGTATCTTCTTCAGACCTAACCTCTGGTTTTATATCAACTATGTTTTTTACTTTTAGTTTTACTCTTTTTTATCATGTATTTCATAAAACTAAATTTAACTTTGATAGTTAGTCTTAGCAAGTGTTTATAATATTATTGAATTATTAGATTAGTTTCAAAAGATATATTAATTATAAAATCGATACAAATAAAAATTAATCAATCATTTTAGAAATTAGTCAGACAATCAAGCTCTTATGAATTCACTACTGGCTAACTAGGCAATTTAATTTTAAATATTGGAGGAATCTCAAATAAAAAAATTTAATAGAAATTTTAATAGATATTAAATTCACCCCCTTTTGAATACTCTAATATAAAAATACATAACATTAGTAATATGATTTCAGATACCAATGAAATTGATGGTATAATTATCTACATTAGTTAATTGTTTACTCATTGTCACATAAATATCAAAATGGATAAGTTCTAGGGTTTGTATGAACAAATGTGAAATTTATTATGATCTTTTTTTGTAATCTTTCGTTTTTGAAAAATAGTGAAACACTAATATATTTTTCTTGGAATATCAACATACCAAATACACTATCTCAATTTGATAAGTTTCTCAGGTTTTTTTGACACATTTACCCCAACATTTTATGCCACAACTTATTTTCTTCCACCATACCCAAGTAACAAGAGTTCTATATTTCACCAACTTGAAATAATTTTCCTTTTTTATGTTGTACTATTAGAATTATATTTCTATATTCATACCTTTTCATAAAAAACACATTTTTTATATAGATATCTTTTTTCCCATCATCACAACGTTTTGAAACAATCAACAGGTTAGGGTTCATCCAATCAATGTATAATACTTTCTTGTCTTTCATCTTTTCTTTCCCAATGATGGTTGATCCAAAAACATTGATTCTAAGAGATTTATAATTTCCAAATTCCACCATTCATTCATTGAATTATTTATCATTTTTGAGTAACTTTATATCTATTGTAAAATTATAATAATGACCACTATCAAGAATTCAAGGGTAGTATCCCTTTATATATTTCAAATCATTTTCAGTAACAAGAGTTTTTTCTATTCCTTTTTCTTTATTCAACTTCGGATTCTGAAATTTTTTATAAAACTTTTATTGTGTTGTTAACAAAATAATACAACCCTTATCAAGATTTCTAGGTTGATCACATCTTTCAAAAATAGTTTCTAGGGGTTGGATCCTACTCTCAACATTCACTCCAACCTTCTTAGTTTTCTTCTCGACTTCTTTCTCATAATTCTTCTTTTTATAGTATTTAATACTTCCCATGTCATTCCTTCTATATCCTATGGAATAATAGTATTGGTTTGAGTTGAACCAACAAATATTTTCTATATGTATGAATCCACCAAAATACCATTAGTATCCATAGAATGTATATTTTCCTCTGAAACTTTCAGATTGATCAGTGTTGTAAGTATGTTTCTCCCTGACATTATTAATAGATCTATGTTGACCACCAAAAATTCTACTTTTATTCTACTCAAAATTATTTCCAACCTTATTGGAACCTAATGTAACAGAAATATTTTCATATTTATAATGTTTAGAAACTTTTTCTGACTCAAAACATTTATAAACTTATAACTTCATGACTTTTTTGGTATTTGGAAAATACATAACCTTCTCATAATTCTCCTCTATAGATAAATTTCAAACATTCCTCTTCACATAAAAAACTTTATCTTTCTTCTCAACCATTGATATTAAATTTTGATGATCCATCTCTAGTTTAACCTTATGATAACTTTCACCAACATCAGAGATAGATTTTTTGAATCACATAACTCTTTGTTTAGCCTTATATTTTTTTGTAGGAAAAGTTCCAAATATTAATATTTTTCCTAAAGCTTAACTTCTTGATGTTAATTATTATTATTTTTCTCAAGCGATTTATTAAAATCATCACTCTCTTTTAGTAGCATAATGTTCTAATCCAGAAAATATTCTTGATTTTTTGTTTAGGAACATCCATTTATAAACTTTTTTTCCCTTGGCAAGACTTATAATATTTCTCATAAGTTATTTCAAATCTTCTTTCAAATTAATTTCTTATTGAGTTTATTCTTCTTCAAAACTGATACATTTAAAATCTTCATTATTCATTGTTGCATTAAATGTATTCTACCAATATATCTCAACAAAATATTTTTCAGATTTAGCTTCACTATATTCTTCATCATAATAATTAGATAAGAAACATATTTTTTTTTGTTTTTTAATATTTATTTATCATTCCTTATGGAAAAAAATTTATCATTATCACCCCATTTCTTTAATGACCTTCTTGGACTTATTTATTATTCATTACTATCCTATTATTTCTTTATTCAAGGAAAATTACCCTCAAAGTGTCCAAAAGATCTGCACTCAAGGCACATTAAGGGAATTTTCCCTCTGTATTTATCTATTCCTCTTATATCATTTTTAGAAAAAAAGGATTAGAATTCATCATGGTTTTTACATTCTTTATTTTCAGAGTCAGATTCATAAATCTCATCATCCTCAATAACCTTGTCATACTATTATTTATTGGTAGCTTTGAAAGAAGTTTCTCTATAATCTTTTTTCTTCCATTCATAACCTTTTCCCTTCTCATTTTATAATTAATGAGAGTACTATAATTAACATCTAGATATAGAGTTTCAGGATCTCTATCTTCTAATTAAGATACATTAGTATGAGACTTATTAGGAAGAATTGTTAAGATCTTTTCAATAACTGTAGACTCATCGAATTTTTCACGAAGACATCTAATAGTATTGACATTTCCATTTACAATAGTGAAGAAGTCCCCAACATACTCATACTCAACCTTTTTCTGATCTTCATACTTCATCCTCTGGGTTTTTTGTTTTTTTTCTTCTTGTCTTTTGTATTTCAATCGTAATTTTTTTCAAATTATAACAGAAACCTTTGGAAATTGAAACCCCTTTCACTCTAAAAAACTCACTTCTAGAAAGTGATGATGGTAAAAAAAAATATCTCTTCCCTGATTCTCAAAATTCTTGTTATTGATAAGTTTTAAAGGATCCTTATCCTCTATTAGAGTAATTCCTTCTATTGTAGCTTCACAAAAATTATACCAAATAGAAATAAGATAAGGAAACATTATATCTCTAAATATATGAATGTAATTACCATCTAAGATTAGAATACCTTTACTATTAACATAATTCAAATCGTACATCCCACATTCTCTTTCAAAAACATTAATAAGGAGTAAATGAAGGGAACCTTCACTTTGATACCAATTTATATTACCCAACCAAGATTCAAATATCACTGAAATGGGGAGGTGTGAATGAGTGATAGATTTTCCTATTATGTTTCCTTACTTATGAAGAAACCTTCACCTCCTATTAGTGATTCATTTCCCTATTGAAAACAATTCAAAGAAACATCCATAAGAACATAATAATTTATAAGGTTGAATACTCAACAAGGGAAGTTATGTCCATAGTATGGTTTTGAAATAATACAAGACCATGCCATCCAATAAAAAATCATATTTCATTGAACACAATGGGTAGAAAATTCCATTATATTGATGTCACACTATGTTTAATACAATAGTTCATGTGTATTAATTAGCACAAAATGATGTAACATAATTTTCATTAAAAAATGTTAGGGTTCTTCTTGATCAACATCCAAAAATATGATTTTTCAAAACAATTCTTCACTTCCTTACCCACAAGATGCTAAGAACCTCCAAGACTTATTTATAATACGCATTCAGAATTCCAAGTCCAATTCCCAAGTTTGATTTCTTAATATGGAAAAATTACACTATCCAAATAACACTGAAACAATCATGAATTCTTCTTCATCCGTCCAGAAATCTAAATACGAGTTTCCCGATTTGATTATCCAGCCCAATATGGTAACCATATTAATATGATTTTCTTACTATTATTTTTTCTAGAAAACCTTTTCAAGAAATCAAAATCAGGAAACTTATTTGTAGAAATATAGATCTTCTTTATCCTCTTTCAAAAGTGATATATTTCATATAATACATGATGTACTTTCTTTATATTTATAGGATTGCAAGAATGATTTAATCATGGTAGTGAAATGTTTTTACCACATTACCAAAACTCCTATATCATCAATCATTTATTAATATTAGATCATTCATTGAATCATTAAATTCCCCTTGAAATTCACATATCACATTGAATTCTTAAACCTTCATTGAATTTTGGATCACCACTTGACTTTACGAGTTTTTTTCTTTCTAAAATTTCTTGATTTTTTTCATTCTGATTTCCCCTTATGATTCTTCATTATGATGGTTATACTAGTTTCTTAACCCACTTGAAAATCTAGAACTGAATACTTCTTAAAAAAATTCTATATAATTTTGATTGCGATTCCAATTTTCAAACAAAATATCTTCACTATTATAAAGGCATTTTTCACCAAAACCACTTTCAATAAAATCAGAACTCAAGATATTTCATTACATTGCTTTCCACCACCTTAATGTATATCTCCCCATTCAAATTTCATCATTATGATGGAAGGATATGTTCAACTATTATTCTTCATTACATTTATATTCACCAAATTTAATGTGGAAAGCATATGTCTTCTCATTATGATTCTCGGAACAAACTCTCATTATGATTTCTTCATTATAATGAAGACACCAGATTATTTCCATCTTCTTCAATATATTTTACTTATTATTTTATAAATAAAATACCAAAGAACTTTCAAAACTAAAATTATTTCTATTTTATGACTACAATACTTATCAAAATCACTATCTAAATATTTAAATATTTTGACTTTTGTTCTGAATGAAAACCATCGCCTTTTGTTTCTCTCATTCTGATCAAGAAAGAATTATTATCCATTGAAAAAATCTAAAGAAGATGATCTGAGACTAGAATGATTTTAATTCATAAAATTCATTCTTCCACAATCTTTTTATTGTAATAATGACTTCCTTTATGACATAGATTTTTTTTAAGATTAGATTTAACATCATATGACATACTGAGGAAGGTATTGTAACTTCTCAACAGCGTCTTCTCTATTTGAACTTGAATATGATTTTCTTGAATATGATTGTTATAAATATTATTTCCATTACCTTTTATCCCAATCCAATGATTAATATGATATTAATCACATGTTATTCATCATTCATTCATCAAGATTTCATCATAAGATTCATAGACAACTGATGATTTTTGTGAGTTACAAAACAACAAAGCATCATTAGATTTACACAGGATCCACACTAAATCTAATTATATTCCTCATTAATATCATTTACATATTCCAGATCTAAGGCTAGTTCAATGATCCTTTTCTTCCCGAAACCATATTCTCAATAAGATGGACTTTATTAAGCTCTATGAGTCCATTTTCTAAAATATTGTTTTTTGATTCTGATAACCAATTTTACAATGTGATGTGATTTTATTTCCTTGACTAGAAAATTATAATACTACCAATATAAGCTTCTTTAACTTACAAAATCCTTCTATTACTAATTTGGTCCCAATAAGATGTTGTGAGGTAGAAACCACATCGGGCACATTGTTTATAAACTAGTTGATCAAGAGTGTTCTATGAGGTTAAGTGGTTTATGTGATGGGTATGCCAAATTGTTTTTGGTATGACCCATAAAGATAGGATAGATGGATAAATGTAGATGTGGGGATAAAATGTCCAGATGTGGTCATTGGTGGTTTTAGATATGGGACCCCTTGAATTATTTATTTGGTTAGATATTACTATGGTGGGGAGCACCATGATTTAAAATTGGACTTTATGAGTGGGGAATTATTGGGGTGAGAACTATAATCCTAGGGATGGTTTGGTTATCAACATCTTAGTGTCTTGGGATCAATGGGTATGGTTGAGCACCATATCAGTTTTTGTTATGGTGATGAGTGGGGTGACTAGCTGTTTGGTTTTTGGATTAAAGAGTTTTTATTGTTAGAAAAAGGCACAATGAATCTAATGAGAAGATGAAGATAATGGTTTCATGATGGAAGTATAAGTGTTTAGGTAGGGCACCTTAGGTGAATATTTATTTCATTGGTAAGAGTTAGAAAATTAGAACTGTCCTTATAATTTGGGGATAAAACATGATTAGTAAATATTGAATTGATGACTAAGGTGGGTCAAGATTCTTGGATGAAGGAACACCATGACTGATATATTTAGGTGATTGACCTGAGAATTACTATTAAAATTCATTATATGTGGGATTAATTCATGGTCTATAAAAAGATATATGATTATGCTCAGAATAGAGATTGAGGAGTGGTATCATATTTTAATATATGGATTGGAAGTTGAGGTATGTTTTTCATAGAAGATAATAATTATTGTGGTGAATTTTTAATGATCCTTATAGTTATGTGCTAGTGAAATTACAAGAATTTTTAATCTCATTCTGGGGAATTATTTTTTTAGAATTGGGACTCAAAATGGATTTTTGAGTGTCGGAAAATAACTCTGAGGTGCTTTATATATGTTTTGATGCATAGTAGGTGTTTTGAGTTCTCAGGTGAGTATTATAGTAAGTTCATAGTGGACTTACTATGAATCTAGGATAGTGGTTGCAGTTAATGTCACGAGAAATAGAAGTTGTGGTGTGTAATTATTGGTGAGAAATTTTTTATAGTTTTGGAGTTTGAGAGTCCAAAAGCATGACATATAGACGTAGTGAATTCAAGAGATGCATATTCAGAACAACAATTTATAAAATAACTATATATTTAATATGAATTACTAATGAGTGGGTTTTAAGAAATTCACATTTCTAGATAATGAACTACATATATTGTGAAAATTCCTTGATTCCATATATGTATGTTACCCATGTTTCCAAATTGGAAGCTATGTCTATATAGGTTGATTCAACTTTGGTTAATATTCCAAATTTTTCATGTCTAGAAGTTATGATTCCATGGGTTTCATGTCCTTATATATAAAAAATTATGCCAAAATTGCTACTGGAAAATATTTTTTGTATGAATAGCATACATTTTAATATTTTTCAATGTATAAAACATTATATATCAAATTTTCATGGGAAAGTACCTTATATATTGGAATTTTGACCAATTAAATGATCTTATGTATATAAGTAAGATATTTGGAATATGAATATGGTTTTTACTTAAGAAAATAATGAAATAAAACAAATGGAAAAACTATAAGTATGAAGAATATGTTATCTATAGGTATTTCAGTCTATGGGAAAATCCATACATATAAATATTATATTGATTATATTTTTTTTGTTAAGGTAAAAAAATTACACATCATTCATGTCAGTATTTATCACACAGTAAAGACATATGATTATTTCTTAATGATGATCAATGAACAAATAAATCATTATTCTCTCTATTTCTTCTTCAACAATCAATCATAAAAAAGTTGATATATATGATAATAAATAATAACAACTATATTGGATTTCTTATTCTCTAATTCTTCAATACTCAATATATTCAAAAGTAGTAGTCTAATGTCTCCATATTTCCGTATTTTTTTCATTTGGAACCCTTAATGTATAAGATATTCAGTAGCTCTTTATATTGAATTCTATCACTCAAAAGATTTTTTATTTAACTCCCCTTATATTTATAAACTAATATTTTATCATATAGATATTTTAACATATTCAAACATGGAAACTTCATCTCAAATGAAAACATAATCATTAGATTGAAAATTTTCCAATTTTAATATTTAAAATTCTCTATTACAAATCTTTATAAATGGATCCCACATATTCTCTTTTCAATATCCTATATTTTTACACAACGATCCTATAAAATCATTACTAAATATTATTAATTTACATTTATTTAAATAAAAAATCTTATTACATTTAGGATTCCACAAATTTCATTTCATTTTTTTACATTAGCATAAAAATATAATTATAGTGTAAATCTCCTTCTCATGGTGAAATATTTCCCTTATAATCATAGATTAACTAAGAGAAAAAATCATAGAAAACCACATAAAATTATGATATTTATTCATTGATGAATAACATAACATCAGGATATTTAAATATTAATCAACATTTTGAAATATTCAATGTGTTGCATGTAGACACTGGTTACTCTTATCTATACTAAATGTTAACAACACATAATCCATTATCCTTTAGATTTAATATTAAATGTTAGTAGATTACTCTATTTGAACTTAAAAATGTTAGAGTTAAACATACATGGAATAAAAAAAATTACTCACACATATCCACATTTAATATTTCAACCAACTTATAAAACATATATTGCCTATGAATCATCATAGTTAACTAGATATATCTTAAAAATTAATCAAACATAGTCTAGAACTAATGTTATGAGAATTGTTGACTTTTTAGGTATACATAAAATCTTTTTTAGAATTAAGGAACTCATATCAATCCCACTCCATCCTTCTCAAAAATATATTCCACACATTAAAATAATCTCAAAATAACCCCAAACACTTCATAACATCTTAAACACTTCCTAAAAAACTTCATATTAATTCCAAAATAAAACAATAGAAAAAAACTCATTTAGAGTACTTTGAAGAATCTCAAATGATCAATCATTTCTATGTTCAAAATCATCATGTTTCATTAGCTGATAGTGTTTTGATTACATACCAATTAATGAAGTATCATTATCAACTCTACATAAAATGAATTTCATAATCTCTCCATTAATAATATGTATAAATCTAGATATTAAATCAACCTTAATGTCTAATAACACAAGGATGATTTCTCTTTAAATCCTTATACCACATAACTTTTTTTCCTAATACTCTTTAATATCTCTTACAACCAAATTTATTATTCTTTATCAAACCATAAAATATTCAACAATATCATATCCATTTATCAGACTACCATACAATATACATCTTCAAGAGTAAAAAATTGGCCCTACTAGCTTCCATTAATTCATGGAAAACTGGAATCCTATGAATTTTATAATTATCTCATATAATATGGTGAAAATAATAGATATATATGGTTCCCAAACATGTCATTATCTTCTTCAAACTACTAAAAAGATTCAACCAATGATTCTTAAAGCATCAACACCATCATAATTTAAGTCTTGTGGAAAATATACTCATTATCTTCCACAATATTCCTATAATAATATATATTTATAACATAATCTATGGTGTAACTTTCTTCAAATGTTTCATTCATTGAGTTCTTCTTTCTCACTCATTGGGTAAATTATCTTCACTCAACATATATTGACTTTATTAACTAGTAAAAATAAACACAAAACAATTCTTTAATATCTACTAGTCACTTCAATCCCCCACTTTATATATTAATTCATACCTATTTCAATACTATATTTGAACTAATGTCAACATTTAAAATACACTACATAAAATAAAAAGTCCATATCCAAATTGGTAAATGTCCTCATGCTTGATTCTGGATTAAAAGATATTTCTAACTAGTATTGAGGGTTTAAATCATGTAATGGGGAAACAATTCCCTTATGACTATGTAAAAATCAGGAATAATATTAGTGGAAGTATAATAAAAAATACAGTAGTAGATAAGTGAAATTGAACCTAGAAATTTAATAACATCATATACAATATCAAAATAAGGAAAACCCGATCATACATCATTGAAAAAAGGATCGACACATGTGGTGGGTTAATACATATGATACAAAATAACCAAAAAATAATATACACACAATATAAAATGGTCATAATGTATTTCCTATCATGGGTTCAACTCCCCGACCATCCTTACATTCTTATAAGACTGACATAGGGCCATTCCCCTTGGATGGATCAATGAAAAAAAATCACATGCACTAGGTTACTCATGTAGGGTGAGAGTAATAAAACCTAGTAACACAACACTATTGTGTCTTCATTATAAGGTAAATAGATATATTAGTGTGTATGTACTAAAGGAAATTTTTAAACAGTAATCATACATCTTAACCAGGTCATCATGCGTTAATTATGCCCCAATAAAAGATGACCAAGCCTAATTTGGTCCAATTCGAAATAGAAGATTCTTCTCAAGCCACATGTTCCTCCCAAAGTATTATCATTACCATATCAATAATGTAATGGTCCCATAAAAATTCCTAGAACATTCCATATCATTTAGGTGTGGTCAAACAACAAGTACAAGAGCATAACCTGTCACACAAGGGTGGCTCACATCATTATCTCAGGGCCCAACAATCTTAGTTAGGGTTGAATTATTATCCATGATTGCAGTACATCAGACCACCTCCCATTATTATATCTATTGTGATGGGGTCAAATCAATTCATTACAATATATAAATAAATTAACTATATGAACATCAAATAATGAAATACTATCAAAAGGTCAACCACTATCCCAATTAAACATTCTAACCATAAGAATTCCACTATTATAACCTATAAACATCTCCCTTTACAACCCCTAGTTTTTATTCATTATCCGTTTTCATGTACCTAATATCTTTACATTTTAGGGATTCATCACCCAAAAATCCATATGCTAAACCATCAGATAAACCAATCCTTAATCAATACCAAATAGTGAACAAGTTTTCATTATGATTCAAATTAACCAGTATTTTATATATTATTATTATAATAGGGATGATCCTATATAATATATAAAATAGTGTTTATGTTATTATATTATAATTATTTCATAATAATTATTAAAAAAACTAATTGAATGGGTATTTTGGATTATGGTAAAAAATAATACAAAGAAAAACAACTGCTTGAATTAAAAAGTGAATTATGGAAAAAGGATTAGGAATCAATAGAGATTTTAGAATGGTATTATTCCAAGGTTTTTCCAAATTTTGGCAGGTTCATTATTCAAAAAATTTAATAGGTTTTATATAATTCATTTTTAGATGTTTAATGGAATCCTGATTACACATTATCCCCTATAAGATAAAACTCATTGATGTGATTCTTAGAGTGACTATTATATGGACATGGTCCAGAACTTATTTGAGGTGTAGATAATACCAAATTATATTAATATCTTATTTTTATAATAAAATAAAAGTTCAGTTATGTTTTCCATTTGAGATAACATTTTTTCCACTCTAAACACATAGAAAAAATATTAAAGTAGATAAGTGATTGACATTTAATGTATCAAAACATAATGATTTAATTCTAAATTATATTAATATAAAAAATGATTGAATTATTGATAAGATAATAATTAGTTAATTGGGTGTATTAAGTGTCTCTCCTAGTGCATAGCTCTATTGTAATGATCTCCTAAAAAATTATTTTCATGAAGAGGGGGAAGAGGGTTGAGTTTCTATTTGCATACATCATTTATCTCTATATGGGTATAAAAAGATAATAAAATTATATGATAATTATATGAACTATATAACTCTCTAAAATGGCTAAACTTCCCACCTTGGATGAACATCCATTAGAGGCAAACAAGTTTTCAATTTATAGGCAATGATAGTTTTTCTTGGCATAATGATGTCAAATTTCAACCTATGAAATAGATTTTCACAAGTAGAAAACCTATTTATTACCTTTAAAAAAAGAGCCTTTGGATGGCCTCTTCACTATAATAAAATAAATTTTTTTAGCCATTTTACATTTAGAATGATTGGTTTTATCCAAATCCAATGTTCTACTCATGACTTCGAGATGTTTTAGTTTTCCAGAGACATAAATTTATCTAGTACACCAAAAAAATTAACTAGGATAACATTTATTACAAATAGTAGTATCAGAAATTATTAAGGATTATAAAACAACACTTCATCCCAATTGGGTGATTATATTTTTTTGAACTATGAAAATAAGTGCACATTTGTGTTTGGGATTCAATGTAGTTGGGCCCATTTTCCTTCAACTTCATCTTGGGATCTCCAAATCACATCCACCTATAATTAGAAAATTATTGTGATAGTGGGATACCTATATCAAACTTTTATAGTACCTTTTAATTACCATATAATTTTTATATAATGTCATTTATGATATTATCTTAATATAATATTATTATGACTTCCACATACATTTTCTATATGGTTAGGTCCTTTGATTATTCATCATATCCAACAAATATAGTTTTTACTAGCTATAATGATAATATTACGATACTATTATAGTAAATATAAAAATATATACTATTTTCATGATACATTATACTTATGAGACACGAAATATGTATACCAATCTGGTGTTGGGGGCTCATAAGCATTGATATTTCTTCTCATGAATTTTTCATTTGGTGATCTTGAGTAGACTAGATAACAGGGAAAAGAATGCAAATATGAAGACAATATGTTTTAGGTTTCATTGGTTTTTACTATCCATGATATTGTGTATTGGTCTCTGCGCTTGATATCATTATTATTGTATATCATTTGATCACATATTTTGATATAACAAAAAATTCTTAACATTTATTTTAGTGGTGTGGTAGCATGAATTGGGAATGCCATTAGTGGTATTTAATTGATTAAATAATCAAGACGAGAAATTTCACTTCCATAAAGGAAGATATATCTTGGAACCAATGGACCATAATGGTATAAGAAGGCAATTTCATCTAGTAAGGTATTTAAATAATAAATCAAGGAAGGTGATAACACAAAGTGTGTGCCTTGATTTGTGAGATATCACATGAAAAAGAGATTATATTACAAAAAATGTGTTCAAAGGAGTATTTCATTTCTATTAGTAGAACATTTTTACCTAGGGTAATTCATGTGTTTCTGTATACAACTCTTGGTTTAATAGTGACACCAACAACTTTTGAGATTAGGGCCTAGATGGTCACACAAAAATCATGTTCAAAATATTCCCATTTCAAATGAATTTTAATTCAGGCTATAGTGGTTTCCATGGTGGGGGTTGAATAATGAAAAAGTGTTAATGATCCAAATAAATAAATAAATATAATATTATTCAATTTTATAATAGTATGTATTTAATTTAGTTACTTCAATATTGACAAGTTACTCAGTGTATGCAAGGAAAAATATTTTATGAAAGAATATTTTTTAAGGCCTGTAAAAATATTTATGGGATATATGAGTCTAGATAATGAGTCATATTTTATCAAATAAATTAATATTTATGTTAAAAATTAGTAATAAAATAATCACCAAATTCACAAAATGTTTTATGTGTTGTTTGTGACGTTGTATGTCTTATCTAGAAGGTTATTCAAGTTCGGGGGCCAGAGTGTTTTTTTCAATTTTAACATAACTATATAATCTAAAAGTAGATAAATTTCATTTTTCACTATTAATTATATAATTTTGAGAGCCTCTCTTACCTTCCTTCAAATTAATAAACATATAATGAGGTTATTTGAGTCATTGATCCAAAATCTATTCCCAAATCGAAATAACGGTGTTGCAACAATCATCATCTTTTAAAAAACATCATAGATTATCTATTATGCACCAAAAAAATTGAATATTTACATACCAATAAGATTTTGGAGTGAATATGGATAATCATTAAGGTGTTTTATTTTTTTTATTTGATCAAAAATCTCTATCTGTGAGTAGAACATGAATTTAATTGAAATTGAATGATGTGTGGTTTTTGATTTTGACTTATCATTTTGAAATTCATTTTGAAAGATTAATTAATTAAAATGATATTTTTGGGTTGATAAAACAATTATTTTTATGTTAAGTAGAATTTTATAAAATCTATTAATGCATAAAACATTAAATTACTATGTGTTTCCACTTTCATTACAAAATTAGTACCAAAAAGTAGTCTTAGAGGGACTATGAGTTTATTATAGTTAAATAAAAATTATGTTTCCATGAACTCAAGTATGAGGATTCTTTTTAGTTCCAAAACATACAATTATTATTTTATATGAGATTGGATGGTGTATTTATGTCTATCTAATGAATAAAAAATATGTTTAATGGCTAAAAATAAAATATTACAAATATAATTTATATATATATCGATGTAAGGGGGTGTTTCATGCACTTCATGTTTGTAGTTGGTGGACAAAAGTTGTGGTTGGTGAATATAAATGTGGGAGGTAGTATTTCACATCAACATGAGTATTTGAAAAATAAATTCATAACTCATATGTATTTGTAAGAAATAAAAAGTTTCAAAAGTGGTGTGTGACTCTATCTCCCACCTTGACTAATCACCCACACAATTGTGGGGGGGTCAGAGGGAGACAACAAGTTTATGTATATAAAGAATTATATCAATTAGAAATACAAATTCTATTTTTATATTCTTTTAAAGAACTATGAACTGCATACCCCTACCTACCTTGTAATGTTTGCGTATGGGGTGTGGGTCCTCCTACGATCGAGTCAAGTTTATGTAACGACCTCAGTCTAGTTTGAGCCAAATAAGGTCCCAGAACCACTAAGGGGGAGGGGCATTATGCCCTAGTTGGAAAAAAATTTAAAATATATAAAATTATATGAGGATATTTATAAAAAAATTATTTCCTTTAAATAATAAAATTGTGTATTAAAATTAGTTTAATTTATTTAAATTAATACTTGATTCCCTCAAGTATAATTAATTTCAAATATAATTTTATACTAAAAATATTTTGTGTCTAAATGGATGATGAGAAATAGTAGACAAAGTATATCTTTTATATTTATTTATTGTTTTATTTTTTATTACATTATGTTCAATGTTTGTAGTAATTAATAATAAATTATGTTTTTCATTGTTTCTCTATCTCATTACATCTATAGAGGATTCTATGTCCACAAGTGATCTTATTCAGGAATATTTCACATTCCCAAGACCGAATCACCTAGGTGTGAGTATTTGTTTTCATAATGAAATGTAGAAATAAGTTGTAGACTGATCTGATATTTGGGAAAAAACCAAACAAGACATAGTTATGTTGGACGAGGGTGAGCGATGGCACTTGGGATGGACATGACTAGAGTAGTTACCACTAGAGTCTCAATTGATCCATTATCCACTCAAAGGATCAACCAGTTATAAAAAATCATAACCTGTCTATTTATTAATTTATTTTTAAATGGTTTATAATTATTATTAAGCTTGTTTATTTTACTTGATCACATAGAATAATAAATGATGAACAATATAAAAAATAAATTAATAATGGTGTATGTTAAGAATCATTGAAATATGCAAAGTGAATTATCCATGTGGCTATGGAAGGGTGATTCTTATGTTTGCATTGATATTGATAAAAAATATGCTTCTCTATATTGATTTATTCTAGTTAAACTATTATTGTTTATTGAGTATTACTAAAACACATATATCATGTGTCTATCAAAACCAATGAAACATTGTTTCATTTTGGAATGAATGTTTTTTTGTTTTTCAACCTCAACAAATAGTTCAGTAATACTTCAATCACTAAAAATAATGGATAAAAACAGAATTTAATCATTAATAATACCGTTTTAAATGTTGATTCTGGGTCAAATTAATCACAAATAAAATGTTAAGCCAATATCAGTATAGTTGTTCAGATTGTCCATGAACTAAAATTCTTCGGTATTCGACATGATTTCTTATTAGGATAAAATTTGAATAAGTCACATTTTGGAAATAATGGTGAACCAGAAAGTCTTTTATATATAGTTTAAAATGACCAAATGAACTATTCTGAAGATAATTTATATGTAAGATTACATAATTCTCAATATTACATTATGGAATTTAATGAATGTAAATATGAGATATATAAAATGCATGGTTAGATGACAATATATTCATCAGGATGGTGAGGAAAAGAATATCTTAACAAATATTTTATTGATGATGAAAATCTAGAGTGGATTTATTCATAAAATTGTTTTTTCCTAATAGAAATAAGAGACATGATGTTAGTAAAATGAGGTTCGGTGGTGATTCTTGTTTGTCTTGGGAAGTATTACATAATCTATTTGATAGTTTTTTGTAAATAAAAATGTTAATCCTTAACAAATGATAACAATAATGAAAATATAAACCATATTAGTTATAATATGAAATATATAAATTATTTTATAATTAATGAGTAAAGATGAAAAGATTTTGTTAAGGATAATCGAATAAAAAAACATACATAATGAAAAACAAAAATTTCTTATCGGTAATTATTATAATTCAAATATATGTTACAATATATATTACTAACCTAGAATATTTAGAGTCAAATGAAGGACTATATTTCTATAATAGGATGCAACACCTTATTTTTTATAGTGGGAACAAGATTTAGTTAGATAATATCAAGAATTGAGATTCAAAACTAGTTTTCATAGGAACAAGTTCCATAAGAAATCTTCAAAGATGAGATATTCTAAAGACATAATCTGTATATGATGATTATAACCAAAAGGTTGGTTTTGTATTAACTATGTTTGGTGATATATTATTCATTAAGAAAAATGAATTCTATAAAGAGGAAGAATAATAATTTATTATATGAAAGGAAAGTTCAAATGAATTCAGAAATGGATTTTATATATCAAAATACAATCCTTTATTTAGGTACGTTTCTCTAGAAAATGTAAATCCATTTGTTGGTATTCAAGAGAAACATTGCATGGGGATACAAGTGTTGTACAAAAAAGTATCAGTTGGTTATACCAAGTCAACATTCTATAATCATTTTTATTTCTACTTATCATAACATCATTCTATGATCATTATATCGGTCATTGTATTTAAATACCACCTTATATATAAGGAAACCTTATAAAAAGAATCTATATGATGCAACATGAATGGGGTGGTGATATAATTGAATTACAATAATGAATCTAATTTTTATGGATCTATTTATAGATTAATGAAAGTATTGTGATCATATAATATATATATTTAAAAAAAATTCCAAGTTTCTATAGAAGGTTAGTGGGACCACCATTGTCTTCCATGTAAAATATGGTGATAACATATGGAAAATAATTATTAGTCTTGGAGTTAGATTATAATACATTGATAAATATCTCTCTATAATATGACAGAATTTAGAAGATAATTTTATAGAGAACATGATATATTCAGTAATATTTATGGGGGTTCTTAAATAAATTTTAAAGTAAATATAATGAATTTTTATTGAAAAACAAAATTTGGAATAATTTGAAAGAGAATCATTACCAATGTCACGTGGCATAAATCTCTCCAAGAAGATATATATAATACATAAGGGGATATTATAATAGTGAGTATATCTCTATATGGTTTTGTGATGGATCTATCATGTATTCCATTCTTTGTACTATATATGATATTTCCAACACATGTAACATGATGGGAAAATATTAGATAAATCTAAGAGAATAACACATGAAACAGTCTATGCTCCCTAATAGTACTTGTGAAAGTGGAAGGGATATATGCCTGGTATATGGAGAGGAACACTGGTTTTTCATGGTACACAAACTAGTCTTATAATGGATTAGTTGATCTAATATTCCAGTTTGGATAAGGATATGAAGAATAAAATATCATTAAAGACCATGGTAGCCATATCTAGAAAATATAGAGAATGGTGTGGTTTTTTAGGCCACTAAAGGAGCTGTATAAAATATGAAATAACTAATTCATGTTCTTAGAATCATACCTAGAAACTAAGTCACTATAATAATATATATTATTATAAGCTTTTTATAATTATATTAGAAAATATTTCAAGGTTATGATAGAGTATAAAAGGGAATTAGTAGGGGATATCATCTCTAGATGATGTTTACTCAATGAGGTGAAGTCACATAGAATTTATTAGTAATGTAATAAAAAATGGAATGCTTGATGACTAAATCCACAACTAAAAAAAATCATGATTTTATCAGGTGAGAGAAAAAAAGTTAATGATTGTAAAATATTCTATAGTGAAAGTAGCATTGTTTTGAAATGTTTGTCCTAAACCAAACATGAGAAGTACTTTTTTGATTACCACATCATGTATACATAGTGGTATGCATGATGTTATCTTAACATAATATTGATATAACATATGTGTGCACTATTTACATGATAATGTACATGGATTGTTTGTCCTATCACAAGGTTATAATATTTTCCAACTATAATGAAAAAATTATTCTTATATAGTAGTAATATTATAAATATTTTATATAGTTTAGATAAATTATTTTTATAGTACATAGAGGATTTCAATATTTCAAGTGTTGGGGGATCATAAGCATAGAGACTTATTCTCATAGTGGTCACACTTGGTGATCTCTAAAATATGAGATCATAAGGATTGACCAGATAAAAGAAACATCACATGTTTTGGTTATCATTTTTCCTTCCTATCTATGAGAACATGTATTTTTCTCTAAACATGAGATAGTTATCAATGTGTATCTTTTGATCATGTACATTGATGCAAGATGAAAACCGTAACATTTATGTTTGTTTGAAGGTATATTGTGTCAGGTTCATCATTGGTGGTATGATATTTACTGAATGACCATGATAAAATATTTATCTTTTGAAAAGTAAGATATATATTGGGCATAGTTGACTATAATTTTATAAGAAGCCATGTCCATCCATTAAGGTCATGATGTAAAAATGTAAGGAAGGATAATGACATAGTGTGTGCATCCTAATTTATGAGATATCACATGAAAAAAGAGATTATATTACATAGAATTTACTAATAGGATATTTTCGTTTACATGGAGAAAACATATCTTTATAGGGTCTTGGATTTATTTCTAAATACATGTCTTAGTCTATAAGTATTACACACAACCATCGAGATGTTTTCCTAGAGGTTTATACATAAATCATATTCAGAAGCATTACAAATTCAAATTTATTTGAGTATAGGACATAGAGTAACATATGATGAGGTTTACGTAATATTATTGGTTCAATTATAATAATAAATATATAAATTCAACATTATTTGAGATTATAATAATAAGTGTAAATATTATTAATGCACACTATTAAATAGTTATTCATTGAATACAAGGAAAATTATTTTATGAATGAAAAGTTTTATTCCCAATTCATTAAAATAAAAATGTGACAGATGAGTCTACATAACGAATAATATTCTATCACATAATATAATGTTGAAATTACAAGTGATTGATAAAATAATCACCACATTTATGTAATTTTTTAAGTTATATTAGTGAAGTTTTAGGTCTTATTTAGAATGTTATTCATGTTGCAAACTCAAATGAAATTTTGGAAAGTTTAACCTGACAATATATTGTGAGAGTGGTTGACATTAATTATGACTATTCATATTACGATTTTGAGGGCTTCTCTCAGTAACCACCCCATTCATATAGATGGAGAGAGGGGTGATGTGAGAACCTCAACCCAAAATCACTTCTTATATTGAAATAATTTTGTTATGAGGACCGTCAACATGTTGAAATCAACGTCGATTATTTGTTATAACACCAAGACTTTAATGTTCAATGTAACCAAATAATTTTTTTATCATCTTTGGATGATCTAGAGGGTTTTGATTCAGTTAAATTGGGTGAAAATCTTTATCTGTGAGTATAACATGAATTTGATCTCAATTGAATGTGGTATGGTTTCAATTTTGATTTACGATTATTGTGTTAATTTTTTTAGTTTAATTAATTCAAAAGATATTTAAAATTTAATAATTGGGTTGTGGTTACACTCGATATTATTTTATAACATTGATAGTAGAATAAAATTTTTAATCTCCCACGAATCCTCTATACTAACGGTACCAAAAAACATCAAACCCAATGAAATTTACCCTTTTAAAAGTATTTAATGTTAATTAATTGAATCAAAAGAGAAATGAAATGGATTGTTTTATTTTATAATTTTAAAAAAATCATCACCATGGTATATAGGTGGAATATAATGGTGAATTTGATTGTGATCACATTCCCACATCTAAACATTCACCCTCCCATGGAAAGACTCGTTTTAGAAAACATTAAATGAATATATTCTGATTCTCAGGAAGATTTAACATCCTATGTTATTTTAAATCATGGTAGTAATAGAAACAAGTAAATAACCACAATAAAGAGTTAATATTACTATGAAATGAATAATTTTCTCATAAACTGTGTTAGAATAAAATCTAAGGAGTTATGTGATACTAATCCAATAACGTAATTCATAATTCAATCATGCTATTAAATCTCCATGTGTATATGAAAACAATTTATTTTTATCTTCCCATTTTTACTAAGTAAATATATGTTATTTTAATTTTTGGATTACTTGATTATTTATGTAAAACCCACACTACACCCTTTGCTATGAAATTCCAAATCCCAGTCACCCATGAATTACTTGCAATCAAACCACAATCTCCTGAAGAAGATATCCCCGTATCTTATAATGTAATGACTCCCATCTTTATATATTAATTATTTTTTTATTTTTTTAAGGGGGTATAATAGTAATAATAAGGTACATATGCATTGGTCAATTAGGTATAGTAATGGAACTGATCAGATAAATAACGAACCTATTGAATAGTCATTATGGAAAGTAGACTAACATTAACCAAACATGTGTGTACCATAACATAATTGAGAAAATATTCACATTCCATGGTTGAGTTAAATGATGTGTGTATATGGTAACTAACATAATTTATACATAAAAAATACCAAACAAGGTAACAATATCTTAATGGTTTTATAAAGACACAACAAATCATGTTATTGAAAAATAAAAAATAATACTAAAATCTATAATTACTGATAAATTATTTCTCAAAATAACATTTCATTATTGAAATTAATTTTATATGAATTTTATGAAATAATTAAATCAGAAAATTAAACAATAATATCTAATAAATCTCATGATGTAATATGAATTTAATTAGAGTATTTTTACAAAAAAGAAAAAAAAATAAAAGAATTGCAAAAAAACAAAAAAAATGATTTGTATGAGTAAAAAGAGAGAAATAAATAAAGGTGAAAATTTTCTTAACTAACTACGGAATGTATCCACCAGCAAAACTAAAATTTTTAGTGTCCTTACTATAATTAAAGAGACGGTGTTAATGAAAGGTATAACCTAGTGGGAGTTATTGATAGGTGGATTCAATAAGGAAGAGTTCCTCATATATGGACACTAAAACTTTTTAGTGGAATTACTTTAGTCACTTACCATTATTGATCAATGTGTATTGGGTTTCTTTTTTTACCAAAAAACCCAAAGGTAAAGATATTAATGAAAAATTTTGGACTAATATAATGTCAATGAATCTTACCTATGTTTATCATCATATATGAATTATAAATGATGTACTTCCACCTAATTTGGAACTGATTATGAAGGATGAGTTGTCCATGAGTATCTTTGTTCCTTTCCATATTGATTGGGGAGTTATCATATGAATCTCACTATATTTTCTCTAACCAATGAATCTACAATTTCCTATAAGAACCTTTACCATCATGATTAGAATTACATTTATTGACTATCATAATAGGATAGGTTTAATATCTCCATGGGTAGCCAAATCTATTTATAAATACAACCACATAAGGTGACATGCCAATTAGAGTTTGGTATTTAGTATGGTATGCTCTCCATTAATCATTGATTCAACAAATCCAATCATTTTTTTGGGTTGGAAAATTTTTATTGAATTTATTTTTCCTATGAGTTATACACTTTGACTTTTCCATTAATTTTTGGTAGATAACTTATAGAAAGATAATGTATGACCCTATACTGATAAAAAATGTTATTTCACTATTTTGTTGCATAAATGAGAACCATATTCACTCATAATGAACCAAATCAATCCAAAATTATAGATTATTTAGGTTCTATATAAATCCATAACTTATTTTAAGCTATAAATTCATGTATCTTGTCCTTTTAACCATTTAGATACATAATCATCTTTCAGAATAAAGTTTAGTTTTCCAAAAGGGTTTTGAAATGAAACCACAAATATAATTCAAAAAAATAAAAAATATCAAGGAAAAGTAAGGTTTTTTTGGAATTTAACATATTTTAGAGACATTCCCCATACCTTGACAATGAAGAAAACCAATAAAAAAATTAAGAGCATCCCAAAATAATTATATTCAAATTGGACCCGAATCATATACCTTACAAGTAATCTATTAGGGACCAAAGTTGTTCCCATATTTAAGAGTGTGACTGAACCTAGGGAAGAAGTAAAATCACTATCAGGAAGAAAAATCCATAGGACCTGATCACTAAATATGCACCAATGATAGATATCATGAGAAATTTACCACATGGACTCATGATTAATATTATTATATTTATTTTTAATGAAATATGTAGGAATTCAAGATGCTACCAACTAATTTTGAATTTTGGTATAATGTGGAATAATGTATTTCACTTGATATAATTTCTCATTAGGAAACAATTTATTTATAAGAATGAAAGAGGTTTAATCAACGTTCATGAATGGAAGGATCATAGAGATATTTTCTATTATAACCTATGAATTTACAAAATAATTCTGATATCGTTTTAGAATTATATTCAATGAATTTTATAAATACATGTCTAGGGGCTGTTAAGTATTAGTGTCTTGGTATACTAGATTCAAAATCCTCCTATTTCATCAAATATCATTAACATCACCCAAAAATATCATTCTATTTAGTATTATTCATAGAAATTCCCTTGATAAAACCTTTCTTCACAACCTATGGAAAGGAAACATAAGAAATAATGAGATCATATCCTCAGTAAGGGTAAAAATGTTAGATATGAATCGACAACCAAATGAATGAATAATTTAAGTATATTGTTATTAGATAATTACCATAAATGTTCATCCAAATCAATAAAATATCATAAAACTAATTCATGATATAGTTATTTACCATTTCAAAATACATGAATCATAAGAGTGATAAATCATCATAAATCAATAAAGGACTACAATTTCATGTCATAAAAGTGTTGAACCATTAAATGCATAGAAACCATTTCTTTTGTCGTGGTTAACAATCGATATCCTCAAATCACTGTGGATTAAGAATCCATACATATATCACATATCATAATAGATTACGAATCACCACCTATATCCCAAAGTGGATCAAGAACATCAAATTGTTCGCTATAGTGGATTGAGAACATCGACTTGTTTCCTATAGCAGATCCAGAACTTTGACTTTCAGACCATAATTATATCATGAGATATAAAACATTACCCAATGTATTAATGGGATTTAAAATTTTGGGTCCACCGAAAAAATAATGAAAACCATAAAAATGTGTTTCATAAGATCATTAATCATTAATTATATCAACATATTATAACCTGTGCAGTGAAAATTGTGTTCATAAACATTTCATCAATCCATCATAGCATAAACCATGGAAAATAAATGAGGATCATAAAAATATTATAAAAAATAATCATAAATCACCAATATAAAGAATAAGGATAGTTCTATTGGATCAAATCCCCAATAAAACATAAACAAAAACTATTTTTTTGTTATTAGGGAATAGAAATTCTATAAAGTGATCATTAAAACATTCAGGATGAAAATAATATTTCTACTTAAAAAAATATTCTTTTTAAAACTAAAAATCTATAAAATATTTTGAATATACATATTTTATGAAAATAATATTGGTTAATTATAAATGAAACGAAAAATAATTGAGTTTTCATGATGGTAGTAATTTTTTTTCATGTTGCATACATTAAAACATTGACCTTATTTAATTTTTTTATTTAAATGTTAAACATTACATCATTTGGAAAATGAAAAAGAATATTTAATTCAAAACATTTTGGAAAAATAAGAATATGGGTAATGATTTATTTATTTAATCATCACATATAATTAAAAAAAATCATGAAAACATTTTAAGAAAACATTGACATTGATGAGAAATATTCCTGGCCG
The DNA here is from genome assembly GCA_963277665.1 of Viscum album. Classification (NCBI taxonomy): domain Eukaryota; kingdom Viridiplantae; phylum Streptophyta; class Magnoliopsida; order Santalales; family Viscaceae; genus Viscum; species Viscum album. Next base: position 1,567,422,108 of record OY728161.1, read on the forward strand.
GATATAAAAACATATATGGTTTTACTTAAAAAAAACTAGTACAAACTATTGTATACATTAAATGTGGAAAATAAAACAAAAACATGTATTATAAATAAATAACAAGAGGATAATAATAATTAAAAATATTTATCATATAACTGTAATGAAATTTCCTCAATTTAAATTCAAGCATAAACAATCTTTAATAAAAATAGGATAGAAAAAAAAAGTTCAATTCCACTTTAGTATCTTTTGTATCATAAGCCCCATGAAAAAAAGAACCATATATGGAAATTTAAATTAACCCAATATTCATATTGATAATCATAAAATTAATCCATGAGATCTATAAAAACCACATAAATGAAAAAAATGGGTGAATATGTCATGTGTCTCGCGAAAATAAAAGAAAAAATGAAAATCCTTTACCACGAGTTCCAATTGCTTCAAATGTTATCTAATAATATATCTAATAAATATAGGATTATTATAAATCAATTAAAGAACCATAAATATATATATATATATATAACTATATATTATTTAATTATATCCTTTTGTCACCCTTTTATTTATAATTCATTATTAAAATCACTATTCATGGTGATAACTGCTTCATTTTCCATATGAGTTTTTTAGTAGTTTCAGGCCTAATACTTTGATAATAGTTAAATCATATAAAAAATATTAATCATGAAATACATATCATATATATTCATTATATACATATCTAGAGTCTTAAATAAGATTTATATATTAGAAAATGAATTATGACGTTCATAGAGATTGTAGTGTGTACGTACACATGAACGTTGTTTCCATTTTTTAGGGATGGAATGAATGAAAGGTAATTAATAAATCACCATTAAATAATCATTATTATATCAAATAAATCCCATATATTCATAAAATTTATATTTATTTTCAACCATGTAATATGAAAATGATAAATGGATCACATCGCTTTCTAGAGGTGCTAGTCCACAAACCCACATGAGCTACATTATCATTTTCATACAAATTGGAAGGTAAGAAGGAAGATATTTTATTTAAAATAAACAATTTTAATTATTTCATAGTTATAATTTATGTGTGTGTGTGTGTGTGTTAATTACATAATTATATCCATTTTTTAGAGATGGTGATGGAAACAAATTACATCAGTTCGTGAGGTGGTAGTTCAGTGTATATATAATAGATAGTTTAATTTCCAACATTATAGTATAAGAGATGCATATAGGTTGTTATATAAAAATTATAACATCTCATTATATGGGTTATAATAGTTTTATTATTTAATCATATCTTAAAAATATTTTATTGGGACAAAATAATAAATAAAATGAAAACATTTGGTTACTAACTATACATCTTCTTTGGACAACCTAATTTGGTTTATACCTAATCCCATCCCAGGAGGGGTTTATGATAAAAAAATAGAATTTATTTTATGGGAATGGATAAAAGGAAGGTATTTGGGTAGGTCTTGGATTATCTAAGAGTCTTCAGAAGTTTGTATTGGAGAGGATATGGGTTCCCTTTTACAATTGAGGTGAGTGCCACACCCATATTTTTCAAAGTTTTAATATAATTATAAGTCAATTTCTTAAAAATGGATCCTGAATGGAACATATTTAGAGGTGATAAGGTTATTTTTAAAATAGAACAAAATAGTGTGGTTCCATAATGTTTATAAATCATATTAACGAATATAAATTTAATTTATTCCCCAGTAAATGCATTTTAACCTTAGTCGTCGTAACATATTTTTTTAATTTTAATATTCATTATGAAAAATAAGTTGATATTATTTTATATTCTTAAATATTTGTATTAAAATTATAGAATCTTTTTTTTTAAAATTCAATTCATACAAGTGACAAAATTTAATTTAAAATTGAAGGCATAATCACATAAAAAAGTAGGTTACCCATGAAAAAGTATACTTAAGTATAAAATGTTTTTATATCAAAAAATTAGAATAAAATAGATTCAAATTACATAAATGGGATTAATAATAATATAATTGAACTTATTTTACTTTTAAAACCATTTGAAAATATAAATTTTCAAATTATCTTAATAAAAAGAAATTTTTTAATAAAAATAAGTATTTTTCAATATTCATCGAAAAATAAATCATTTAATAAAATTATTAAAAAATCAAAGTAAGGTAATTTTGACATGATTACTTTAAAAAGGAAGTTTATTTTTTTCAGATAAATTGTATAAAATAGAAAAAAAATAATTTTCAAATAAATGTATAAACCGCGACAAAACCGCTTTTTAGAAAAAAACACATTTTTAACCAACAAAATTAGATTTATTTTTATCACGCACATTGGAAAAAATAATATATGAAATTTAGATAATTTTGTTAAAATATAATATGTTAATGTAATTAAAATCATTCAATAATAGTGATAAATATAATTTGTTAAGATAAACCCACATTGCACAAATAAAGGTTTTTTTTTCAGAAAAACATTTATTTTACATTCAAATGACATCTATTTTAATTTCTAATCCATTAATAAAAAATAATTCATTTTATACATATATAAACCATATGTTTTTCATATTTTAGTTATTCTATTTTACAATCATCAATCCAATGGGTAGATGACAACTTTCACACTAAATAATAATATATTAATAGTGTATCATAGTTTTTTTAAACTCAATGTTTCATGTGAAAAAATATATCGAAGAAATTTAATTTATTTAGAGAAAATGTTTCATAAAATTTCATGGTGTTACATTATACCGCTTTAAAATAAATTAACTCTTTAAATTCCACTACTCCAATATAAAAAAAATCATGATACATATTTCTCATCATATTCTTATGTAAACATGAATATTTCTCAAATTGGTAGTTTCACCTCCAAACATTGATCATATGAGTGCTATTGTTTCATAAAAAATTCTCACTATGATACAAAATATCCATCAGTTATTACTCATAACATAGATCTTTCTCCAATGGTATGACCTCTGATTTTTGTACATGTGAAGGGTTCGGTATATACATCTCATGAGAGATACATGGAACACATTCAGAACTTTGGAGAGATTTGATGAAAACACCAAATGATAAGATACCATCCTGGATCGACAAAGATTCATTAAGGGGAAAATATACCTAGGGATTCACATAACATTATTCCCAAATAATATAACTTCATTCCATGGAGAAATTCATATAAATACATTATCACCATCATAGAACTCTAGATATCACCAATGAATGTCAGCATAAACTTTCAGTTGACTTTGTGTTTCCATTATATGCTGATGACTATCTCTAAACTTCTATTATATTTCATTGTATAGAATGGGTCCCAATATATTTAATTATACAAAATAATTCCACCACATTAGAGTTCTATACATTATTCTAAAGAGGGCTTTATAAGAATCCATCTGAATGCTTAAGTGAATGTTATTATTGTATGAAAAGTCAACTAGAGTAATGTGTTGATACCAAACACATATGAATTCCATAGAATAAGTTCTTATAATATCCTCCATGTTTTTAATGGTTCTCTTAGGATAATCATATATCCAAAGATGATAAGTAGTTCTAAAATGTATCACTATTTATAGGTCATACTGAAGACTTAGGGAGAAATTCAATACAAACATCATATCACGATAAGATACGGTAGAATTTAGAACTCCATGATACCTTAACACATCCTTAATAAATATCATTGAATGACAATATGGATAGAAATAATATATAATAGTAATTAAATTTGACGAATTTATAATATGATGGACTTCAACCCAAATAGCATTATGTAATTTAGACGTTTTTGGGCAGCCAAATGACAAAACACATGGTGATGTTTTCCCATTTTAATAATGGTATGGATAATGGTTACAATATTCATGTGAATGTTTTCTATCATCCTTAATTAAAAATTATACAATGAATCGAGATACATATTCTGCAATACACCTTGTCATATGGTCCCATAGAAAACACTCATTCAGATCTCTATACATCTTCAAACATGTATGATAAATAGTGAATGATGAATTATGAGCTTCGTCCAATATCCCCTTATTAAAATATAGTATGTATGGGAAACAAAAACAATTTATAAACCTTATCATTACATCACAATAATGGTTGAACTCAAGAACATTTATTTCCTTCTTTTATAGCTCAATATCTTCCTTATACACCTCCTTATTCTTCACATGGATAGATTATTGAACAATCATTTGAGAAATTTAATATTTCTCCCCTTCCTTAAAGATACCCTTATCCATAATTTATAAATACATAAATATTCGGCCTTTTTGTATTCTCATCATTGATAATCTGGCATGACCCTTTTTCCTCAAAGCATCATCCACCTTGTTTACTATCCTAGTGTGTTAATGTATTGATTACTCATAACCTTTAATCAGATCAAACAAACTTCTCTAGTGCATATTTATCTTTGGGAGTTAATATATTCAATATGAACTTATTATCAGTATATATATCACATAATTCTTTATAAGGATGATTCCTCCAAATATTTAATGAAAAAATACCATAGATAACTTTAAAATTAAGTTAGTTAATTTTTATCATGAATCGTCCGTTATCATGAGGCGTACGATATTAACATGTAATTATTCATGAGAAAACATATTATTCCCTTATTTTATTAATCACTTTAGATTAAAAAACCCTTCTATACTATAGTTTAATCTATATATAGGTGTGATATGTAATATTATCTTCATTTCATTGAAATTTACCTCACATTCATCATTCCAAAGGAACATGGATCCCAACCAAGTTAACTTGGTGAGTGGATTAGATAGTCATGAAAAATTCTCCAAAAAAAACTAATAATTCCATCTAAACCAAGAAAATTTTGTATCGCAGTAATAATGGGGTTTCTAGGGCAACATTAAATGACTACTTTCTTTAATGGATCCACCAATATATAGTCATTTGATATTATATAACCTAGAAATGAAACTTTTTATAGAAGAAATTCAAAAATTCAATATGTTTCATAGCGATTTTATTTCCTTAAAGACATAAATGTAATACTCAAGTGATATTCATGATCCTAAATTCTCTTTAAATAAATAATAATATCATCTATAAATACTACCACTAACTATTCATGGTAATCTATAAAGGATCTAATCATGAATTCCATGAAGAGATAGGGTGAATTTTTAAGAAAAAATGGAACCACTATATATTCATAGTGTTTATGCCTTGTGAGTAATGTTTACATTGGTATATCCTATTTCTTGACCCTCAATTAATGATATCTAGATAGAATTTAGATTATAGAAAATTATTGAGTTCCGCATAGTTGATAAAACAAGTTATCAATGTGGGGGAAGTGATACTTGCTGGTTTTGATCATTTGCAGTTGCTGACAATAGTTGTAGAGGTGTATCAAACCATATTTACTATTTAAATTGAATTTGTGCACCCCATGGTTAAACAATTTTCTTAATAAATTTATTTTTAAGATTTTATGAAAGTTTATTCATCAATTCATGAAAACCTATCTAGTCTATTCTATATGAAGTGTTTGAAATAAATTTAGCACTAAGAATGAGTTATATTGAGAAATTTAATTCATGGTTTAGTGGAATGTTAAGAAACTCTAATATAAAGGAATGAAAAAAATAATAAAAAATAGGTATATATTTTATTTTTAGTTCTCCCTAACCATCTCTGATAAATAACCATTATGGAAATTTATTATGAACCACATGATAAAAGTAATTTCCATTTTATTTTTTTATTCATCCTCACATAGATAACAAAGTATGAGTTCATTTTATATAAGAAATTTGGCTTCACTTCCTTATAAATTGATATGGGATCCATATAAATAAATACAATCCATGTCCAGAATCACATAAAATTCAACTAAAGGGGGAATTACAAAATATAATGGAATTACATTCCCATGAACATTAATTGTAGATGAATTATAGACATGATATTTGACCATCGTACCATTTGGAATTTTCACCACTAACTCAATTTATAATCATTCAGATGGTAATTTAATACAATTTAAAAATTCCATATATATATATATATATAATATTTTCAGAGACATAATATAATATGAAATTACTTGTTCTACATTGTATAATAAGCATACCTTTCACCAAATAATTCTAACAACCCACTTCAACTGTTATGATTGCATACTATTTTCCTTTGTATTTTCATTTAATATGATACTAATGTCCATCATCATCAAAAAACATCATATTCATGTACAAGTTGACATAACTCTAATAATATTATCATTTGAAGAATTAGAGCATGGGTGGTGCATTAGTTATCACCTTCTTCTATTATATTTCATTAATCGGATCATTCATTTCCTTTCAACATTCAAAAGATTTATGTCCCATCTTTACAATTTTAAAGCACCATTTAATTCCATTGAATAATTTCCATTAATATTTCTCCAAAAATTTCAAGCATGTAGATATCTGTAATTTTATTCAACTGTGGGATTTGTTCTATTGTTCCCGAGGCTCGATCTTCTTTTTATGATAAAAAATATCAGAATGGTGGAAATATCCAATTTTTATTTCTAACTTGAGTGTATAATGAACGATTTCATCGATTATATTAAAGTCACTTTTAGATAACAACTTTTGGAGATGTGGTTTTAACGAACCATTGAATTGATAATTTTTTATTTCAAGGCTATTGATTAAACCATAAGCTTACCTTTCATGTATTGTATAATTTTATTTATATGTTCCACCGGATTCATCCTCAATTTTTTAATCTCAAGTAATTCATTATCTATATTTGTATGTAGAATATGAGTGATGTACTTACTGAAAAATATCCTCATAAACTCATCCAATTCTATATATTCAACTTCTTCCTCTCGAACCTTATTCTAAATAGGGTTCCACCATTTATAATCTTCTCCATCTAAAAGATTAATGTCTAAGAATTGTTTTTCATGTTTTGAGAACTAAAAAATATAAAATTTATTATCAATGGTGTCAATACATTGCTGAACTACTATTGGATCAGAAGACCCACTAAAAGTTGGTGGATACCACCTCATGAAAGACTCAACAATATATTGTCCCATCATTTAATTGTTTGCAATCTCGGCATGATTCATGGCCTTAGAAAGTTTCATGTGAAAAGTAATAAAAATAAATATTCCATATCCCACATTATTTGGTTTCTCAGGTGGAAAATCATTTAATATTCTATCACATTCATTGTTAGCATGATGTATTCTGGTTTCATCCCTTAAGTCAAATAAAAAATCAAAGTGTGATAAATAATAATCATTGTGGAAAACTATATAATCATAAAAAATCTATAGGATGTATAAATCCTAACACATTCTTTCCATCCTAAGACACCATAGGTTTAAACTCTATCATACATGGTTATAATTTATTTAAATCCACCATAATGGTTTGTATAGAAAATGTGAACTAACCCAACTATTTACTCTAAGAGTGTAAACTAGGTTAACAGTATGGGGAAACTACCATGCACCAAAATGATAGTTGTGATATACTCAAACAACTATTTTGGTGTTTTAACCCATAGATGAACTTATTCCAAAACCACATCAAATCATAATATCTAGACATGGACATATTATATGTAAAATAACACAGTCAATTACTTACTAAAATATTAGGATGTTCTCCTATATTTAGACATATTATGAGGGTTTTTTACCAATGTTTTATAACCATAATCTCTAAATATCGACTAAACCCTCATATGATACCAAAATAGTGAATCCGTATTTAAATACATAAATATTATATTTTTTAGTATAATATTAAATTTATTTCAAAAATGCATGCTTCCAAATTCTAAAGGTTTAGTGTCTTTGGATATCAGATACAAACTCTTCTCATTTCATGAATGATCTCAAACAAATAACCTGAATATCATCTTATTAAGTGTTATTTAAAGAAATACCCTACTTAAAACCATTATTCATAACCATGGGAATGAAAACATAAGAAATGGTGATCTCAGATTCTTAGTAAGGGTTGACATGGGAGATATCAATCAATGATCATATGAAAGCATAAGAAAATAATAAGGGTTATACATAATGACCTTGAATGTTCATACCCAGTATTTCAAATATCATAAACATGTTCCATGTAGTAAAGTATTATCATTTCAAAATACATTATTCATTAGAATGAAAATTCATTATAAAATAATCACAAACCATAAGTTTATTTTATAAATGTTTGGTACCATCATATATATAGAAACCATTTCATATGTAAAGGTAAACTATAAATATCATAAAATCATTATGGATAAATAATCCCTACCTATTTCCCATATCAGAACATATTAGGTATCACCATATTCATCCAATAGTGTATCATTCACATCGACCTGTTTCCCATAGTGGAGCAAGCACATCGGATTTTTTCCAATATTGGATCAAGCACCTTGATATAAATCCCTTGGTTATATCAAGAGATATAATATATTATCCAATCTATTAAAGGAGTATATAATTCCAATACCACCCATCACAAAATTCAAAATACAAATATTTTTTCAATAATATCATTATACATTTTTCATATTATCATATCATAACTCATGCAAATAAAATGGATTTCATAAAAATTTAATCAATTTATTATAGCATAAACCGTGGAAATTGAATGAGTTTCATAAAAATATCATCATCAATAATCATAAAAACTATAGAGAAATAAAAATTATGTAACAATTCTATTGTATCTCTAGTAAAACATAAGAAACATTAATGGCCATTGTCATTGATGAATAGAAATTCCATAAAAAGTTCATTAAAACATTCTTGAGGAAAATATACATTGAACTCTAAAAATTAACTTTTTAAAAAAAAATAAAAAAATATTTTGAAAACCCATTTTTAATTATAAAAAGACTTTTAATAATATTGAATAATCATCAATGTGTTTATTGGTCATGACAGTGGGAAATTCTGCTCATGTCATGTACACTAAAACAGTGATTCCTTTCATATTTTTGGTAAAAAATGTAAAATGTATTTCATTTAGAAAATAAAAAGAATATTCCCTTAAAAAAATTTATAATAATATAAAAATTTATTAAAAATCTCATTAATAATTAATTTTAGAGTTGTGAAAACATTTTTTGAAAACATTTTTAGAAACCATAAAAGGGAAGAGAAATATTTTTGACTGAATTGCAAAACATAGTCATTTTTCCTCGAAGACATAATCTCACTATATTGAGCACATAAATTTAGTAAAATTAAAGCAAAAAATATATAATTAGTATATAAAAATATGATAATAATAACAAAAGATATTTATTATATCAGAATCATATAATTTCTTTAATGGAAATTCAAGCATAAACTATCCCGATGTTAAATTTGATTGAAAAATAGTATCGTACACTTTGGTACCAACTGAATCATGAGACCCATTAAAGAAATAAACTTATATATATATGTAAGTCACCATAATTTTCATAATAATAACTATAAAAATTAATTAACAGGTAGTAAATACATCAAAAAAAGAAATAAGTTGTTAGTATGGCATGTGTCTGACAAAAATAAATGTGAGACGATATTCCCTTAGCTCAAGATCCACTTTCATTGAAAGTAATATATTAAAAAGTATAATAAATATAGTTTAATTATAAATATATAATATAATATAAAAAATATATTTCATAATTTACAAGGTTTACATGTAACCTTCTGTCACATATTTATTAACAGTTCTTTCTTAAAATAACTATTCCGGGTTATAACTGCTTCATTTCCAATATTTGTTTTGTTTTAGTAGTTTTGTTCGCTAAATATTGATAATGGTAACATTATATATAGAATTTAAATAATGTATTAAATATAAAATTATATTAACTATATAGAAATTTGGAATCATCCATAAATGTTACAAATAGAAAAATAAATTACATCGTTCATAGTGACAGCTGTCCATACGTACATATGAACTTTGTTTTCATTTTCCAATAGATGGAAGGAAAAAAATTTAATTAATAATTAAATTTTATAGAACCACTAATATATCATATTAATCATATATATTTCTAAAATTCATCCTTATTTCCATCTAAGATAAACTGAAATGAAAAATGGACCATATCATTTCATGGAGGTGGTAGTCCACATGTACGCACAAGCGACGATATCATTTTACAACAGATTAGTAGGTAAGAATGTATATACTATATTATAATTAAATTAGTATAATTATTCTACTAATATAATATATATACATTTTTTCCATTATTATATCTAGATGTGATAGTTGTTGAGGGAAAAATTGTGTTGGTTCACAAGGAGGTCGTCCGCGATACATATGACTGGCATTTTCAATTCGCATTTGATGGAAGAGGATATAGATACCAGTTATGAAATCTATAGAGTAACATCTAATTGTATGATATATAGTACTTATATTATTTCCATGTAGTTGAAAAATATTTTTATGAGGTTTAAAAATAAATAAAAAGAAAATGCATTGTTAAGAACTATACTGCTTCTTCGGACAACCACTTTACCTTTATATTTAAAGAAATACTTGGATGGTTTTATGATAAAAATAGGGAATATAGTTACTATGGAGGGATATAACTCAAGGATTTGGGAGGGTTTTTTCTAATCCAAAAGTCTCTTGATGTGTGGATAGGAGAGGAGAGGGTGTGACCATTTATAATTGAGGTCAGTGGAACACCTTTAATCATTCAAAGTTTTAATGTAATTTCTCACCACACTAATGGATCTTTAGGTATTTCTTTTGTATTTGGATTTAATATGGTTAGATTCATCATTTAACCAAAAAAATTAGTTTCAAAAAGTCTTGTGTTTATTTTAACCATTATCTTTTTAGTTTAACCTTCTAGACAATTTGTTTAACATTAACCATGTGAATTTATTTTCACTATTTCAAATATTAATTATGAATAAAATATTAAGTTTAAATTATAAATTAATATTTATTATTCAATTTCAAAATAATCAATCAATTTTATAAAATTCCATTGAAAAAGTAGAATTATATAATTTTAAATTAACCCTGTAAACAACTCAAAAAGTAATTATCCAAAGAAATGAATGCTTAAGTATAAAAAGTTTTTATGGTAATATTAAAAAAACTTATTAAACTGAACTAAATTTGATTTTATATATAATAATTTATGTAATTTTACAATTAAAATCATTTATAATGGAAATATGGAAAAAAATTAAATAATTTTGTTATAATAATTAGTATTTTTCAGTTTTCATTGAAAATTTATTCTATTCAGAAACAGATTATAATTTAAATGAATGAGAATTATGAAAATATTATTTAAAATTTTATTTTATTTTTTAAAATAAGTTATCTAAAAGTGATAAACATTAATTTCAATATATGTGCACAAATTGCTAGGAAACCTCTTTTTATAAATATAATTCATTTTTAAGAACAAAGAACGTTTCATTCATATCCCACAAATTGAAAAGAAATAGATTAGATAACATAAATTTCTTAATGAAAATATAACATATTAATATCATTAAAATCATTCACCAATAGTGATCAATTTATTTTATTAATATAAATACACATTTCATGCATAATATGTTTCCATAAAAAGATTTATTTTACCTTAAAGTGATTTCTATTTTCATTTATTATTATTTGATAAAAGATAATTTATAATATATATATTTAAACCATAATTAACATATAATTTATTTATTTTTATTCATAATTTCCAATACGATTTCTAAGAGATAACTATAACATTAAATACTTAAAGGTTTCTATTATATTAGGGTTCATTTATACATAGTGTTTTGTCTAAATGTAGCTATTAAAGAGATTGAATTTATTTGAAAAAAAAACATTTCATTAAATAATGAGATGATATATGTTCATACACTAACTTCCATAATCTTTTTTATCTCTAATTCCTAAATTGAATTCATGTTGGTGGAGTATCCAATTAATAATACATCGTTTAGCTTCTATTTTTTATGGAGATACAAAATGGATACATGGTCTAAATACAAATAACATTAGACCTAAAATTATATGACCAAAATGTAACATTTATAAATTAAATAAAAACAAATTATATTTTATTTGGCATGTAGTGATCATATATAGGGTCTAGTGCGCATAAGGCATATGGAATTACATGTGGAGATTAATTGACAATTTTTTGTTTAGACTACCCCAACTATATAGTTGGAAGCATCACTCATGATATCAAATGGTAAATCCAAATTAGGTGGTCGTATTACCAATGATGGAATTGGAATAATTAAATTTGTTTTAATAATCTTGATATTTTATATCAATAAAAAATTCACTATCTTTTTGGAGTAATTTGGATAGGGGGAGTTAAATCTTGCTAAATTCATGAATGAATCAATGATAAAATATCATGTCACCTAAAACTGACATCATATCCCTCACATCTTGTGGGATTTGAATGGATGAAAGGACATTAATTTTTTATTTATATACTTGAATACCATATTTATAAATTATAAATTAAGGTATCATTAATTTTATTATAATGGAAAATAGTTATCATAATATAATATAATATTATTTTCAATACAATGATGATGGATGACACCGGACTAATCAATGACTAATCCACATATAAACTATATAAAATGAAATCATCCATGAATACAACCATTACATTCTCCAGATAATCCTAAAATGTACCAACCATTCATTATTTGAATGTATTCTTTATAATTTCATAGATTGAATGATATCATTCTATATGAAATTATAGCAAAGGGGAAAGTAATGGTTGTCTTTTCCTAATATTCATTATAAATGTACATATAGAATTTTCAAAAATAAATATCAAGGAAATAGTAATGGGACTTCCATAAAAACAAATGTTGAATATATTCAGTTAATGATAATGGTAGAAGGTCTTTTCTAGTGTGATGGGTTATTCAGTGATAGTCTACAAAGAAAATCCATCTATTCTACACATAGTTCAGTACTAATTAAATATACTAATTCTTAATTATGACTACATTTGTTTTTATATAAACTACTTACATTAAACTGAACCATTGGCTATAAAATATATCGTAAATTGTTTCAATATACAAAAACACAGTTACCTAATTTTTAACAAAATCAAAGAGGTTTTGTTTCTGTTAGCTTGGTTCTTTCCTCGTTGATTTGGCCTCATCGTTCCAAAATATATGATACATGAATGTTATCTAGGAAAATCAAAAACTATAAATCCAAATTCTTGTATATATTACATCAAAATGAAATGAAGTAGTAAGTTATTCTGTAGATGGATTGAACTTGAAAGGACGACGGTAAACATGTTTTTATTCTTAAGACACAAATATTTTAAATTTTAGGGTTGTGGTTTAAGTTCCAATTATGGTTAATTTTGGATTTTAGGAGGGAATTAGGAGGAAATGTTTTTCAAATCTCCTATAACCACTCAATGATAACATATATAGATTAAGATTAAGAATTTAAAATATGTTAAGTGTCGTCAATTATTATTCAGTCCACAGTGCATCAAAATACATCAATTAAAAAAACTTAATGGAAATTCTTAGATCATTAATGTATTAAATGCATGAATCAATTCCATGAATCTTTATAAATGGTAAAAACATAAATATGGATCATTATAAAGACAAAAATGTTCATTAACTAATGGGAGTACATTAATAAAATTAACTAAATGGGAAGAATGCACATTTTAGTGGTTATTTACAGAATAAAAAATGATGAAGTTAATAATATCATAGCTGACATTCATAAACGATCTCAAAAAATTCATTAATTATTATTCTTCTAGTTTTCAACAATGGTCTCCCCAATATAATTAGGGAATTTCAATTCAAATTTTCATCTTTTATATTAATCATAGAACATCAGTAAGGGAAGTTATGTTTTTAACCCTTATAAGAACATCCTCTACAAAATTAGTGTGGTGTTCGATTTTCTATTTTTTCAGTTGAATAACTTTTCCTATAGTATGTATCTCTATATCCAAAAATTGGTTGAAAATAGAGTAATAAATTTATTTTATCAATATACCCAAATCAATTATAGAATCAAAAAATAAATACACCTCTAATGAACATGGAATCGAGAATATTCTGGGATCTTCACATTTAGTGGGAAGTGATAGACGGATCAATAAAAAGATGCCCCATCAAACTCACCTTTTCATCTCTTTTAAGTCATATTTATTTTTCTCACATGACCTTTCCAATCATGTAATATCAAGGACTTTTCTTCATAACATCATTCAAGTAAATGTTAACCTAGACATTATTTTATGTTTCAAGGATTTCCCTATAAATATTATTTTTTTTGTTGGATGTAACTTTAGTGGAATGGAAGCATAATGGATGGGATAGGGATTTTATCAATAGACACTATCTTTCCATAATTCCTAATTCCCTAAGGACGAGGCTTTCTGTCATTTGGATACTTAAAGATATTTAAAATAGTGGTTTCCTCAGGAAGGGATGACTATCGTGGATGGGTTATTTGGATTTTAGTGTGTCTACCACTATGTTGGGTGATGAAATTGAAATTTCCCCTCACACTTGACTCAAATATGGTCTAGGAATAAATTATTCCCAAACCATGACATTGGATTTCTCCCACTGAATAGTAAAGTTACCATAATTGATTTTTTAGGACTTTTATAGAAGAATGGGTTGTTTGTTGGAATTAAAGATTATTTTCAACCACTTGTTTCATTAAATATTTTAAGATATGAATTGATTTTAGAGGGAATTATTTTAATGTAATTTTTTATGGTTGATAATTTTGGGGTGGGGTGGAAGATGGCTACTCTTCCCCGGGTGGTTCTGCGACTATTGACGATGGTTGGAATACCCCTATTAACCTGCATCTTAGTCATCATTCCATCTGGAGTTGAATGGATGTAACAGTTCACTCATAATGGATTTGTTATATGGGTGGCCAGATAATATTTCGTCACAACACTCAAATGGGTGTCTCAATTGGGTGAATTAGTAATAGTAGTTGGTTTTTGGGGCATAAGTACCATAATAAACTATAGGTGGTAGTTGGTATTTACCCTTGGAAAGTAAAATTTGATGGAGTATGGTACTTACCTCTTTAAACCTGTTTTAAAAATTCTCCTAAAAATCATAACTTTTCACCTCTTGGATACCTTTTATGGCTTCACTAGACCTCAACCAAACTATTTAGTGTTTTGTACCATGGTTTTGATGATTATACGTGTATCAATTAGTCCACTAGGGCACAACCTATAGCTAAAATTAATCATATTATGATCAATAGGAATTAAAAAATGATCGATATATATTATTAAAATTTCATAACTTTTTGGTGTGGTAAATTTTTTTTACAAATTCTTTTAATGTATTCCAAATATTTATTAAGTGTTTCTACATTAGTTTAACTTATTCCACAAATTTATTTTTTTTAATAGGGTTTGGAAATGTGGAGAAAAAATTCAATGAAAATAAAATTATATCCACCCAAACTCTTATTATGGTGTTCAAATAAAACAAATAACAATTTATAGTGTCGTCTAAATATAATGGAAGAGGAACTTGTTTAATATGTTCCTCAACCAATCCCATAGGTTTTAAGGTTGGCAACATTGTATAGAAATCTATTAAGTGTTTGTGTGGGTCCTCTTTTGTATTTCAATGAAATTTTTGAAACAAATGAAATAGTAAATATTATAGTTTAAATTTTAGTGCTTCACATTTTATTGGATATAGGAAGGATGGATGTTAAAATTACCCTTAGGGCCGGTTACCGACACCTGAGTGGGGGTGAATTAGGTGTGGATAAATAATTAACATAGTATAAATTAATCATATAAATTATTTACACCCATTGGTATTTGACCCACTTCCACATTTATGGATGCGAATAGATCACTTTATCTATACCTAATAATAATAATCACCAAAAATTCTAGTGCAAATGTAAAGTGAAGAACATAGTGTTTTTATAAATATTGAACCCAATGTTAGAAACCTACTCCATACTATGATATAGTTTCAACAAGTCCCATAATCTTTGCTATAATTTTCTCATAAAAAATAGTGGGTTGTCTAGGTATCATCCTAAAAACATATTCACCTTTATACATATGTTATTATTAACTATTTTACACAAGTGAGTAGTTATTTATACTAAATCCAACAATATTAGGTTATATAATTGTTCTTGAAAACATACTTCCTCCGTTTGAAGTAGTATCTTCTAAATACTAGATATCACATCATCAAACATGAACTAATATGAATCCTCAACATAGAGTAATTGATTAATTATCCATATTAAAGAATAATATCATGTAAATCAATCTCTGATCAAATAGCCTTGATCCAGGTTCTTGTTCAGGATCTATTTTTTTGTATTATATTACTCATTCTTCAAGGGAAATGATAGTCAATGAATATTCTATAGAGTCTCATACAAGCCAAACTCTTATTCTTCTCTACTCAACTATCTTTGACTTCTATGATAATGGTTATTATAGGTTCTTCTTATTATCACCATCTACACCAGTTGGATTTACTTTAGAAAAACCAAATAAATTTTCCCTGTCTCTTAGATACTCATATGTAGTTTATATTTATTTTATAATATAATTTTATTATTCTATTTTAGAAATTATATTTTTTTTATTGAGTGATTCATTATTCTCATTACATAAAATTGATCAGATTGACCTATTAAAAATATAGTCTTCGACTACCTCCCAATATTTAAGAATAATCACATACAACTTGTTCTCTTATTAAACATCCTTACTTAAAGTTATAATTTAGAAACTATTTTATACATCACATAAAAAAATATTTAAGTGTCATGAGTACCAATGACAGTTCTACAGATTTTTATGCACATTTATATATTTTTCATATCTTTATTAAACTTTCTAGTTTTTGAGCTAATGGGTATCACAATTTCTTCTTATAACCTAGTAATTTGACTATATCAAATTCGGTATAACCAGGATGGTTTCCTCCTTCCCTTCGATATATATATGTAGTTCTTATTTATAAATATAGTATTAGTTTCTTTATTTCTATAATAGATTTTATGGGTTTTCTTAAGTGTTTCAGTCTTCGTACTTCAGTGGTCCCCTCAGTGTCACACCGTCTTATAATACAAGATCCGGTATTTATATTTAGATGATATTTCCATATATTCATAAAATGAAATATCATATGTATTTTCATCAATTCCAATAAATAAAATTCTCATTTAATGGATCATAATCCTCCATTCCTTTTTCTCACTGACATCATATGGGTATGTTCTCTTGATCAAGCAGACAATATTTTTTTTTGACAACTTCAGGTCTCCGCTATAATAACAAATATACCCTTTCTCTTTTTCTTTCTCTTTTTTATCATATGACTAGATTTTAATTTTATTATTATATTAGTCTTTAGAATACTCTCTATAAATATACCCCATAAAAATCTAAAAATAAAATAATCTACATGGATGTATAAAAAATCACACGACATCGACATTTTTGGTATGGATATCCCACTATAGTATGAGGGATTCACCAAGAACAAATTTAGAATCCAAAAATATTCTATAAATTCTAGATGGTATCCCATCTAAAACATCTCATTCTAAAATCATCATGAATCAAAACTCTCTTTGTGATATTCAAACCAATTAAGCTCAGTATAAGTGTCATCATACTTATTAGAACTTTTATTTTTCATGAGGATAATATCTCCAATAATACAATCTAATTTTTGAAATCATGAATATATATATCATGGTATTCAAGGAAAATATCTATGGTCTTTTCTTTACCCAAGTACATGGGAACATCTTCATTATCATTGGTTGGATTCTCACTACATCACCCAACTTCACTAAGACATATATATTGACACTTATTGACAAAAAATACATCCAAAACAAACTTTAGTAACTTTAATATTCTTATTTGGGTTTATTTTAATACTAATAACTTTTTCACATGAATGGAGGTCAATATGTGTTTTGAAGGTAAATTTTCCTATCCCCCTTATTGAAAATAAATTAAAAGACAAATTCATTTTATTATACCCCATTTAATCATAACACAAACATCATCACAAGTTTTAGTACATACCTTTACCATGAGGATCATCTTTCCAATCATTGTATTTTAGAGATTCTATATTGAATCTATCTAGTAATGTATTCAAGGAAAAAAATCTCTATTATTTACCCAAGTATATGGGAATCATTTTCATGTTATTTGGGTAGAATCTCACTCCATCACAAATATTCTCCATGAAATAGATATTGACACTTATTATTGACAAATTTAACCAATTGAAGTCTCTATGGACTTAAATATCCCCCTTTTTGTTTGAATTAATTACAAATAACTACTTCACATGAGCGCATGTAAATATATTATTTAGTGGTTCTATTTTTCTCTCATTGTTTTTAATAATAAATGAAAAGGTTAGTGACTATTATTCCCACTTATTGATATTATATGAATATAATGTAGGGGTATTTATGGGAAAATATTCCCCCATTCTCTTTTGAATAATAAGAAATCTTTATCTCCCTCATTTTTTCATTATGATCTCTTTTATCAAATGAATAATTTCCACTTGATAGTGGGTAGGAACAACATTTCTATTAGGAAGTTTATATCAACAAATAAAATATAATGATATTTAGGATAAACTAGTATAGAAAACAAGAGTGATCAATTTAGGGAAAAAATTATATCCATATACAAACCACAATGTGGTACCTGCACCAACATCACTTCTTTAGTGATGATAAAATTAGTTTCCATGATATGTTATAAACTTGCACTCAACTTGATCAAATAAATTTACAAATTTGATGTGAAATTATATTTTTCCAATTTATATTGTTATATGGGAACTCTAACATGATAACATGTTTAACCATAAACCGTAACATAATTGTGAGAGTGAAAATCGTACCTTAGTATAAAACTTTTATAAGGATCTTCCAAAAACTTTTTATTGTTAAATAAATCAACAAATATCAATAATCTTGGTTTTCTAAACTCCTCGTATGGTACTCTCATCAATGATCTTTATCATAGTCTATTTTCTCTATAAATTCACATGATACCACATGATATTAACCATGAATATCGACATAAATCATGTTGAATAAACATCAAAACATTCACCATTTATCCATATTTATGCTTTACCTATAATTATATCTTACATGGTAAATAAAAAAAATATGGGAATAGGTTGGGTATCCATCATATCATTATTTTGATAATTTTTTTTGAAACATGTTTCTCAATATAAAATTCATTTCTTTATAGATCTGAATGGTATGAAACCCATTATTCATGTTTAATTATTATTTTTTAAAAATTTTCTTCATTATAAAACATGGATTTATTTTATTTTCAACTTTCAACTTAGTTAGAGTAACCATATTAATCTTACAAATCAATTAAAATTAATTACCATGTACTTCCTCTATCTTATTAATGATTTCTAAGTTGAATGGCCATATTATAATGCATTATTTGGAAGTATGGTCATAATTTTCTTGTGTATATACTCTCTATTAAACAAATGTTTTTTATTACTCGAATTTTTAGGTGTTTTAAATTTTTATTTCAATATTTATTCTTATTTTTAGAATGAATGGGATGCACGTAGTAGAAATGTTTCCTTCCTTTATTCACATTCTGTAGACATATTCCATTATATTTTGTTTACCCATATTGGGATGCCTATTAATGTCATCATTAGGTGTTTCAACCACTAAACCAATCCTATAATCCATTTCAGTGATTCATTTAAATTTTTGTTCAATATTGTTATCTTTATTCATAAAATTCATAGCTATTTATATTAATACATGATATTTCATATCTTACCATATTATAAGAATATCTACTTATTATTTATATTTATATAATATTTCATCTTTGAGTTCTTTGGTGAACTTTTTAAACAATATTCTTATTTTTCTTCCCCAATGATTGTTGGTCTTCTTTACTTACCAATTGCATTTTCAGATGTGGTATTACCTAAAAATTAGTATAATAATTAGGTTATATTTCTATTTACCCACATTCTAAAAATAAATAACCAATTTTATTTTAGTAATTAAAAAATCTAAAAAGACTATCAAATATATTTTTTATGAATAGGTTCATGCCCTTTTATAAAGTCTTCTTCATACTAGTAGGTTTATTCTGCACACAAGAACTTCCCCAAATCATAGTTCTTTGATTAATTTTATTTAATAATATTTTATTTTATTATTTAATATTTTTATGTCCAAACTAGTAGTATAAAAAATCCAAAAGAAAAACATTTTTTCATGATGTTCTATCATGAATAGATTTTTGTTCTGTATATATTTTTATGGAAACCACATTATTTTGGGATTTATTTTGGGATCTTCTCTTCTTGGGTATTCTTATATTAACCTATGATTATATGGTGGGTTTATCAAAATTTTCTCCCTCAAAATTTTTCCCATATTTGGACATTATTCCTATAAATAATTTCAAAACATATTTTGTGAAATGTGAATTAATTATACAGTGGGATACATTTCACTTTATATGGTTGTGGTTCGATCCTGAGATGATACCCAACTAATTTCTTGAACTATTTAACTCTTCTTTGGATCAAGACTCTTTTCTAATTTTTTATGGAATCACATATATTCTCAGAAAATTATAAAGATTCTACATGGGTTATTTCTAGATTTATCATCATCACATCCAACTAAAGAAATATCATATTCATAATAGATTTATGGTCACTAATTTTTTTTCACCATACCTTCATATTCATTCTCCACCTTTATAATATAATATTCATGCATCTTTATTATCTCTTGAAGTGAATAATACAACTTTTTTATTACCTTTATTTTAAATTCCATATGAGATTCATTAAAAATCATTGATACTTTATGAAATTTCCATATTGCATGGATCAGTTATTTAAACGTATTCTCAAACACCTATTTCTGTAGTTTTGAATTTTCATCATAAATTACCTTGATATATGAAAACATGTGAGTGGAATACTAAATGGAAATAATCTTAAAATTTTCCATTATTTCATAATAAAATACTATAAAAGGTTAATTAAGATATCTTTATCACTACTTGAGATAGATTTATCACTAGAGGAATAATCTTTAATAGATTTATCAAAAAATTTACCACTCTAAAAACCTACAGATGGCAGTGTTTCAAATTTATCATTTGATATTTTACACAACAAAATTGCCACATTCTCTTATTATTTTGAACCGTTTTGGATGAAACTACCAATTCAACACTAACAAGGATGGAAGAAATTCTCTATATAAGGATCATATGAAGACATTTTAAATATGCACATCATATATTCATATTAAAAACACTAGGTAAACAAAAACATAATTTAATTAGAGGTAATATTTTTATAGTTTTCCAATTTAAATACCCCTTAGGACAATATGCAGACACTTGAGAGGGTGGTGAATTAGTGTGGTAAAACATTTACCAATTTTCAATTTAATATTATAATGTTTTAACAACTTTGGTGTTAGCACCTCTAACAGTAATTCGGATGTAAATGGATCTTTTTATCCCTACTCAATCACATAGGATACATCAAATGTTGGGAATAAATTAATGTGTGTGACATGATGTTTTTATAAGGTTTGACCTTTTTGTGGGAACCATAATATTTGATGTGTGCGGGTTTCATCTAGTTATATATTCTTGATTACAATTTCATGATCAAATATATTGTTTTGGTCGAGTATTAACCTAAAACCATAGTCACTATATTGCACCATTTTGTATTTATTATATTTCAAATGTGAAGTGATATTTATATTACAATCCATAGTCTTCAGTCTTCAAATAGTTCTTGAATACCTCAAATCACATTTTTATGTAGATCAGCACTCAACAATGGATGTCACTACATAAAACTAATTTGATCTACTATATCAATGTAGAGTATTTGACTACCTATCAATTATCATGAACAATTTCATAAAACTCGGTCTCTCATCAAATATCCATGCACCCATTTTTAATTTGAAAACAATTTTTTTTTCATTCACATAACTCATGATTCAAGGTTCATGACTTCCAATTTCAAGGGAGAACCTAAACACCAACCTCTTCTTCTACTATTAATAAACATTTATAACATTTGTGATATTGGGTATCATACATTTTTCTTATTCTCACCTTCTAATTCAACATGTTTTTCTTAGTTAGAACTAGGTTTAATATTAATTACTCTTACATAATCATATTTGGTTAATATTTATTTTCATTATATTTGTTTCTTATTCCCTCTAACTGAATCTATGATTTTTTTTTGTGTTTAACTCTTCTCTATTGAATGGTTCTCTAAATCTCATACCCACTATTCTATATGAGATCCTTTACTTTGATTCTGAGGAAATATCAATATATTCTTAAAATGAGATATTATTGGAGTTTTCATGATATACAAACAAACCAAATTAATCAATAATAACCCATGATCCACTATTTATTTTTCTTAATTTCATCACATGGGTATATCCCCATGATTACCAGGATATTCTTATTTCTAAACTACATGTCTCTAGAGTATTAATTAGAATATCCTTTCTATTTTTGATTTATAATTTTTCTCAATTGAATATATCTATATTTTATTATTATAGTTTGATTGGTTAGATTATCCTTAAAATATACCATAGAAAAATTTACCAATAAAACAATCTCCATGCTTGTATAGAATAATAATACAATGGTTGAATCTATATCATGAAAAATCCCTTGATATCCTAAGATCTTCAATAAGACTTAGTTTATATGTATTCATGAGTCTATAAAATTTATATTTCTTCTCCACAAAATATTCTCATTCTCAAATCATCCAAATTGAATCAAAACACTTTTTCTGATATTTTAACTAAGTAAGAAAAGTAAAATCATCATCATACTTTTAAGAACATTTATTAACCATGAGGATAAAATCTAAAATTATCTAATTTTATAGCTAGAATCTTGAATATTTATATATTGGTATTGAAGGATAACATTTCTAACCTAATTAACCATTTACATGGATATCATCAACATATTATTTTGGTATAATATAACACCACCACCCAACTTCATCAACACATATATATCGACATTTATTGACAATTAATACTTTAAGGACCCAATACTAATTCAACCCATAATTTCTTTTTTAGACAATATTTAATTTTCTTAAATTTCTGAAGATCATCTCAATTTTAGAGTTTTATATAATTAGTTTATCACTATTATGTGAAAAATACAAACATTACATGTTGGAAACTTCCTCTTAGTATCCTTTTTTCCATAAAAAATAAATTTAAAAATGATTTTCTATTCATAAAATATCTTCATAGTTTTCAACTTAACTACATAGTTTTTATTACTCATCCATAAACATTATGAAATTTTTTGAAATTTCTAGTTTTAAAAAATATCAATATGTGAAATATAAAACGGAATTTAAAATCTCATTAGAAAATCTTAAAATGAAGAGATAATAATAGATAGTTTCCCTTTTAACATAATAATCTCTAATTTCCAATAATAATTTACATATGCATGAAATCGTTTTTACAACAATTTTTTTCATAGGACACATTATAAGAAAACATAGTAACAAATCATATTCAATAGAGTTTCGTTGAAAACATGACAACCCTTTAAAACCAATTTCTAGAAACATACCTTTTCCCTCAAAAAGGGAATATTCATTCCATTAAAACAAAAGATCATCATCTTACCTTATGAAATAAAAATATTTCTATGACATTTCTTTATAAATTATATAAAAACTCATGCAGTTTCATTAGGATATAATCATTTTAAACCACTTATAATATCCCTTATAAGAACCCTTATAAATGAAATAACCTACATAATTAATTCAAATATTTTTTTTAGATAATATAATATTTGACCAATGCATTGGAGAGCTACATAGGGCACAAAAATCATTATAAAAAATACCCATTGACCGTGAAATGCATGAAACATTTTGAATAATCCATTTCAATCATCAAACTAATAAAAATATACTTATTAACACATAACTAAAACAATATCAAATATTGATATTTCCCTTTTCATCAATACATATTTTTCAATACAAAAATATGAAAAACAAAGGGAAAGAGGGTTTTTTTTAAAAGGAAGAATATAAATTAATAAAAACATAAAATAATTCTTTCACTTTTAGAAAAATAAATTGATGGATTATTTCATAAAATATATCATTTTATTTTTCTCTTTAAAAGTATGTCAAAACATTCCATATAAAATATTTAAAAAGGTTCCTCCTGAAAACCATTGAAAGAAATTTAAAAGAAAAATAAATTTTCCTTTTTAATTCTTATATTTCTATATAAATATATCCATAAAAATTTCATAATATGGAAATGGATGAAAAATATATTGAAAATAAATCTTCAAAAAATTTAAATGATATTTTATGATAAATTATCCCTTAACTTGTGTCCAACATGTCAAATAAATTTTTTAACATCCATAATATTAAACCATTAATAATTATTTATTTAATCCATAACCCTTTTCAAGTTTATTATTCTTTTTAATTTTAGTTATATCCATGTCAAATTTAATTTATTAATTGATTAAGTTTACTTCAAACGTTTTGAGGATGTTTGGTTTATAAGTCTGAAACAACATCAGTAGGTTGACTTTGGTATGATTGATCATGATTAAATTATTTCTAGAATATTAAACATATTATGTTTATAATTTTTATATTTAAATTACACTTTTAGAGCCAACTATAATATATAGTTATTAAAAATGATTTACATTATAATCAGGGAGATGGTAGACCATACATATGTATGAGAAAAAATTAAAAATTTCAATGAACATGATGGTTGGAATGTAAGTGTTAATTTAAATTAATTAGTTTATTGATATCATAAATATGAAATTATTTTATCTAAATAAACTTTTTCATACTATCCTTATGATGCATTGATTATAAATTCATCATATCGCTTTGTAGAGGTAATAATCCACATTTACAAATGAATTCTGTTATCATTTTTCAATGGATAGAAACGTAAGAACAGAAATATGATATATTGTCTTCAAATAATGATAATTATTTCGCTAATATCATATATAAATATATTCATTATATCCATCATTATAACCATATGTTAATGGAGGTGATGTAAAATTAATTACATCAATTCGTTAAATGGTAGTCTATCATACACATGAATGATGGTTTCATTTCCCATTTGATGAAAGAGTGGATAGATAATGGCTATTTCATAAACATAATAAAAAAATATATTGGATATTATTATTATATTTTATTGGAATTGTTAATATATGTTTTATGTAGATAAAATCTTAATTAAAATAAAAATAATTAGTTAAGTGCTTTACCACTTCTTCAAATAGCCTTCATGGGTTTCCACCTTTGGCCTCCTAAAGTGGGAATTATAATAAAAAAATAATCTCTAGGATATGTTTATGGATGTTAGGAAGATATATTTTAGAAATTTTATAAGATATTAGGATCTTTATGAGTGGGTAAACAGAATACAACTTTCCATTTATAAGTGGGAGTGAGGATGCATTTGGAATTTTTCAACAGATTAAAAAATATAAATAACTTACTATTTTAAAATGGATCCAAAATGGTGAATTGTCAAATTCGATATGATATATGGTCTAAAAAATTCCATTAAATAGGATTTGGATAAGATTTAGGTCATTTTAACTACACTCTTTTTAGTTTTTACTCTTATAAACTATGTTAACTCTTACTGTGGTAGGGTTTTTAACAATTTTACTTTTCATAATGACAAAACATGAATGTTTCATGGTTAATTTTTTTTGGAAATAATTTTTCTGAATATACAATACATTTTATAAAAATAAATTTCTATAATTTTCAAAAATTAATTTAAATATGAACCCGTAATATGGGATTAAAAGCAGTTTTACCAAAAAAATATCTTCTTATGTATACAAATATTTTATACCAAAATCAATCATAAAATTTATTTTAATGATATTAATTGAATTATTCATAATATTAATGAACTAATTTCTCTTTCAAATAATTTTTTTAAAAAAAATTGTCTTTTAAAATTGTTGAAATTAAAAGACTGTTTTCAATAAAAATCATTATTTTCTAATTATCACCAAAAATAAACATTTTTGGAAATTCAGAAAAACTCAATATATGAAAAAAAAATTAATTTATGATATAAAAAATGATATAATTTTTTCAAAATTAAAAATATTAAAATTTTAAATTAACTATTTAAATAAAACAATATATTATATATAATCAAATTTTGTACAAAAAACATTATCATTTTTATTGAAAAATTACATAATATTAATATAATAAATATAAATATACAAAATATAATTCTTGAATATATATAGGTAATGTTATTGATTTATTATTAACATTTCATGATTTATTACATTCTTATCCGCATTTATAAAATTTACCCTTATAATTTTAATCATTACATAAACAATTGAAAATATTTTCCTTAATTGTTTTTGATTCCCATGTTTCTTATTCCATCATTTGATTTTCTGAAATAACATTAGCAAAGTTAATCACCTTATTTTTTGACATGATCTCTCTTTATTTCGTAATATGAATAGTCTATTACACAAATGAATGATTCTCTTTCTAGCTGTACTTCTTAATGGCTCAAAATATGTCATACATCTACCACATATTTTTTTCAACAAAGAAACATAAAACACATCATATACCTTGAATAAACTCATAGGTATGGTCATATGGTCAGAAATGGATCCAATCTTCTAAAAAATTTCAATTGTTACAATAAATGAAGGACTAAACATTTTCTTTTTACCAAAACACATAACACTTTTTCATGAATATACATTATGAAAAACATGATTTCCTATATCAAATTAAAGACCATTCCTATGATTATCTATATAAATTTTAATCTGACTTTTAGTTGTCCCATATGTTACTAAATCTTCTTCACCATCTCAACCATTTGTTATACCAAATTTGGTCCCAAAACATTTCATTCACCTACTTCCAATAATCTAAAACCTAACACAATTATCCATTTAATTACTCAAAACGTGGCATCTGTTTACTAGAATTAGAACTCTTAATATAAAAAATCCAACAAGATAAAGATATTAATATTGTATTAACTGGTAATCCATTAAATAATTCTGATGCATGTCTTCAAAATTCTGAAACATTTTTTTGATTATCCATCAGATTTATGATAAAAATTTATTAATAAAATTAAATTTAGTACCCAGTGACTAATTAATACTTTTCAAAAATATTATAGCTAATCCTGGGATCACAATAAAATAAAATATAGAGGGTAACTCTATATAAACTGGTTATCTCCTAGATATACATTCCCCAAATATGATTTAACTACATAGTATCTTGAATAGTAAGGAAGTGTAGATATTTATCCAATTGTTAAAATTTGACACAAATAACATTATTACCTCGAGATATCTTCAGAAATAAAACCATGAAATCCATTTATATATTCTACCATCTCCATTCCAACACTATAATGGGTTGTATAATACCATTTTATAACTACAATTTTACATTAACCTGTTGAAAACTCAAACATTTCATGGTAAATTCTATAATATATCTTTTCACTCCATTTGACTAGAAATGTTCCCAAATGTATCTTTACATATAATTTCTTCCAAGATAAATGAAATTTAGAGAAATATGTCCTTCACTCAAAAATTTTCTCTTCAACATAGAATCAAAATGCCTACATAAGGTATTTCCAAATATGATAACATGTTATTTATCAATATTAAACTCTAGAGACATAAAATAATTAATTCAATGTTTTCTGGTAAAAAACAATCCTCCATATGAGCTTACATAATTATATATGAAAAATAGGATGACACTTCCACCAGAAACAAAAAATAGGAAGTTCTTCGAGGTGTGATTTATAGACCAACTATCATCAAATCATTCACCAATGGATCGTGTTCTTAACTTAGAATAGTTAATGATGCATTATCTTACTGATATAAAGAATTAACTACTCTTTTTACTTTTATTGGATGGTAATGAATTATGTTGTCGTAATCCTTAATTAGTTTCATCCATCATCTTTATCTAATGTTCAATTATTTTTTATTGAATATAAAATTCAAAATGTAATGATCAGTTAATATCTCACACATTACTCCATATAGATGATGTGCCCAAATTTTTAATGAAAAGATCTAAAATTTTCATTTCAAGGTCATGTGTTGAATAATTAATCTCAAGAGGTCTTACATATCATGAATCATAAGCAATTACATGTTCATTATGAATTAAAACACAACAAAGACCCTTTAATGAAGTGTCACTATAGATAATAAGGTCCCTATTTCTCGATGTTAGGGAAACAATAGAGAAATCACTAATATTATTTTCAATTTTTCAAAATATTCATCTCATTCATTCATCTATATTATTTTATCTATTTTTCGTGTCAACATAGATTGTGGGCTAGATAACTATGAAATGTTTCCAATAAACCATATGTATTAAATAGAAAAAAATAAACCATGAGTCTTTGTGACATTTATAGGTCTTGGATGCTCTTTAACCACACTAGTTTTAGATGTATCAATAGTTATTTCTTATTTAATTTAAATATATCCATAGATATAAAAATATTGAAACCATATAACCTATTAACAAAATTTTCCGTATAATTTTCATCTATCATTGTTTACCAGAAAACTAAAAATTTCTTCTGATGATCAACATAAATTTTAGAATATATTATGATTTCATAAATAAATATAACCAAAAAAAATTCAAACAAATCTATGAAAATAATATTCATAAGGTAATAAATATGGAGTATTTGTTAACCCAATGGGAAAAAACAAAAACAAATAAAATTAATACATTGTATGATTTTTTTTCAAATTTCATTATAATTCACCTTCAACTGATTATACATGATCCTAAGATCATCCTTCACAAATTATTGTTCTCCTCAAAGTAGATGAAACAATTCATCTATATGAGGAAATGAATATTTATTCTGAGAAATTATGTAATTTAATGTTCTATAATAAATGAAAGGCCACATGAAACCATATTTATTTTTTGAAAATAAAATATTATCACCCCATGGGGATGTTCTAGAAAAATGAATACTTTTTCAAGAAACAATGGTAAAAAAAATTAAATTCCAGAATATCTACTTGAGATATTTGATGAGGAGGTTTATTTAATGGCTTAACATCATGAACTATGTTAATAGTAAATTTAATATTATAATTCTATATAATAGTAGGAAATTAATCAAGAATTAAATCTAGATATTTATTTATGATAGGAAAATCACCAATTTGAACAGTCTCATTATAGTGACCCAATACTTTTTACACATATTTTTACAAGATTTTTAACTTAATTATCCATTAAATGGAAAATAAGGATCAAAGGGAGATGTTTATTTAGAGAAATAGGTATATAAAACATCAAAAATAAAAAAAAAATCCTTAATTTAATATCTATAATGAACTCATAAATCCATTATATATCCTAAAAATATATGGGATAAACTGGGGAACACATATAATAAAGTGGTGAGAAAGAAATCCCAAGAAGGAAATAAACATGAAAAGGATGCATATTGTGTGAGTCAAAGTTATAATATGTTATCATAAAAGAGAAGGATCATCAGTAAGAAAATGGGAGAATAACATGTTGAACATAGTGACATCATACCATGGAATAATAGGAAATATGTAAGTATCACAACCCATCATATAATCATATGTTAAGTCTAACCACCAAGAAAACATCACATAGTGTATATAGTCCAATAATGGATTAGGCTTAATCCCTAAGCCCATACAAAATGCATCATACACTAAATACATTTGACAATTAATTAGAGCACTATTTGGGTGTTCTTGTCTTAATAATTTCATTATTATGTGTTCTAAAAAATGAAATTAATGATAAATACTAATCATAAGAATTACCCACAGAAATAAATGGTTTTGATAATCATGATTCATATCAAAATAAAAGGTAATTTCATAAATAATCCAAAGATAAGAAGGTTGAAAATATTATGTATGTTCATATATTATTAAATAACCATAGGTATTAATATAATTTGTTAATATTGGAATAAAAACATTAAATAATAATTACATAAATGGTTTAAGGAATAAAAAAGTTCCCCATAATTAGGTTTTATTTTAAAGAATAAATTTAATAAATTAATTTATGTAATTTATTACCCAATTAAAGAAAATTATAATGATAAAGGTATTAATCTAAGAGAATTATATATATATATATATATATATATATTATAAGTAATCCTTTTCATAAAAAGGATAAATAATGTGAGTTATATAGAGAATGGCCATAAATAAAAGAAAAAATAGGTTTAGAGAGATTCCTTACATTATGTATTCAATTTCATCGTACGAGTTATAGAATCATGTATAATATATATTGATTTATTATACATGTATTTTATAATAGAACTAATATATATCATACCATATATTATTTTCTTCAAACATCTTTACAACCTTTTATTAACAATCCCGTATTAAAATCATAGTTATGGGTGATAACTTCTGTGTTTTTAGGCATGTTTTTGTTTAGAATTATAAGTATTTTTATATTGATCATCGCTACATCATATATAGAATTTTAAAAGGTAATTAATATCATAAATTTTCATTATATATAATTATCTTCATTTATAAATTGGTAGATACAAAAAATGAATTACATTATTCATGGAAATGGTATGTCATTCATAAGCGTGAGCATTGTTTAAATTTTTTATGGATGGAATGAATGAAAGTTAAATAATATTTCACTATTACAGGATTATAAAAAAATTAAATAAATTTTATATTTATCAAATTAATCATTGTAACCATCCATGAGAGGAGGTGATGGAGAATAAATTACATCAGTTCATGAGTCAGCAGTCCAATTTACAAAAAAATGATGATTCTATTTACCATTTGAAGGAAGCAGAGTTTGATTTAGGCAATGAAATTAAAATAATAAAATATTATTATATGTTAGATACTTGTGTTATTATTTAATAATTTCTAAAAACTATTTTAATGTGGTAGAGGATGAAATAAAACTAAAATATTCTGTTATAGAGTATATCTCTGTATCAAACCACTTCCATTGTTTTAATCCTTAAGCACTTTATGGTTGGTATTATTAACAAACTATGTCTTCTATGACATGTGAATAGATTTTCGGAATGGATTATGGTAGGTATTTTCTAAAATAAAATTCTTTTTAAGTGTGAATAAAAGAGAAGAGTATTTGTCGTTTTATAAGTGATGATAGGGGCACACATAGAACTAATTTAAATATTAAATAAATCAAAATAAAATTCACTATAAAAGAGGATCAATACTGATATAATTAAAATATAGGATGATGAGGAGAATAAATAATATCATCTAATAAAATTTGGAAGTTTTTGAATTATTATTTTCTACTTCTCTCTTTTTTTAACCAACATTGACCCTTTTGGACAATTTCTGCAATAAAAATGTTTTTTACTATTTAGGGGTCAATATAGTTACTATAAAGGAAACTTTTCATAAAAATTTAACAAAATATATATTTTAAAAAATATACCTATCTATTTTATGAAGATATGTTTTTTTTAATTTTATATAATTTAAATAAATGATATTATTCATTAAAAATCATTGATCCCACTTTGTGATATTTTCAGTTAATTTGACATTGAAAACAACAAGAAAACATTGGAATTATAATATAATCAATTCACACTATATCTGATGTTATTTTTATATATAATTTTTTTGGAACAAATTTTTTTTTATAAATTAGTTCTCTTTTATCATTTTTCCAAATATCTATTTTATTTTTCTATTAAATGAATAAATATGGTGTCGATGTTGCATAAGAATTTAA
Organism: Viscum album; assembly: GCA_963277665.1. Classification (NCBI taxonomy): domain Eukaryota; kingdom Viridiplantae; phylum Streptophyta; class Magnoliopsida; order Santalales; family Viscaceae; genus Viscum; species Viscum album. Next base: position 1,567,454,171 of record OY728161.1, read on the forward strand.
GGAAATTATTTCATCCCTAAAAATTTAAAATAAATTATCATTATAAATGATAATTTATATTTAAAATATTCATTTATAATTTATTTTATTTTTCCCTTATCCTTTCCACAAAATATTCTATAAATTAAAATTAATAAAGTTACATTTTTGAATTTATCTTTTACTTAATTATCAAAATGTTAAAAATAAAATTCATTTGCCTCTATGTTTCCATATTTTATAAAAATGGATTGAAAAGGGCTATATAAAATCATGAAATAAAAAAATCATGTTTTATGGTAAATTTTTATCTCTTATAAATTTTTGTATCGTTAATTTCCCAATTTACACTTACCATGGTGATAATTATATAATATGGTTACTATTCATAATGAAAAAAATAAAAGGTATATATTTACAAAATATAATAATTCATATTTCCAAATATGGAATCGAGTTTATATAATTAAATTTAAAGAAGTGTAATAAATTGATTGTCGATATAAATGGAAAATGAAATGAAAAATAGGTTTTCAAAAAAAATCCTCTTACGTATAAAAATATTTTTATACCAAACTCAGGTAAACAATTCATACCAAATATCATAATTGGATTTTTTTGAAATTAAAAAATACTAATATTTTTAAAACTAATCCAAAATTTAATTTGACAATGCACATAATTAAAAATACAATACTATTTCAAATAAATATTTTTTTCTAAATATTCATTGAAAAGGTGATCTTAACAGAAAAATATAAAAAATTCACCGAAAAAAGATTTTTAAGGTGATAATATAGAAAATGATGAAAGTTTTTTGAAATAAATTTTCTAAAAGTTCCATAATCTATTTATAAATATTCTAAAAAAATTAACAAATCATTTTTGAAGGAGACATAACTTTTTGAAGAATAATATAAATTTGCTAATAATTCATTGAATATTTCCTATCAATTATTAAGTAAATTTTATTGGGTAGTAAATTCATATATATATATATATATTTAATATTTTGGTTAATCCTATTCACACCCTTCAATTTAATAGTTATGTTATAAATATAAGAATATTTCATGGTTTGTTTAATCATGGTGTTGCGTGTTTTATACCCTATCGAACAATGTGTTATTTTAAAATCACGGGGTGTTACATTCTTCAACCATTAATAAATTTCCCCTAAAAACATTTTATTACATGAAAAGGTGAAAATATGTGAGGGTCCATCTACTTAATTTCTTTCTCCAGTTCCCATGACCCTTTGTATTTATAGTTTCTCTATTGTATATTGGCTAGGTTAGTTGTCTTATTTTGAAGAACACTATCTTTATAGTACAATATCATCAATTAATACTCCTCATAATATAGATAATTATTTATCTATGAAAACTCTAAATTCAATACATTTTAGGGACCTGTTATATACTTCCTCACAAGGGATATGCTGAAAATTTCATTTACTTGAAATAGGGTTTGTAGGAGTGTTATTTATTATACTAAATCGCCAATGAGATTGACAATGTTGAATGGGAAAATATACCAAGTAGATAATATAACCTTCTTCCAAAAACTCATGAATATATTCGATGGAAATATGTGAAGAATTATTTTTTATTCGACCTCAAACTCTATGTCTTGTTGATGATTTTATGCATAGCTCTTCTATCAACATTGTGCAACCCTAAAGTGTTACTAAAAATTCCTGATATTATCTACCATTTACTTAACTATTTAAGGACCCAATAGCTATATTTCACCAACATTAAACCAAAACATGTGTGTTCTACATATATTCCTAGAAATGGATTCATAAGGATATATTTGGATTCTTGAGTGAAATAAATTCTTATATGATAAAGAACTAGAGGACTATAATGATCCCTTACTCCTTATATTTCTATCATTTGTGATCTCAACATGTCTTCCTATGTCTATATATTCTACTCATATTAGCCATTATTTTGGTGGTGATAAGTCATAATGAAGTTCAACTCATTATTTACATCATTATAGAGACTCTTACAGAACATGGTGGTAAATCTCAGATCTTCGATAGATGTAATAAATATTGGTGCTCCATGTATCCTCACTACCTCTCTAATGTATATCATTGAAATTTGATCAAGTAAAAATTCCCCTTGAATTGAAATTAAGTGATTATTCATTATTAGATGATCCACCACAACCTATATAGTATTATTTCCTATTGATGTATTTCTAAGACTAGTGAAAACGTTAATGGTGATGTTTTCTCATTACCATATATTTATTGGTAATAGTTGAATCGTCCCCTAAGAAATTTTCCTTTAAACCTTCACTTGTTTTCATACTAGATACATTGATATAAATTATGTGATATTTTTCTTTATATTCTACCACCAATAGTTATCTTAGATATCATGATACATCTTCATAATCCCTCAATCGATAGAGATGGTCTAGTAATGTGCATCATTCAATATCTCATTTTTCTATTATTCTGATCGTATATATAGTCATGACCAAAATCTTATAAATAATTTGTTATCAATTTTGAACTATGAGGATTTTCCATTTCATATAGATTCTACCATCTTATAAATATCCATGTCATCTCTTTCAGAATCCTTTATGTTTTCTAGAAGGGATGGTTGAGAAATAATTTTGGAAAGGACTGATGATGTTCTTTCCTTCATGATTACCATGTACAATATATTCAATTTTATGAATACTGGATCCTTTTAAATTATCATTATTGATAAATGTTTCATATCCTTTCTTATTAGAGAATTTATAACTTTTTTTCATTCCTATGATTGTAATAGTTTGAGAAGTCTCTCTAAAATCCCAAAGTCCTTATATTTTAATTTATTTTAAGATAATACCCCTTTTAAGGGTTGAGATAACGTTTTTCATGATTATATATTATAATATTCACTTGATAATATTAATGTCCTTCCATTTGAATATATATTTGAGGCTCTTATAATCCATAATCATTTCACACTTCTCCACATAGAGAAAAATCCCCCATATGTTCAATATAAAGATCACCACATCCAACTCCAGATCATGCGTTGTATAATTTCTCTTGTGAAATTTCAACAAACCTAATCTGTATGCTATCAATTTTCTATTTTTCATTAGTTCACAACCCAAAACCTTCATTTAAGCATAACTATACACCATGATATGTTCCCCTCTAAAGGGAAGCATGATGACTGGTGAAGTGATAAACCTCTTCTTAAACATTTTAAAGCTCTCCTCACAGAGACTCGTATAAAAAAAATTAATCCCTTCTTAGTTATCTTTGTTATAAGGTTTAATTTACATGAGAATTTTATAAAAACCATCAATATTATACAGTGAGTCAATGGTTTTTGTGGATAGAAATTATAGATAGTAATCTAAGTTAGTCCTTAATTTCCATTATCCAGGAAGGGTTTATAGATATCATTTTTTATAACATGACCCATGAATGATACACAATCCTTCTAGAAATAACAATTACTCTAATTTTCATATATCTTATCATTTTAAAAATTATGTAGAATAATATTCAAATACTTCTCATGGGCCTCCCTAGATTTCGAGTATATCTAATTATCATCTATAAAGATTTAAAAAAAATTAAATTAATCTCTAATGTCTCTATTCAATATGCTTGTGATGATTATTAGAGAATTATTTATTCTAAACTAAATCACAATGAACCCATATTTTCTATACTTTTTTGAAAGGTTGTTTTGGGAATATACCCTATATTTACCTTTAACTGGTAATATCTCAACTGAAGGTCCACCATAGGGAATTAATAGGCCCTGGTTAGTTGATAAAAAAAGTCATATATCAATTTTAGGGGATAATTGTTCTTTATTTTTATATTTTTGAATTAAATATAATTAGCACATAGATTCATTAAACCATATTTCTTATTGATGAAGAGGACCAATACACCCCACAATGAAGCAATTAGGTGTGTAAAACACATTCCAAATTCTCTTATAAATACTTTTCAAGTTCCTAAAACTCAATAGTATCAAATATATTTGGATTCATAGATATGAGAAGATATATAAGAATTAATAAAATTGAGAACTCATAATCTCAATCAGGGGGAAATCCAAGAAACACTTTGCGGAATACCTCATCATAATTCTTCATAATGGGCATGTATTCAAGCATGGTTCTCTACTTTTTATCAATTATATGAGCTAGATATGATTTATCATAAGTCAATAATATCCAGTATTGAGGAGAATATTCCAAGGGAGATTCATCGTCATCCTTACCCTTATACAGAATCAGAGGATGAATTGGGATGTGAAGAGCGATCTATTTCTCCTAAAATTTAATTTTGGATTTATTTAAAAAAAGAAAATTCATGCTAAATATAGATTCAAAATCTACTAAAGTAATTAGTAGATGATTCTATAAGAAATTTAATACCCCAAAATTGACTTGTTTTGAGTTATATACTTGGGATTAAATAAATACATAGTATGATGTTCTCATAGAAAACTCAACCAACATGTTATGAGGGGGTGTTTATATAGTAATATTGAACATGATGTTTATGAGAAAAATGCGTTACCATAATCAGAAATCTCATTTTATATGCTTTATTCAAATACTAGAATACCTATCACTATATCATTTTTAAGATCCACATCAATAGTGGGGATATCATGTGAAATTACTTTCCTTTAATGTCCAAGAGGATTCTAGCATTGATTGTCTTTGAAAACCATTTTCATAGAGAAAAGTATTTCATAATGCTTGTGTTCTGTGTAGTTGAAGGATTTTACCACAATATGAGTTTTGATATGAACATTATTTTACTCTATTGAATTTGTGGGTTTCTTCATTTCTCTTCACCATTGATTAGCCTGTATCCCTTCTGTTTCACAAATTAAGCATCTATGAGTTTCCTTCAGATAGTTTCTAGGTTGTTTCTTTCCACACCATTGACACATGGGATACTGGGTATTCTTATATCACCCCAAAAAATTTTATTGTATTTTTCTCTTAAATACATTATATTCATTAGATAGCCTATATTTTATAATGCACTAAATCTATTCGAAGTATCCCTTGTTTATTTAATTAAGAGTCATAACCTAACCTTTAAACATAAATTTTCCACTTTTGTGTTTTGAATTTTGAAAAATGGACATTCAAAGTTGCGAACAGGATGATATTTTGAGTCTGATAGAATTAACATAATTTTTGGTGAATAGTGACCTATCCTTATGAATAGTAACCTACACTTGTGAATAGTAACATACCCTTATGAATAGTAATATGGCTCTTATGAATGGTATCAATACCGATGAATGTATAAATATATTTTGGCACCTTAAAAAAGAATATCAATATTTTAGGTTTTTATATTTTGCAATTAAATAATTATTTTAATTAAAAAATAAATTTCTCATATATAGATTTTTTTTGAAAAATAGAGTTCATTTTTGGACTCTACAAGTCGAAAAATATATAGGGTGTTTTTTTGGGATTTTTCTTAATTACTAACATTTTTTATGAATAGTAAAATACAATAAATTATGATAAATGCTAAATACTAGATTTACTACATCATAGGTGATTCAATTCTGATGTAAGCACACTTGGTTCAAATTTAAATGCCATTATTACTATTTGGGATCACATGAATCATGACTATTCATAGTCTTAAGTAAAAATATTAAAATAATAATTAAAATAATGTAAAATCTCTCCTCCCCACAACTATATAAACCATCCCTCACCCCCTCTTACTCCCACACCACTCAAGCTTCAAGCCACTCCTAAAATCTGCCCAATACTCTTCCCAAGTCCTATCCCCACGTCCAAGGCCTTCTGGTCTCACCAAAAGGCCAATAAAAAGGCCTTAAGGTGATACTGAAGGAGGAGTGCTCAAGAGGTGAACCTCTCTTCCTTTTTCTTTAAATTTCTTTTACAACATCTATTCATTCATTATCTCTTCTCACCTCACCTCACCTCATCCAAATTCCAAGATAATTCCAGTACCTTACATGTACAAGATTTTTATTATGCTAATGTAATATTACATCATCATATCTCTTTTTCCCTCCTTTTATACTATAAATGAAAACACCGTCCAAGATGTGTTAATTTATCACACTCAAGGAAAATGGGTTTTCAATTTGCATTAATATTTTCAACACTAGTCGTGAAACCTTTTTAATGGTTGAACCAGATGAAGATATATGTATTTTATCTTGTTTAACGTTCTTGAATCCATACACACTCATAATGTGTAATAATAATACAAAACAAGTTCGTTGTGCGCAAAACATCCAGGCTAAAACCAGGGGTTTATCATTTACTAATCGAATGATTAATCCTCATGGTATATAACTAAAATAATTTTATGATTATTTATATATATATTTAATGTCACTAATAATATATATTAACAGTTTTTTATGTTTATCCACATTTCAAATGAACTTCCATTCATGAATACAAAAACAGGTCATGAAAACAAGGGAAGAAAATGCTTCCAAAACAATAAAATTGAATCTCATAAACCCATAAAAAAGTGAATTAATGAACATAATAAGGTTATCAAATATCTATTAAATGTTAATTATGATATTTAATTATTAATTAATGAAGATAAATTTTATTATTCAGGGAATTAAGAACAATCAAGAACACCTTCGAGCATAAGGTAAGGGATCCTCTCTTTCACTTTTATTCACGAATTCCCCTTTGTTGTGTCCTTTTATTTTAAATTCCTAATGATGGGGTATGTTTTTTAACTTCCCCCATACTTCCCTTATGATATATAAATGATTGTATACCCCATTACCTCCCTTTAATCCAACACAAGAACACCTGTTACCATTGGAAAATGTTTGTAAGGGGTTTCTCATCTCACTTTCAATTTCGTGAGATTTCCATTGTTTGCCACTTATTTGTGGTATTTAGTATATGGGTGCTACCTTTTTTCATATAATATAATTATTTTATTTAAATTCATGGTATTAAATGATTCATTTTATGGTTATTATTTTTTGGTCATGGGATTCGACTGATTACATTATGGTAAGGGACTTTGTCTCAATTTCCATTTCGTTGTGACAAACTTTGTTTTGTGAACGAAATAATCCTTATGTGGTTTACCAATTGACCATTTGAGATAAATTTTCATTTTAAATTATATTTATATTAAATATCCATATTCTTTTATCATGGATATGTTTATTTTCTAAACCTTATACTATTTAACATACAGTGTTTATTTGGAATGTTGTGTTTACTGTGGAAATACTGATGAATTTGTGTCCTCTACTCTATAAGGATTTTGAAAAGGCATAATTATATTGAATTAAATATATTTAGAAAGAATTATTTGTGCATTATGTGATGGTAGGGGCCTGATGTAGCCCCTCAATGCATCGACAGGTCTCATGAGACAAATCAGTTGGCGACAAACCCTACGAGTTTGTTTCCAAAAATCAAATAGGTTTCTACCCGCAGAACTAAACCACTTTAAAGGTATTGTGGTATCATGTTCTAGATACATGACTTACAATTAATTATAATTTAATTTATTCATTATCAATTATTAATAACCATGATGTTTTCACTATGAAAAAATCTATGAATGCAGTTTCATTCTCAGTTTATTAATGGTGTGAGTTTTTCATTTATTCACCATTACATATTGACTATGCCAATTTTTTATGATTCAATTATTATTAATTCATTATTACTATATTTGTAACCCTTACTGATCATTTGAGCTCACCCCTTCCATTTTTTTTCTTTCAATAGGTTATGAATAAGAGATCATTTATTGAGTTTCTATAGATGCATTTTTTAGTTTTTGTTATGTATTGTATTTTTTTACCTTTTCCTATGTAATTTGAGTTACATATATGCATCTAGTTTCTTCAATACTACTAAAATTATTGTTACCTTGAGAATTAATTCCTTTTAATCATGATAATGTAATATGTAATGCACTAGCTCTAGTCTATAGGGGTCGAGGTGTTACAATTAGTATCCAAGGAAATTTAGTAGCAAACTTGGAAACTAGATTAGAAAATGTAGATTAGGGAACAAATACCTAAGGTAGTATTTTAGGACATACATTCAATAACGTCTTGGAATTTTGGTAAGGAATAGATTATGGGTATCTTTCTAGGAAATAAATCCTTGTCTAGATACAAACAGGTAGAGGTGGCTCGGGCACTGATGTACCAGGGAGTGAAAACTCCAACAGGGAGTTTCGGGATTGACCCAAGGTATCTTGGTGCACGAGAACGGGCCTTTCTGCACTCTTGGTATTTATACTACTGTGGTATATGATTATGATAATTCACATTTTTATTACAATCCATTATGAAAGATTTTAATGTAAATGTTTCTTCAGAGAAACCATGCTTATGAGATTATCTATGCATAGAATTTGAAATTATGATAACTACTTTTCCTATTGAGATTATAAATTATCATTCATAACCTAATCTAGTGTATTCCATTATTTATAAATAGAGCCTAATGGAATAAGGGAAATCAATACTTGTGGGAAACGTAGGTATTTCCCCACTGATCAAGTCAACATAGTCATTGTTAGAGAGGATCAGATCATGACCATTTTGGGACGACATACTCAGGTGATGATGAATAAACCTGAAACACCTATGTTAGATCATTTCATGTGGCAGAATCCCCCATATTTCAGTGGTACTACTAATCATATGGTACCTGAGTTGTATATCAAGTCCCTTGAAAATATATTCATGTTATTAAGATATAATGAAAATGAAAAAGGTAGTGATGGTAGTATATTGTCTCAAGGGCGATACAGATCAATGGTGGTCCTTGATCTAGAATACCATGGAGGAAGAAGAAATAGAAGATATGAAATGGTGGACTTTTAAGTAAATTATCATCAAAAAATATTTCCCTCGTGAGAAAAAAATCAAAATGCAGTGGAAATTACTTGGCTAAAAGAAAAGGGAAGAAGACAGAGTCATAGAGTATGAGGCTACCTTCACAAGGCTATCTAAGTATTCCATTGATTACGTACGTGACTTAGAAGAAATTATCAATCATTTCATTTAAGTTCTTAAGCCATGTCTTTGAAGGGCGCTGGCTTCTCAAACATTTTCATCATATGGTGAAATTGTATCAAGTGCCATCAAAATAGAGAAGTAATTTTATAGATAAAATTTGTTTAATGGAAACCAAGATAAGAATGTGTACTCTGATAACCAAGGAATAGGTGAAGCACAAAATATGATCAAGGGGACTAATTAATTCCCATGATGCGAGAAATGTGGAAAGAATCTTCCCAAGAAATGCTTGAAAGGCATGAGTGTCTGCTATAAGTGTGGAGAAAAGGGTCATTAGTCTAATTAATGAAAGTGGATGAAAAAAGTTGATGATGTTCAATTCTATAATTGTAGAGATATGGGACACTATGAAACTGAGTGTCTTAAACCCAAAGGAAAATTGCCTCAGAAAAGGCCATTACAGAAAGGGAAAGCTTAAGCGATTAGAACTATGGAGGTTGAAGTTCCAAATGATGTGATGATAAGTACTTTAATTGTTTCCTCATACTTGGCCAATGCATTATTTTATTCTAGATCATCTCATTCATTTATATCTTCCCTGTTGTCCAAGAAAATTAGACATGTACAATTTGATTTAATAAATGAGTTGTTTGTCAAACTCCTAGGGGATATATCATTGTGACAAATGAGTATCGCTAAGTCCCCCTCATGACACATAAAAGTGGTTTTATTTCTAACCATATCTTCATACCAATGATTGAATTTGATATAATTATCAGTATAAATTGGCTGTCAAATTATGATGAGAATATATATTTCAAGAAGAAGGAAGTTACAATTTTTGAAAATTGTCTAGAATCCCTTATCTTTAGAGTAGAAACATCACTTTATGATTCTTATCTAGGTCTACCCCCCAGTAGTCCTACTGAATGCAATTATTGGAGAGAAATAGAACCCAATATCTATGGGTGAGGAAAGAAATCTTCAAATTGAATATGTACGTACAGTGCAATAATACATTGATGTATTTCTAGAGTATTTACCTGGACATCCTCCAGAGCAGGAAGTTGAGTTCTCTATAGATTTAATTAATAGTTGAAGACCTATATCAAATAATCCTTATAGAATGGCCATTGTAGAATTCGTGGAGATAATGAAACAACTATAGGAATTGAGTGACAAAGGATTTATTCGACCTAGTGTTTCTCCATGGGAAACCCCTATCCTCTTTGTCAAGAAGAAAGATGAATTCATGTGGATATGCATTGATTATAGGGAAATCAATTTTATTACAATTATGAATAAGTATCCTCTGCATTAATTAATGATTTATTTGATCAAATTCAGGGAGAACAATAATTTTCGAAGATTGACCTTAGATTTGGAAATCATCATCTATGTGTGAGGGAGGAAGACATTCCAGAGACAACATTTTAAACCAGATATGGGCATTACAAGTTTTTAGTGATGCCTTTTGGACAGACTAATAAACCATCTATTTTCATTGATTTAATGAATACATCTTTCAAGGAATATCTTGATATATTTGTTGTGGTATATATCAATGATATCCTCATACACTTCAAAAAGATATAAAGACTATGATAATCACTTTCGGAATATTCTGGAAACACATAGATGAAATGAATTGTATGGGAAATTTAGAAATTGTAAATTTTGGGTTCAATTAGTTACTTTTCTTGGCCATATTTTCTCTAAATATGGAATCCTAGTTAGTCCTAATAAGACAAAGGCAATCTAATAATGGCCCACGCCAAAAAAATATAACTGAGGTATGATGTTTTATTGGCTTAACAGGTTACTATCAGCATTTTGTTCAGAATTTTTCCCGACTGGCTAACCCACTAACCAAGATCACATATAAAAGGTTTAAGTTTGTATGGAAAAGTTAATGTACAAAATGATTTAATGAATTGAAAATAATATTGGTTATTGCTCCAATTTTGACTCTTACACCTAAAAATTATGGATTTGTGAAATACAATGATGCATCAAAGAATGGACTGTGATGTGTCCTTATGAAAAATAATAAAGTTATTTCTTATACATAAAGGAAGTTGAAGACTCATGAGTAAAAATTTCCCAACTAATGATCTTGATTTAGCATCTGACATCATTGCTCTAAAATTATGGGGATATTATCTCTACGGTGAAAGATATGAGATATACAAAGATCTCAAGAGATTGAAATACATTTTCACACAAAAATAACTCAAAATGTGGCATAGGAGACGGGTCGATTTACTCAAAGATTATGATTTTTCAATACAATACCACCTCAGAAAGGTGAATAAGGTGGTAGATGCATTAAGTAGGAAAGATCATGGACTCCTCACCCAAATGAGGATCAAGAGAGATCCTATATTCATGGATATACTAAAGATGGATATGGGAATCATTAAGGAAGTGGAGACATCTTTCCACTTTAAAATGATTGAAAACGCATATTTACTAGATAAGATAAAAAGCTCTCAATCTAATGATTAGAATCTATACATGAAAATTAATGCTATTTTTGATGGGTGATTTCTAGACTTCATTTATGAAGAAGGAGTTCTAAAATTTGGGAAGAGGTTATGCATTCCATCAGTACCTGAGCTAAAAAAAGAACTATGATATGATTATCATATCTCAAAATTCCCTATACACCTTGGTATCTCAATGATTTATAGATATCTAAAGGAATATTTATGGTGGGATAATATGAAGTGATAAATTGCGGACTACGTGTCAAGGAGTCTAGTTTGTCAAAAAGTGAAGGTGGAGTGAAAATATCCTAGAGGGGTGATGCAACCTCTACCTATTCCCATGTGGAAGTGGGATGACATTATGATGGATTTTTTCACCGAACTACCCAGGAAACCAAGAAGGAATGATGCAATATGGGTAATTTTTTTCATCTCACAAAATCAACACATTTCCTTGCTATAAGAGTGGATTTAGCACTTGAGATCCTGGAAAGACATTATATTAATGAATTTTTAAGACTTCATGTAACATCCCAAGTAAGTAATGAATAATAGATATTTTTATCTATGTCTATTAATGAATTAGATAGTGTTTTAGAAGCTTAAAATGAGAATAAATTCAATCTTAAGTATGGAATACACTAATATTTTTAAAAGATTGTTTTACTAACTTTTGATGGAAAACCATTTTTAAATCAAACTTTTGACAATTTTATAAGCTCTATTTTTCGAAATAAACTTATTCTTTATGATTGGGACATCGAAATTTACTTTGGGTAAATTTTTGGTATTTTTCCGATAAAGTTCATTTTTAAGGAATAGTGAAAAAGGTTGTATTTTAATTCAAAACCTCTTTTTAATCTAATTTAAATATGTGATTAAATTATCTTTTAAATTGTTTTTAAAGCTAAATTAGAATATATTTTTACCATTTAATCCAATGGTGGTCATTGGAATCAATTTCACTTTGAAATTGGACTTAAACTAGTGCCAATCTTTTGATACTTATTGTTTCATAAAAACACGCTATTTATCATGACAGTGGGAATTAATTATTAAATTAATTAATGTAACTTATATGATTTTAATTTTTTAAAATATACATCATTTTTTAATTCGGAATATCAAATATAGCTTAGGGTGAAGTTTTGGTATTTTTCTGAAAAACTTCAATTTTTGATGAATAGCGAAACCACTAAGTGGTACTTATAAAAACTGATTTTTCGTTTAAATGAAATTTTACCACCTCTGTGTTTTGAATTTCAAAAATCCGACATACATGGTTGTCATTAAGAAGTAAAATGTGGTTCAATGAGATTAAAATAATTTTTTGGTGAATCGTAACTTTTAAGTTTTTAATCGCGATTAGAGGTAATTAGTGTAATTTAAGGTAAGAATAATGTTTTAATAATATTAAATGAACTTGACACATGTCCTACCCTTATTGGATGTGTCATTTCCAACCAATAAAATACATGGGTCAAATTCGGGACCCCATGGAGCCACTTTGGAAGGAAAATGACATTAATATCTTTTTATTTAATGTTAAAGTAAAAATATCACAAACATGAGTTGTTTTACTAAAACAATTTCTAAGTGGGGTTATACAAGTAATATTTTTGACTATAAATATTAATTAGAAAGATAAAAAGATTTCATACATCATGATATTTTTTTATAATTTTTAAACATTAAATAAATTAAATTATTTATGACATCATGATGATGCAGAGATTAACTCATTATTTAACGATTTAAATAAAATAAAAATTTAATGTAAAATATAAGACCTACACTTGTAAAAAAGCTATTGTATGGGTGTATTTTGAACCCTTATCACCTTATACTCTAAATATATAATTTTGGGACCTTTAAAAACCGAAACTCATTTTATAATAAAGTAACCTTTTAAAACATTCCAAGAGTGCCCCTCCTCTCCTCTTATAAAAGGCCCCCACCTCTACCACCTTAACCACACTTCCAAAGCCTTTGGATCGGCCAAACCCTGCCCATTTTGTCTCTCCACATCCCTCTATTACTCCTTGAAGCCTCACTTTGGGCAGAAGTCTTCCCAAGGAAGCCTTTGAGCTCAAACCAAAGGGAGTTACCCAATTTTAAGGTAATGTCTTCACTTGAGTCCTTTTGTTTTATTTTGCTTCTCCAACCCCCTAAACTCTTTTTATTCATTTCTTCTGTAAAAACTCCAGTATATTCAATATAATATGATGTTTTTATAATAAGTATTCTATCTACACTTACACACACCTACATTTAATGGTTAAAGAACATATTGTTTCCGTGGATGGCGAATTTATGCCTCACAAAACGATGATTGTTCAATATTCCTATAACACCTTCAAAGGTGGCCATTAAGATGTCACTATATTTAAATATGATATATAATATGTTTATGTTTTACTTAAGCTTCTGTATTTTTCATTTATGGCATACATTTATGGTTTCCATTATGGGTAAACGCGATATCTTCATTTTAGGAAGTGCGGACTACCGCCCCCTCAAAGTGATTTGATTCGTTAATACCATATGTGGTACGTATAAAGGATAAATTTAATGATATTATATATGATATTATACTGGAATTATAATATACCCTTATATCATTATGATTTCACTCCATTAAGTAAGAAATAGGAATGAAAGTAGCATTTATGCGTACGTACGGCTTACCGTCTCCATGAACGGTGCATTTCATTTCTTACCTCTAAACGTTATGTAATATTATAAATGCATGTATATACTGGATATATGTGATATATATGATATCTAAATCATGAGTATAAATTTGGATATAATGGATACATGAAAAACTAGTAATTATAAAGAGTTTATTTTTGACTCAAGTACCAATGATCGTTAAAACGACCATTAATAACTTAAATAATTACATAGTGTTCATGACATGGTAATAAGTGATATAAAAGGAATAATGAACTTGAAAAAGGTTCTTAATAAAGTAGAAATTAACTCACATTTATTATTCAGGAGGTTAAAGAACGATCGAGTCAAGTTGGACCCGAGGTATGGGACTTCGTCTCAATCTCCTTTGATTGAGGCATATTATATTTTATACACAACTTTCTTTTATACGGTGTATAAAACCCTTTGAATTTTACGTTTATCCAAAAGGAATCTTTTTATATGAATCATTTTACTAAACGACAAAAGGGAATGTTTTTGTCGTACGTATGCGGCGACAAAGACTTCTCCGCCGCCGTGACCATTATTTGAGTTTCGGCTTCCACTACAAGACATACTTTTTTTTAAATGAAAAATAAATACCGTGTTTTAATATTATTTTATTTTGGTATTGAAAATGGTTTTCATAATGTTTCTATTATATAAATGTGTTGTATTGATATCTTGTGATTTAAATGTGGAAATGTTATGTTTCCTTTATGTATGTTTTATGTGATACGATTATGTTATGGTTCATGGGAATTATTATGAAGACGGGTGGTTCTGTGATAAACTAAGGGCGGGTGAGCTCGATATAGCTCTCCAATGCATTGGGTAACACGAAGGTTTTTAAATGAAAAATAAATACCATGTTTTACTTTTATTTTATTTTGGTATTGAAAATGGTTTTCATAATGTTTCTATTATATCAATGTGTTGTATTGATATCTTGTGATTGAAAAGTGGAAATGTTATGTTTCCTTTATGTATGTTTTATGTGATATGATTATGTTATGGTTCTTTGGAATTATTATGAAGAAGGGTGGTTCCGTGATAAACTAAGGGTGGGTGAGCCCGATATAGCTCTCCAATGCATTGGGTAACGCAAAGGGGTTAAACATTGAGGTTTCTCCGAAGAGATTTAGGGAATATACTGTGATGGGTATTCCAAACGTAACCAAGAGGGTTACTCCCTACGTAAGAATGTTATGAATGCCTCAAGTTACCTTTATGTCTTATGATTTCTATGATTTATTCATGATTTGATGAGGTATGTTAAAGTGCTTATGTTTTATGGGTAAAGTATGATTTCATTATTATGTATATATGTACTCATGTTTCCTTTCCATATTTTTATATCCCTTACTAAGATTTTTATGCTCATCACAAGTTTTTGAAATGTTTTTCACAGGTCAAGGGAAAGGTACATGATATGATGATAGTGTCAAGGAAGTGTCAAGAAAGAATCCATGTTTTATTTTAAATATGTTTCTGTTGATGGGAAAAATGAATACTATCTTTTATGTATCCACTTTGTTTAAATGTGGATTATAATGCATGTTTTATGATCTAATTCTCTAAAACTCTAAACCTGAAAAGATCCTCAAGGTGTATTCTTGAAATATCTCAAGATTAAGTAAGGTTTAAGGCTGGGGCCTTATAGTTGGTATCAAAGGTCGGTTTAGATATCTTTATAAGTTACAATTCTATTAAATGATTATCCAAAAATATTTTTTTATGGTCAAATTTAAATGATATAGCATTTAATGATTACCATGTTGCTTCGCCTAAGATATTTCTGTGTTAAGAATGGTTTTTCATAGAGGAAACAGAACAGATTTTCTGGGAAGGCATACAGAGGGAAATGACCTTTCAAAACAGTATCCTGAGATGGTCAGAATCAGAACTAAATAGTTGGTTGTAGTGATGGATTAGTTGACTCAGGTGATAAATCGTGGTTGTGTTTACTGACGATATTTTGGTGTTTTCTAAAAGTAAAGAGGATCATGAAGGACATTTAAGGGTTATTTTGAAAACCTTAAAAGAAAAGAAATTGTATCGGAAATTCAGCAAGTGTGAGTTTTGGTTGCAACAAATTTCTTTCCTTGGTCATATTGTTTCTAAAGATGGGATAACTGTTGATCCTTCAAAAACAAAGGTTGCGGAAGAATGGCCAAGACCCATAAATGTAACTAAGATTCATAGCTTCCTTGGTTTGGCAGGCTATTACCGAAGGTTTGTTAAAAAAATTTCACAGTTATCTAGTTCAATGACTAAGCTAACTCGGATGGGTGTTAAGTTTATCTGGACAAAATAATGTGATGATTGTTTTCAGGAACTGAAAAGAAGATTGGTAAATGATCTAGTTTTGGCACTACCTTCCAGGAATGGGGAGTTTGTTATCTATAGTGATGCTTCATTGAAAGGACTTGGTTGCATCTTAATGCAGAATGATCAGGTAATTGCTTATGATTCACGACAGTTGAAAACTCATGAGTTAAATTACCCTACACATGATTTGGAATTAGTTGTTGTTGTTTTTGCTTTAAAATTTTGGAGGAATCATTTGTATGGAGTAAAGTGTGAAATATATACCGATCACAAAGGATTAAAGTATATATTCACTCAGAAAGAATTGAACATGAGAGAGAGGGTATGGATATAATTAATCAAGGATTATGATTGTAAAATTCATTACCATCCGGGGAAAGCAAATAAAGTGGCCAATGCTTTGAGTTGAAAAAGTAATGCTTCATTAACAATGTTGCGTTTGGAACATGATACTTTGGTTAAGGATTTGATGAACTTTGGCATAAAAGTTTTTGTTGCAGGATGTCCTTATGTTTTGTTTCAGGTATCAGTGAAATCTTCTCTATCAGACAGAATCAAGCAAGCACAGAAGAAAGACAGTGAGTTGCAGAAAAAGGTAGAGCTGGTTCAGAAAGGTAAGTTACCTGAATTCAACATTGATAATGATTGTGTTTTGATATTTGGGAAGAGATTGTGTGTTCCTTTTGATTCACAGTTAAAGAGAGAGTTGTTATGTGAAGCTCATAGTTCTCCGTTTTCAGTTCATCCTGGCAGTACTAAGATGTACAGAGATCTGCGGGAGTATTACTGGTGGGGTGGAATGAAAAGAGATATTGCTGATTTTACTGTGAAGTGTTTGACTTGTCAACAGGTTAAAGCAGAGCGATAGTTACTGAAAGGGATACTTCAGCCTTTACCATTACCAGAATGGAAATGGGAGAATATATCCATGGACTTTTTTGTGGGATTACCGAAGACATCTCGAGGTAATAATTCAATCTGGGTTATTGTTGATCGCTTGACTAAATCTGATCATTTCCTTGCTATACGGGATACTTTTTCCCTAGATAAACTTTCCCATTTGTATCTTAAAGAGATAGTCAGGTTACATGGAGTTCCTCTATCCATTTTATCTGATTGTGATCCCATGTTCACTTATAACTTTGGGAAAGGCATTCATAAGTCGTTGGGTACTGAATTAAATTTTAGTACAGCTTTTCATTCACAATCAGATGGACAATCAAAACGAACAATTCAGAATTTGGAAGATATGTTATGTGCTTGTTCGATGGATTATCAGGGAAGTTGGGACTAACATATTTCTTTGGTTGAGTTTTCTTATAATAACAGTTTTCATTCTAGTATACAGATGGCACCGTTTGAGGCATTATATGGGAAGCGTTGTCAAACTAGAGCTTTTTGGGATGAAGTAGGTGAAAGGAATCTGCTGGGACTAGAATTGGTAGAAGATTTGGCAGAAAAAGTTCAGCTGATACAGAAACACATGAGAACAGCTCAGAGTAGGCAGAAGAGTTATGCGGATAACCAGACGAAGGATCTATCTTTTGAGTAAGGTGATCATTTTTTTCTCAAAGTCTCACCATGGAAAAGTGTGATGTGATTTGGTAAGAAAGGAAAGCTGAGTCCAAGGTTCATTGGACCATATGAAATTCTGGAGAGAGTTGGATCAGTTTCTTACCGAGTGGCTTTACCTCCGATTTTATCTTAGGTACACAATGTTTTTCATGTTTCCATGTTGATAAAGTATATGTCAGATCCATCTCATGTTTTGAGTCCAGAGGTAGTTCAGCTGGAAGAGAACCTATCTTATGAGGAACAACCGGTACAGATTCTTGACCATAGGGAGCAAGTGTTATGGAATAAGGTGATTCATCAGGTAAAGGTTTTGTGGAAAAACCACATGATTGAAGAGGCAACATGGGAATCTGAAGATGCAATGAGGGATAAGTACCACCACATATTCGATAAGTAAATAAATTGTAGGGATGCAATTTTCTAAAGGAGGGATGGATATAACATCCCAAGTAATTAATTAATAATAGATATTTTTATCTATGTCTATTAATAAATTAGATAGTTTTTTAGAGGCTTAAAATGAGAATAAATCCAATCTTAAGCATGGAATACACTAATATTTTTAAAAGATTGTTTTACTACCTTTTGATGGCAAACCATTTTTAAATCAACCATTTGACAATTTTATAAGTTCTATTTGTCAAAATAAACTTATTCTTTATGATTGGGACATTGAAATTTACTTTGGGTATATTTATGGTATTTTTCCGATAAAGTTCATTTTTTAAGGAATAGTGAAAATTGTTGTATTTTAATTCAAAAACTCTTTTTAATCTAATTTATTTATATGATTATATTATCTTTTGAATTGGTTTTAAAGTTAAATTAGAATATATTTTTACCATTTAATACAATGGTGGTCATTGGAATCAATTTCACTTTGAAATTGGACTTAAACTAGTGTCAATCTTTTGATACTTATTGTTTCATAAAAACACGCTATTTGTCATGACAGCGGGAATTAATTATTAAATTAATTAATGTAACTTATATGATTTGAATTTTGTAAAATATAAATCATTTTTGAATTCATAATATCAAATATAGCTTAGGGTGAAGTTTTGGAATTTTTCTGAAAAACTTCAATTTTTGATGAATAGTGAAACCACTAAGTGGTACTTATAAAAACTGATTTTCCATTTAAATAAAATTTTACCACCTCTGTGTTTTGAATTTAAAAAATCCAACATACATGGTTGTCTTTAATAAGTAAAATTTGGTTCAATGAGATTAAAATAATTTTTGGTGAATAGTAACTTTTAAGGTTTTAATCACGATTAGAGGTAATTAGTGTAATTTAAGGTAAGAATAATGTTTTAATAATATTAAATGAACATGACACATGTACTAACCTTATTGGATGTGTCATGGCCGACCAAGAAAATCCATGGGTCAACTTGGGGACCCCATGGAGCCACTTTGGAAGGAAAATGACATTAATATCTTTTTATTTAATGTTAAAGTAAAAATGTCACAAACATGAGTAGTTTTACTAAAACAATTTTTAAGTGGGGTTATACAAGTCATAATTTTAACTATAAATATTCATTAGAAATATATAAATATTTCCTACATCATGATATTTTTTTTATAATTTTTAAACATTAAATAAATTAAATTATTTATGACATCATGATGATGCAGCGATTACATCATTATTTAACAATTTAAATAAAATAAAAAGATAATGTAACATCTAAGACCGACACTTGTCAAAAACCTATTGTATGGGTGGATTTTGAACCCTTATAACCTTATACTCTAAATATATAATTTTGGGACCTTTAAAAACCGAAACTCATTTTATAATAAAGTAACCTTTTAAAACTTTCCAAGAGTGCCCCTCCTCTCCTCTTATAAAAGGCCCCCACCTCTACCACCTTACCCACACTTCCAAAGCCTTTGGATCGGCCAACCCCGGACCATTTTGTCTCTCCACATCCCTCTCTTACTCCTTGAAGCCTCACTTTGGGCAGAAGTCTTCCCAAGGAAGCCTTTGAGCTCAAACCAAAGGGAGTTACCCGATTTTAAGGTAATGTCTTCACTTGAGTCCTTTTGTTTTATTTTGCTTCTCCAACCCCCTAAACTCTTTTTATTCATTACTTTTGTAACAACTCCAGTATCTTCAATATACTAGAATATTTTTATAATAAGTATTTGAGCTACACATACACACACCTACATCTAATGGTTAAAGAACATATTGTTTCCGTGGATGGCGAATTTCTGCCTCACGAAACGATGATTGTTCAATATTATTCTAACACCTTCAAAGGTGGCCATTAAGATGTCACTATATTTATATATGATATATAATATGTTTATGTTTTACTTAAGCTTCTGTATTTTTCATTTATGGCATACCTTTATGGTTTTCATTATGGGTAAACGTGATATCTTCATTTTAGGAAGTGCGGACTACCGCCCCCTCAAAGTGATTTGATTCGTTAATACCATATGTGGTACGTATAAAGGATAAATTTAATGATATTATATATGATATTATAATGAAATTATAATATACCCTTATATCATTATGATTTCACTCCATTAAGTAAGAAATAGGAATGAAAGTAGCGTTCATGCGTACGTACGGCTTACCGTCTCCATGAACGGTGCATTTCATTTCTTACCTCTAAACGTTATGTAATATTATAAATGAATGTATATAATGGATATATATGATATATATGATATCTAAATCATGATTATAACTCTGGATATAATGGATACATGTACAAATTTTAATTATAAAGAGTTTATTTTTGACTCAAGTACCAATGATCGTTAAAACGACCGTTAATAACTTAAATAATTACATAGTGTTAATGACATGGTAATAAGTGATATAAAAGGAATAATGAACTTAAAAAATGTTCTTAAGCAAGTAGAAATTAACTCAAGTTTATTATTCAAGAGGTTAAATAACGATCGAGTCAAGTTGGACCCGAGGTATGGGACTTCGTCTCAATCACCTTTCATTGAGGCATATTTTGTTTTATACACAACCTTCTTTTATACGGTGTATAAACCCTTTTCACTTTTAAGTTTATTCAAAAGGAATCTCTTTTATATGAAGCATTTAATAAATGACAAAAGGGAATGTTTTTTTCGTACGTATGCGGCGACAACGACTTCTCTGCCGCCGTGACCATTATTTGAGTTTTGGCTTCCTCTACAAGCCATAACTTTTTTTTAAATGAAAAATAAATACCATGTTTTACTTTTATTTTATTTTGGTATTGAAAATGTTTTTCATACTTTTTTTATATCAATGTGTTGTATTGATATCTTGTGATTGAAAAGTGGAAATGTTATGTTTCCTTTATTCATGTTTTATTTGATACGAGTATGTTATGGTTCTTGGGCATTATTATGAAGACGGGTGGTTCCGTGATAAACTAAGGACGGGTGAGGCCGATATAGCTCTCCAATGCATTGGGTAACGCGAAGGGATTAAACATTGAGGTTTCTTCGAAGAGATTTAGGGAGTATACTGTGATGGGTATTCCAAACGTAACCAAGAGGGTTACTCCCTGCGTAAGAATGTTATGAATTCCTCAAGTTACCTTTATGTCTTATGATTTCTATGATTTATTCATGATTTGATGAGGTATGTTAATGTGCTTATGTTTTATGGGTAAAGTATGATTTCATTCTTATGTATATATGTACTAATGTTTCCTTTCCATATTTTTATATCCCTTACTGAGCTTTTTATGCTCATCCCATGTTTTTGAAATGTTTTTCACATGTCAAGGGAAAGGTACATGATATGATGATAGTGTCAAGGAAGTGTCAAGAAAGAATCCATGTTTTATTTTAAATATGTTTCCATTTATGAGAAAAATGAATACTATCTTTTATGTATCCACTTTGTTTAAATGTGGAATGTAATGCATGTTTTATGATCTAATTCTCTAAAACTCTAAACCTGAAAAGATCCTCAAGGTGTATTCTTGAAATATCTCAAGATTAAGTAAGGTTTAAGGCTGGGGTCTTATACTTCATGGTTAACCTCTATCAATTGTGTTCGATCGAGATCCCGGGTCTACATCTAAATTCTGGAAAAGCCTCCAGAAGGCTTTGGATACTGATCTTTGTACAAGTACAGCTTATCACATCCAAACTGAAAAACAGTCTGAAAGGACTATTCAAGCCCTAGAATACATGTTCAAATCATTCTGTCTTGACTTTGAAGGTATGTGGGATCAATACATTACTTTGGTGGAATTTTCCTGCAACAATAGTTTTCATTCTAGTATTCAAATGGATCTATGTGGACCATTATAAGAAAAGATATGTGGAACTCCAACTTGTTGGGATGAAGTTGGTGAGAGGAAACTTATAGGCCCAGAACTTATTGAAGAGACCATGGAAAAGTAAATACAATTCATTCCCATATTAAAGTATCCCAAATTTGTTAGAAGAGTTATGCTAAAAACCAAATAATGGATTTGTAATTCCAAGTGGGAGATCATGTCTTTTTGAATGTATCTCCATTGAAGGGATTTTTAAGGTTCAGTTAGAAAAGGAAATTGTGCCCTATGTACATCTGAGAATTTGAAATCTTGGAAAGGATTAGAGTTGTAGTTTACCATTTAGCAATACCAAAAAGTATATCCAATGTTCATAATGTGTTCCATGTGTCAGTGTTGAAGAAATACATGCCAGACCCAATGCATGTACTCACACTACCACAAAACTGGGTTTCCGCAGCACTACCTTTTAACAGTACTAAAAAAAGCACTAATAAAGGGGATGCTTTTATTATCACTAAAAAAGCACTGATAAAGGTCACTTTTAACAGTGCTAAAAAAGTGTTCTTAAAAGTGAACCTTTTTCAACGCTTTTTTCAACACTGATAATGGAACCCCTACAATAATGCTATTTTAGCACTGTTAAAGGGGGGCCCTTTATCAACGATTTTTTTAGTAGTTCTGATAAAGAGGGGGCCTTATTAGCACTTTTTCTAGCACTGATAAAGTGTATGTTCCATAAAAAATAATTTTTCCTAAAAAATAATATATTGATATAAAATTATATTTATATTGATATAAATATAAAATATATTTTTTAAGTATGTATAAATAAGTAAAAATAGACTATTACATTTAATATATGAGAAATTTAGTGAAAATGTCTTTAAAATATTTTGAGAAATATTTTTAATTAATAATTTTCTAATTATCATCGACTAATAATCATTAAATAATAATTTAAAGACAAAAAAAATTAAAAATTAATAAAAGATTTTAAATAAGTTAAAAATGAAACTCAAACTTCATAAGGTTTTAAATTTTGATCAGTGTATCTATTTGAGCTCTACAATAAATCAAATCGAATCCTATGACAAGGTTTATGCGCTAGTGATTAAAGGGACCCTTCTGTCACATTTTTCAAGGACAAAAAAGACCCAAAAGGCCCCTAAAAGTGATTCTTTAGTTAGGATACACGATTTTTTAACTTTCTTACAACTATAACACCTAATATGGAAGTCCTCAAGAAATTTACCACATATTATATCGAATATTGTTTCATTTTATTCGATTTGATTGGTTGTGGGGTTGAAATGGACTTCTGGATTAGAAGTTATGGTCGTTTTTACATTCTATGGGTTTTCAGATACACATATATATCTATTTAATCGTATATATATATATACATACATACAGATACATATATATATATCTTTGTGTGTGTGTTGTATATATGTATGTATTTATTTATTTAAAAACAAATATAAAAAACATATTTTATAAATGTATTTAAAACTAATCATATAAATATATATTAATATACAAATAAATATGTGGATAAAAAATTATAACAAAAAATATATAAATAAATAGATATTAATATATATTAATATATATTAATATAAGAATATATATATATATATTCATATATGAATAAATATATATATTAATATAACTAAATATATTTATATTAATATGAATCTATATTTATATATGAATAAATATAAATATGTATATATATATATTAATAAATATATATATCATTAAATATAGAAAAAAACTAAATGGCTTAGTGGTAATGGTGCATGCGTGCAAGGGGGAGGTCTCAGGTTTGAGTTCTAGTGGAAGTAGGAGTGCATAGTCTAGTGGGTGGGGGGTTGTGCGAGCAAGTGCACTGCTCGATGAGAGGGTGGTAGCTCCGCCTAGTGCTGATAAAATGGTGGGGGGGTGAAGCGCTGTTAAATTCTCCCTACATTATATATTCTTTTTTATCTTTTTTTAATTTTTTTTTAAATTTTATCAACGCTAAAAAGTTGTCATAAAAGGGGTCTTTTATCAGCACTAAAAAAAGCTTTGATAAAGCACATTTTTATTAGGGCTAAAAAAAGTGTTGATAAAGGATATTTTTATCAACGCTTCTTTTTAGATCTAATAAAAGACCCCATTTATCACCTCTTTTTTAGAGCTGATAAAAGGGGCCTTTATCATCACTTTTCTGAGCACTGATAAAAGGGACCCACTTTATCTTTTCCTCAATTAACTTCGCTATTCTAGAGATTTTTATGCCCTTTTCTAGCACTGATAAAGGCGATATTTGTAGTATTGTCACCTATGAAGAAATTGAATTGGAATCTGATTTGTCATACTACGAAGAGCCTTTATGGATTCTTGACACAAAGAAGAAGATATTGAGAAATCAGACAAATCATCTTGTAAAGGTTATTTGGAGAAACCATAATATGGAGGAAGTAATGTGGGAACCTAAGGATGTTATGAAGAAGAACCACACACATATTTTTGAAGGTATTTATAAATAAAAAATTTTGAGGGAAAAGTTTACCGAGGGGATAATATAAAACCCCAATCATTTTATTATACATTTATCTTAAAAAAATTCTATTCATTAGATATCCTATATTTCATAAAGAACTGACTCCCTTTGAAAACAACACTATGTTATTTAATATATAAACTTAACATACCCTTTAAACATAAATTTTCCACTTTTTCATTTTGGTTTTGGAAAAAAGGACATTCACAGTTGCGATCAGGGTGATATTTAGAGTCTGATAGAACTAACATAATTTTCAGTGAATAGTAACCAACCCTTATGAATAGTAACCTACCCTTATGAATATTAACTTACCCTTATGAATATTAATATGACTATTATTAATGGTAACCACACCCATGAATGAATAAATAAATTTAGGCACCTTAAAAATGAAGATGAAAATTTTATGTGTTTATATTTTTCAATTAAATAACGATTTTAATTAAAAATTAAATTTATCATATATAGAATTTTTTTGAAAAATGGAGTTCCTTTTTTGATTATACAGGTTAAAAAATGGTTAGGGTGAATTTTTGGGATTTTTTGGAATTACTTGATTTTTTTACGAATAGTAAATTACCATGAATTACGATAAATTCTATATACTTGATTTACTGCATCATAGGTGATGCAATGCAGATGTAAGCCCCCTTGGTTCAAAATAACATGATATTATTACTATTTATAATCACATGAATCAAGACTATTCATAGTCATGAGTCAAAATATTAAAAAAATAATTAAAATAATGCAAAATCTCTCTTCCCCTATACTATATAAACCACCCCTAATCCCCTCTTCCTCCTACACCGCTCAAGCTTCATGTCTTGCCTAAATTCTATCAAAAACTCTTCCCAATCCCTTTTAACACTTCCAAGTCATGATGGTCTCACCAAAAGTCCAAAAACAAAGGCCTTAAAGAGATTCTCAAGGAGGAGTACTCAAGAGGTGAACCACTCTTCCTTTTTCTTTCAATTTCTTTTACAAGTTCCATTATTTTTTCTCTCTTCTCACATCACCTAATCTAAATGCCATGATAATTAAATTACCTTACATGTACTGTATTTTCATTATTCTAATGGAATATTTCATCATCATCTCTCATTTTTCCATCCTTTTATACTAAAAATGCAAACATCATCTGAGATGTAGTAATTTAACACAGTCATAGAAGATGAGTTTTCAATTTGAATTAATATATTCAATACTTGTCATGAAACCTTTTTAATGGTTTAAAAATATCGCAATATAATTATTTTATCTTGTTTAATGTTATGTATTACTTACACACTTAAAATAAGAAATAATATTACAAGTCAAGTTCGTTGTGCACAAAACCACCAAGCTAAATCCTAGTGTTTATCAATAAATTATCGACTCGGTCATCCTCATAGTATATAACCAAATTATTATAAGATAATTTATATATCATTAATTTCAATAATAAAATATATTAATAGTTCTGGATGTTTATCCACATTTCAAAAGAACTTCCATTCATGAATGTAAGTAAACAGATCATGAAAACCATAGAGGAAAATGCTTCCAAAACAATAAAATTGAATCTCTTAAACCCATCAAAGAGGGAATGAATGAACCTAATATGGTTATACTATATAAATTACATGTCTATGAGGTTCTGGAATTCTTAATTAATGAAGATGAATTTTTTTATTCAGGTCGTTAAGAACAATCCAAAACACCTTCGAGAATAAGTTAAGGGATCCTCTCTTTCACTTTTATTCAAGAATTCCCCCAATGTTGTTTCCTTTTATTTTTTAATTCATAATGATGGGGTATGTTTTT
The DNA here is from genome assembly GCA_963277665.1 of Viscum album. Lineage (NCBI taxonomy): Eukaryota > Viridiplantae > Streptophyta > Magnoliopsida > Santalales > Viscaceae > Viscum > Viscum album. The sequence continues at coordinate 1,567,480,890 of OY728161.1, forward strand.
GAACATTCCCCATACTGAACATATGATATATAAATTATGGGATACCCCTTTACCTCTCTTTATTACCTCACTAGAACACCTGTTACCACCCCAAAATATTTGCTAGGGGTTTCTCATCTCACATTCAATTCCATGAGATTTCCATTGTTCACCACTTATTTAATTTATGTGGTGTATGTGTACTTAATTTTGTTATATAATATCATGATTATATTAATATTCATTGTATTAAATGGTTTATTTGATGGTTATTTTGTTTTGGTCATGTGATTCGACTAATTGCATTGTGGTATGGGACTTTGTCTCAATTTCCATTTCGTTGTGACTTACTTTGTATTGTGCACCTAATAATCCTTATGTGGTGTACCTACTTCCCATTTGAGATCACTTTTAATTTTAAATTGTATTTATATTCATCACTGATATTCTCATATCATATATATGTTTATTGTTTAAATTGTATACCATTTTACATACGATGTTTATTCGGAATGTTATTTTAATTGTTGAAATATTGATGAATCTGTATCCTCTACACTATATGGATATGGAAAAGGCTTAATGATCCTATATTGAATCTATGTATAAATAATTATTTGTACATGAAGTGATGAGTGGGGCTCACTATATCCCCTCAATTCATCGAAATGTCTCGTGAGACAAATCTGTTGGCGACAAACCCTTCGAGTTTGTTTCCAAAAATCTGACAGGTTTCTACCCATAGAAATAAACCGTTTTAATGGTATTATGGTATCATGTTTCACATACATGATGTAAAATAATATAAATTGTCTTTATTAATTATCAGTTATTACTATCCATTATGTTTTCACTATTACAAAATCTATTGATGAAGTTTCATTCTCAGTTTATTAATGGCGTGAGTATTTCATTTATTCACCTTACCATATTGACTATGCCAAGTTGTTTATGATTAAGTTATTATTGATTTATTCTTAAAATATTTGTAACCCTTAATTTGAATTTGATCTCTCCCCTTTCATTTGTTTACCTTCAACATGTTATAAAGAGGATATCATTTATTGAGTTTCCATGGATGCAGTTTTTAGTTTTTGTTATTTATTATATTTTGTTACCTTTTCCAATGCAATTTTAGTTACATCTATGTATCTAGTTTCTTAAATACTACTAAACTGATCATTACTTTGGGATTTTATTCCTTTAATGAATTCCATTATAAGAAGTAAAGTACCAGATCCAGTCTAGAGGGGCCAGGGAGTTATAATATTTTCCTCTGTGATATTTATATATTAATCCTCCCCAAAACATCCACTTTACTCTTTTTATCTACTATCCCACAAGACCATTTACTGTCTACAACCTTTATATAAAACTTGAGGGAAGCATGGAAAATCTATTAATATCCATAAATTTCAAGAATCACTATTTCTTTTCATACATATATAATTAATCCACATAAGAAGTTGTCTACCTTAATTTTTACGTTGATGTTGAATCCAGTGGTATACCCTGAAATACTTCTTCGGTTTCCTTATATGGACCGATAAAATTATATTCCTTTTGTATTAGTCATATTAACTACCTATCCATCTAAGAAAATATATTTCTAATAAAATATTTATAATAAATATTTTCTTTAATTCTTCCCATTCAATGGAATCAATATTCTTTTTGGAAATCATGTTCTTCATTAGTGTCCACTACTAATCAACTCCCCCCTTCATGAGATAAATGTATATAAATTTTTTTTCTTGTTCTATGAATTATAATGAATGTAACTTATTCTCCATGTATTTAATATTATTTTTGGAATAATGTGTTCATAAGATCCACTAAAGGTAGTTGGATTATGGAACAAAAAATACTCGACCACAACATTCTTTTTTTAAGAGAGGGAGGGTGTTACTTATTATTCAAGTTACTATTCATAGATTGAGTCAACAAAGATAATAATTTCATGAAATTACTAGATCTATATACCTTAAGGTTTGTTATATTATTTAATAAATCATCACATTTCCTATCATGTTGGATTTCAGAACAGTTTCTCATATTTCCCACTATTAACATAAAATAAGAAAAACAGGATGATAATTCATTAACTAATTATCATACAAATGAAAGACGTGTAAAATTCAAAGGAATAATTTAAAAATGATAATTATATACTGAATGAGTCTGTATTTTTCAATCTATGATATCCACGGTAATTCTCATACTAAGGTTTCTTCCCATGTAATCAATTTGAGTCCCTCCCAAAGGTTCATAAAGAGTTTATGAATTTTTCAAAGAATAGCACCTGACAGTGTAAAACCAAGTGTGTAGAATGTAACCATTTTTGTGAACTAAATAAGAATGATTTAATACCCAATGAACCCTTTTCATAGTTATTACCCCTAGTTTCAACTATTCCTATTTCACATCCACTTGTAGTTTCTAGAAAAGGATGTAATTTTTTGGAAACCACTCACTCTATAATTCACCAAATTCCATGATATTCTCATATAATTAATATTATCCCTATTGTACTCAAATAATTTTGGTAGTCATAATACCAAAAAACTATATATTCTACTCATAACAACTATTGGCATCCAATAGTTTTTATGCATACTATTATATAATTTTTAACATAAATATCCAATAAATAAAGAATGAGGATGTAAGGATTGATGTCTTCTGAAGACTGTATACATTAAAAATTAACATGAAAATAATATTTCACCATTTTAATATTTATAACGATATCCAAAATCTTATTTATCCCCTAAAACTACATGGGTTAACTTGGGGAATATAGATAAAAACATTGTGAGTTAAAAATCATGGTAAAGGAATAAACATGATAAAGAAGAAGAATATTTGAGTCAAAGGGATTACATGATATCATAAAAAAGAGGGTCATGAATAATCACATGTGAGAAAAATTTAAAAAACATGGTATCATATGATCATAAAAACATATAAAATTTGGTAGTAATACAAAAAATGTCATAAGTATAAGTCAAGGTTAACCGCCAAGACAATATCACATGGTGAACAGTGTACCATGTTAGACCAGGTTTACTTCTTTATCCCATACATAACTTCTCATGAGGAAAAAACATCACCCAATGAATTGGAGTGATATATGGGTCCACCCATCATAACATTTTAATGATTATGTTTGAAAAAAAAATCATAAATAAAATCATAGTAATTACCAATGGAATGAAATAGGCTTCATAATCTTACCACATATCATAATCAAAGAATTTTTTAATGATTTGAAAGAGAAAAAGGAATTAAAAATTGTGGATTTTCATTTCTATGTATATTCAAATAGGTCTCAAAATAAGGTCTTTATTTCAGAATAAAAAATTTAATTGAGCGTTACATGAGAGGATTAATTAATAGAAATGTTCCCAATAATCAAGAATGAAATTAATGAAGATAATTGAGAAATAAATTTATGGCATGTATTACCCCATAAAATGAAGGGAATATTATAAATCTATATATTTAATAAAAATATACATATAATTTATACAAAATCCATAAAATCAAAAGGATATATAAAGTGAGTTAGAGAGAGATTGGTCATAACCATAGGAAAAAGTGTGGTTAAAGAGACCCATTATATTAAGCCATTTATATCATAATACATATCTAAAACTCTAGTATAATAAATAAACAAATATACTATAAATTAATTCTAGAACCATTATCATATATAACATACTATATATTATTTTATTATAACTAATTACCACCTATTAATTAACAATTCTTTATTAAAATCAATATTTATGTTGATAAATGCATTATTTTTTAAACATTTTTAGGTTTATAATTATATATATTTATAAATTTATAATCATCCCATCAACTCAAAAATGTTATAAATTATAACATCCTAGACCCAAGATCCATTGTACCAATGCCCCAAGATGGGTCTCTACATTTCCTTAGGCATGCCTCCCCATATGCCAGAGGCCGTCGACTAGCAGATAGAAACTAATATATCACATTAGGAGACTATAATATCTTTATTAGAGTAATCCTGTGAAGATAAAATATAAAATAATTGAAATAATAAACAATAAAAAAGTATTACTAAAAAATTCCCAAAATTATGTACAAGACCCAACCAAATAGTAAATATGCTATGTCATGTCGTACAGTGTCAAGTGAAAGGAAAATACCAAAATAAAAACAAAGAGAAGAGCCCTCCTGACTCCATATATGGGTACCTAATCCATGTACATACCACCCCCAAATCATCCATCTAACATAGGGACTTTTCACTTATCTTGACCTATAACCATTAAATCATCTCAGGTACCTAATGGCGGCCCGAACAAGGTGTGATTAATACTCTATAGTCCACCACAAATGGTTTATACAAAATGTACAGTCTAAATAAACACTATATTCATTTACTAGAAGGATATAAAAGATAAAAAAAGATAAACTGAGTGACATTAGTTAATATTATTTAATTAAACCATTTTTATCAATTATACCTAAGGTTAGGAATTTTAAATAATTACACTATAACCTATTCCAAACAACTACTATGGATAAGGGGATAAGTTAAGTATCTTATCTCACCAAGGAAAATATTTCACAAAAAATTAAATCACACTTAACATGAAGCCTCCATCCAGGTATTGTCATAAAATGAAACTGTTAGGGTTATTGAGCCTCAGTCCAACTCCCAAACTAGTGCATTATAGGGGAATGGTTTAGAGCCTTATTCGAACCCAACCCATGGGCGTATAAGCAAAATACAATACCCCATATACCACCAAGACATGTGCACATGCTTCTGTTTCCATTTACCACATATACAATTTCACAGATCATACCCATTAAGAGCACATACCATTTCTAATTCATAATTCATTCAAAACACAATTAATTATCATTCCATAACCCATTAACCTACTTTACCTTACATATCCATACCCATTTGACACATTCAATTTAATTCATTTTATCCACTCAAATTATTACAAACACCCCCTTATTCCATTTCAATGACTAGAAATAACAACCATTAGTGAATTTTCATCCTTCAAGCTAACATTTAAACATATTTATCATGGGAAGTATTTTATAACAATTAAAAAATACATTTATCATCACAATTTTAATGTTCAATTAGGGGATACACCCAATGGGTGGCCCTTATCATAGTCTAATCAACCTCAATGCATCCCATGAGAATCATGATGGTTTTAAATAAATAATTATCCAATCAATTAATCATTTCTACCAAGTCAAACCAGATAATCAACAAAATATCACAAAATCACACCCACATACACACAAATATTACACGATACTATGAGATATAACTTATAGACCACATACCTTGATTCCAAAGATAAATGATCTCTTAACTATGGCCTTTGGATTTGATTCAAACATCCTTTGAATCTCCAAACTATGTTCCATTAGAAAAAAGGGTTTCATGTATTCATAAGAAATAGAACATCTACACAAATCCTAATCCAAAAAAGAGAAGTAAGAGGAGTGTTATACTTACCTAGAGATTTGATCCACAACTAATGGTGATCCCAATAGCATTAAAATGAGGTAGATCGACCCATGGGATGTTTAGGGTGATTTTTATCATCACCAGGGCTACTGGGGGAATAATGGAGGATATTACTGAGTTAGAACACTCATAGGTTGAGATGAAAAAATGTTAATAACCAACTTTTAATGGAGCCCATGGTCTGTCCACATAGATGGTCAAATTGTGCACCAATATTGTGTCTGCCTCTATCCATGAGGGGGCTAGGCCACATGGTTTCCTAGGGAGACCAGAAAATTTGACAAACCATGCAATGAAAATGCGGGATGGACCTGTCAAAGCATTCATGGATTATGCTTCCCACAAGAATAGTTTCTTAAAACCATGTACCACTCATCTAGGCATGCATGGTTAGGGAACACTGTTAATACTAATCATGTGTCAACTATGAAACATGCACTAGATGACATTGTTCTCCCTTCATTCATTTCTCGAACCCCTTGAAACCCTCAATCATCCTCATTCACTTGTTAAAAATTTAATTCACCAACTTGAATATATTTAAACCAAAACATAAACAAGAATGTACACTCATGATGTAAAGGCTCTTACAAAATCCCAACTATATAATGGACCATTCTCCAGTAGTATTCCCAAGCATCACTGAGTTTCTAAGGTGAAAAGACTGAGCCACTAAACCCTTATATCCATATATCCCTCCCAAGTCTCTTCCTAAACATTTCCATGCATCTATAACACTAGAAAAAACAACATAGTCTTTCCTCATAAAATTTTCTCACTACAATCCACAATATGAACCAAATTCTTCTTAGAGGACGCATCAACCTCAAGATCAACATTACCAACACTAATAAAATGATATTGTTTGGGGTGATTCTTACAAATCCATGACACATAAAAAACATCATTTATTCCACCATACCATTGTGGATGATCTGATCGGTCTGCCATTGGGCTGATCCTCTCTACATTCTCAAACGACCCCATGTTCATAGGTGCCAACATACCCTATTTCTGAATCTAATGGTGACCCAACCTTGAAAACACCCCAAGAAATACATGATCACTCACCATAAACTAGATAGGTCATCAATTCCAGTATTTATAGGAAGTCGTCCTAATTTTATCTATAGCCATACATTTTCAAATCAACTTGACCGACTATAATGCATCCTATATGAGTTGTCGTCCCATCACCTCTAATTCCCCTACCTCCACCCAACATAATGTTTATCTACAAGGGTTACCATTGAGTTACCCATATGGTGCCATATAAATCATCACATGGTGACTAATATTATAGGAGAACTCATCAATCACCAAGTGCTTGTCCCATGAACTACCAAAATCTTGGGAAAATTCCCTCAACATGTCCTCCAAAACCTAAATAGCATGCTCTGACTTCCCATATGTTTGTAGGTGAAAATAAAAACTAAAAAACAAATGCATACCAAGTGATTTTGGGAACCCCTACCATAATTACGATGTAAAACATGGGTCACAGTATGAAAATTTTGTATGTGGAACCCTGTGTAACTTCACTATCCCAAAAAAATACAACTCATCCACCAGGTCAACAGTGAGGGTCTCTCAAATCGATAAGAAATGTACCACCTTGGACAAATGATCTGCAACTATCTTGATCTCATCACTCATCGGAGGTGTCCTTAGAAGACCCATCAAAAAATATATCATGACGTCATCCCATTTATATTCCATAATAGGAAAATTCTATATCAAACCATTTGGTCATAGATGTTCAAACTTCTCCTACTGACATGTATAACATCATGTCATGAAACCTGCGACATCTTTCTTAAAATTTGGCCACCAATATATTCTATGAATATCATGATACATATTTGTTAAACCAGGATGCACTACCTATTTCGAAGCATGGAACTCATACATCAAAGCTTCCCACAAACAAGTACATATGACAACATGACCACACACCTAAACAATATCATCATCACCAACAGTCCAATAGGAAGGTGAAACCCCATGTTCATGATATTACCTCAGGGCCAAAAATCAAAATCCTTATACTTCTACTACCTGTTACAGATCAAAAGTGTGTAATCAACTACCAGGGATAAAAGTGTTATCATTAATTTCCAATACCAGTCCTCTAGATGCATCCCAAAAAATAATGATGTCACTATACACTCAAAACTAGATTCTTGAACCGCTCGATTTTGAGTCATCTGACTTAAGGCATCTTCCACATAGTTCCCTTTTCTTGGCCTCTAAGCCTACTCAAAATTGACGGTCTGTATGTACTCAACATATTTTCCCTACTGAATATTAAAATCACTCTAAGAGAAGATGTACATAAGTCTTGTATGATATGTATACACATTAATGCTTTCTCAAAATAAGTAATTCCACAAAACCCATTAAAGAATAAACCACCACATCCCACTCAAGACCATGCATGGGGTAATTTCATGCATAAGTTCCCAACTGTCATGATGAATATGCCAGAACACAATCATCATTAAAAAACACTTCTACAATCCAAATACCATACGCATCATAAAACATGATATACTTCTTACCTAGATTATGTAATATCAAAATTAGTCTGGTAGTTCACTGCTTCTTTAAATATCAGACAGAATTTACCCATTCTCTAGACCATTTAATCTTGATTCACTTCTTCATCAATAACAAAAGAGGTGCTCCCAAATGGTAAAATTCATTGATGAACCTTCGATAATAGCCCACCAAACATGAAAAAAAATCTAACAAAAAAAATCATCGGCTACTCCCATGATACAATAACTTCAACTTTCTCCTGGTCCGTAGACACACATTCCTCAAAGATGAGGTGACCCAAGAAATGTACATTTTAATCCATAAATTACATTCAAATAGCTTTAAATATAACCTATATTCTGTTAGTTTACTAAAGATGATGACAAAATGTTTGGCATGATAGTCATGAGTCTTAGAGTGCACCACGATATCATTAACAAAAAAAATTCATACCTATCATGGTATGTTTAAATGATTTGGTTCATTTGGGCCATAAAACTATTGGTGAATTGGTCAACCTAAATGGAATCCCAACAAACTCCTATAATACATACCTTCTCCAAAAGGCAGTCTGTAGTATATCAGAAGGTCTCACCCTCAGCTGATGATACCCTAATATGAAATAAATTTTGTAAAATACTGAAGCACATCTTAGCTATTCAAAAAGACCATCTATTTGGGGAATATAATTTATATTCATAATCTGATTTATCTTCTGATAATCAACTCACAACTACAATTTCCTATCATCCTTCTTAGAAAAAAAATTAGAGATCCCCAATGTGATGTATTCGGTTGAATGAATCCCATGTTATCTAGTTGCTCGAACATATTTTTGTGTACCTAGGGTTATACCAGTGCAATTTTGTATAGAGGAAGAGAAACTAGTTGGCTTCCAGTACCAAATATATAATGAATTCAACATATCTCTTGGGTGGTAACCCTATAAAGTCCTTAGGAACACTTGATGGAACTAATACGCTGTAGTAGGAAAGAAAATCTTCTTTACTAACACTTAATCAAGCATAAGACAAGCCACTTGTGTGATGATTTCCCCTAACTACTAATAAATAGTTCACGTACGACCTAACCATATATCCCATTCCTCATAATGAACATATGTATTCTCCTAGAGGGACTTGAAAATTATCCTATGATAGTAATTTTTGATATGGTCCTAGTAGAACACTAACCAATCCATCCCCAAAAATAGATCAAAATTTTTGCATGTCAAGCACACATAAGTCCCAAAAAAAATTGTGCCTACCGACATCAAGGGAAAACTCCTTAAAGTATTAGATATTATCAGCTTGTACTACTAATGATGTATCAATCAACATGACCCCACAAAAAAGTTCCAACAATAGTCCCAATATTAAAAAAGTGAAGATAAAATATAATGTGATGAATCTATATAAAAACGAACTAGAAATCACAGAATATACAAGGATTGTACCTTGAACTGTTGATGGAAAAATCTCACAACATCCCGGTGCGGGCTGAACTGCATAATGTTGACCTACAACTCCACCCTGGACACTAACATGAGTTCTTAGTGCTACAATACCCTACTGATATTGATTCTCTCATCACATAGTAACACTTATTCCAAATCGACCGATATGGCTAGTAGAGATCCTACTATCTGGTTGATAATTAGTAACCAACTTCTACCCATACTCTACATTATCCTTTATCCGCCATAATTGCCCATATGTTGAGGGTTACTACAACCTTGCAAATCCTCGTAAATCAACTGGTTGTTTGGGGCACTGACAGTGCATATGTCACGACCTCATCCACTTATATAATAAAATTCGATCACTACCCAAAGAGTCTATTTCCTTTCTAAGACTACTCTTTCCACCACTACGCAGGTGTAAAATCTCAAAGTGGAACGTCCTACCAAAAGAATTATCACCACTAGATCACCCAAATGGAATAGCATGTCCCCCACTAAAATCCTCTATTAATTTCAGTTTTAAAATAAGGGCCAGTTCCACCACATTAGAAAACCTATTTGAATAGAATTTATTCTCCTGAGACTTAATCTCATGTCTATTTTCATCCTAGAAACATATCTTCGTAGCTGCATCATCCCCTGCCAAAGTTGGAACAGAGCATCACTTGTTAGTGAAGTGGCCAACATAATCCACCACTATCACAGTCCCCTATTACAACATTATAAACTCAGTATCCTTATCTTATCTCACGTTCTCTAGATAGAAATATTCTAGAAACTTTTCCTGTAATTCTTTCAGTAACATACTATCATCCTGTTGGGTTTGAACTAGAATATCCCACAAGTGATTTCTTGGTCCTCACAACATGTAAGCCTCTAACTTGAAAATCATATTAGGTTGAGTCTCTATGTGATCTATAATCATCTAGATGGACTTTACCCAGAACTCAACATCCATAGTTCCACCCTCTTTAAAAAACATTAAGTGGTGTTATTACTAAAACACTCTTGTCAGGTCAAACACACTTACTGCAAACTGCCCTGGGACCAATTCCATTATTTTTATAATATGAGTGAAGTTCTTGTGGAATTTATCCACTACTATATGACCTTGGACCACTGTGGTTTCTTGCTTCACTATAGGAGGAGTGTTCTCGGTGATATCCTGTTGTCGCCCAACCATTACATGACATCATGGGGGAATATCCCTATAATGACAATCAAATATCTCAAAACACATAACATTTAACTTCTACAGTTTACATTAAAGAAGGCTCTCTACTATCCATAAGCACCCCATTTCACATACACTATCCCAAAAGATTTCATCACACCTCTATCACTACCCCTAATCATCCCTAAAATGGGTCATGGTTAACATGGGGAAACCAACTCACACAACCACAATCCCTTTTCATTAAACATCATTCTTAACTATTTCCACATTCACAATGTAAATATTTCCCTTTTAGCCACATTTCAATATTTGAAACTCATTACAAACCAAAATTTAACCCATTTATAACTTTCTATTTGTAACTACTCCTTAACGAATTTATCACATTTGTCCCATTTACCCATTTCCATCCTCTTTATTTGAGTCAATTTCATTCACATTTCCTTAAAAAAACATTCCATCCCTTATATCACACATGTCATTTCCATGTTTACCCATCGTGATACATGTCACATAGATACTTAGTTTCCTAAAATTATGCATTTATGCATAATCTCATACCATTTTGGCCGTGAGAAAAAAAGTCATAAAATAGTCACATCACACAACTAGTGCATCACCCAATGTTAAAATATCATTCAATTGTAACAACACACATCAAGAACAGACATCCCACCCCGGTTTACTTGGGGTTCCCCCATAAAAGGTCTTGATGATTATATGAATGAGCTCATTAAAAAGGCATAACACATCCTATTCTCTCATATACTACTACCAAAAATTGAGACATTAAAAATATAACTACTCTGATATAACTTAGTAACTTCCTTAGCCAGGATCCCCTAAACCGACGCCCCAATACGGGTTTCTACATTATGTCAGATGCACCTCCCCATATTCCAGAGTAAATTGAATAGTAGTTAGGGTCTAATAGATCACATGGGTATACTATACCCTCTTTATTAGAGTACTAAATAGCCGATAAAATATTAAATAAAGGAAACAATAAGCAATTAACAAGCATTACAAACAAATTCTTGAGAATGGGTACAATCCCACAACCAAACAGTAAATATGTAATGTCATTTCATCCAGTGAAAAATATAATAGAAACTTAAAATAATGAAAAATTGAAGAGTCTCCAAAATGGTTCCTAAATCCATGTATGTTTTCATCATCCATGTAAATCTGATGACAAAATCAACCACCTTTCATAGGGATTTTTCCTTTATCAAGACATGTAACCATGAAATATGCTCGGGTACCAAATAATAGCTTGAGAAGGGTGTGAGTATAACTTAGTATCCTAGCACCAAAAATATATACAAAATTTCCATTCCAAACAAATATTATATGAATGTACTAAATGGATGAAAAGATAAACAAAAGATGAATCTGGTGTCATCAGAAAACATTATTCACTTAAACCATTTTCATCATTTGTACCAAGGGTTAGGTATTTTAATCAATTACACTATGAACTATGCAGGAAAAGTACTATGAATAAGAGGATAAGTCAGGTTCCCTATCTCAATAAGGAAAAAATTTCAAAAATAATCACATAAGACTTACCTTGGAGCCTCAGCCCAGGTAGTCTCATCAAATGCAACCGTTAAGGGCATAGATCCTCAGTCTGACTCCATAACCCATGCATTATAGGGTTGGGGTTTAAATCCTTGGTCCAACCCAACCTATGGGCATAAAAACTAAAGTCAATACCCAAAATATGACCAATACACGTTCACATGATTCTTTAATCTTTTAACACATATAACATTCTGAAGAACATACTCGTTGAGTACACATACCCTTTGCAATACATATTTCATTCAACACATAACTCGTTCTCATGCCTTAACCCATTATCCAATTTTCTATTTCATATACTAACCTATTTAACACAATAACTATAACTCATTTAATCCATTAAAAATATTCAAAACAACTCTTTAATCCATTTCAATGACTAGAAATAGTTACAATTAGATCCTTTTCATATTTCAAGATAACATTTCATCATATATATCATGGGATCTATTTCATAACAATTATATTTTATGATTAACATAACAATTTTCATGTTTATAAAGGTGGAAGACCACATGGGTGGCCTTAATGTAGTCTAATAAACCTGAATAAATCCCATGGGTGTTATGAGGGCTTGAAATAGATAGTTACCCGATCAATTAATAATTTCTCATATGGAAAAAAACAATAAACACAATACCAAAAAATCATGCCTATATGGACATAAATAATCAAAGGGACTATGGGATATAACATGTAGTCCAAATACCTTGATTCTGAAGTTAAAAGGTCACTTAACCATAGCCTTTGGCTCAAATTTGAAAACCCTTCAAAGCTCATACCAAATATCCCCTAGAAAAAGTGGGTTTTAGGGATTTAAAAGAAACAGAATAGTCACACAATCCCTAAACTAAAAAAGAGAAGTAATAGGAGTGTTAGAATTACTAGGAGCTTCGATCCACACCCAAAAACACCCCAAATTGATTAAAAATGAGGGAGATCGACCCTGAAGATGTTTAGGGTGATTTGGTTTTTCACTAAGGCTGATGGAGCAATAATGGAGGAGAATCCCGAGTTATAACACTTAAAGCCCGATAGGAAAAAATGTAAGAACACACTTTTAATGGGGTGAACTATTTAGTCATATGGTTTTCCAAACCATTAACCAACCATGTGTAACTCTATGTCCAAAAGGGGCCAGGTAACAAATTTCATGGGGATACCCTAGATTTTGAAAAATGTGTGAGTGTGATATGTCTCTATCCAAGCCCACACAGGTTTTCCTTCCCCGCCACCTTGCATAGTTTTGTCATACCGTGCACCCCTCATCCTAGAATGCATTGTTAGGGAACTCTATTACTATTACCTACCTTCCAATCATGTAACATGCATTGGATGGCCCTACGGTCCCTTCTTTCATGTACTAGATGCTTAGAACACCTCCATGCCTCCACATTCACCTGATAAACATTTCTTTTAAGAAACATTAATGGATTTAAACCAAAAAATAAATAGAAATTTACCTTCACGTTGTCTTCAATATTAAAAAAATCACTATCCTTTATATTCAATATATATATATTGTATCATTCATAAAATGGTAGAGATGAAAAAATATTTTTATAGTTCATGGAGTCAGTAGGATGTAAGTATTCATAAATGTTGTATGTATTTTAAATAGATATAATGACATAAAGGAATATGATAATATTTTTTTATAATTTTAATAATACCATAAATAACATATATATTTATAAAATCCATCATTATAACCAGCCATGATAGGCAGTGAAGGTAAAAAAATTACATAATTTTGTGAGGAGGTGGTATTCCGTACACATGCACGATGATTTAGTTTCACATTTGATGGAAGTGGATATGGATGTTGGTGATAAAATTAAAAAAAATTACATCTTAGTACATGGAAGATGTTGTTGTTATTTTTTTCATAATTATTGGATAAGATTTTATAGATGTAGAAGAAGAAATTAAACTAAAAAGTTTGGTCCAATTATATACCTCTTCTATAGAGAACTTAATTCATTTTACACTTTAAACCATCTAAGGTTAGTATTTTGACCAAAATAAAAACTTGAGAACATGAAGTTGGTTGTTAGGAAGTGTTTTTGGTTTGAATTGGATGAATTAAAAGTATTTTGAAATGTGAAATTTTTTTGGAGCATCTATTTTTTAAGTGAGGATAGGGAATATATTATAATTACATTAAATATTAAATTAAAATAAATTAATTTTCACTAAAAAATGGTTCCAATATGATATAATTTGAATATATGATTAGTATTGGTATAAATCTTGTCATACAATAAGGTTTTATCATGTTTACAATAGCTTTTACCCTTATCAAATTTTTTAACATGCATTAACCCTTTTTTACAATTACAATAATAAAAACGTTTTTTACCCTTTAGGTGTTATTATAATAACACCCCATGATTTTAAAATAAGAACATTGTATTCAATAGTGAATATGACACACAAAAACAAGTTAGAAGAAAATAGAACACATCAAGGCTTTAAAATATATTTATTTTTAAATAAGTTTTTTATATTTAACACCATGCATTAAAAGAAACACTGAGTGTTCCATTTATTACACACAACACTGAGTTTAGCATTCATTGAATGTGACAGTCAGGTTCGCTTGTGGTACATGCAACACCAAGTTTAAACAAAATGTGAAATAATATTAAAATATTATTATTCATTATCATATATATAACATAGTCATTAAATTTATGTGTATAAATATTAGTAACTAGCTTATGAAAATCATTGTTATCTATTGACTAGAAATAAAATAAAGATCATTTATAATAAAAATAAATGTTTTCTGAAAAACTTTATGTTATTTAAAATACATATCTCACTTTTTGTACATGGTTTAAAATTATATTTAAATAATTTTTGAATCATTATTTATTAAAATAAAATTCACTTATTTAATCATCATATAAAAATTACCTTAGGGTTAATTTTTTTATATTTTTCTTAAAAGGTTCATTTATTGATTAAGAGGTAAAAATATTTAATTTTAATTATAGACTACCTTTTCATTTAAATAATTTATTATGTTAAATTATTTTTCAAATTTTTAATTTAAAATTAGTAAAAATGTTTATCAATTTATCCAATTTTGGTAATTTTATTAATTTTCATATTCAATTTTTATATAAAACATTGTCATCTTTTGGACATTTTCTCTTTAGAAATCTGCTTTCTCATTGTATATGTGGGATTAATTTTAAATTAATATTTTCCCCTTTTAGAATTTAATTTGAAAAAAGATAGTATATTTTTGGAGTCATAATATTTTATAATTCCTAATAAGGTCAAAATTATTTTTTAGCAAAATTAATAGTGAAAACAGTAAAAATTAATTGTCGCTGTTAAGGTTTACATGTATGTACTCAAAAGTGAAACTAAATAGATAATGGTTAAAATGACCAAAAAAGTTTTCAAAATCCAATTTTCTATTTATAATTCCATATTATATGTCCTAAGTAAGAATATATGTCCATTTTTAATCATTTTAAATGAAAATTAATTTAATAATTTGGATTCTTTGAGGAAATTTCCATTTAATTTTATATGGGGTTCCCTTTCCACAATTATAAAAGGGAAATCCATCCAATAACATCATCACACCTCCAAATCATTTTAGATCTTCCAAAACCTACTCAATTCATTCATAAATACTTTTAGTTACATTTATACCTTATTTTCCTCTGAAAATACCATACCTAGGGTCCTTAAGACTAGATCTAATGGTGGTTTCTCTTTGAGAATGTAATTATCTAAACAAAGATACTTCATTTCCATTATTACTTTTCCAGCATTAATTTTGTCATAAAAATTACAATATAAAAACAGTAGTATCATCAATATAAAAACATGTTATTATGTTCATGTAATAATAATTATATATCTCCACTTCAGTCTAATGGGTTAAAAATCATTCATTCGTGTGTTGGGTGAACTATCGCCTCCGGAACTGTTGTCATTCAGTTCTCCATTACATCCTATGACAGTTGGATATAAGGGTTTTTTTACCAAATTTATATGATATATATGATA
Source organism: Viscum album (assembly GCA_963277665.1). Classification (NCBI taxonomy): domain Eukaryota; kingdom Viridiplantae; phylum Streptophyta; class Magnoliopsida; order Santalales; family Viscaceae; genus Viscum; species Viscum album. Next base: position 1,567,497,219 of record OY728161.1, read on the forward strand.
TTATAATACTTATTTAATTTTAATATCACATATAACTTTCTATGTTCCATTCCATTTTAAATATGATACAACCACTCGTGTGTATGACATACAACCACCTTACGAATCAATGTTATTCGTTTTCACTTATGATTCACATGGAATGTAATAAAGATAAAATTTATGAATTTATGTGATATATACGAGAAAATATTGATTATGTTAATATATTATATCACACACTTCCTAACTGGTTCACTCATTAAGAGAATGATATCACCGCTCGTGTATACTTACGACCCCATCTCCACGAAGCGATGCGATTCATTTTCCATGTTCAAATTTCACAAATGGTTATAATAATATATATATTAATAAATATGATATTAATATAATTAATGAAATTCTGGATATTTTTAATATATATATTATGCGAATGAACCATAACTATCTTGAAAAAACATGCATGAGAAAACAAGGCAATTAATATATGAAATAATGAGAATAACGAAATTTTATTAACAAATGGGTGGTAAAATGAAATTAAAAGGATTATATATGAAACAATAAATATTAATATAGACCATATAAAAATTAAAAACATTGTTAAAACCATTATAAAAGAGGGTAAATCTGGTTTCACCAAAAGGAAGTGTGAGGTAAAGTATTTCACCATAATTTCATTTCACTGAGACATATTTTAATGTGATGAACCTAGTTTCTTTTATATAGTGTATATACTGGAACATTAACACATAATATCCTGAATAATTCATCATTCATGGCATTTTAATTTTAAATTTGAATTATTTCATATAATGTTATATGAATTTAAAGTTACTATGTTGTAAATAAGTCTATAACTCAATTTCTTTTCATTAGGTTATGATACTGCATTGTTTTCTTTGATATTATATGATTATGCGTGAAATTACAATTGACTATTTATTTTTTAATTTAAAATTTTATGTGTATTTATATTTGATAAAAATAATAAATTCATTGACTAATTCTCATTTTAACATTATAAGATTTTTAAAGGGTTTATTTCATAATATAACTCTAATCGAGATTATTTATTCCCAAATTTTAGTTGAAGAAAATTATATGATCATTTTCTAATAAATTAATATTAATTTATTATCCTATGTTTATTAATTATATTTTGAAATTTTAGTACCATTTTCCCAATCTTTTGTACTTAAAATTATTTAGAAATTATTTTAAGGAAATTTGACTTGATTTCTCCATTTAGTCGAAAATCTATTTTCTTCCAAAACCATGTTTTCAAAAAATGTTTCAAATTTTTTTTTATAAATATTAAAAACGATTTATTAAATAAAATTTAACCAATTTTTTACTTATTACTTTTTTTTTAAATGAATATTTATAGCATTTTCAAAATTCTTCCAATTTTAATTTTTCTAAAAATGTGAAAGGAATCTTCTTATTGTCATCCGAATAAGGCACTTTTATAACATTTTTACAGTGAAAGTGGAAGGTTTTTTAAATAGTATGTCATGTATGAAATTAACCACCATCTTAAACATCATTTAATTGAATCTAAATATACATTTTAAGGATAATATTTTTAAATAAAATTTTTTAAAATTTATTTTTAATAAAAAGGATTTTAAAAAATGTTATTTAAAAAAATCTATATTCTCCAAAAAATATTCTCTAAAGATATTTTATGGTATATATATTCATAAAAGGAAAAAACTTTTCATTATTACTAGAACATGGATAAGATTTATTCTCACCATCCGTATTTTTCCTCTTATGGCTTATAAATATTTTGACCATGGATAATATTGAAATTCACATCCTTGATTCATTTTTTGTTTTCATTAACATCCCCTTAAAATATTCAATTTTCTATAATAATTGGAAATTAAGTTTACCATAATTATCAATATCATTTATCAAGGATTTTATTATTTCTTAAACCGTATATCAATTATATATATTGTGTTTTACATTGAAATTTTTTTTATTAACAAGGGAAATATTGATAAATCAATATACTTTAGTCAATAATGATATTTAATGATAAGTCACATTCTTCATGAATTGAATCGATTATTTGTTATATAAGGAATGCTTTGTACATGCATGACAGGGGTTGGAACAATTTATAGAACCCCCTCGAAGCAAAGGTAGTCTCATGGGATGAATCGGTTTTCCAGCCTTAGTTAAATGGATTTTCTCCTAGTTTGTTCTAAACCATATTATAAAAGGTCTTAACAGTAAAGGTATCATGTGGTTAGGAAACATGAATTCTAATAATTATGAATTACCTTTATTTTAGTTATTATTATTATCTAGGATATTTTCATAGTGATATTATCTATTGATGTATTTCATTATAATATTATTGATTATATGGACTATGTGTTCAATTATTTATGTTCCATAATTGATTATTCCTTATATATTAATGAAGTCAAGTTATTTAAATTGATTTCATGTTTAATTATTTACCTTTCCATATTTATTATTCATTTCAACACATGATAGCTTCCACTATGCCTAACCCACATTGAGCATTTAACTCACCCTTATTTTGTTTCCTTTTACAAGTATCCAAGAAGTGTACTACGAATGATATGCAAGGATATGATAGATTGAATAATATTACTATCAAAAAAATTATGTTGTAATTTTTACATCAATTGTAATGTAATATTATGGCTATATCTAGTTTACTAGGACTTCTAAATTATTTGGTCCATCGATATGTGATTCCTTATATCTTATTCCAATATAATAACACATGCACTGGCTCTAGGATACAAGGATCGGGTAATTATAGTTGGAATCAGAATAATTGTAGTATAAACCATGAGAAATTGATTTTGGAAAACATATATTGGGTATGATAACCCTATAATAGTCTTTGAGGATAAATATAGAAGAACATACCCATGTTTTGGTAAGTTAGATATTATGTGTTTTTTATTTTCAATAAATCCCTTTAAAGATACTATATGTAGACACGGTTCTGGAATGAATGTACCTAGGGGTATTAAATATAAAAAGGGTACATGGGGATTCACTTGATCATAACCTTCTACACAACAACAAGCCTTATTGTACCTCCGTTTTGACACTCTGGAGGTATATTATTTGGATAATCCCCATTATATTTATAAACCATTTTGTATAATTCAAATAGATGTTGATAATTAATGACGTAGAATAAACCTAATGTGTCTTAGATTGATGATAATGTGTCATTACATAGACATCCTATAAATTATAATATGGTCTTCCAACTACAATTTTTCTGCTCACATAATGTTTTTTGGTTTTATTCATTGGTTGGAACCCTATGAAATCATAAAAATATTGAATTGAAGAAAAAAATTGTGAAAATGATAAACTAAATTGGATTATAATAGGATAGAATAATATTGTGATTATTCCTAATCATTTTCTAGAAATATTAATAACAACATATACCATAAGTTATTCCCCGACTCACCAATGAATAGAAATATGGAGTTCTCTAAGAGATTGAGTGGTGGATACCATTAAGAAAAGTGGGATTGAATTCCCTAATTTAATAAATGCGGAAGGAGATGCCCTAGAAAGTGTATCAAAGGAATTTGGAAATGATTTATGTGTGCGTGTGAAGTTCATAAAGTATATAATTCTTGCAGGAAAATGAATATGCTAATGGAAGTAGAAAAATATCATCATAGCAATCCATTTATAGTTCATTGAAATGTGGGTAACATAGGTATTTCTCGGTAAATTCCCACTTATACAGGTTAACCCCTAAACCGATGAGGAACCAATGTTGAAATAAAATGGAAGATGTATTTGTGTAGAAGTATTTTACCAATTGTATTTTCTTATATGAATTAAGAATCATCTATGGATTTTGATAAATTTAAAATATATATATTTGTTAATTAACATAGGATTTATCATTACCATAATGGGTTAAAAGTTTAATATTGAAAATAATTTCAAGTACTTAGACATATATTTGTAGGTTTTCTACGATTTAGTATATTTTGGAGAAATTTATCTAAATTATATGTTTTATTGGAAAAGTAATTTCAGGAATAATTCCTTTAAATGTTATAGTCATAAGTTTAATGATATTAATAAAATTTAGGGTTAATATGATGATTAATGATATTTTAATAATAGTAAAATAAGATTCTTAGACTTTGTAAATAATGTTAAATTGAAAACCCTTGTAAAAATATTATTTAATGATTATTTTTATTTTAAGTATTTCCATCATATATTTTTCAGGAATGTTTTATGAATTATATTAACATAGTTTAGAAAAATGAAAACCTGAATTTTCGGTGACAACCCATCCCACCCTGAAATTCTATGGGGCCAGAACCCATGATGAAAAGATGAAAAGTGTTTAAAACCTACGACATTCATAAATGATGTCCTGGTAAATATTTTATTATTTGTAGTTAATCATTTTAAAAAATAAGTATTAATGATGAACCACTGGTATTTCTTTAAGGTTTAGAGATTAATTTATTATATTGGATATATTTTTTTAACAATACTAGTTTTGGAAAATATTTAGAGACACATGAGAAGACATTTCATTATTTTAGGAATATTAAGATATATTAAAAGATATTTTTAGTGCATTAGGCATAAAAAAATTATTTTTTTTATATTCATTTCTTGGAGTAAGGGATAAATTGGAAATTGATCAAAGCACAACAATATGATGAAATTGTTATTATGAATTATAAATGTATAATGTTTTTATATTTAATTATTGTCAAAAAAAAATTAAATAATTACTCAACTTTTAAAAAAATATCTTGAATAAAATGGTATACTATTACATTTATATCTGATGAATCAAACATCATTTTAAATCAATAATGATTTATGGTTTTGAGGAACTTAACATTATATGATCATCCAATTTCTAATGGTCCATGATCTTAATCACACTCTATAATTATTTTCACTTTTACTATATGTTTATATGTTCAACTTCAACAAACAGTCTCATACCAAGAAACCTTGGTACATATTATTCCATATGGAATTTGTAATTCCCTTTCACTTTTATCAAGATGATATATTGTTAACTATATCCAAAATGTGGTTTTTTCAAATATTTTATTTAAAAATATCAAAAAAAATATTTCAAATATAAAGTATAAATTGTGAGGATGAAATTTATTTATGGTGGGGATAATGTTACACCCATGATTTTAAAATGTGATCATTGTATTCAATAGAATATTCGACATGAAACACCATGATTAGAAGAAAATATAACACCATGAGGAATTAAGATATATTTATTTTTAAATTAATTCAATCTATTCAATGAAATTAATTGGAAACAACACTAAGTTAATCATTCATTACATGCAGCGCTTAGTTTAACTAGTGTGACATGTGTCACTAAGTGTAGCATGTGTTACACAGAACACTGAGTTTAAATGAAATGAGAAATAATATTAAAGTGTTATTATTTAATATAATTTATATTACCCAGATTTAAAATTGTTAGGTTTCAATCATACTAACTAAATTATAAAAAATATAGTTATATATATTTATTAGAAATAAAATACGGATATAAAATAAAAATGTTTTTTGAAATACTATATTTTTTCTAAAAGATGTATTATTCACGTTTTTTCAACATAATTTAAATGTAATTTTTTCCACTCTTATAAAATTTATTTTAAAAAATAAATTAATTTTTTAAATAATCATATAAAATTTACCTCAGGATAAATTTTTGGTATTTTTCTAAAAATTTTAATTTTGTGATGAATAGTAAAAAATAGTGAATTTTAATTGAAATTGTCCTTTAATTTAAATAATTTATAATGAAAAATTATATTTTAAATTTATTTTAATGAAAAATAAGTTCATTTTTATATAAATTTATCCTATTTATGTCATTACATTTTTATTATTATTGAATTTTTATATAAAATCATCGTTAACTTTTAAACACTTATTCTTTAAAATCTCATTTTCTTATCACATATACTTTTTTACCTTTAATTTAAATTTATTTAGTTATTTGAATTGAATTTGGAAAAGTGGATTCTATATATTTAATCATAATAATTTATAATGTCTCATAAATTAATTTTTTTACCAAAATGAATAGTGAATGTGGTAAAAATTAATAACCACGATTAATGTAAAAATTGATTTACCGTAGGATTAAACTGGGAAGAGAATGTTTTAAATGTACTAAAAACATTACAAAAATAAATTTATTGGATATATTAATATCTTATCCCTATAAGTCTTAATCTACGTCCATTCAGATGAATTTTTCAAGTGAATGACTAACATTTCTGATTCTTTTGGAAAATTTCCATATAATTTCCAAGATGGTTCCCTTTCCCCACTTATAAAATGGAACTCCCTCCCTACACTTATACAGATGACAAAAGATATTTGGATCAACCAATAAATATAAAATTATCTCCAAAAAACCCTTAGTTACATTCTAGAGCTTCTTCTCCTCCAACAATACCATACCTAGGATCATTAAAACGATTTTCAAAAAAGGGTTCTCATAGAGAAGGTAATTATCTTAACAAACATTTTCATTTCCTTTATTATTTTCCACACTAAATTATGACCTAAAAAATAAAATATAATAAAAACCGTATAATAAATATTCTAACATGTTATTATTTTTATTTCATAATAATTATCTATCTCCACTTCCATGAAATGTGTAACAGAATCACCATTCGTGTGTATGGTGAACTACCACCTCACGATATGATGTCATTTATTTTTCCATTACCATCTCTCATGATTGGATATAATGATAGATTTAAAATAGGTATATGATATTATTAATCTTATGAATTTTTTGTATCACTGATACCTTTTTACGTTCTACTTGATTTTAAATATGATAACTTCGCTCGTGTATACATAGAACTACCGGCTCATGAAGCGATGTGATTCATTTTCACTTATGTTTCACATGGAATTTAATATGGTTAATATACCTGAATATATGTGATATATATGGGATAATATTGATTATTGAAATTTAATATATCACCCACTTTCTAACCCTTTCCCCTATCAAGCGAGTGGTATTATCGCTCTTGCGTATATACACACTAATGGAAAAATTACCTATTCCAGCGGTTTGGAACCATTGGTATAGGTCCCAAAACCATTGGTATATCCTATACCAATGGTTTGAGAATCCATTGGTTTATTTGGCATGGTGAAAGATTTATCCCAACGGTTTGGAGAAAACCGTTGGGAAAGACCTATCCCAATTGTTTTGAAACTGTTGGTATAGGTCTTTCCCAATGGATTGGGGAAACCTTTGGGAAAATTAAATATAAAAAAATTTGCAATGAAGTTTTGAACCCACAACCCCCATGTTATATATCAATGAATTTACCACTATCCTAGAGTTACCTTTGTGAATATATTTGTATATATATATATATACATATATGTAATTTATATATTGATTTATTTGATGATATTTGATAAATTTACTCATAAAAAATAAGGGTACCTATACCAATGGTTCTAAAAACCATTGGGATAGGCCTTTCCCAATGGTTTTTAGAACCGTTAGGATAGGTACCCACCCTTTCCCAATGGTTTGGCCAAACCATTAGTGGGATTTTCCCAATGGTTTGGCCAAACCATTCAGAAATCCATAACATTTCCCAACAGTTTGGACAAACCATTGGTAAACGTGGCCTCAAAGTGGTATTTTCCCAATGGTTTGGCCAAACCATTGGGAAATCTATACCCTTTTCCAACAGTTTGGCCAAACTGTTGGGAAAAGTCACCTCAAAGTGGGCTTTTGTCAATGGTTTGGCCAAACCATTGGGAAATACATTCCCTTTCCCAATGGTTTCTCCAAATCATTGGGAAAGGGGACCGATACCAATAGTTTTGACAAACTATTGGTATAGATGTGTTGGTATAGATCAGATTTCTAGTAGTGACGACCTACCCTCTCCATGAACAAATGTTATCTATTTTACATATTTAACATTAATTAATGGTAATAATAATGTATATACTAATTAAATAATACATTAATGACATTAATATCATTATGGAGATTATAGATAAATGAAAATGAACAAAAACTCACATGAAAAACATTCATGAGAAATCAAGGAAATTAATACCCGTAATAATTAAAATAATGAAATATTTCTAAAAAAAGTTTGGTAAAATGTAATAAGAGGAAAATATATGATATAATAAATATGGATATGGTTCTGTTCAAAATTAATTGCTGGATTTAAACCATTATATATGAGTTTAAATCATGTTCACCTGAAATGAATCAAAAGGTAAGGTATTTTGTCTCAATTTCATTTCATTGATGCATATTGTAATGTTATACATGTATTTTCAATTATTTGATAATATTCTAAAAACCATTTAATTTTATTCTATTATGTTTATTCATGATACTTTCAAGTTATAATACCATTTTTCACACTTTTTTAGTTAAAATATTTTAGAAAATGTTTTTAGGAAAATCCAACTTCATTTCTCTATTCGGTCAATAATATGTTTTATTCCAAAATAATTTTTATTAAAAAACCCCAAAAATATTGTTTGAAACTATTAAAAATGATATATAAAGATATTTTTACCTAATTTCACTTATTAAACAATTTTTTTAAAATGAATATTTTTTCAATTTTCAAAACAATACCTTATTTTCCTTTACAAAAAATAAGAATAGAATATTTTTGTCATCTTCAGAACAAGGAACAAGTCTAATGTTTTTACAAAATGATAAGAATTATATTTTTAACTGGTATGGAATTTATATAACTACAATGGGTCATGATAGTAATTTATTTTAAGCATCCATTTCATATTTAAGAAAAATATTTTTAAAAATGATTTTAAATGAAAAGGATTAAAAAAAGTGATTTTCAAAATGAAGAGGATAATTTCCAAAAGAATATTTTTAATGATAATTTATGGTATTTATATTCATCAATGAAAACAAAATATTATTCTCTCTCTAGTGGATATATGTTTTATTGATACCATCCTTACTATTCATCTAAATGGTTTATGATTATTTTGACCAATGACAGTTTTGAAATTCACATACTTGATTCATTATTTTAGTAATTAAATTACCTTTTAAATATTCACATTCATGGGATAATTCAAAAATAAATTTATGCTACTTATCAATATCATTTATCATGGATATGATTATTTCTAAAACCATTTTTCATTTATATATATGGTTCTTTACAGTGTAAATTGTTTGAATAATTAAGAAAATATTGATAAATCCATATCCATTAGTTAATTGGGACATTTAATGATAAAGAATTATATTAACAATTTATATCAATTATTAAATATATGAGGTATAATTTAGACATAAAATACATGGGTTCAGGATCATTTATAGAATTCCCCATGAGGAATTAGTAGTCTCATGGGATAAATCGGCTCCCTATCATTATTTAAATAGGTTTTTACCTAATATGTTCTTTACAATATTATGAATGTTCATGATGGTAAATGTATCAGGTTCATAGGAATAACGAAATTTGATAGTTAATCATTTCCAAAAGTTTAGTAATTATTATTATCCATGATATTTTCACAATGATATTTTATATGGATGCATTTCATTATCATATTATTGATTATATGACATGAATGTTCAGTTATATATATTTTTATATTTATTATTCTTATTGATTCATGTAAACATCTGATGTACTAAACCCTTACTTCGAATTTGAGATCACCCTTACTTTGTTTCTTTTCACATGAATTTGTGAAGTGTATAATGAATGATATAAAAGGATATGATAGAGGGAATAATTTTATTATTATAAAAAATAAATCATGGCCAAATTTTGGTACTATATTATATTATAAAATTCATGTATGTATCAAGTTTAACATGAGTACTAAACTATTCAGCCCTTCAAGATGTGATTACATGTATCTTTTTTCCAATGTAATAATTCATGCACCATCTCTGGGCTATTGGGGTCAGGTTTTCTACTATTTTTATTATACAAATTTTAGTAGAAAACAGGGGAACAAGATTTGGGAAAACATATATTAGGGATCATAACTCTATCTTAGAATTTGAGGGTAAGTGTAGAATGACAACCTAATGTTTTGGTAAGGTAGAGATTTTTTTAATTAAAATATTTCCCTTTATGGCACAACATGTAAACATAGTCATGACACAAATGTACCTATGGAAAATCACTCTAAAAAGGATCATTAACCTCGACCCGGTCATCAAATGGGGTATTATAATTGCCCTTATTTTTTACATATTTTGGCATTCCGGGGGGATATGCTTATTATAATTCACAATATATTTATAAAAAATTATGAATGATTTTAATATATGTTGACAAAAAATGACCTATACTAAAACCAAGGTTCCTTATATTGAAGATAATGTGTCACAAATTAGATATATGATAAATTATTATATTGTTTTCCCACTAATAATATTGTTTCTCAAAATATACTATTGGGTTTTAAACACTGGTTGGAACCCAAATAAATCATGATAAAAATGAATATGAAAGAAAATATGGTGACCATGATGAACCAAATGTTATAATGATATGAGTGAGTAATATTATGAATATGCCTAATAAATTTTCTTTAAATATGATTATGAAAATACACCTTAACACAATCTTGGAGTCATCAAAGAATAGAAAGATGTAGTTATCTTAGAGATCAAGCGGTGGAGACCATAGATAAAATAAATTTTGATTTCTATCATGTAAGAAATGTGTATGGATACAAACTATAAAGTTATGTAATGGTATGAGAAAATTATTTATGTGTGGAAAGTATGGCCATTATGGAATGAATTGCTGAGGGGAAATGAATAGTATGATGGAAGGAAATAAATTCTATCATAGCGACCCATTTATTGTTCATTACCTTAAATTTGGGGATCCTAGGAATTAGATTTGTGAAAACCCTCTTCTAGTGTTCAACCCATAGACCAAGTAAGAACTTATGTTGAAATAAAAGGGATGATGTATTTGTGTAAATGTATTTTACCAATGGTATGTGGTTATATTAATTATTAACATTTAAGGATTTTGTTAAATTTAAGAAATATATGTGTCTTTATTATCTTAATTGTTATAAATAACACAATGGGATATTATATTAGGAATTAAAATAATTTCAAATACTTAAACACCTCTTTTGAGGTTTTATGTGATTAAATAATTTTTTTTAGAAATTTATGGAAGTTATATGATTGAGTGGAATGTTTTTTTAGAAATAAGCCTTTAAAATTTATAGACATAAGTTTAAAGTTATTTTTAAACTTTAGGGTTAAAATGATAATTAATTAAATTGTAATAATAATAAAATATGATTATTAAAAATTGTAAAAAAAAATTACTGAAAACCTCTATAAAAATGTTATTTAATTATTAAATTTATTTCAATGACATCCAACATATTTTTCTGGTAATGTTATATGAATTATATAAATATTTTTTAGAGAAATGAAAACTAGTACGCTTCATGACAACCCATGAAATCCAAAACAATATTAGGGCTTGAACCCATGAATGAAGGATGATAAGGTTTTAGCACCTACGGCTCACTTACACGACGTCCTGATTAATATGTTATTGTTTTAAGTTATTTTATTTGAAAAAAATATTAAGGATGAACTGGTGGTGTTTATATAAGGATTCGATATTAATTTATTATATTGGGTAACTTGTGATAACCATATTTTTTTTTGGATAATAGTTATAGAGATAAAGAAATACATGTCAGTATTTTATGGATCCTATGATCTGTTAAAAGTGAAATTTAGTGCTTCGGGCATAAAAATTTCATTCTTGGATATTAATTTTTTAGAGTATGGGATGAATTGGAAATTTATTGAAGCACAAAAAAATAATAAAATTATTCTTTTTAAGTAGATACGTACAATGCAATTATATTTTTTTATATTCATAAATAGTAAAAGTATTCTTCAAATTTAGGAAAAGGATCTTGAAAAAAAGGCATCCTATTAAATTCATATCTAATGAATCAGATGGTATTTTATATCAACAAAAATTAGTGGTTTTTATTACCTTGACATTATATTTATCATTCACATGATTGTGTTTAATGACATAAATCTTTCACTATAATTATTTATAATTTTACTCAATATCCATATCTCTACATTGTAATAATTTTCTTCTATTTGGAAACCTAAATATGTGTTATTCCATATGACCCTAGTACAACCCTTTCTCTCTTATCAACATGATATTTTATCAATAATTTTTACAATATTGGTTTTTAAATAATGGTATTGAAATATATCAATCATTTCATTACCAATATCAATTTTGAATTTTGATGATGAAATTTATTTAATATGGGGGGAATGTAAAACCCCGAGATTTTAAAATAAGGACATTATAATCAATAACATATGTGACATATAACCCCAAGCCTAGAAGAATATATAACAACATGAGGCTTTATGATAAATTTATTTTTAAATAAATTAAATCTATCTAGGGGATTTTGTTATACACAACACAGATTATATCTTTCATTACACATATTAATGGGTTTATCTTTCATAACATGCAACAATCAATTTTTGTCACATTACATGAAACACTGAGTTAAAACGAATTGTGATATATTATTAAATTATTATTATATTTATTAATATATATCACAACCATAGAGTTTAAGGGTGTGACTAATACTAACTAAATTATAAAAATTATATTTATTTATAGATTAAAATTAAAATAACTATTAATTAATATAAGATTTAATGCATTCTGAAATACTATATTTTTTCTAAAAGGCACATTAATCGTGCTTTTCCCCAAAAAATTATTACTATTTTTTTCCATTTTTAGAAAAATTAAATAAATAAATAAAATTATTTTTTAAAATCATCAAATCATAATTAGCGTTGGGTGCATTTTTGGTATTTTTCTGAGAAGTTTCATTTTTGATGAATATTTTAAAATATTGAATATTAATTGAAAACAATATTTTTCATTTAAATTATTTATAATGTGAAATAATATATAAAATTGGTTTTAAAATAAAATTATTTCAATTTTATATAAATTCATTAAATGTAGGTCCTCAGAATAATTTTCATATTTAATATTGATATAAAAACTTTATCAACATTTGAACATTTTCTCTTTAGAAACCCTCTTTCATGTCTTTTTTTGGGAAATAATTTCAATTTACATTTTTCACTTATATAAATTGTTTTTTTAACATTGTATTAAATATTTTGAATCAAAATAATTTATAATTTCTAGTAGTTTCGAATTATTTTTCCCAAAATAAATATTGGAAATGGTAAAAATTATTTACCACATTTATGGTAATAATGGATTTACCGTAGGGCTAAACTAAGAAGATAATGGTTAAAATTACTTAAAAACATGTCATAATTATATATTTTTGAAACTATTTCCATCTTATACTTCCAAATTTATTATATATGTCTATTTGGAATCATTTTTTGTTTGAATTACATTAACATTTTGTATTCTTCTTGGAATTTTACATGTAATTCCCTAGAGAGTTCCCTTCCCCACTTATAAAAGGGAAATCACTCCCTTAATTTACTCAAACATCCCAAGCTAATTTTATTGACCAAACCCTTCTTCATTCTCTCGCCAATATTCTTATTTACATTATAGAGCTTATGGCCCCCCAAAAAAACTATTCATTGGTTCTTAGGGGGAGATCCTAAGGAGGTTTCTCTTAGAGAATGTAATTATATTAATAGAGAGCATTCATTTTATTTCATCATTTTCTGCATTCTATTATCTTATAACACTAAAAAAATAGTATCCAGTATAAATATATGTTATTATTTTGACAGAACAATATTCATCCATCTCTACTTTAATCAAATGGGTTATGAAATCATCATTCACGTTTATAGTGAACTACCACCTCGTGAATTGATGTCACTCATTTTCCAATTAACACATCTTACTGTTTGATATAATGATGGATTTACTAGATTTATATGATATTTATGATATTATTATACTTATATAATTTTAATATTACAAATATCTTTTTACATTCCTGTCTATTTTAAATACGATAACATCGCTCGTGTGTATGTCAGACTACCGCCTCATGAAGTGATTTGATTCGTTTTAACTTACACATAACAAGGAATGTAATAAGGTAAAAACTAATGAATATATGTGATATATATAAGATAATATTGATTATTTAAATTTAATATATCACCAAATTCATAAATCCTTCAATCATTAAGGTAATGATATCTTCACTCATCCATACATACAGTCTACCATCATCACGAAGCGATGTGTTTTATTTTACATATTAAAAATTTATAAATGGTTCTAATAATGTATATAATGAGTAAATATCATATAAATAACATTAATAACATTTTATAGATTATGTATATATATATATATATATGATATTCCAGAAACTAGCCCAGTTAATCTAATAACATGATAACCAAGCTGGCCCAGACATATCCCGAAGGGCGTTGCCTAACACCACAGGTCGGCGACTAGAACCTAGAATCATACAAAATAACAATGGGATTGAATTATTCAGTATAATTTTAGAAAAAAATTAACAATATAGTATTCAAACAAAATAATTTCAATTGGGATATGTGTACCAGATGTCAAATAGGAAAAAATAAGTCAATGTACTACAACAAAGTAAGAGAAAAATAGGAGACAAATAATCCAAGTCCAAATGGATGCATATATCTATGTCCATGGATAAACAATTAGAACCACTACCATGTGATGCCTTTCCACATCTCTTACCTAGAATGAGATAATTTACAAACACTTGAAGGTACATGTAGTGTGAGAGATAAAAATCACAGTTGGGTCTCACCAAGGATTCCATAATAGATTCTGATATTAAATTAACCCAAGAGTGATTTCAATTTAAAACAAACCAATTTTGATTTTCAAAATAATAATTAAACCAATTTATTCATTACATTTTAAAAGATGGAAATAATTTAAGTAGGGGCTTCACATTCCTATAGATGGAATATTTCTAAATCAAATCCACTTTTCATAAATGAATTAAATAAAAACATTTATATAAAATAGTTTATATAAACCAGAAGGCATTTAAAACAGTTTACAATAATATTATATATTCATTTGAAATAAAAACAAGAAAGAAAAATGGTTATATTCCCAATTAGGTATGATAGTTCTAAGCTATAAGGACTCCACGCTCAAACTGACACGAAAATATGTATGTAAATCCCATTGAACTTAGGAAAAAGAGGACTCATCACAATCTATTTAGGTATGGGACATCCTACATTTATGTTTTTGAATGTTGTAAAGCATAATCTTCAATCAAAATAACTCACTAAATACATAAGGCTTTCATATTCTCTATTGAAAACTAGGATAGGAAATCTATTTCAAGCAACCTTAAAATAAAATTAATCCAATTCTCTATTTCAAATATTCAGATTTCCATTTAATACCACAACAAATGTTTTTAATAAAAAACATGTCGTTTTTTCAAGATAAAATCCAAAGGTTTATATCTAAACCATTTTAATTCCATTTTCAAAATTGGGATTTTAAATCATTTAAAATTCTATTTCACAATCCACTTTCAAAAATTAAACTCAATTATCTTATTTTTTACAAAATTCCATGAATTTCACAATAAACTCCTAATTTTCTAGAATTGGGGTTTTTGATAATTTTGCATCAAAACCACATTTCACAATTGAATTCAAAAATTTAATTGAAATTATATCATATCATAAATTTAAATTAAAAAATTTAAAATTCATAATTTTCTATAACCACATCTTGATTAAATAGAAATTGTTGTTTTAAAATTTAATGCCCAAACCCATTTTTTTAAAACCCGAATTCAATGGAATTGTGGTTTTCACGAAAAAAAAATTGAACACCATTTAATAAAAATGATAAAATTTTATTTAATTCAAATAATTGAAATTATATAGAATAATATAGGGTTAACAAAAATTGTTCATCATAACAGATCCCCCTACCTCATTATAAATATATCTCAAATCACCAAACCCTAATCTGAATTTTCTGATGAAGAACAAAGGATATGGAAAACAAAGAAACAAAGATAAAACCATGGATTATAATCCAAAATACAGGTTCTATGATGCACAATTCAAAACAATTATCCACAGAACCCTAGGGAGTAAGATAGATATAGTGGGAAAAACAATAACATAAAGAGGAAACCTATCAGGTGAAGATCAAAAAACATTCCTCAAGCATCGATCCACTTTTAGGAGGGTTATGAGGGAAAAAGACTTTTTATTCAGAGTACCAAGGATGTGAGAAACTTATTATGGGTCATTCTTTTCCTTCATGGACCTAATAGGAGGGTTTGAGAATTTTTAATCAAAATATGGATTAATTAAAAACTTGTAAGCATGATTTCTGGGAAGACCCACACAGTTAGACCAAACTGCGCATCCCTATTATGAAATTATTTTAAATGGGATATACAGTTTCTCCTAAGATAGTGTAAATTATGAAAAATCATGTACAAACCATGAAAACCCCACTACCTGGGTTTTCATGGTTTGGCCTCATAGGGGGTACGGTTGGGGAAAATCATGTGCCAACCATGCACTATTTGAGAAACATATTTTTATTTTAATTTTCATCTAGAATAACCCCAAATGTAACCCAACCATATCTGTATTAAGAAATGGATTTTTAGGAATACCTAAACATAGTAACATGATTTTACAATCTCCCCACCATTGAAACTTTATATCCCCAAAAAGTATACTCAGAAACTTCTATACAAAAATATAGGGAAAATAATATCCCATCAGTACCTCCTTATCCCACATGTGATTATAATTAGAACGGTGATTCCATAGCACATGAACCAAAGGCATCATCCTCCCATGAAGTAACTTGGTTTTATAATCAACTTTCCTAACTGGTTGTTTTGTCATGAATAAATCATGTTCGACCAGAAGATCACTCCATCACAGAACATGAGATGGATTAAATAAATAATATTAGAGATAAAATTAATTGAACACATTATGTATCGAAGTTATCTATGTTGGTAATGATAAATGGTAAGAAAATTTCCCCACCTACTTACAAATCACAAATAGTCCCACAAAACGAGGAGCAGGTTTTCATTCCCTACCAAGTCATCGATGACATAACCTGGGTGAGGCTTTCTACAACAAATGGTCACCAGCTAAGAATTAATATGGTCTATAGTGACAATAAACATAATATTTTTATAATATATATGAAATTAATATACTATTATGAATAAACTAAATATTTTTTGTCATCTCTTTAACCAAGATTGGTACATTCAAGGAACTTTCACCAATCTTCGACCAATATAACAAATATTTTCATGTTTGGCCATACAAGTCCTTTAAAAGAGACATTATGATCATGGACTGGTAACTATTGTTATAATAAAACTCGAACATCCCAAAATGATCATCCCAAGCTCCACTAATGTCATGAACATAAGGTAAATTCATATCCACAAGAATCTATGTAGATATTTTTATGGAGACATCTAACTGAAAATGGTATGACATACTCAAAAGAGACGTAAAAACCCAGTTCCTCTTAAAGTATTCTCAAAAATTGATATGTGAACTAAGGATACCTATTAGAAACTATAGTAGATGGATATCTATAAAAAATGGATCATCTCTTTCACATAGAGATTTCCCAGCTCCTCAACTTTGGTCATGTAATGAATGATTATAATGTGAGCCAATTTAGTCACAATATCAGTCATAAACCATATTTTATTATTCTTTATCTGGGTATAAATACACCCAACCATGAAGTCCATAGAGATATCATCCCATTTACAAGTCAAGAGTGGAAGTGGCTAAAGAAAACCCCATGGTTTTTGGTGCTTGACCATAACCTATTGTCTTGTATAATAATGAGAGACAAATTCAATAATTAATCATATCATACATGACCACTAGAAGTACCTCTTCATGTTATAGAACATATTTCTAGTTCCAGGGTGAAAAACCCACTAGGAACTATGGAAATCCACCATGACAGCTTTTATCATCTCTAAGGATGCACATAATAACTTTTATGGTATAAAATTCCCTCAATTGAGAATATCCTATCATAAATTGTCTACCCACCATAAAAAGAGTCTCTACTGCTATTGAACTCAACTTAAAGATACTTTCCTAAATTATCAATTTGAGAAGAGAGGATATAAAATGAACACTGTCCAAGGAAACCTTATACCCTAATTCCTAGACTATGATATTCATATTTTCTAAGAGAGCCATCAGGTTCCACTCTTCCAAATGTTTTCTTCACGGATTGTGTCAAAAGTTTCCTCGACAAATCATATAAAAAATTCAATTTCCCCATCATATAGGAATTGTAGAAATAAAAAAATTACAATTATTCGACCCAACGCCTCTGGTGGAGATTCATATTTATTTTTAGAGAAGACATAACTCATGGTCTTGGGATCAGAAAACACGGTAAACCATTCTATGTAAAAGAAATGATTCCAACTATTAAACTTGTGAATCTTAAACAAAATTTCATGTTCATGGGTTGGATAACTCTTATCATGTGTCATAAGAGGATCAGAACCATATGCAATGACATGATCACCCATTATAAGAACATAACCCATTCTTGAACCTCATTCATCACAAAAGACCACATAGCCCTGCCCAGCCTCTGGAAGAGTCAACAATGGGGTAGTAGTCATTAGAAATTTCATCTCAATTAAATAATTCTGAAATTTCTCATCCAAATAAAATATTACTCCCTTATGAGTGAGTCCAGTCATCCCAGAGTCCATCATTGAAAAGTACTTAACAAACCACTGATAATAACTTGCTAAGACTAATAAACTCCAAATATCGAATACATTATGTGGCTCTTCCCATGTCCTAAAAACATCACCTTTTTAGGATCAAATTAAATACCATTTTCCAAAACAACTTTTCCCTAGAAATTTACATTCAAAATACATAATTTACATTTTTATATCCTGGCATGTTGTCAGTGATTTTTTAACAAACTCATAATTGTTCTCAGATGATTCACATGATCCTCCTAAAACATATAATAAACAAGGATTTCATCCACAAATACTACAATGAAGGTATGAGGTAACTTGTGGAAAATTAGGTTCATAAAATCCCTGAAAACTCTAGGAGAGTTGGTCAGGAAAAATGGCATGAGAAGGTACTCATAATGGCCATACATTCTCTGGATGTCAGTTTTTGGAGTGTCAGATTATTTTATCCTCAATTGATGGTAACCAGATCAAAGTTTAATATTTGAAAACCACTTTTCCCTTTTTAAATAATCAAATAGATCATCAATCTATGACAATGAATAGATTTTTTTATCATAAATATATTGATTTTTTGATAATTAATGAAAAGGTGAAGTGAACCATCAACTTTCATTGCAACGAGAACCAGCACCACCAAAGGTGTTAAACTCGGGAAAATGAATCTTTTATCTAGAAGATCATACAAATTTGACATCAAATCATTCATTTAAATTAGTTCCATTTTGTATGAGGGAAGAGAAACTGCTTGAGTACTTGGCACTAAATCAATAGAAAACACCACCTCCCTTACTGAAAGCAAACTAGAGTAGTCATATGGAAACCTTTTGGGAAACTTGAAGAGAACTAGAGGGAGATCAATACTCAAAGAATCTTGATCCATATAAAAGGTAGAAAAAGATATCACTTTCCCCAAATATGGATAGGAATTTTTGGATCTAATCAACCTTGGGTCTCATTCTCCTCAAAATACCCATCACACACCATCAGGTGTAGTAATGAAGTCCCATTGAAGATGATAATAAATATGTGAATTATTGGAAATTATCCAATCCATCCTGAATATGACATAAATAGGTTTCATGTCATGAACCAGAAAACCCCAAGAACAATTGATATCTAATAGAGAGAAGATAGAAGTGGGACTATGGAGACACTATGCTCTTTTCATACCAAGGGGTGTAGTAATATCCATTTCACAAGATAAAAGATCTATAAGAAGATTTAGAAAATTAAAAATATAGGTTGAAATAAATGAATTAGATACAGCAATATCAAATAGAGCAATCACTAATGTTGAAGATATGGTAATGGTACCTCTCATAGTTGTTGGACCTATATCCACTTCCTCTGGATACTCTTCCACTATGTATAGAAGCATATTTCTGAATGTTTGTGGATAGAACCATTTTACACATGAAGTATCTAATTATACTTTATTTTTAGTTTGTGTTGATGATCTTCTACCACTACACAAACTAGAATACACATGGAGGAATCTTTATAACTTACCCAAGAATCTACAAGAGCCATAGTTCATGGGAGCCTTAGTGAAAACACTATATGAACACCCTATATCTCCACACTAGCATCAAATCAAAGGGCCTCTACTAGGAATTACAAGAAGTCTATAGTGACACTACTGTCGATAAACACCACAAAAATTTTCACACATACACTTCACATTGGAGTAATACATGCTTCGGATGGGAGTGAAATAAATTCCTAAAAACATTGACTTACAATCCAGGTCCATCTCAACCATTAGTTCTCTATCTAGTAGATCATTATTAGAAGAATGTTTCAGCAAGAAAAACTAAGAATAAATATCTTGATGAAGTCCCAACTCAAACCTCAAAGCCTTAATCTTCTTTATTGATACTATCTATCATCTCACCAAAACATTTTTCATACCATATCATGGTCCATTCAGCATACTCATGTTTAAAAAACGCTATAACCTTTTCCAAAACTATCAACTCTAGATAGAACAGTTTAGTGAAAAGAAATTTTATGTCTTTCCACTATAATCCATAATTCTTCATTGTCATCACCATAGTGTACAACCATATCCATCTTGATCCTTCTAGCATAAATATGGAATAATTTACCTTGATTTCAATGTGTGTCTTTGAGAACCCAAAAAGATCTCTGTTCAGCTCAACCATTCCTCAACCACTTGAGGATTATTTGAGGAATTTAATGGTAGTTTCTTCTAGGAAAGATGCGCCTGATAGGAAATCATCTGAACGTACCACTACGATTCTATAGTGGATCCTAAATGTGTACTGGAGGTGGTGTCTATCCCATAACATATACAGTGCGCACAATCACCTTAACTAGGTTTGGGTTCACTAGATGATTCTCTCACTGTGGTTCAGTTGTACATTCCTCTTGGATACGATTTTCATGAATCCTTAGAGGAATGATGTTAAACAACATTAGAAGACAACAAATAATAAAACAAATTAACAATAAAATAGTTCCATAATGGAAATCAATCATGACATATAGGAAAACAATATTTGGATTTTGATATATGCAAATCAAATACAATGAAAATACTAGAACTAATCCAGAACAAGTATTTCCCTAACCACCCCTAGTGACATAATCTACATTGTAGTGAGAGATGTCTAAACTCTCAATCATATCTACCTTTTATGTTCCGACAAAATTTCTCAACGCATACTCACTTCAAGACAAGAATATCAACGTAGAGCTCTGATACCACATTGTCACGAACAAGTTCAGGTACCTTAGTAACCCTATATCCAAGAAAACCATGACATAGTCTGAAGGGCATTCCTGATCCCCATGGGTCGGTGACTAGCACTTGGAATCATAAAAAAAGAGATTGGGAATGATTTTTCCACTAGAATTGCAGAAACAAGAGGAAATGATAGTACTGGGAAAAAAACTCCACTAAGAGATGTGTACCAGAAGTCAAAGAGTCTTAAATAGGCCAATGTAATACAACAGTGTAATAAAAAATAAGAAGACAAACTGCCCATGTCCTAATGGGTGTAACTCTCCATGTCCACTAATAAACATGTAGAACACCCTTTATGTGGTGTTTTCCCCTAATCATACATTGAAGGATATAATCTGTAAACACCTAAAGGCATAAGTATCGTGAGAGATAAAAATCCTAGTAGTGTCTCACTAAGGACTCCATAATAGATTCCAATATTAAATTAAAAAAAGGGTGCATTCAATTTAAAATAGATCGGTTTGGAATTTCAAAACATAAAAAAATAATGCTTAGCATTTTAAAAGATGCAAATACTATACGTAATGGATTCACATTTCAATGGATGAAATATTACTAAAGAAACTACAATTTTCACAAATTTCTTGATAAAAAATATTATATAAAATATATTACATAAATCATAAGTCTTGTAATATAGTTTACAACAATGGAATATATTCACTTAAAATACAACCAAGTGAGAAACCTGATCATATTCCTAAGAAGGTGTGATATTTCTAGGGTATAGGGACTCTACACTCATAGTGACATGATAATATGTACGTAGCTCATTTTTAACTCTATAAAAAAAGGACTCATCACCATTTCCAAAGGGATGTGATGTACTGCATTTATGTTTTAAAACATTGTATATCATAACATTTCATTCAAATAACTCAAAAAATATATAAAGATTCATGTGATCTAGTAGAAAACAATTATGGGAAATTTATTTCAAGAAACCATAAAAAATAATTAATCCATTTTCAATTTCAAAAATGACTATTTCCATTTAAAATCCATAACACGAGTTTTTAATAAAAAACATGCCTTTTTACAAAGATAACCCCTATTGTTTATATTGAAACAATTTTAATACATTTTAAAAAATCTGGATTTGAAATCATTTCAAATAAAATTTCACAATATACTTTAACAAATTAAACTAAAAATTTATTTTTTCACAAAATTCCATCAATTTCACAATAAACCCCCAATTCAATAGAATTAGGGATTTTTTCACAATTTTCATCAAAATAAATTCTCAAAATTAAATCAAACAATATAATTGAATCAATTTCCATCTAATACACAATTTAAATTTTAAAATTTTCCATAAACACACCCAAATTCTATGGTATTGGTGGTTTTCTAATTGCATACTAAGAACCCATTTTTTCAAAACCCTAATTCAATAAAATAATGTTTTTCTAATAATCAAATTAAAATAAATTTATTCAAAATCATACAATATCATTAAATTTAGTCTAATAAAATTAAATAAACTAGTTTAATGTTAACCAAAATTGGGCATCGTGACACATCCACACACCTTGGGATTAACAGATCTTGAATCATCATACCCAAATTAGGAATTGCCGAAGAAGAACAACAGCTACAAAAAAACAATAAAAAAGGATGAAACATAGGTTTATAATAAAAAATAGAGGGTATAAGATCCAAAATTACACACAAGGATCCATATAACCCTAGGTAATAAGATAAAGGTAAGGGAGAATGAGAACAGAAATGGGAATAGGAAACCTACCAGGTGAAGATATAATAACATTCCTTTAAATCTGATATACTTTTTGGAGAAGTATTATGGGAAAAAAACTCTTCTTTGGAGCACCAATGATGGGAAAAATCAAATACATTTCATTTCAGTCTATCAGGGACCTAAAAGGGTGGTTCATGAATTTTTAATCAAAATTTGGATAAATTGAAAATACATACACAAAGTTTGATGGGAAGACAAGCACAGTTAGAAAAAATCATGCAAGCAACCCATTAACAAGTTTTAAATGGGCTGAATGGTTTCTTCTTAGAGGGAATATGGTTAGAAAAACTGTGTACCAATTGTGAAAAACCCCATTATATGGGTTTGACCGGTTTGTCCATAGAGGGAGCATGGATATGGGAAAATCATGCACCCACCGGGCACTATGCCAGGAACATATTAAATTTTTAATATTTCACTAGAGACAACCTCAAATGAAACCCAAACAAATATAAATTAAAAAAGGGGTCTTTTAGTACTTAAAAATAGTAACATGATGTTACATTATAAGCAAATGAACCTGACCACTCATGAAAAAATGTGCACGAGAAAATACGGAAATTAATAACCAAAATAATATAAACAATGAAATATTATTAACAAAAATGTTATAAAATGTAATAATAAGATCATAAATGATATAATAAATATCAATATGATTCTAGAAGAAATTAATAACATGATTAAAACAATTAAACATGAGTTTAAATCGCATTAAAACAAAAGTAAGCATGAGGTCAGTAATTTTGTCTTAAGTTCATTTCATGGAGGCGTATTTTAATATTATAAACCCATTTTGTTTTATAAGTTGTATATATGTACCATTGATAGGTAATGTCCAGAATAATATTTTATTCGCTTAATTTTAAGTTTCAATTCAAATTATTTCATCTAATGGTATTTGACTTAATTGTTACAACATTGTAAATAAATATATAACTCATTTTATTTTCTTTGTGCTATATTACTATTTTTTTGATATTATAAGATTATATATGAAATTAATTATGAAAATATAATTTTTTTTTCCATTTTTTTTTTTTGTATTTTGATGTGATACACATAATAAAATCTTAATTAATTTTCACTTCACTGTTATTTTCAATATAATTTATTAAAAAAAGTTATTTTCAAAATGAAAATGATATTTTACTCAAGAATGTTTTTGAAGATATTTTATGTTATTTCTATTAAACATATAAATAACCACTTATTGTTAATATAATGGGGATATTTTTAATTGATTTTAGCCTTATTATTTTTGTGGATGATTTATGACTATTTTATGTAATGATAGTGTTGACATTCACTTCATTGATTAATTTTTTTATAGTCATTAAATTTTCCTTGAAATATTCACTTTCCTATGGTAATTTTACATTAAATATTTCTTAATTATCTATATCAGTTATCATGAATTTTATTATTTGTTAAACATATAAATATTTCTACATATGGTGTTTTAAATTGAATTTAATTTGATTAACTATGGAAATATTTATAAAACTGCATCCTTTACTAATTATGAATATTTAAAAATAAGCAAAATTATTCATGAATTAAATAATTGATTCAATATATGAGGAATCATTTGAACATGCAGGACATGGATTTTAGATAGTTTATCTAAATACACTCTATGCATTAGTTGTCTAATGGGATGAATAATTTAGCTTTCCTTAGTTAAATGGATTTTTACTTGGTATGTTTTAAACAGTTTTGTGAATGTTCATGATGATAAAGGTATCATGTTACTGATAAAAATGTTGTTTGATAATTACGCATTTACTTCATTTCAGTTTTCATTACTATCCATGATATTTTCACAATGATATTATCTCTATAAGGATTTCATTCTCATATTATAGATTATATGGAATGTGTGTTTAGTTATTTAGATTTCTATATTTATAATGCCTTATATATTTGAGAAGTTATTTTATTTAAATGGAATTAATATATGTTTATTTGTTTACCTTTCCATATTTATTGTTCTTATTGATTTATGATATCTTCTCATATACTTAACACTTACTAAGTATTTGAGATCACCCTAATTCTATTTCCATTCTCAGAAATCCAAAAAATGTACTATGAATGTTATGCAAGGATATTCTAGAGGGAATAATGTTGTTCTAAAAAAAATTAATTTGTGAATTCAATTGTAATGTAAGATTCATGTATGTATCTTGTTTACCAATACTAATAAACTAATATATCCTTACAAATGTGATTCCTTGTATCTTAAGCCAATGTGATAAAACAAGTACTAACTTTGTGCTACTAGGGTTGGTGTCGATACAAGTATAGATACGATAAAAGGATAATTGACCCATAAATGGACCACATTTGATATTATCTAATATATAAAAATCTGTTTTACAAAGATGTGATTTTTAGTAATTTTAATCATTTAATAAAATGTTATCAATTATAGAATAACAATAATTTCGTTTCTGGAACAATTTAATTAATTCTACATTGAAAAAAACATGAAAAAAGTGGGATTCAAATATAGTCTATTTAAAAATATGTAATTTTTTATTTTTATGAAAATAATTAATGTAATACAATAAATCAATTATATTATATTAATTCTAACATTTTTAAAATAAATTTTTTTATTTTTCAATTAATTGAATAAATATTATGTTGGCAATGGGAAACCATTTAAGGTAATTATTTCATCCATAAAAATTAAAAATAAATTAAACTGATAAAAAATCACTCATATTTAAAACAAAAAATTTATAATATAACATAATTTATATATATCTTTATCACAAAATATTATATAAATTTAAATAAAGAAACTGGAAATTTTGAGTTTATATTTACCTTATTATTATAAAGGTAAAAATCAAAGGCATGTTTCACAAAGTTTCCATATTTGATAATCATCGATGAAAATGACTAAACTAAACTCATCCAATATAATAATAGAATGTTTAATGCTCATTATTTAATTCTTATCATATTATTTTTAATCTCAGTAACCTGATTTACCCTTAGTATGGTTACAAATCATAAATATGGTTATAATTCATGTGGGAAAAAAATAATATTGAAATATTTACCAAATTTTTACCTCTTGATTCCAAATATTGAATTAATTTTTAATATTTAATTGTAGAAGTGCCATTAATGAATTTAAGACTAAAACTATGTAATGAAAGTCTATTTTTTAGAAAAAAACTCTTTAAGTATAATTTTTAGACAATTAAAATATAACATTCATTACATAGATCATAAGTGTATTTTTTCATAAAAAGATCAAATAATATTTTAAAATTTATTAAAAATAATATAATTTAACTATATAAATATTTGAAAATAAAATATAGTTTTGAATAAAAATCAGTATTTTCAAAATTCATTAAGAAATATTTTTTTTATAAAGATTGCAAAAAATAATATAAGATTATTTTTATATGATAATTTCATAAGTTTATTTAATTTATTTAAATAAATATTATTAAATTTCAAGAAACTATTTATAATATTTTCTCACAAAAATTAATAATGAAATTTTAAAGATAACATATTTTTTTATGTTTCAAATCACTTTACTAAAAATTGAGTGATTATTTGCTAAGCATGAATCAATAAAATTTTTATTTATTAGGACCTTTATTTATATATTTCATAATTTTCCTAATCCTATTCATAGTATCTAATTTAATGTATAAGTTATAACTATAATAATATTTAAATTTTCATTTATGCCCGGTGTTGCATGTTGTATAGGTTATCAAACATAGTGTTCTTTTAAAATATCATGATGTTACAAAAAATAATCTCTACAGTATTTAAAATAAACCATTTATTTTCATTTTTAAAAAATCATCTTGATTCTTTAAAAGTTATCAATGGTAATAATTAATTCTTATATAAAATCTTAAACTCATTCTGAAAAAATATTATTTATCTCTACAATCTATCTTAGTTTGATAAATACAACATCAATCTATAACTAGAATAACATAAAAATCTACATGGAAAATAAAACATGTTTTTAAGGTAGATAATTTCCCCAAATAAAGAAAATTAATATTCTTATAATTTATTTTTACCTTAATACTACCCCATGTGTTTTCTCCAAAAGATATAGATTCATTTATTAAGATGAAATTTCCAACTTACCAACTAATTTCTAATAAATTTATGAATGTGTAGACCCTAAATATAACAGTACATTTTTAACACCTAGATATTTTATAATAATACTATGTTGGATATAGTATTCTACGTGCAATACTAATTTAAAAAAATAATGATATAATATTATAAAAATTATTATATAAACATGACCGATTTATCACAGCTATTAATTTGGTGTGTATGATTGTATCAAATTATATATGAAATATAAAAAAATTAATATAAAAATTTACTGATAAATTCTAAAAAAGCACTCAACTTTTAACAAAGATATTTTATTCCAAAAAAAATACATTTCCTTCAAAAATGATATTTATTTATTTTTTAGAGGAAAATACTATATTTAATATATGGAAATCTTAGAATTTTAATTTCATAAAATGAACATAATTTTTGAAATCATCGTTATAAAACTGACTTATAATAAAATTTTATGATTTTTTTCTAAAAAATATTTATTTTTCAATAAATAGACAAATAATATGGAATTTTAGTGAAATCGTCATTTCTTTATAGTAAATTATGTAATTTAAAAGTATAATTATTAAATATGATTTAAAATTAAAAATATATTTTTATTTATATTTTAAAAAATTTATTACATTTAAATTATATTTTTACAGGATTTTAATATAAGTTTGTTTGTAGGCATTAAAACAATTTTTCTGAATACTATTTTTATGTGCATAATTTTTCTCAATTTGAACTAATTAAAACAGCCCCTAATGAATAATTATATCAATTAAATCTACATAATATTAATATTAATATTAATTTAATTTAAATTAATTTATTATTCCTTTTCATGTAGTAATTATAAGATTTTCTTATGCTTGAAAATTTCATTTTTTGGTAATTAATTTTATTTTTTAACACGTCTATAGATTTAATTTAATTTTAAATTATACCAATTTGATGAATTTAATTGTATAAAATGGAATAAATTTTTTTAATCATCATAATTTATATTATATTATATGTTTAACTTAATTATCTTCAAAATGAACAGTAAAAACAGTAAAAAATCTCTTCCTGTGGAAAAACAATATAAAGTGTAAAATCGGGTATCCATAGAGGTAAAGAGGATAACATTTTATAATAATGTTTTTTTAATGTTGGAGGTTTTTATTGAACTATATATACTCAACTACTTTTGTTTTTAATTTTGGAGCCACTTAGATTGAGAGTGACTTCCAATTATTGAATAGCTTTCAGTTTTTACTAGATTGTAATTCCTCCCCCTTATAAAATGGAACCCCATCTCCTATCCTTTAAGGACTTCCAAAACCAATAGGTTTGTTAAATAACTACCATAATAAAGTCATTACATACCTAAACGCATCCTAGAGACATTTTATTGATCATTAAACTAATCAATGATGGATTTAGGTATAATCCTTATTAGGTTGTTTAAAGAAGAGATGTTGTTCTTTACTAAGAATCTTTGTTTTATTTATACTTTAACCAAATTAAAATAATAATAAATAATTCTCATATAATAACATAATTATATTCCTTTTATTACTATGTTGTTATTTTAATGAAATAACCTATGTCCATATCTACTTCCTTCAAATTGGAAACAAAACCATTGTCTGTGTATACGATGGAAAACAATCCCACAAAATGATGTAATTAGTTTTCCATCATTTACTCTCACTAATATTCATAATAATGTATTTTTTGTTTATATATTATAATTATGACATATTAATAATTATTCAAATATAATATATCACACACATTCTTACCTTAGCATCCATTGAAATATGATAACGTCATTCATATTTTCGGCGGACTACCGCCTTTCGGATAAACATGAATAATTTTTTATTACCACATAACATGGATGGTATGTTTTAGTTTATTTAAATTAATAATTTGATATTAATTATTTATTTATAATTCATTAAAGTTAAAATAATACTTACCATATTTCCATCATCATCGATGAACGATGAAAATATTACTCATCCGTATGTACGATATATATTCTTCATGATTGTAACATAATTCATTTTTCGTAGACAAGTATAATTTTTTGTTTTAAAACTAAAATTTATGTATAAAAATGATAATATTTAATGATAAATATTTTTTATATGATGGAAAAATGACCACTTTCACCACAGTCAAAACACCATTGATGTTTTGATATTATGAACCATGCATCCTCAAAACACCCAGTGTGGAAATAACTCGTTAAGTAATTATATACATAATTAAAATATAGAAAGTAAATGATTTATTTTGTAGGGATCAAACCTACAAATTTTTCTTAGTAAAAAAATAATTAAAATATTTATTGTATACAAGAGATAAAACACATACATGACGAAGTGTGGACTTGAGGTATGGGTTTCCATCTCAATACATCTTTTTTCAAGACACATTTTTTATACACCTAATTTCATTTACATGGTTTATATAATTAAGTTTACATATTAAATCTTGAATCCATCATTATTCATCATATTCTCAGTTACAATTCACATTCTTTATTCATGTGGGCTATGATTTAAAATTTACCAATGAGTTAAGGTATTATTCTTCAATCACATTTTAATAAGGATTATTTATACTTGAATTTAAATTAAAGGTAATTATTTGATCATTTTATAATAAAAAAATTTATTTTTTATTCTCTAGTTATTTATAAAAATTTTAAGTAATAGTATCATTTTCATCACTTAGGTACTTAAAATTATTGAGAATTTGTTTATGAACATCTGACTTCATTTCTCTTATCGATCAAAAAACATTTTTCCTTCCAAAAACACATTTTATAGATATGTTTTAAATAATGTTTTTAATATTTTTAAATAATTTTTTAAATAAATTTTGAACCTTGTTTTACATTAAAAAGGGTTTAAAAGGAATCTTAAAATCATTTTCTAAATGACGTACTTTTTGAATTTTTTCAAATAAATTTTAATGGAATGTTTTTAACTTATAAGAAATGTTTTAAATTACCCACATTAATAACCATTATATTATTTGAATAATATTTTATTATTTTAAAAGAATATATTAAAATAAAATTATTTCTACAATATTCAATGATTTTTTTTCAAAAGTTATTTTCGAATATGAAAAGATATTTCCCTCGATATTTAGTATAATATTTTTAAAAGAATTTATATTCATCAATGAAAAACCACTTAATGATATGGAATGATTCAAAAATTAGTTTTTATTTATTTTAAATATATATATACCTTTCTCACCCTCCCATATATTTACGGGTTAATATATGCCTTATGTTTATTTCCAAATTTTCTTCTCTAAGAAGCCTCTTTTGATTATGTTACGAAACAAGATTATGGAAGACAAGTGTAAATATTATATAATTCCTTATGACTAATTTCCTTGTGCGGAACACATATGCATGTACATGAAATTAATGTGATGTATGGGACCATATTATATATCCTTTCAATGCATTGGGTAATGTTTTATTTTCATGAAATGTCATTTATGGGATTATGGAGTGAACATAATACATTATGGTACTTTGTATATCATGTGATGTTGTCTTGGATGGTATACTTGACTTATGCTTATGTCACATTTTAATTTCTTTCCACTTTCCTATGTTTCCATGATCTTATGATACGTTATTCCTTATTTTATTTTTCTATATTATTATTGATGTGTGTTCCCATTGATGATATCATGTTATACCTTGGATTGAAACATTATGTTTCTTGGCCCTATTTTTTCCCTTACTGGGATTTTTAACTCACCCATTTTTTCTATGTATTCTCCCTAATATTACATTTTGTTTTAATATATTGAAAGGATTTATAAGCACATTATGGGAAAAAATAATGAATATATATTTTAGTCACACATTGTTTTATTATCAACATAGTATTCCAAATACACTAGGACTCATGGTCTTTGGGTTGTAATTACTGTATGTTTATGTTAGAAATATTTTAATTATACATGTAAATGATTTTGTTGATTATAGTTGGTATCAAAGATATGGTTTATTTATCCATTTGGAAATAATATGAGAAAAATTTTATGAGAACCCTCAGGATAAGTATAAGTATAGGAAAATACTTTGGAATTTTGGTAAAATTTAGATAATCAGTTTTTATTAAATTACATCCGCATATGGAAGCTACAAGTGGATGTGGATCTACCATAGTTGTATCTATGGGTAATAAAAATAAAAAGGGTACATTGATTTGGACTCAACTGTCACCTGGTGTATAAAAACTGGCCTTGCTTCACACCAGGTTTGACACTAAAGGGGGGTATGAATTGGAAATTCATACACTCCTCATGAACCATCATGAAGTACATGAATAGATGAATTTATAGGATGACATAGGATGAACATAAATCATCTTAGGTTTATTATCCTAAGGTTTATCATGTGTTTATATGAATAAATATCCCTTTTTTACCAATAGAAATCTAAGATGATTTAGAGTATTTTTTGAGACATTTATGGTAATATAACCCTTGTGTTTAGTATGGGTTTCAGTAAAAATAGGTTATTTAATGATTAAGACTTTTATATTTAGTAGAAAAAAATTAATGGTGTTGGTATAATTTAGTTTTTATCCAATCTTTGATGTTAAGTTAATAATATTCAGTTAATATTATTTGACATTGTGGGAACAAAAATTTGTATAAAAAACTACAGTAGTTTCAAATTAATTTTTTTGACTAATGTTATTTTGAGGATGTTCGTCATATTTTTGGGGAAAATTTTATTAGTCTGAGTTATATATATTAATTGGGTTTAACATAATAGATTATTTGAGAAGAATGATATGATGTTTTGGGACATGTAACTTGATGTGTATGAGATAACCATTGGGGATAAAAAATTCATTGATGTTGAGGTTATTGAGGTTATTTGGTATATAAGGATATTTATTTAAATAATGATATAATTAAAACCGTTGTTTTTATTATTTTAGAGATTAATATATTCATATTCATTTTGGTTATTATATTACTTTTTTTCAACCGTTTAGTATTCAATAAAGATAGAGAGAATAGACTGATACTCTTTTATGGTTCTAATGATCAATTAAATATTAATTTTAGTTCTTTGGGAATTAAAAATTCATATAGGATGTCCATTCCTCAGTGTAATAGGTGAAGTGGAAAGTGATCAAATCACAAGATAAGAATGAAATTGTGTTTATGAAATAAATTGATATCATCAAAGTATATTAAATGTTGTTCTATATATTAATAATAAAATAATCCATCACATCTAAGAGAAGGATACTAAAACAAAAAAAACTTCCTATTACATTTATTTATAATTAAAAAATGGCCTTTAAAGTCTTCACAAATTTACAGTTTTATGGTTGTTAACATTATCTGTATCATTTAATTTATTTTACTCAATAACCTATATCACCCTCTATAATTATTTGCACTTTTCTTGAATGTCCAAAGTTTCACTTCCCAGTAATGTTATCCATTTTGGAAACCTAGTTATGTGATGGCCATCATATTTCCCTTACTTTCTATTTTAAAGGATTTTTTATTAACCCCTTTTATGATGTGGGTTTTCCTTTCATGACCCATCCTAGTGGGGTCTGTTCCATGAATCTTAATACCACATCAAATAGGCTAGGGGATGGTGAATAGCACTAAGTAGGCATATCACTAACATGGGAGGCAATTCCTGTGTACATGTATGCACACACACATCTCCAAGACAAAAAATTTGAAAGTAAAAAACCACTAAGGAACAAAATGAATGCACCCCACTAAACCCAAACAATAGATTATGATAGGTATGTAAAGTGCAGTAAAGTAAATTGCACCAGAATAAAATCCCACCAAAAGAAAGAGTCTGAAAACTACAAAGTCCATCATATACCAAAAGGTATTGGGACTGCTACTCAAAGCCGTCAACACACCTCAATCTATCTGAAATATCAAAGCTATGTCTGGTCTTAGTATTACCTAGACTCCATCATAAGGTCACTCATTTGTACAGGACATGACACGTGAAGGAAAACCCCATGCAGGGGTGAGTATAATAATACATATTAGGGAACCACAAAAACCACAAATATATACACAAAGTAAAGGAATTGTCAACTATAAATAGTATATATCTACAGTACATATAACAAGAACATATTTTGATATACTCAAACCTCAACCCGTAGTCTAGTGGTAAGTGGCAGCTACTGCATACCAATTCTAGAGATTCAATCTAAAGATTCCATAAAGAAAATCATCTAGGATCACACACTTCTATGTCTAATAACACTGATGAGGTATTCCCGAAAAGTATTGTTTATCAGGATCCTTCATGATATTGATACTCTGATCGATCTGAATACACATACAATACACTCGCTTTGGTAGTACTCACTCCACGAGTGGTGAAGATCATGATTCACTAATAAGAATCACTGCCAGGGCAATGGGGTGATTCTGCAAATCATCTAAACTCACCTTCTAAGTAAAGGATCAATGTTTGGTATGATTAGTCACACCAATAAAAGGACTCTAATTAGGGCACAAGAATGGATATAAGATCCTAATATGGGCCTCTTTGAGGGGATTCCTCACTATATCCAATAAAATCCTACTGAAGGGACCACACTTATATGAATAGGAAATGATACTAACTAACCTTTAGAGGAACAAGAAAGGGAACCAACCCTAAAGAAACATATCTGAGATATGGTGGACATGAGATTCAAACCATGTAGGATTGGGAACACAGTGTGTAGTAAGGTTTCATTCCATGTCCCTTGACATGGGGTACTGCCAGTGTTCAATGGCCCAGATCATTGGAATGTTTCTTGTAAAAGAGGTATACATGTCACATAAAAAGGCTAACATGTCGTGTCTTAGTATCCGAGGTCCACCCGTGTACTCTGGTCGTGTGCTAGTACATGGTGTTAACCCATGTTTTCCTTCCAGTGTACCAGTACGCAATGTAAATCATGTATTATCACTTGGTCTGTTCATGAGGTGGGGTATACGCGATGTAGAAAAGACGTCTACTCCACCCCATGTCTGTGTAACTACTGAGATACATGATAAGTCTTGGGGAAGGTTCCACACGCCATGTGATGCTTCTCTGCAACCCAAAACCCTTGCTGCCGTTGAACGGGTCCCACAAGCCATGTATTCCAAGATACACGTAGTGTTCATCTGGATTTTCCATAATGTTGGTTCTTCCTCCATGCACCTTAGTTGATTCTCCAATGTTCAATCATATAACCCGTTCACCTCAAAACTGATGATTCGAGGTTGTCTCACCATGACAACACTAAGTTGGCGGGTTTCGAGCCTCTGATCGGCTCCGAATACCGATTCTAGGCATCTTCTCAAAAGTATCTCAAAGAATGATATCTCTAAAAATACGTCTACCAATCCACCGCCACTATCATCTAAACTCCGCTAGGTCTTCATGAGGTTGGATCTCCGATTTTGGTTCATTGCTTTAAGAAATAGTGGTGCAACGATCATTCATTCATATACCGTGAAGAATGCAAAGAATGTGAAGAACATAGGGGAGAAAAGAAAAATTAAACAACCCAAGGAATGAAACTTGTCTATTTTTTTCCATGATCCATTCCATAATAATGATCAGGATAAGTAAGAAATAATATTATAATCCCCAAATAATATTCACAATAAAAACCCTCCCGCAAGAACAATTGAACCGTGGGTCAACCAGTTTGTTGGTTGATCCACGTTCTTTATTAAATCCAAGAATAGGGAACAATTGGAATTGAAACAACCTTAACTACATGTTTTTTTGACCATTAAATAAAGAATTTTGATCATCACATCATCGTCGTGGGCGAGATTCATCAACAATGATTCCTGTCAATCTCTGATCCAAGATCCATCAAGAATGATCACGATCTTCTATCTCATTGTCGTCATCTAAAAGGTTTCTCCAATACTTTTCTACAAATCTTCTTGGGATTTCTCTAGGGTTATGAATTCAAACCGTGGGTCCCCACCATGATTTTTATTAAAAATAAACATGTCGCTGCATCATCACAACTGGATAATGAAATAAATATTTATTTTATTTCATTCTATAAACGTCCAAAAACTATCTTTCATAGAATACCCATTCCAGCCAATCTTAGGCCTCTCCTAATGTAAATCTACTACTATAAACACAATGTTGACCTTATAATTCTAATATAGACATCCGCTTAGATGTTATTCCACTTTTTTTTGGAAAATTGTTGGCAGACACTATTTAAAATATTTATATTATTTCAAAAAATTATTTTGGGCACAACGGGCCTTAGTATCACATACTATATTAGCACTTAGTCTTTAATTAATTCAAAATAATATTAAAAAACAATACACATAAAAAATATGTGAAATTAATTCTTTCCACCTTAGGGATTTACATCACTGAAAATCCAAAAAATGAGAGCTATATAAAAAAATGTGGGAACTATAAAAGA
Organism: Viscum album; assembly: GCA_963277665.1. Taxonomy (NCBI): domain Eukaryota; kingdom Viridiplantae; phylum Streptophyta; class Magnoliopsida; order Santalales; family Viscaceae; genus Viscum; species Viscum album. The sequence goes on from OY728161.1 coordinate 1,567,533,232, forward strand.
ATATGAGCCTCCCACTCCCATATTCTTTCCTAGAGATTCCAATCTGTCCACCAGACACACACTAAAGTAATCACTCACCCACAAAGGATCATCTTTTATTGGTCCTCGATCTCTACTGGATACTTAGAAAAATTCGCTCCATCCTTAATGTACAGCTCACCCCAGTCGATGACATGAAATGGGTCTTGCACGTATGTCCTCAGTTGTGACACATGGAAGAAATCATATACCAGACTAACATCAGGGGGTAGAGATAAGTTATATGACACCTCGCTAACTATATGAACTATCTAAAAAGAGTTTATAAACCTCTAAGATAACTTTATGCCGCATCTAAATCTTTGTAACCCTCGTAGAGGTGTGACCGGAAGGAAGACATGGTCTCCTTCCTAATAATAAAATGGTCTCCTACATCCATAATCATATTATTTCTAATGGATATGTGGAGTCTTCATCCACACCTAGATGATCTGCACATTCTTAGTAGTACCTCACACCAATATTGGGCCCATGAGTGACACCTCACCTAAGTCAATCCAGTATAGTGGTGACCTATAGGGTCACCTGTATAGTGCCTCAAATGATGCCATACCAATGGTGGAGTAGTATCTATTGATGTATTAAAACAATAAAACTGGTAGTTGGTCCTCCCAAAAATGATATAAGTCCAGGATGCAATCTCATAATAAGTCCTCCAGAACCTGAATGGTCCTCTATGTCTGGCCATCCGTCTTGGGATAAAACACCATGCTCAAGCGTAACTGAGTCCCAAATGCCTCCTATAATCCCTTCCAAAATTGTGATGTGAAATGATCATCAGGATCAGAAACTATCATCTATGGGAATGCATTGAGTTGAAATATATCCAGAATATAGATGAATCCCAAGATCCCTACTGAACTCTACTCCTAGATAGAAAGAATGTGGTCCAATATGGTGAGTCAGTCAAGGATCACCTAGATGTTATTATGTCCCATAGATGTACAGGATAAACCCATCACAAGGTCCAACGATATCCCATCCCACTACCATTTTAGATCCTCACGGGGTTGAGTCAAACTTATTGGAACCTGTTGCCATACCTTCACTAGCTAGCACATAAGGCATTGAGAATGAAATATTCCACCTCCTTCTTCACCCCTATCCCCCAAAACTAACATCATAAGTCATGGTACATCATCTCCACACCTAGATATACTACCAAAGGATATGTATGAGGATCCCTCAAAAGTTCCTATCACAATTCCACAAGTAAAACTATGTGTCCTCTGAAAAGGGCCAAGTGTTCCCCACTTTGTAAATATCCATTAGGTGCATTCCCTATAGACATCTGAGCATGTGGGGTCTTGCAGTCAGTATCCACCAGTTGTGCCACCCTGACTCGCTGTAAGAGTGGAGGGTTTAAAACCGAATACTGTAAGTAATACTCTCTGTCTCCATCCAGAATGGATAACAACATCAAGGAAAACAACATTGATGCCTCATTTAGCAACTATGAACTAGATCTTCCACTGAGAGAATCTACCACCAAGTTCCCATTTCCAGGATTATAGAAAATCTCAAAGTCATAATCATAGAGGAACTCTTTCCATCACCTTTTTCACAAGATTAGATCCTTCAAATAGAATATATACTTGATACTCTTGTGATTTTAGTAGATGATAACCTCTTTCACATCATGTAGTATCACCACATCATTAGTGTGAAAACTACCACGGCTAACTCAAGATCTTGGGTTGTATAGTTTTTCTCATATGGTCCCAAATTACATGATCCATAGGCAATCACTGCTTGAATCAACATCAAGACACAACCTTGTCCAGTCCTATATGCATCATTGAACACTACGTACTCAACACCCTCCTTTGTAAATATCAAGATCAGATCACTCATCAAACATTGCGTCAATTACTAAAAAGTGAGCTGGAATTTATCTATCTGTATGAAAGGATTCCCCTTTGGGGTCAAAGTTGTCATTGGTGAGGATATCCTATAGAAATTAGGTATGAATCTTCCGTAATATCCTTCCAACCCAAGGAAGATATGTACCTCTGTCATGCTCATAGGTTGCTCCCACGATAACACTGCCTCGACCTTTACAGGGTCCACTGCCACTCCATTCATTTAGATAATATGTCCTAGAAAGTGGACTGCTTGAATCTAGAACTGGAACTTTGAGAGATTCCCATAAATCTAGTGACCTTAATGTACATCTAGAATCATCCATAGGTGTATTACGTGCTCCTACTCGGATGCTAAGTACATAAGGATATTATTGATGAATACTACCATGAACCAGTCCAAATAAGGCTGAATGATTCTGTTCATGAGTCCAATGAACATAGCTGGGTCGTTCGTCACACATACAAGCATAACCAAGTACTCATAATTATCATAACACCATCTGAATGGCGGATTTGATATATCATTACCCCATACTCAATGATGTTGATAGTGTGATTGAAGGTCAACCTTTTATGACCATCATGACCCTCTCAATTGATGAATGAGTTCATTGATTCTCAGTAGTGGATACTAATTCTTCACGGTCACCTAGTTCATGTACCATCAATCCACAAACAACCTCACACTCCAATATTCCATCATGGAAAACAAAACCGGGGCCACCCAGGGTGAAACACTGGTCCTTACGATGTCCATGCTCTAAAAGTCCTCCAGCTACCCCCTCATCTCATGACACTCTGTGGGTTCCATATGATATGATGGTGATGATATTGATATCATCCCGAGGTTTATGTAAATTAATAAGTCAATTTAATGTTGGGTATGTAACCCTGGAACATCAACTTGAAAGACGTCCCCATAATATTCCACAACTGTTAGGAACTGAAATCTCATAACATCTACTCCTTCGAGGGTAAGGCTATCCAACTCAAGATTGATCAGTTGCACCCTTCTATGCATGAGCACATAATGTGATACCTGGGTTTACCTTTCCCAAATAATGGAAAATATTATCCCATCGTAGTGGAAACACCTCACCTTTCACCTAAATTATTCAATATGGGCATGGACTGAAGATATCCAATTCATACCGTGAATATCGTCGTAAGGCCCGAATTCTACCACCATGAGTATCCAACCAAAACTCTCATCTCAACGAGTTACATCACACTGTCGGCAGAAGTGTTTCATCACTGAGTATCCTCCTGTAGGTGTCTCCAAGCGTAAGGGTTGAGTCAATGGTTCTACTGGAATATCATGGTCTCATACAAGGTATGTGGTGAGAAAATTATTACTAGAACTTGTGTATCTATGTACATAACTAAGGTATAAAAGACACGTATCATACCTTAAATAATTTCTAGAGTCCCTGGGTTATGCACCTCGACTTCATGTAGCTTCCCCCGCCCCTATCCTCTAGCTCCCCGAGCATGGTGTGGACCTCATGGGGGTAGTGGTAAAATGTAAAAACTTCTTCCACCTCCTACATCTCTCCCATCTCCTCTACCACATCCACCACTTGGTGGGTCTTCATGATCCACTCATTGCCTCTAACTCGGTGGTCTATCCATCATCCCCTATTAGCAACTCGATGGGTTGGGCAATCTCTAGTGAGATTTCCTCAATTGTTGCATGTGTATCATTGCATCTCCCTAGGATGATTGCATCCATCCCGAAAGCCTTGAACAATTGATACCCTATCATGGGACCTCATATAACATCTTCCACATCCATACCCCACTTTTTGATGTCGGATCCCCACTGTCGAGGTCTCTACACTTGTCTACATGATACTGACTATCACTAGCAGCATCTTCTCAGCCAATAAGCTCTCGACCACCAAATCTCATTCAATAAGTCTAGAATAAGTATGAATTAATAAATGTATAACGTTGGATCAAATTATCGATTTAGACCTCACTCGATGGTCTGAGACCTAATTTATTGATCCCTAACCATATCCATCGAGTACCAAGAGAGGTTATTGAACCTTGATGAATAGTCAGTCACCATCAAGATACACTTCTAGAGAAGAAGATGCTTCTATATATGCACTTCTATCAGTGTAACCAGATATAAATCATCTCTTAAGAGATGCTCAAACTCCACAAATGAAAGAGTTTCCTCATCATGATTATGCTTGGTCAAAATCCACCATCGCCCTGCCAAACCCTAAAGAATGCTCACTTCCAGGATCTCCATGTGGCCTTTTGGTGTCCTCACTATATTTACAACATTCTTCATCTTCTCAATCTAGTCCTCAATCGCCTAAGGGTCAGGCTCACCTGAGAACCTGAGGGGTATCTATATCTGAAACTCATAGAGTGCACTCATCATACACTCCTCATCTTCTGGTGCTATAGGTACCATGTGTTTCTCCACTAGTAGTGGTGTAGCTGGTGAACCACCTAGAGGAAAATTTTTGGAAATTTGTCCTTGTACTAATGCCTCATCACGGAGGGGGTCATCCTCATGATCGAGCTACTGAATCCTAGAAAGTATGCATCTTAGAGACATAAAGTAAGAGAAAAAGATGTACCACAATCAATGTGTTTATATGGAGATATGACTCAAGATGGACAAGGAAATAAAACCCATTCCAATATGATAAATATACCATTATTTTCCCTACAACCAGTGTTCTCAAGTATGGAGTCAAAAAGTAGGTTATCAGAGTTCTGCTATATGGATACATTGGTTGCCCCTACCAACAGTAGCATCCCTAGCCTGAATATTGATCTCGAAACAGTTAACACTGTTTCCCCAAACAAATATATTAGACTCTTAATCCTAATGTAGAACCAATCACTTCTAATACAACTCTATCATGATCTTTCCCAGTGGGGTCTGTGTCGTGACCCCCCAAGCCAGCCTCCAATTGGCCATGGGCTAGTGACTAGCATCGAGTTGGCATATCAATGACATGTGAGGCATACCCGAAGTACCTGTATGCACGCACTCATCTCCATGCCCAAAAAATTCAAAAAGTAAAAACCACTTAGGAACAAAATGCATGCATACCACTGAACCCAACCAACAGAGTACTTGTGGAAAGTAATGTGCAGTAAATTAAATAGGGATAGAATACAAGACCACCAAAAGAAAGACTCTAAAAAAAATACAATGTCCAACCTATAAAAAAGTATTGGTAATGATGCTCAAATACATAGGAAAACCTCGGCCTATATGAACTCACAAAGCTCTGTCTGGTCATGTTCCTCCCTGGACTCCATCAAAAGGTCTCTCGTCTACACAAGACATGGTATGAGTAGGAAAAGAACGTGCATAGTTGAGTATAGTGATACTTAGTAGGACACCCTAAACCAAAATGAAATACACAAAGTAAAGGTAAACTCATCTCTTCACAATATATTCCTACAATACATATAACAAGAACCTATGGAAATATACTCAATACTAAACCCTCAGTCTATAGGTGAGTCACAACTACCACATACCAACATAGGAGATTCATTATGAAGATACCACAAAGAAACTCATCTAGGAGCACACACTTCTGGGTCTGATAAAATGGATGATGTCCACTTGGGAAGTACAATTCACTGGGAACCATAATTAAGGAGTTAAATGGATCGATATGAAGAGATATATGATGCACTCTCTCTAGGAGTACTCACTCCATATATGGGGAAGATCACGGTACACCGATGAGGATCACTACCCAGTCCATGGGGTGATACCACGACTCATCTGAATTCACCTTCTATGTAGAGGATCAATGTCCTGTAGGATTGGTTTTGATGATACGAAAACTCTACATAGGGAATAAAAATGGATATAAGATACTACTCCAGGCTTCTCGGAGGGGATTTCTGAACATATCTAGTAAATCTGGCTGAAGGGATAATACTCTTGTGAATAAGAAATGATACAAAAAACCTTAAGAGGAACAAGAAAGGGAACCAACCCATATGAAGCTTCTCTGTGATATGGGGTGAAAGAGATTCAATCCATATATGAATGGGTATACTTAGTGTCATAGGGTCACATGTCGTGTCCCTTGAAAATGGGTATTTCCCCAGTCCAATAGCCCGTGTCATCAAAACTTGTCATGTAGAGGAGGTATATAAGACGTGTGGAAAGTATCACATGTTTTGTAATACTATCTGAGGTCCACCCGTGTACTCTATCCATTTGATTGTACATGGTATCCACCCTTGTTTGTCTGCCCATGTATCTATACATGGGGTAACCGATCTATCAATACATGGGGTAACCCATGTATCTGGTCTAGGTCTGGCCATGTGGTGGGGTATACCCCATGTTGGGAAGCTGTGTACTCCACGCCGTGTCTGTGTAACTCCCAAGATACACATAGATCCATTATGAAAACCCCACATGTCATTTTATAGGTTTCACACGCCATGTGGCACTTATATACTACACAAAGTGCTAGCTTCCACTGATTAGGTCCCACACATCGTGTATTCCGAGATACACATAGTGTTCATCGAGATTTTATAGAACACTAGTTCTTCCTCCGTGCGCCATTTTTGATTTTTATTGTTTGATCTGATGATCATTTCACCTCAAAACTAAATATCTAGGGTTTTCTCACCATGTAAACACTGAATATATGGGTTTAGGGTCTCCGATCGACTCCAAAAAACAGTTCCGATCATTTGTTCGAAAGTCACTCAATGAACAATACCTCCTGGAATACATTGATTCGTCTGCATCCACCATCGTCTCACCTCTTATTGGTCACCAAGAGGTTGGATATACAATTATTGATCATTTATATAAGAAATGGAGGCACAATGAACATCCGTTTATACTCCATGAAGAATAACAAGAACATAGAGAACATAGGGGTAAAAAGAAAAATTGAACAATCCAGGGAACGAACCTCGTCCATTATTTGTTTCTAGCTGCAATCCATTCCATAAGAATGAAAAATATTATGATATAACAAAATAATCATCCCAAAACAATACTCGCAATCAAAACCCTCTAACAAGAACGATCAAACCGCGGGTCAACCTATTTGTTGGATGATACATGTTAATCGTTAAAACCAAGAAAGGGGAAATGAAGGAATTGAAATAATGTGTCATACCCAGGGTTTCAATTGTTCACTAAATAAGTATGTTCTCAATGTCATATCTATTAGTAGGATTCATCAATAATGGTTCCCATCGATCTCTGATCCATGATCCTTCAAGAACGATCACGTTCTGCTGTCTTGTTGTCGTCTATCAAGAGGTTCCTCCAAGAATTTTCTCTAGGGCTTCAAGGGATTTTTCTAGGGTTATAAAATCTTACCCTATGTCCTTATAAATATATTTATTAAATATTAACACATATCTATGTCTCCATAAAATCAAAATAAAATAAATCTTTAATTTATTTTTCTCTTTAATCACTCAAGAATTATCTTGCATTGTTGAACTGTGTTAGCTGATGTTAGGCCTCACCTATGGTAAAGTCTCTACTCTAAATGCAACGATGCCATCAGATTTCTGATTCTGGCACCCGTTTAGAAGATATTCCTTTTTTTCATGAAAATCACTCACGCACACTATTTAAAATATTTAATATATTTAAAATATTTTTATTGGATCATCGGGCCTCAAAATCGCACGATATATCAGTTTCTTATTTTAACTAAATTCCATATAATATTTAAAAATAATACATAAAAAATCAAGGACATTACATTTTCACCTAAGTAATTTTCAAATGAACGCCCTTTATTAATGAAAAAGGTTAAAATTTCTAGGACACAATTTATTTATGGGGTAAAATGTAATATCCTGTGATTTTATAAGAACACTATAATGTTCAACACAAAACACTGAAATTAAACAAACTGTGATATAATATTGAAATACTGTTGTATAAACATTCCTTATTTATCCTAGATGTTCAATTAATGTGTATAAATAATATTAAGTACTTATTTAAATATACATAAAAATAATGTAAAAATTTATTGATAAATATTTAGTAAGCACTCAACTTTTAACTATGATATTTTATTTAAAAAAATCGTTCCAAAATGATTTTTACCTTCTTAAGAGAATATATTGTAAATTATTTATGGACCTTTTAGAAATTTTATTTTAAAAAATGATTTTTTTTTTTGAATTCATTATATAATAAATTACTTAGGTTTAAATTTTTGGACTTTTTTCCGAAAAGAATGATTTTCCATTGAATAGTGAACAATGTTTTTTTGGTTAAACTATCATTTCTTTTAAATAATTAAATTAACATAAAAGTTAATCTATTATTTAATATTATTTTATGTAAAATAAATATTATTATTTTTATATTTAATCCAATTAATTTCATTTAAATCATATTTGTAATGTATTTTAATATGTGTTTATTTTTAGGAGTTAAAACCCTTTATTTCTGAAAACAGTTTTAATGTGCATAATGTTTCTCTATTTTAACTAATTAAAATAACCCATGATGAAGAATTATTCAAATGAAAATTTTAATATATATATATATATATTAATATAAATTCAATTAATTATGATTACTTTTCATATAGTCATTCCATGATCATCTTAAGCTTGAAAATGAATTTCTTAGAATGTCATGTTTTTGACATGTTTGTGGGATTAATTTTAAATTAAATTATATCACTTTAAAGAATTTAATTTTATAAAATACTTTCTATAATATTAATAAGAATAATTTATATTATATAATAATTTCAACTTAATTTTTCCAGAAAAATGAATAGTAAAAACATTAAATAAAATTGATATCATGGTAAATATTAAATGGGTAATAGTGAGTAACATTAGAGGTAATGAGGAGAAAATATTTGAAACATGTTTCAATTGAATGGTGGAGGTGTTTATTAGATATATATCTCCTAAATTGAAATACTTTTAAAATTTAAGGCTCTTTTATTGATATTGACTTCCAATTATTTAATAGTTTTCGGTATTTTGAAGAATGTGACTCCTCCTCCCTTATAAAAGTGAACCTAATATCCTATACCTTCTACGCATAAAAAACCAATTGGTAGAATAAATACCTACCCAAATAACATAAATAATTCCCTAAATTCATCCTAAATTCCTTTTCATGATCACAAATATAATCTAGAAAGGCATTATGTATAATCATAAAGAGGAGGTTCGAAGAAGAGGCAACGTTCTAAACAGAGAATCATTGTTTTATTTATTCAAACCCCCCTTCAAATATTACTAAATCCTAAAAATATAACAAATTATTTATCTAAAATATTCTATGAAAATATTATGTTAATTTAATTGCATAGTTCGATCTCTCCTTCTATAAAGTGCGTCACAAAACCATCGCTCATGTGTACGGATGATTACCTCCTTCTGAAATGATGTAATATGTTTTTCATCATTACACCACATAAATATTAATAATGATGGATTTAAGGTGTATATAAGATATTAAATACATAATAATCTTTAATTAAAATTAATATATTATAATCCTTCTTACCTTACCATCCATTAAAAAATGATGATGTCATTTGTGTGTACGATGGACTACCACCTCGCAAATCGATGTGAATCATTTTTTTATTTATAGGTCACATGGATGGTATATGTAAGAATATTTAGATAAATAATATTATATTTTTGATATAATTATTATTATATAAATATATAATAACAATTAACTTCTTTTATTCATGGCCATTGAGAAATAGAAATGTTACTTATGTGTATGTATGGCTTACCATCTCCATGATTGTAACACATTTTATTTTACCTAACCTAGTTTCTTTATTGGTTTTTAATGTATAATTAATGTAAAAAATTATAACTAATATATTATTATTATTCTATAAATGATGGAATAATGACCCCATTGACCGTAGTCAACACAAATATGTCATTTTGAAATTATGAACTCGGAATCCGTAAAAAACCTGATGTGGACATAATTGATTAAGTAATTAAATACATAATTACAATAATTTATGTGAATGATGTAATTTTAAGGGATTACACCTATAAAATGGTTATTAAGAAAAAAGTTATAAGTTTATTATATATGATATTAATGATATACACCACAAATCTTGGACCTAAGGTATGGATTTCTATCTCAAAACATCATTCCGTGAGAGTTATGTTATTGTATAAAACTAAATTATTTTATATGGTTTACATACTACCCATTTAAAAATTTTATAATAAATAATTTAGATTTCATTTTATTTTAAGTTAAAATTATCTTACAAAATTCAAGGGGGTTATGGTTTAAATTTTACCAATGTAGTAAAGGTTTAAGCACCAATCTCTTTTTAATCAAGATTTTTTATGCATTAATTTATAGTAAAGTAACTTATTTGATAATATTATAACAAAACATTTTTATTTTATTATTTTCTAGTTATTTATGAAATTATATAGTAATATTACAATTTTACTCTCTGAGGTACTTAAAATTATTGAGATTTTTTTTAGAAAATCCGACTTCATTTCTCTCTTCAAAAAAATTATTTTACCTTTAATATAATTTTTTTCTAAAAAATTAATTAAATAATGATTTTAATAATTTAAAATGATTTATTTAAGATAAATTTAACCATGTTTTACCTTATTTTTTTTAATGTAATATTCTTGTAATTTTCTAAACGAGTCACTCTTTGACTTTTCTAATAAAATGTCAACTGAATGTTTTTAAATTTTACAAAATGTATAGAATTACATTTTTTACTATATATTATTATTTTTTGAATATTATTTTATAATATTACAAGGATATTTTCAAATAAAATCATTTCAAAATTATTATTTTAATTATAATTTTTCAAAAATTAATTTTTAAAGTGGAAAGGTTATTTTCCCCAAGAATGTTTTTAATATTTTAAAAAATATTTCTATTCATCAATGAAAAAAACCTTAAATGTATTTTAATTCTTATAAAATAAGTATATATGTCTCTAATATATTTTTCTTTCTCACTCACCATTCCATTAATGTTGTAATACTTGCCTTATATTTACTTCCCAATTTCTATCTTAAAGAAACCAGTTTTACATATATTATAATACCAGATTATAGAACACATTTCATTCCAAAGGTAACTATAATGTTATTACTTATGAATTATTTTCATGTGTTCCACACATATTCATGTACATGAAATTAATGACATTGTTCAGCCCAAAATTATATATCCCTCTAATGTATTCGGTATTGCTTTAATCTCATGAGTTGTCATGTGTGGGATTAGGGAGTGAGACTAATACATTATGATAAATTTTCCACCATGTAATGTTTTCATGACAGTTTTCCGAGACTTATGTTTATTTCATATGTTATTTTGTTAGAAATTTCAATGTTTTTTTGATCTTATATTTTCTTTTTCTTTTGTTTTGATGATCTTATGTTACCCTCCTAGTTGATTAATCACGCGCCTTCTCGATTATGATTACATGTTATACCATTGAGTCACATGTTATGTTTACTTTAATTTTTAATTCCCATATTTTGATTTTTAGCTCCACACATTCTATTTATGTATTCCCTAGGTTATTCCATGTAGTTTTAGGATCTCATTATAGAGAAACAAATAAAAATGTTTTATTTTGGACTGAAGTTTATGTATTATTAACCTATTCTTCCAAAAATACTAGGCCTTGTAACATTTAGGATGTAATTAATGGATTTTTATATAAATAAACAAGTAATAATATGCTTACAAGTCTTGGGTTTCTACCAAATTGGCATAATATTATGGAATATGTAATGTACCTAACACTACATCATCAGTTGGTCAAACATATTCTAAATTATACACAAAGGTTTAAGCCTCAACTTTTACCTTGTGATCGTGATGACATCCATCATTTATTCCTATATTCAAAAAAGTTCTCACATAATGACTAATTTATTACAATTAAGACATATTACTCATGACCATTAATTATTTAACTGATCATTTATATGATTATTTTATTTTAATTAATGAGAAAAATTTCCAAACATACCACATTGGAAACACTTCCTATATTTTATAATACATTTTACTAGTTTATTTTTACCACAATTATCACAAGATGGAATCTTGATTTTCATAGCTTTGGATTTCCTTAATTGAAGATTTCCATTTTCCTTCAACCTAAACCTCTTTTAATGTTTTTTTTATAGAATCCACATTCATTGATAATATATAATTCTTAATTCTATGAACATCGAAAAAAATCTCATAAACATTAAATTCATGATATGCTAATACCCTTTCATTTCTTGTATTCAACATTGTTTAAAACAAGATAATTTTACTAAAAATATCAGAAAAAATGTTTATTTTACCTTTCTAAATTGATGAAGTTTACTTCATACATAGACACAAATTTTTATCCTTATTTTAGAATACCAATAAAGTTTTTTCCATCCTATGTTGAATAAATAATGGAAAATATTTCCCAATTTAAATATCCTTAAATCAATATCATTATAAGGCATTAATATCATATATTTATATGATATTATTATCCATTTACCACATATTATAAATTTCAAATAGAAAATAATATATAATAATAGTTAAATTTTTAATGTTCCAAACAAACCATGAATCCTAATATCTTCTCTAACCATTTTCACATCCTTCATCTATCACAAGTTCATACGATCCACTGAATACTAGAGGGTGTCACTTCATGAAATAATCTATAATGGAAATGATTATGTGTGGTGAATTTGGATTCTCTCCCATATGGAAAACACCATACATTATATTTCATGTCAATAGATACATAAAAAGTAAATTTATGTATTCCAATGACAACAATTCCATGTTTCTAATTTAGAAGAATATTGTCCTTTGGGTTCCTTACTACTTCATAATCCTCTTTTCCTATATGGAAATTCATATTGAAAAGAAATAATTTTGATAAAGAAAAATGGTAATATAAAATGATATATCATTATGGTAATAAATTATAATCTCTCAATGTAACATACACTATTCTGGCCTATAAAATTATTGACACCTTTCTCAGATACCAACTACAAGGACCTGATCATTATTCAACACATAATTTCATTTTTAAAAAAGAATTATGTTTATTAAATTCATAAATATATTATTATATTTGTAGTTTTATGAAATAATTTCATAAATATAATGTAAAAAATCCATGAATTCAATATTAGAAATATCATCTTAGAATACATTCTATCCATAATAAAAAAACCTTAAAATAAAAAATGTTTTATTTTCATGTAAAATTTTCATAATTTTCAACACGACTGCATCATTTCACTGAATTATCCTTAAACCCTATAAAAAACTATAAAACATTGTATGACATAAAAATATTAATAAGGGATATATATAAAAAGTACTAATCAAACTTTTTATTCCATTTCAAAACCAAGAGATTGAAAAATATATTTTATATTTAACATATTAAAATTTGATCTCAAATAATCGTTCACTTACACATGAAATCACTTGTGCTTCCCAATTGTTTTCATAAAACACATTATATAAAATAATAGAGGAAAAACCATAATCATGATGGTTTATTATAAAACATGATAAACCTCAATAAATAAATTCTTAAAATGATAACTTATTTCTCTAAAAGTGTATAATCATTCATAAAAAAATATTATTATGTTACCTTGGGAAATAAATATATTTCCAATAAAACTCATTTATAATCATAGTAATGTCATATTGGGGTCTTGGTACATAGTATTCATATAATCCTTACAACAAACCTGAAAATAACCCTTACAAATGGAATAACCTACATGGTTAATTCCAACATAATTATCTAGAGAACATAGTCATTACCAAATGATTCAGAGAGCTACATCGATATCACACATCATCAAAAACAATTTCCCTAGGCCATAAAATTCACGAAACACAAATAATCTTACATTTTATTCATGAGACTAATAAAAATATCATTTTCAACCCATAAGTAAAACATATTTTGATATTGATATATCCATTTTATTTAAAAACCAATTTTCAAAAGTAAATATATTGGACAAAAGGAAGGAAAGTTATTATTTTACGAAAAAATGGAATCTTGTAATCAAATTCTAATATATAATAATGTTTTTGGCCTTATAATAAAATGTTGACTTCATATTTTCTAAAATAGGGTATTCTTTTTTTTCTTTTTGTAACGAATTTCAAAATGTTCTGTATAAAATAAAGAAAAAGATTCCTTTCGATTTTTCTTTAAAAATAAAAAGTGAAATAAATATTTTTTTTAAAATTAATTTCTTTCCATAAAAATAAATCCATAAAATAAATTTAATAATATATATAAGGAAGAAATAGGTTTAAAAATAAATATTTAAAACAAATTAGAAGAGACTTTATGATAATGTGTCCCTTATATCGAGTCCAACTTTTCACATACGTTCATTATCCTCCTAGATAATAAGCATATGATAATTATTAATTTGATTAATAAAAATTATAATATTTATTAATTGTTTCATTTCCATTATATCCATGTTATACTTAATTACATAATTGTTTAAGTTTATATTAAATGTTTTGAATATGTTTTATTCCTAAGTTAAGAATAAAATTGGAATGTTTACTTTGGTCAAAAGGATCATGATTATATAATTTATATGATCACAATAAAGTAATAATTATATTTTTTATTATATTAATTATAATTTTATTACCATATATATAATACAGTTTTGAAATATAAATTATGTTACAATCATTGAGATGATAGGTCGTATGTACTAATGAGTAACATTTCTATTTTTAGAAGAACATTAGGGTAAGAAATTAAGTATTATATTATCTTTATAGAATTATTATTATATAATAAATATAATGTTATATCATTAAATACACTTATATAAATAATCCTTATGAGGTGCATATGAAAAATGATTCAGATCGCTTTGTGGAGGTGGTAGTACAAATGTACGCATAAAGGACATTGTCATTTTTCAATGGATTTAAAGGTAAAATAATTGATGATAAATTATAGTTAAATATTTAAAATTATTTCATGAATATCATATATATAAATTAAACTAATTATTATTACTATATGTGAGATGTGTTGATGGAAAACGAATTACATCAGTTCGTGCGGATGTAGTCCACTGCACACATGAATGATGGTTTCAATTCCCATTAGATGGTAGAGGAGGTGGATAATGGTTATGTAATTAACAATATAATATATAGATATATGGTAGATACTTATTATAATAAATTTTAATGGTTATTATTGGTTTTATATAGATAAATGAACTAATAAAATAAAAACACTTAATTAGTTTAAATAACTCTTTTGCGGACAACAACCATAGGTTTACAACTTTGGTCCCCGAAGGTAGAATTTATTTTCAATCTATGGCCTATAAAAAGTGGTTAAGGATTTTAGGAAGGGATTTGGGTTGGTATTTTATGAGTTATAATATTCTACATGTGTTTGGAAAAGAGAATAGGGGTGTCCTTTTTTAAGCAGGGGAGATGAAATACTTGGAATTTTTCAAATTATTTAAATTTATTAATTCATTACTCATTCCAAATGTATCCAAAAATGGAATATATTAAAATATAATATGATATAGTATTTATATAATGAAAATGAATAGAATTTATAAAAGTTTTAAAGTCATTTTAAACCATATCTTTTAGTTTTTTTCCTTTTAACAAATTATAACTCAACTACCATTTCCTAGCAAAGAAACAATTCAAAATGACAAAAAATGGAATTGGATTCATTAAAAAATTAAATTATGGTTTAAAATATGAATTCCATTTTATCAAATTCAATTTATTTTAGTTTTTGAAATAAAATTTAAAATAAATCTGTATAATATGATGTAAAGTATTTTTCATAAAAAAATGTCTTCTTTTGTATAAAATGATTCTATATGAAAATCAATCATAGATTTCATTCTAATGATATTAATTGTATTATTATAATATTAATGAAATAAAATTCTCTATCAATATTTGAAAATATATATCTTTGTTAATTCATTAAAAAAATTAATTTTTGATAAAAATATGTACTTCATACAATTCACCCAAAAACAAATGTTTCCATAAAATTCATAAAAAAAATAAAATAAAAACATGAATTTATGATATCAAAAATGATAACATTTATTTAAAATTTATCTTTTTTAAATATTAAATTATTATTATATATAAAAATATATAATACATATAATCTATTTTAGATAAAATAAAATTATTCCCTTCATGGAAAAAATACATAATATTCATATAATGAATAAAACACTATAAAATCTAATTCATGAATAGTAATAGAGGAAAAAAATTATTTACCATTAACATTAACTAGGTTGTTATAAATACAACTATTATAAATTGTGGGCACTTAAAATATCTACATCAAGAAAATTTGGTTAATTTATTGTTTATTTAATTTCTTCTATGTTATACAATTCAAGTTATTGTTCATTTTTTGTTCTATAATAAAAAAGGATTTTGGGGTTTATCTATAGGTTGTGTTTCCGCCTTTAAAGGATTGTTCTCTGTGTCTTATTGTTGATAAATCATAACCTTGTCTATTTTGGGTTCAAAATTTTTTAGTTCACCCAATGAAGAACCTACCATACATAAAAAAATAGAATTTTTTTTATAAAATAATATTAAATAAAATATTGGAATATAAATAAATAAATAAATATTTTTATAATATAAATAGTTTTTATAAAAGACAAGCACTAAAAATTGAAGTGATCCCCAAAAATAGTGTGAAAAATTAAATTATACTTATATGGAATGTTATATTAAATATGATTTTTGAGATTATAAAAAAGATATATAAGACTCTATGTCATATATCTAGGATGATCTGTGGTTTTAGAGTGTGAATTTTTAATAATCATTTATAAAAATATAAAATAGGGGCTATTTTGAATGATGATCTAAAAAAACAATGAAACAAAAAATATTTAATTAAAACAAATTTTTAAAAAGGATCAGTATTCAAGAGAGATGCTGGAATGATATAATAATAGTATTTATATTCTTATTATAAAGGTTAATTTTTCTCAAAATTTAAATAGGTTTTATGTAATTATTCTATACAATTTTACCTGAATCCTAATTACCACATGTCCCTTCGAAATAAATAATATTGTTGTGTTCCTTGATGGAACTATTTTATAGCCATTGTTAAAAATTATGTGATTTTTAGGGACTATAAAATTATATTATTACATTATATTCTGGATAAAATTATGTCTAACTTTTTTTTTATCATTATAACACATGATTCCCCACTCAAAAAAAACTAATTGGTTAAATTGGTCTGGTTAAAATCATTCAGTGAATAAAAAAATGATTCAATTTAAAATTATAATTAGATAAAAACCCATTAGATGTTAAAAAACTAAAATTACTATAATTAAATATCCAATTATGTGTTGTGACTAACACTCTATGTGCATAACTCCCTTTTAGTGATCACTGTTTAGAATACCATAAAGGGAAGAAGTTGGCTAGAGTGGAACTCCACCTTCATCCGTGATCTCACTATGCAAATTGGTAGCTATAAAAGTTATATTATGATTATATGAACCAAATAACTCTATGAAATTATGTTACTTAATCTCTTTGGATAATCATACAAATGATTCACCAAAGGTTCTAATTTATTGTAAATGGGAAATAATTTTTTTTGCACACAAATTTCACAATACCACTTGTTTATAAAATTTAGATAAGTAAATCCACATACCATCCAAATCCCTTTTTCTTGTTTTCAAAATACCTTTTTTTGGATGAGTGGGAATGTCAAAAAAACCAGATATCAATTTGAAACATCACGCACATAAATAATTTCACAGCAAACCAGATAACGAAATCCACATTCAAATTTTAAAATTCAAATTCAAACATTGAAACCACAAAAGTGCGGGCAAGAGAGCTACCCAAGGAACCATCCATCGAGGAGAAACCTCACCACCATCATTACCAAACATTCCTCTCATATCATCACTATAACTGTTTCCACATCTTCACATCTCCATAGACATCATCCTCATCGGTTCATCACCACCGACCTCTTCTCCAAAACCACCAGCTACACATTGTGGTAGTCATCTCGTCGAGCCCCCATATCATGACAAGCATAAACACAAATCCAACACAATATCATCATCACCGATCAACACTGTACTATAATATCGAAACACCTTAAGAACATCAAGTCGTCATCCCCTATCATGAGACCACATTCCAAGGACAAAATGTATCAACTTGACTAATATCTTAACTCCTGGAACACCAATAACCACACGAATAACCCCTCAAAAATCTTACATAACAACCAGCTTGCTAGACTGACCTGAGGAAGAGAGGTGATACCTCAAGATATATTAGATTATGGTAATCATAGAGTCTTAACATGGAGTAATGATCTTCATCCTACCAACTACATAGGCTGCAACATGACCATTATGTTAACATATAAATTCAACCCTTAAACAACCATTTTGTGTTGTGCCCATCTTTATCATACTCTAGACACCACCTAATAGATATTCTAACACCTAATAAGTCTCCATTACTACATTAACTTAATTCTCATACCACAATGGTCTACCCACATGTGTCTCATAGCCTGACCCCCAAGGAAACAGCATAATCCATACCAACTCCGAATAACTCTATATTAAACCCTTATATGTTCCTTTAAATGATACCCATTGTAGAGTTATCAGCCTTGGAGTATTACCAAATCCCAAAAACCAATCCCCAATCCACTTAAAATACTCTAAATAGGCTCATTTATTCAATATAGACTTGATTTAATTGAATTTAAATAAAACAAACCTTTAAATAGAACATGAATTATAATATTATTCATTTTTATCCCCTTATTTAATATAAATAATAATTTTTTATTAGGTGACTTTTTAATTAATCAACATATAGTATACTTATGTAATGACCAGTTTCGAAAAAATAACAATAAATTAACATCTCATCTTTTTCATCAACTAGTAATGTATTGCACAACATCTTCTCAAGTTTTATGTAATTGGACCAACAAATTTCTCCTACATAATTCAAAATTGATTTAATAACAACATGGATTGGAAATATAATCAACATACCTCAATAATGATAAATTCCATCACCCTATGAATATCAAGCTAGATATAAAATAATGATATAGGGAATATTTCTCAAAACATATCCCCATCATAAGTAAATACCATATACCCTTCTTCAAGGATGATCAATTTTTAAATGAACTTCATGAATATATTTAATAAATATCATTAATTAAATGATGTAAATTAGGTAAGATCATTCCATAATAGAAATTTATCTTTTTTATGTACTTCTTTAACAACAAAAATATTTTCCAATGAATGTACCTCCTTCAATTAATTTCATAGTAAAAAACAATAGTATATAAGAATAAATAGGTTTTTTCATTGAACATTTGTGAGATAAACTTGGTCATGATTTTTTCAAAACCAAGAAACTCCTTTATTTTATGACTTATCTTTCTATGAAATCATATTTCCTTCTCTTATAAATTTCTAGACATAAATCACTTTGTTTAGTATGGTCTCCTTGCTTCATTTAATTATCTACACGGATGATAATTCAATATTTATCTTTGTCATCAGATTATATGTATACCTAATGTATTTATTTCATTTATTTAACTAAACCTTTTGTGAAATAATTAATTTCAAGCATACTGTTAGATTATTTCCAACTTAGTTTCACCTTCTAGAAAGCTTCTCCATAATTATTAAGTATCCTCTTTTTGGAAAATTCTCAAGAAATAAAAATTAATATTCATTATCATTGATGTATTTAAAAACAACAATCCTTTTTTATTCTATTGATCCTCTAATTTTTCCTCTTAGATTTCCTACATCAACAATAATTTTATTTACAATGATTAATGATGTGACATTTTTTTCAAAATTAAAGCAGTTTTTCATGGTGGAGCATTCTTCTCATCATTCTCTGAGGTGTTTTCTCAACACATTATTTTGGTAAACACTCTAAGGTGAAATTATCTTCTTGAATTATTCTTTATTTCAACCTCATCTTTTATCATATTTTTTCTTCCATATAATTTTAATATTTCTTTTTTGCTTGAAACTATTTTTGATTTTCATAATGACCACTTCTATTTCAATATCCTTATAAATTCACCATGATTTAAAACCAATTCATGATGGGTATATTCCATCAAATCATTTGGGTGCTTCACCTCAACTTAGTTGAATTTCTCTTCACTTTAGATCTACTCCCTAATATTTAAACATTTTTTTTAAAATCCTATTATGTTAAAAATATTCAGGATAATATTAATGCCTATTATAACTCCATCAATGAAAAAAAATATTTATTGATTTAATTTAATTATATTATATATAGCTTTATCACCATTCCATTTTTATCCAAAAACTATTATTTTATGTATCTTCTTTGGATCCAATTTATCTACTCATTCTCACATCCATTGTTTATAAAGATTTATATTTCTCACCAATTTTATCAATCCATATTTTTCAAAAAAAATCATTACAACCAAAATCATTATGTTAATCATATTTAGTATAAAAAATATTCTAGAAATAATGTTACCACTATTTTCATTGAGACTATTTTATATGTATCTCTAGACTATTTCAAGATATTCTTTTAAATTAAATGTTTTATTTTAAGATAAAGTATTTGATAAGGTTTTTTATTGGTATCACTTCTTTTCTTAGCATCATGGGAAGAATTGACTTGTACTACTTCTAAATTTCTCAATTTTAATTCATGCTAAAGAAATTTCAAATTATGATTGTTCTAATCATTGACCGATTTCAATAATTCTTTATATTCTATTTCATTCACTCAATTTCATTGTCGTGCATATTTCTCATTTATTTTAACGAATTTCCATGCACCATTATCAGTTTAAACTTGATCTCTAATTAATAATTCTTGACACCAATATGTTATTTCATAACATTGTTTACTTCCTAAAATAAATTACAAATTACAAATTTGAAATAAAATGGATTTTTTTTTCTACCTTAGTCATGGAATTTTTTAATTTATTAAATAATAAAATTTTCTCGCTAGTCTAATCTTATTTGACAAGTTTGTATCACTTTAGCAATATCTCAACAAATTATTCTCTAAATAGTCTATCTTAATATCTCTTTTTTATCTTCTATAAGTCCATTTATAATCATCAATAAGAAAAAAAAAACCATAAGATTTATTTTTCCAAGAAGTACATTATTTTTTAGTAAAAATTACAATGTGATTTCATAGGAATATAATAATCATAGACTAAACTAGATTCTTCATGAGGTTAATTATCAATAGATATGATGAAAATTTATCCATTTTGATTATCATAATATTATGGGGAATCCCCTTTACCCTTCTTCACAAAATCATATCCTCTCACTTCATCTTATTCTTTAAGGTTTAAATAGAAACGTATATATTTTCATCAAAAGGGAAGTCACAAATTTCATCAGATATTCATTTCATATATGATAGACAAATAAAATTAAAATTCAATAGATCCTATCAAATGTTGGACTTCTAATTTGATAATAATTGAGCATCTAGTGAACTAGTGAATCCCCGCTATGTGGGGGTTAATTTATGTGTCTAATGTTTTTTCAAATTGTTTTCAATTATTTTTATTCAAATTTTTTCTCTAGTTAGGATGAATGGAATTGATTAATGATACCAACACAGTCAATCTATATATAAAATTGTAAATGATAGATGACAGAAATACAAGTTTCTTTCACAAGGTTTACCCCTAATATGGAGGAAACATCATTTCTGTGTTTGGTGAAACTCAGATACATAGAAATAATTTATATTAAGAGGTTAATACGATTGGGAAGGAATCATCCTTAACCTGAATAAATATTTATAAATAATTTTTTTCTATACCAAATATATCATTATTCTAAATTCATTCAGTTTATAATGGATGCTCAATAATTCTTATTTAATATTAACATCAACAATACTCTACACTACTATTGAAATAAAAATATATCTTCATCCTCACAAAATAACATTTTAAGATAGAAAATATCACAAAAAAATTATTTCAGTCTTTCCCACTCACTAGAAGAACCATATTATTTCATTATAATTATCAATGTACATGTAAATTTGGATCCTCTCGGTTGTATTCTTCTTTAATCAATTAAAAAATACTCTATAAATAAAATAATAAATAAATAAATGTAATTAAACTTCTCTATAATATTTTTTCGTTCTTAGACACTCAACCTATTCAAAAGTAGTAGGTCGATGTCTTAGTATTTGCATATTTTTTATTCAATAATCATCGATGCATAGAAAATTCATAATATAACTATGTTAACGTATATCCCACACAAACTTGTATATTTGAATCATATTATACTTATAAACTCATATTTTATCACATTTATACTTTTCAATATTATAACTCTATATAAATTGTAATTACACTCTTCAAATTTGAAATTAGTCAAATTATAATATGTGAAAACAAGTAAATTTGATCGTTATTAATGGGTTCAACATCTTCTCAAATGAATCTATATTTTTTAAAATTCTTTATTTATTTAAAATGAGAAAGTTAGAAATTTCATACACATAATGGGGGCCTGTAATTGTGGAGCCTAAGTGAATCAACTACTGAAAAACACATATAGATTTCAGGGAGAGATTCAATGCAAATAAAAAATAGGGTGACTTATGAGACCTTCCAAAGGAATAAATTTAATCGATAACCATATTATAATTTCTAATCATATTGAGAAAGATTGTATATTTTTCAAAAATAAAAATGCATCATTATATGAAGTATGAAATGAGACTGTGGGATAACATTGGAGATGAATGGAAATAATCCACAAGGGATTAGTCAACTTAAAAAAATGGAAAGTAAGAGGCCTCTATGAAAACAAAAACAAATTCAAAACAAAAAATACTTGGATTACACCATATTTGAAGATATCTTACCATCCTAAGTCCTAATAGTTGATGTAATGAAAAGTATGAATTCCCTGGACTGATTGTGAAGTAAGTAACCCCCCTTCAATTTTCATATTTCCATGTAACCCATCGGTGTTCAGATTGATTCCCATGACTAATGGTGAACATTTTACCAAATTAAAAAGTTATTAGGGCTTGTAATTTGGTTAAATATGTTGATACTACCACTTCATGGTTTTCAAAATTCCCATGGTCCCAGTATCAACTAAAGTAAAGACTAATTCCCAATAATAGGCTTAGATACATATAAAATCCATTACAGTTTGGGTGGAAAATACAACATGTATAATTTAATTTTTTTAAGATGATGATGCCCAGGTCAAAGGCCAAGACACAAAATATAATAATAAATAGGTCTAGTATTACAAAAATCTAAACGACGAAAGATTTTTACAATCATTATCATGAAAAGGGAGAAGATCCTCAGGAAGGTCAACCGGCCATGTAATGACCTTGTTAACATCCATATTAGCAAGGTCGTCTGCCACCTTGTTTGCTTCACGGAAGGAATGAGTGACAATATTACTGATCTCCTTGAGCGATTGAAGACAACTCATCCAATGAGTTGTGGGAGGCCAAGTAAGTTGCACCACTCCATTCCAAATGGCCTTGAAAATAATGGTTGAATCCATTTTAATTAAAATATTATTCTAGACCTATTTTTTAGTGAAGGAAATAGAATGAATCACACTCATCATTTCAGGTTCCAGGGACAAAGCAATACCACAACTGCCATAGAAGCAACCAAGGAATTTCCCAAGGTGATCTCTAAAAATAGCACCACAGCCCGAGGGACCCGAATTTCCCATAGAGGTTCTATAGACATTCATTTTAATCCATCCAGGTATCGATCATTGGTAGAAAACTTCAAAATTATACCTAGGTTGATGATAGATACCGTCAAACCTATGACGATGAAGAATATCAAAGTCTTCAATAGAGTGGTCACATCAAGCCTTCTGAATCAAGGAAGATTCCTGAATAACAATAAGCATCTGCATCCAACCTACATTTAAGTTGAATGAGGAATTGTTATGAATGAGAGCATTTTCTCGATACCAGATCACACGGAGGAGCTCCTCCATAACATCAAGGAAAATATTAGTGATTTACGGGGAGGCTTCAATATTCACACAGGTCTTTAGATGTAAGGTGAGAGAGTCAATAAAAATCCATCTGCATTCAAATATGTCAAGAATATATTTCCAAAGGGCAGAAGTTGTAGCACAAGAAAGAAAAATATGATTAGTATCTTCCCTATGTTGGTTACATAGGTTACATTTAGAGCAATGATGAATCCCAAAAGCATGAAGGAAAACATTAGTGGGGACTTTGTTGTGAGAAGTGTGCCAAACAAGAGTAAGCCTCGAAGGAATAATCCAAGTCTTATCAAACGATTTTATCTGGCTGAAATTGCTACCCAAATTTTGAAAATTGTGATTATAAAAAATCATGGAGTTAAGAACATCATTATTAGAAGGTTCCCAAATAAGGAACTCATCAAAGTTGGAGAAGGAATAATTATAAATGATATGCATTAATTTATCAGGAATTTTAGAGATCTGAGAATTTAACACCTCCCTGATAGTATAATTAGTTTTCTCAGGTAAATTATTAGAAGTAATCATAGAGATTAAATAGGTACCAGTCCAATTGTCTAGCTAAAAATTCATGGAAGATTTATTTCTAACCATCCATATCGAATTGATCATAATTTTGGAAAATTTATTTCTAATACAAGACCAAATATAAAATATAGCTCAATGTACCCTTATTTAGCTTATCAAGGAATCACATATTTAGGGAAAAAATGGCTGGTGAATCATTATGAAGGAGGTTCCAAGTTAATCTGGATTTTAAGGATTCATTGAAAAGATTAATGTTCTTAATGCTAAGGCCAACTTTTTTCAGAAGATGACAACATGTAATCCAGGGGATGGTCACATGTTTTTGATCCAGCATGCTTCCAGACCAAACAAAATTTTTAATATAAAGATTTTTTTTGACGAGACTGTAATGGCCCAGACCCTCATGGCCCATTACTTTTCCAAAAGTGAGGTTCCACCAAAACAGTGGCACCATGACGGTGGCACCATGTCCTCTTCGTTCTTTTCTAGTTACCGACCTTTCCGCTCCCACAGTAATTAATTATTTTACCCATATTAAAGCCCATAATTAATACCTAAAAATCCTGAGAAATGTCCCCGATCGGGGATACAAAATATCCACTTAATATTATCTTGTGTAACTGCCCAAACCACGTGGGAAACCATGATCCGATTTTCAAGGCGTTCAAAATCCCCATATCCCGTAACAATAAGATTTTATCTATATATCATAGAGGAAGTTCTTATTTATCTTCTTCCTTTTTGCCAACTCCTATCCTTCTCCCTGGTGTACCTCCGCTCGAGTCGTCTGCACGACCTTGGAGTTCCCAACATCCCTCCCCTGCAAATCGCGCATCCCATGTTCTTGGCGCGTGGAGAAAAACGTCGATACTTGATCATTAAAGTAGGGATTTTCTCATTCGTCTCTCCTTTATGTGCATCATGCGGGGTGGGTATGCTTTTGTCTCTGTGGAAATTGATGAAACCAAACTTAATGAAGATAATAAACGGACCTATAAAGAAAAAAGGTGGGGGTGTGATCGATGTTTTGTTGTACTATTTTTTTGTTGATATGTGTTGTGAATTACACAGGCCTATGCTCCCTGAAAATCGTGGCTGTTGGTGGTCTTTATCTGTGCACTAATGAACCTCGGTGCTCCTGGGTGTTTAAATAAACCTAACATGGAATTGGTTAATTACGTATACTCAGTTAAATAAATTGAAAGCACCAGGATCAACCCTTTTCTGTGATAACTCCGGTTAAAGCCCAGTGGAATTGAAACCATAGAGTGTGTTAAATATTTTAAATCTGAAAATACCTGTAGGGGACTGCCTTGTGTTGGTGGTAGTGTTTTGTTTGTTTTCTCTCACGGGCCGATTGCGAGTGACTTTATAGTTTTCTTAGATGGGGGCTTAGATTGCTGGGGTGATATGGGTGGTGATGGGATCCCCTGTTGTTATACTTTCTCTGGTTGTGAATATGAGGCTTTGTGGTTCCTCTTCTTGACACGAATTCAGGTGGGATCCTCTATTGTTGAGAAACCATTGGCTCCTAGATTTTGGGGACCTGGGGATATGTCTCAGGGTTTGTTTTGTTTCTAGTACTTCGAGGGATCTCACTTGATCCCTAGTTGTTGTGATGTTACAAGAGAACTGGGTGTGAATGCTTAAATTACCTGATGGTTTTCCTTCCGGCTTTATTGTTGTTTCTTCTGTGATTGTGCCTGTTATTTTCCTAGTAGTGAAGGTAATAACTCATACTGAATTGTTATGAAATGATAACTTGAATAGGGAAACGAGGAACTGTTTGTTGTGTGCCCGTTTTCTGAGGCAGCAGTGCTTGGGAACCTTCTTATATCTATTGAGGAGCCATAGGTTGGGCTATGTGTTGATATATATATGTGTAACTGTATGTTTTGTGTTTAGTCTCACCCCACCCGCGTTGGGAACTTAGTATCGGACACCCCATTTAATGGGGAAGGGTGTTTCCCCCTAGTTACTCTCCTTCCTGCTCCCTCTTCCCTCAGCTGTGATGGCTGGAGGTGACCTTACACCCAAGATTAATCGGGTAGTTTTTGATTGGTGTGTTGTTATCCCATGACTCTTCGGGAAGGTTGTTTTCCCAAAAATCTTCGGGATGAGGCCCAGGTGTTTTTGGGTGGGGGTTCTGGTTATGGTTGTTTTTTCAGGTGTCTTCAGGATGAGGCCCAGGTGTGTGCAGGCAGGGATGGATGGTTGCGAGGCCCAGGTGTGGGCGGGTAGGGATGTGGATGGTTGTGAGGCCCAGGTGTGTGTAGGAAGGGATGTGGATGTTTGTGAGCCCCAGGTGTATGTGGGCAGGAAGAGCGTGGTAGTGTCAGGACATTTTCCATTAGGGATGAGCAGCTAGCTAGAGAGGGAAATGGTGGTGCAGGGTACCCAAATGTTTTGTTCTTACTTTTACCTTATTGCTTGTGTTATTTGGTGAATGTGGCCGATGAGGTGGGATGGATAGATTCCTTGATAGATGTTGGTTCTTCTGATTCTCAAAGGAGTTTAGGACGTCTCCCCACTTGTGCAGGATAGCTTTAAATTTTCCTACATAGTATACTTTGTATGCTCACCCTACATTTACTTTCAGGTTTCCATGATGGATTCAGAGGCCGTGCAGGACCTTACTTGTCTGGATGTTGGAGTTGTTGTTGGTCGCTGTTGGATTCTTCTTAGCCTTGTTCCTTTCCTGTTGGTTATTGTACTTTGGAGTCCTTGCACTTTGTTTAGTTTTATTATTAAAACATGCATGTAGTTTGGTTTCTACCTTGAGTTTTTCTATACTTGGTGGTGTTTGGCGTTGACTCATTCTTTCTCCCAATCTTGGTTAACAAAAAAATGATAATGCCTCCCATATTGTGAAAATGTTATACCCTTGGTGCTAGTTGCCACTCCGGGGTCTACTAGAGGTGGGACTCGAGGGTCATTATCTCTCCTTCAACTTAAATAAGGAAGGGCTTGGAAATCTGTTGTCCCTTCCCTCCTTTCGGTGAATGCGGGTCGTGACAGAATGGTATCAGAACAAAGGTTGAGGGATAGGATGGAGTTTGAAGTTAGGCACGGTGAGGATTGCATGGGATGATAGGGAAACAATGTTAGGTGATCTTGGTTCGTGAAATAGACAAGGGAGGACCGGCTAGGACACAGGATTTTAGGGCCCTCCGTGATCCGATGCAAGGACTCTAAGCCTATCAAATGACCAAGTGAGACTACATTTCTTGCAGGGTAGAGACCATATGGAAGGTACATGCATCATATTGATTGTGTTTTAATTGATTTGGGGCACCTTGGGGAGAAAGATTTAATAATAATATTAATAATAATAATTCCCTTGCTACTCAGGCTTAGGAATTATTTGTTTACCTTGCAGTTATGGCACTCATACGTTATCCATGAGCGACTCGGGAGGTTTAGGCCCAATGGATCGAGGTAGTTGACCAGTAGAGGATTGACCGAGATGAGGAGGATGACATTTGGCAGAGGACTCTGCGATTCTTCCAACGACAAACCCTCTAGGAGTACGAGGGCAGCATTTCTGACTCAGTAATGGAGGGATGGCTCGAGGAGCTAGCCATCACCTTCTCTTTGATCTGTGATCCGAGGGAGTACTGAGTTCCGTTGGCCGTCAGTCAGCAGAGAGGAGCAGCACGTCAGTGGTGGACGCTTGTCCTGGGAGAGAAGACAGAGGCAGAGGTTTCTTGGTCTAGTTTCGAGAAGGAATTTCATGAGTAGATCCTATCCTCTATGGTGAATGATGAGAAGAGACAGGAGTTTCTCTCCCTTCACCAGGGAAGCATGTCAGTGAGAGAGCTGGGGATCAAGTTCAAAGATCTCTTGCGCTTTGCCCCGAATCTCTTTCTAGATGAGGAGTCTCGGGAAAGACGGTTAGAGGAGGCACTCCATCCTTCTCTTCAGTACATTGTCACTCCCTTCACTCTTCTAACGTACCTAGAAGTATAGAAGAAGGCTGAGATAGTAGAGAGGATGCACTCGAAGAGAGGCACACCACGAGAAGGGAACCGGCTGAGTTCATCAAAGTGGAAGGCGGTCAGTAGCAGGTCTCCAGTGACAGGGCCCTCCAGGTTTCGACAAGCAGGGTTTAGGCCTCATCAGTTCTAGTCCCAAGCTTCTGGTTCTTTCCCCTTTTCCATAGGTCCAGGACCGTAGTGTTTCTCTTGTGGAGTTTTCGGGTACGTCCAGAGCAGGTGTTCGACTCAAGCTCAATGTGGTGAAGGTGGGTAGTTTCAGCACCCACCTCAGCATCATTCGTTTCCAGTGAGGCCTTTCCAGTAGCAGCAGCAGGCCCCTGGCCCTCCGAGGGATGACCTTGAGGGAGGATACCGACACCATGATGCTCCTCATGGAGCTCGACCAGGGCATGGTCGGGGAGGTGGTCAACAGCAGCGAGGCAGAGGAGCTGGGCGTGGACAGTTACATGCCGCATAGTTAGTAGCTCCAGCAGGACCAGAGGTCATTTGAGGTATGATCAGTTTATTTAGCACTCTTGTTTCTGCCTTGTTTGATTCAGGAGCTTCGCACTCCTTTGTTACACCCGATTTAGCCCATGCTCTGGGTCTGGATGCCAAGAGACTTTTTGTGCCTCTAGTGTTGAGAACACCAGTTGGGGTTCAGACCAGCATATCTTAATTTTTTCCAGGGATGTAGACTGATTTTGGGACCACATCAGTCCATTGGAGACCTTCTTTCATTATAGATGCAGCAATACGATGTCATTCCTAGAATCGATTGGTTATTCTCCATGCATGGCATCATCGACTGCTATCGGAGAAGGATCGAATTCTCCAACAAGGATGGATGGCGTGTGGATTTTTTTGGGGAGCGGAGTTATCAGGTGGGGAGTTGACACGTGGAGCCACTCCTTTCTATGTTGGACGGGGTGTCAGTGGAGTCGGCGGACTTAGGAATGATGGATGTCCCAGAGGTCGTGAGAGAATTCCCTGACATCTTTCCCGATGAGGTTGTGACTCTACCCCCTCAACGTGACGTTGAGTTTGGGATAGACTTACAGCCTGGTGCCCACCCGATCTCGATGGATTTTTATCGGATGGAACCTTCTGAGTTGCTGGAGTTGCATATTCAGATTGACATCTAATGGAGAAAGGCTTTGTTCAACCCAGCATGTCACCGTGGGGTGCTCCAGTTTTGTTCGTAAAGAAGGAAGATGGTAGTCTAGGACTATGCATAGACTATCGGAGGTTGAATCATGTGATAGTCAAGAATCGTTACCCCCTCCCAAGGATAGACGGCCTTTTCGACTAGTTGAGGGGAGCAGTTTGGTTCTCTAAGATCGATCTGTAGTCTGAATACCACCAGTTGAGAGTGAAGGAAGGTGATATCCTGAAGACGGCATCCAAGTGCAGATATGGCCACTTTGAGTTCTTGTTCATGCCATTTGGTGTTACGAATGCACCAGCTATGTTCATGAACCTCATGAACTCTTTCTTCCAAGAGTTTCTGGACCAGTTCGTTGTGGTGTTCATCGACGACATCCTTACCTACTCAAGATCAGAGGAAGATCATGTTGAGCATCTTAGGGAAGTTTTGGGAGTCCTTCAACACCACCATATTTATGGGAAACTGTCTAAGTGCAAGTTCTTAACACGAGAAGTACATTTCCTTGGACACGTAGTGTCTCAGAAGGTAATAGAAGTAGACCCGTCGAAGGATGAGGTAGTCGTTTCATGGGTAGCACCCAAGAATGTGGAGGAAGTTCGTAGTTTCCTGGGTTTGTAAGGCTATTACTGGAGGTTAGTGCCTGACTTCTCTCGATTTGCGGCTTCGTTGACATCTTTGACTAGGAAGAACCAGCCCTTCGTGTGGAGAGACCAGTGCCAGATAGCTTTTGGCTACCTAAAGGAGAAGCTGGTTAGTGCTGCAATACTCAGATTACCAGAGGAAGGGGTGTTGTTTGAAGTGTTATGTGATTCTTCTGGCCATGGTTTGGGATGTGTATTGATGCAGCAACGAGGAGTGATCTCTTATGGGTCTAGGCAGTTACGTCCTCATGAATGTAACTATACCACCCACGATCTGGAGCTTGCGGTTGTGGTGTTCGCATTGAAGTTGTGGTGGCATTATCTCATCGGAGAGCACTTTTATGTCTTCTCAGATCACAAGAGCTTGCGTTATGTCTTTTCCCAACGGGATCTGAACTTGCGGCAGCAGATATGGGTTGAGTTCCTCCAAGACTATGAATTCAAGATCTCTTATACTGAGGGCAAGGGTAATGTTGTGACTGAGGCCCTGAGCAGGAAATTGCAGAAGGAAGTAGTTCAGGAATCTACAGATGTTTGGAGAGCGATGGAAGAGTTAGCGGCCTTGTATTTAGATGCAAGGGTGGAAGGTGGAAGAGGCTGTCCATTTCAGATGACTGTAGTTTGCTCTTTAGTGGTGTAGGTGTAAGAGTCTCAGTGGGGGGACTCGAATGTGTAAGTGATGCGAGATAGTGTTTATCAGGGAAATGCTCCTGAGGGATGCTCGGAGGATGGTCAGCATCAGATGCTTTCCTGTGGAAGGCTTTTTGTTCCAGAGATGATGTATAAAAGTGTTCTCCGTGAGTTCCATGGCTCAGCTTTAGCAGTACATATTGGGGTATAAAAGATGTACCAAGGACTGAGGGGACAGTTTTGGTGGCTCGGGGTAAAGGGGGCAGTGGTAGAGTTTGTGGCTAAGTGCCTAGTGTGTCAGCAAGTGAAGGCTGGACACCATTTTCCTGGAGGGATATTAGAGCCTTTAGATTTTCCTGAGTGGAAGTGGGATGACATCTCGATGGACTTCATTACAGGACTACCCAGGTCTCATGGAGGCTATGATTCCATCTGGGTAGTGGTGGATCGGTTAAAAAAATCAGCACACTTCTTGGAGATTAAGGAGTTGAGCCCGGTGAGTACCTTATCCCAGAAGTACATCGATGAGGTGGTGCGGTTGCATGGGATTCCAAGATCTATTGTCTCCGATCGAGACACGCAGTTTACCTCACGAGTCTATAGGGTATTACAGCACACCTTTGGCTCCCATCTACGCCTTAGAACTGCTTTCCACCCTTAGACAGATGGAAAAACAGAACGAACGATTCAGACGTTGGAAGACAGGCTGCGGGCATGTGTTCTGGATTTTTGGGGGATCATGGGTACGACACTTTCCTCTAGTGCAGTTTGCTTATAACAATAGCTTCCACTCCACTATTGGCATGACACTGTTTGAGGCCCTGTATGGATGGTTGTGTCCTTCACCCATTTGTGGGACAGAGATTGGGGAAGGAGCTGTTCTTGGGCCAGAAGTGGTGCAGGGAACCACTAAAAAGGTTCAGCTCGTGTGTGAGAGGATGAAGGCAGCCAAGGACTGGCAGAAGACTTATGTCGATCGTAGGAGGAGACCCTTGGAGTTCGAGGATGGAAATCATGTGTTCTTGAAGGTTTCCCCTCGACGTGGGCAGCGAAGGTTTGGGAAGCGGACTAAGCTCTCCCCAAGGTTCATTGGACCCTTCAAGGTGTTGGGATGAGTTGGTCAGGTGGCGTATCAGCTGGCATTGCCACCTCAGTTGTAGAAAGTTCACAACATCTTTCACATCTCCCAGCTTCGTCTATATCTACACGAAGACTCCCACGTCATCGATTAGGGAGATTTATATGTCGAAAATGATGAGACCTTCATAGAGCGACCGATCAAGATCAGGGATCGTAAAGAGAAAGTGCTTCATGGACAAACCATCCCCTTGGTTCGTGTATTGTAGAGGCATGGTGGCCTCGAGGAGAGAACTTGGGAGTGGGAGGCCCAGTTACGCGTTCAGTACCCAGAGCTGTTTTGACTTCCTTGTTATTGTTGTTGTTCTGAGTCTTGTTGAGATTTTTACCTTGTGCTTTAATATATGAAATGATTGATTTGATTAGATATTAGATGATTTGTTCCCTGTTCTCTGTGTGTCTGAATATGTGATGATGGGAAAATCTGACTGCTAATCAAGACACATTAATATGGATGCGATTAAACCCGTGCGGGCGAGTCAGTGTCGTCCAAAGCGGATAATATCCTGACATGTAGGAAGGGACTCCCTAACTCAGGTGTTGGACAGTGTGATTCTTGTGCTTGTTGTGAATTTTTGTGTTTGATAACTCTTGGGGGGGTGTTCCTGGATGTAGGGGGTTCTGTTCTAGCTTTCAAACAACTCAGGGGTCTGCCCCTGAGAGGTATCTTTCGAGGTGGTTGTTCGGACCCTCTCTTCTCTTCTAGTTTTTTTGATTCTCGAGGGTGAGAATAGTTTTAGAGCTATCTAATGTAATGGCCCAGACCCTCCTATCCCATTACATTTCCAAAAGTGAGGCTCCACCAAAAAAGTGGAAACATTAGGGTGACACCATGAGGGTGGCACCATGTCCTCTTCATTCTTTTCCAGTTCCCGACCTTTCCTCTCCTGTAGTAATTAATTCTTTTACCCTTATTAAATCCCATAATTAATACCTAAAAATCCTGAGAAATGTCTCTGATGGGGGATATTAAATAACCACTTAATACCATCGTGTGTAACCGTCCAAACCACGTGGGAAACCATGATCTGATTTTAAAGGCATTCAAAATCCCCATATCCCGTAACAACAGGATTTATCTATATATCGTAGAGGAAGTTATTCTTTCTCTTATTACATTAGGCCGACTCCTCTCCTTCTCCCTAGTGCCCATGCGCTCGAGTCTTCTACGCATCCTTGGAGTTCCCAACGTCCCTCCCCAGCAAATCACGCTTCCCTTGTTCTTAGAGCGTGGAGAAAAACGTCGATCCTTGATCAATCAAGTAGTGATTTTATCCTTCGTCTCTCCTTTTTGTGCATCATGCGGGGTGGGTATGCTTTTTTCTGTGCGGAAATTGATGAAACCAAACTTAATGAAGATAATGAACGGACCTCTAAAGAAGAAAGGGGGTGTGATCGATGTTCTGTTGTACTATTTTTTTATGTTGATATATGTTGTGAATTACACGGGCCTATGATCACTGAAAATCATGGTCATTGGTGGTCTTTCTCTATTCACTAATGAAACTTAGTGCTCTTGGATGTTTAAATAAACGTAACATGGAATTGGCTAATTATGTATACTCGGTTAAATAAATTGAAAGCACCAGGATCAACCCTTTTCTATGATAACTCTGGTTAAAGCCTAGTGTAATTGAAACCATGGAGTGTCTTAAATCTCTTAAATCTGAAAATAACTGCAAGGGCCTACCTTGTGTGGGTGGTAGTGGTTTGTTTGTTTTCTTTTACGGGCCAATTTCAGGTGACTTTATGGTTTTCTTGGATGGGGGATTAGATTGCTGGGGTGATATGGGTGGGGATGGGTTCCCCTATTGTTATACTTTCACTGGATGTGAATCTGAGGGTGTGCGGTTGATCTGCTTGACACAAATTCAGGTGGGATCCTCTGTTGTTGAGAAACAATTGGCTCTTGGATTTTGGGGACCTGGGGATATGTCTTGGGGTTTGTTTTGTTTCCATTACTTTGAGGGATCTCACTTGATCCCTAGTTTTTGTGACGTTACAAGAGAACCGGGTGTGAATGCTTGATTTACCTGATGGTTTTTCTTCCTGCTTTATTGTTGTATCTTCTGCGATTGTGCATGTTAGTTGCCCAGTAGTGAAGGGAATAACTCATACTAAACTGTTATGAAATGATAACTTGAATAGGGAAACAAGGAACTATTTGTCGTGTGCCCATTTTCTGAGGCAGCAGTTCTTAGGCACCTTCTTATATCTGTTGAGGATCCATAGGTTGGGTTGTGTGTTGATATATATATGTGTAACTATATGTTTTGTGTTTAGTCACACCCCACCCGCATTTGGAACTTAGTGTCGGACATCCCATTTCATGGGGAAGGGTGTTTCCCCCCTAGTTACTCTCCTTCCTGCTCCCTCTTTCCCCAACTGTGATGGCTGGAGGCGACCTTACATCCAAGATTCCTTGGGTAGGTTTCGATTTTTGTGTTGTTATCATAGGACTCTTCGGGAAGATTGTTTTCCCAAGAATCTTCGGGATGAGGCCTAGGTGTTTTCGGGTGGTGGTTCTGGTTATGGTTGTTTTCCTAAGTGTCTTCGGGATGAGACCCAGGTGTGTGCGGGCAGGGATGTGGATGGTTATGAAACCTAGGTGTGTGCGGCTAGGGATGTGGATGGTTGTGAGGCCCAGGTGTGTGTGGGCAGGAAGAGCGTGGTAGCGTTAGGTTATTTGTCGTTAGGGATGAGCATCTAGCTAAAGGGGGAAATGGTGGTGTGGGGTACCCAAATGTTTTGTTCTTAATTTTACCTTATTGCTTGTGTTATTTGGTGAGTGTGGTCGGTGATGTGGGATGGATAGATTCCTTGATAGATGTTGGTTCTTCTGATTCTCACGGGACTTTAGGACGTCTCCCCACTTGTGCATGAGAGATTTATATTTTCCTACTGAGTATACTTTGTATACTCACCCTACGTTTACTTTCAGGTTTCCAGGAGGGCTTTGGAGGCCGTTCAAGACCTTACTAGTTTGGACGTTGGAGTTGCTTTTGGTCGTTGTTGGATTCTACTTTGCCTTTTTCCTTTCCTATTGGGTATTTTACTTTGGAGTCCTTGCACGTTTTTCAGTTTTATTATTAAAACATGCATGTAGTTTGGTTTTTAACTTGATTTTTTCTATACTTGGTGGTGTTTTGTGTTGACTCATTCTTTCTCCCAATCTTGGTTAACAAAAAAAAGTGTAATGCCTCCCATGTTGTGAACATTTTATACCCTTGGTGCTAGTCACCACTCTGAGGCCTACTGGAGGCGGGACTCGAGGTTCATTATCTATCCTTCAACTTAAAGAAGGAAGGGATTGGCAATCTGCAGTCCCTTCCAACCTTTCAGTGAAGTCAGGTCGTGATAGAGACCAACCGAACATTTTTAGACCATCAAATGCCAAACAATTTTAGAGACAATAGTGGATTTAATGTGACAGATTCATCTAGCAATGGAGAAGGGTTTACCATTCCAAGAGGTTATATGGATGAGGATTTGGTCCACAATGCAAGAAAAAAAACTAGATTTAGGCCGACCCAAAAAATGGAAACTCCAAGGTAAGTGAAGGGAAATTATCCTTCTTTGATATTTAATAGATTGATTATGTAACTTTTTCTCGTAGAGGGAAAATGTTTCCCAAAGAAGACAGAGGATTTTCTCCAGCTAATGTTTGGACCAGAAAATCTTCATAATGGGAAAGGAATTTTTTATATTTTAAACATTCATTTTTTCTCCTTGTAGGAAGTGGATAATATCATAATCATAGAGGAGATGTGTGGGTACATCTAAGTTTCTAGAAGCATTAATAGGTTTGAGTTCATTTTGATCAACAAGGAGGGTAAGTAATCTACTAAGGTAATCTTCAGTGATAGAGAAAATAATGACAGAGAGGGGATCCCCCTACCTAACTCCCTTTGTGAGTTTGAAATAACACTTGGGGGAGCCATTGACCTGGATGGAAATAGTTTCCGAATTGAATAGAGTCATAATCTTTCTAATTACCATGTCATTGAACCAAATCCCTAAAGCACTTTGAAAATAAAACTCCAGTCAATGGTATCAAAATACATCCTAATATCAAGTTTAATAGGAATATTTCCCCCTATGGTAGACCTATTTAATGTATTAGAACATTCAGAGGCAATACAGATACATTGTTGGATGGACCTAACCCTCTAGTACACCTATTTAAAAGTTAATTTAAAAAAACATGATTTTTTAATTTGGATGAGAATAATATTTATTCT
The DNA here is from genome assembly GCA_963277665.1 of Viscum album. Lineage (NCBI taxonomy): Eukaryota > Viridiplantae > Streptophyta > Magnoliopsida > Santalales > Viscaceae > Viscum > Viscum album. The sequence continues at coordinate 1,567,569,634 of OY728161.1, forward strand.
ATTATGATATGCAGGCCAATCCAAAATATAGAGACTATATTTTCATAGAAATAAATTTCTTGATAAGATAAATTAATTTTTGAATAACAAATATGTATGTACTCATTAATGAAAAATAAATTTCAAGAATCAAAATTAATTTATTAATAACTAATTTAGACACAGCCAATAATGAAGAAAAATTCAAGAAATCAATCTTTTCCAAACAATTTTTTCTAAACATTAATACATATTTTCTTCAATTATTTTAACATGTATCACTAAAAAAAATTATACAAGAGATGAATAATTTTTTTGAGTCTGGTGTATTTCTTTCTACTGCAATCCCCACCAGTGATCTGTATTATTTTATTGTTTTTTTTTTGAAAATATATCCTTTAGTGGTATCTGATCATGTTCGAATATTTTTTTTAAAAAAAAATGGTTCATGAGATCTATAAAATATAAATCATTTATAGTGATGGTAGTCCCATAGTTTTCATTATCTACTGCTTTCACTTCCTCCTATTTTCCAAAAAAATAAACCACCATTGTGAATGAGATTGGAAAAAAATTGAATCCAAAATTGAGAAAGGATAATTACGATAATTAGTGAATCAAAATTTAGGCACTTCTTATATTTAATGATGGAATGTATATCATGGAGTATGAACATAATAAGTGATAATCTAGGAAAAAGGATGTTACTCTTCCAGATTTTCAAAAAGAAGCTCTTTGGGAAGAACCTAAGGGAGACCTCAAGGCCAAATATATCATTAATCAATGCCTTGATGAAGAAACATGATAGATAATTTATTCATAAAAACATACAAAATAAATATATGTAAACCTTCACAATTAATTCAAATGTTTAAAAAAGTGACTAAAATATGTATTCAATATCTATGAGGTGATTTTGAATCCCATTAAATGAAATTTTTTGAAATAATTTTTGTGTAACATAATAGTGTAATGTTAGTGGTGAACCAACTATGGGAAAATAGAGAAAATCCTAATGACATGTTGGTTTGTGTGTAAATTTTTCATCCATTAGATCCAAAATATTATTACATAGACATTTACCTAGAATAAACCAAATATATTGAGACAACTTATATCAAATAACTCTTAAGATCTCTATAACCCCCTAAGTAGAATGTGAATTTTCTAAGTATTACAAATGGGGTGGATCATTCTCTATAATGAAATTTTCCTCTCAATAACTAAGATTAAGAGAAATGAGGAAATTTCAAATCTTTTTATGTAGAGTATTTTTTGGATAATAAAATAACTCAAAAGGAGGTGAAAAGATGGATGAATCTCAAATTATGGTGGTCATGGATATTAAAATTTTACCCTACAAGGATTAGGATATGGAGGGGAGGATTCCAAAATCTCTATCCTATAGAAAAAAATAACATTTAGTTTTATAATTATCATGAATATGGGCACTATAGTAGTGAATTATCTAGTAAACAACCCATGGAGAATGTTACTGTGGAATATGGTATTGTGGGAGAAGGGTATGTTACTGGAGAACCCCTTTTTTTATGACACAAAAAAATATCAAAAAAATAGGAATATGTGGAGTCTTAAATTTAGTTCTATAAACCATATGAACATCTCAAAGAACTTATTTATGATCCTACATGATAAGGTAATATATAGATTTCATTCTAAGATATCTCTATAATATTTGTCCAAAGTATATGAGATATTCTAATCAAGAAAATAGATGGAAATAAGGAAATAATCTCTGATATCTAATATATACATTACTTAAATATCAACATATTAAGTCTTATGAAATTGGTGTAAAGGTATTTCAAATAAGACTATAAAATAAACAAATGGTAAATTTTTATGGCATTAGAAGGGTGGCCAAAAATGTTACCATGATGTAGAACCTCATGTTTACACTTATTATTCACCCTAATATACCATGATATTTAATGATTATACTTGATGGGAAAAATATATTTAGAATCTCTCTTTCCAAAATACAACCTCTAAAAGTATAATATTATTATGAAAACTAGTTATGGTGGATGGGACCTCTCATAATATACATATGAATTAAACATGTGAAATTTCTACTCAAACTAAGAAGCAATAAAACTGCTCTGCAATGATGAAGAATTAAAGAGCTATTAAGGCACTCAAGTTAAAATACATAATGTGTGTAGTGGAATGAATCCAAAATCAAATGAAAAATTAAGGTAATTTCTCACAATTATTGATGATTATTTTATAAATATGTTGATATAAGTTATCAAGAGAAGTCATAAATGTTTAACATATTCAGACAATTCCTACTCCTAGTGGAAAACTAATGAAACAATCATATGAAAAAATTATGATCTAACGAGGTGTTTAGTAAACCTAAAATTATTTTTTGGAGTTCCTAAAGGATCAAAACATAAAAAACCATTTGATTTTGGGTTACACACCTCAACTTAATGGAGTATCCATTATAAAAAGTCAAACCATTCTATACATGGTAAGAATCATGTTGATAGAAAATGGAGTACCACATAATTTTTGGTTTGAAGCGTATTTTTGTGTAGTGTATCTACTAAATAGATTCCTAAAAAAACATAAAGAAAATACATTTCCCAAATAATGGTGTTCTCAGAATACTAGTGTAAGTCATCTAGGATGTTTTGATTCTATTTTCAATTTTAGGATCATAGAGGCAAAACATTTAAATCTTGATGAACAAAATTTAAGTTTTTATTTATGGTTTATAGAGATTGAGAAATGGGACATTTCTTATATAATACCATCACAAAGAAGAATATATTTATTATATAGATTATATTTCAAGAAAAGGAGTCAAGGAAACAAAATGAAGATAAATATTCAAAATTGGTATAACTCACCTTATATGAAGAAGAAAATGTTGAAGAAATTATAATGGATAAACAAGGAGTTGATGAACCAATAATTCATTAATCACATACTTTTTCATTAGATGATATTAAATAAGAACATTCTCATATAGACCAAGAAAATATCAAAAGTATAGCATATTGATATGAAATATTGAAACCAATTGAAGATTAAGTGAAATTTTACTAGCTCTTGGAGAATTATGAAATCATTATCTTTGAGGAAGAAAAATATAATAAAATAAGAAATAAATGGAAGTGTGAGTTGATTTATTTCATTAAAAAAGAATAACAAATAGGACTTAAGACACTTCTAGAAGTGAAAAAATCTATTTTTATGAAGTGGGGTTGGAAATATAGTAAGAATGATCAAGGATATTTTAAAATATAGAAAGTAAGACTTATCACAAATGGCTATAATAAAATTTAATTCCTTCACTATGGTGAATTATTTTCACCCATTTCATGGAAGGAGAAGATTAGGTTAGTGATATGAATAGCTAAACAACACAAATATAAGATCCATTAGCTAGATGTGTATTTAACATTTTTTATGGGATTTTTGGAAGATGTAATATGTATTTATTATCCACTCATATTCATGAAAGAAGTTAAACAAAGATTATAAAAATAATTGGTAAGTATGAAAAAAAAAATTAATGGGGAATATTGAAAAAATAAACTTTTTATTTTTTTTCTGATAGGAACAACATTATAGATGTGATGATGTGGGTGTCACTCCCAAATATAAGGATTCTCTTACTAGGGAAATAAATTTCATGATTAGAGAAAGTAATTTGTTAATAATGAATTTAGATGTATCCAGTGATGTTGGACAAATTCATGGAATCGTAAATTAATTTGTTTACAATGAATTTTTACATAGATAATAATGACAAATAGATTCATGGAATCAACATTTTCCCAACAGTTCTATCTATAAATTTAAATTTTCTATAATTATTCATTATTACTTGTATACTTCCAAAAATTGTCAAATAGATTAAATATATTTTTTGAGACTATTATAATTTTTTCTACAATCACCACCAGGGAAATGTATCGTTTTATTATTATTATTTTCCTATAAATCTTCACTTCAAAAACCTATAGTTTATAAGAATATAGGTTGTGGTATTACTATATATATAATATCCATTTTTTATAAATAGAGATGTTTCCCATTACCCTATTATGAATAGGTGAGTCATGGCCTTCGTCTATGAGGAACCATATCATTTTCATTTTGATGTTAATAGGATCGATTTCCACAAACAAGAAAAATATGGGAGGATCATGTTGTAATTAATTCTCTAGAATAATATGCTCATTTTATTTGGGATGGTGGAACTCCATGTATTACTTCCCCATTGAAGGTTGGGGAGGGGTCTGTGCCTCAACCTATGGTTAGAGGTTGATGAGAAGACATAGTTATTATTTTTATAAAATCAAGTGTCCATTATCATAAGAGAAAATGATGTCACTGGTAATTGGATTTTCTTTATCATGAATGATCATTCCAAGTAGGGGTTGGGTTTTCTAGGATAATCAGATATACACATTGATTTCTCAAGTCATGGTGAAGAATAATATTTTATACTACATATTTTACTTCTAAAAAATCATCTTATAAATTCTCCTCGGCCACCAATAGTATTCATGTATAAAAAAATATATTACAGAATTCATACCCAGATAGTAAAGGTATTAACGCTTGATATCAATCTGGTTAGGTCAACTGGTTAACCAAATTATCACTATTAAGATATATCCCATAGATATTTATCTTATAGGTAATCTAAATATATTTTCTCATGATCATTGTACATTGGGTCAATCCAACCTAAAATATTAATTCCACCTCCCCACAAAGGTTATACACTGGTCTTCCACCCTACCCAGTATTGATAATGATCATATCAAGATTCCCAAACAAAATTATCAGACATCTCAAATGATTTTATTATTTAGTTTGGGTATTTGATCATAGATAGAATGTGAACATGCATTAAGGAAACGATTTTCTGGATCAGTGTGATCTTACCCTCCAAATAAAAAGAATATGTTTTTTAATTGAAATATAAGAAGAAAATTTGTCAATATGAAAATCGAAGATCATCATTCAAACCAAATTAGGTGTAACAACCGCACAGATATAGATGAGAGTAAACTCTACCTTAGAAATGTTTGGCCATATTTCCATATCCTTGATTTAATTGGGTATGGTGCTATTGGAGACACATATTATTATATCAAATGATTTGAAAAGATTAAAACTATATCCCCATACACAAGTAACAGATTCATAAATGATTAAAATTATGAGTATTTACCTTTTAAAAAGTAAAGTATATCATCCTCAAATAAGAAATGGGAAAATTCTAGGGCACCTAAGGATACTATAAAAACAACCAAAATGACCACTTTCCATGAGATGGATTACCTTTTTACTGAATTTATACTCATAAAGGATGAATAGCTTATTGGATAGGGTTATCATTATTATATGCCCCTATCCAACTATAAACGTTTATATTTCATTCTCGTTAGACATATAAATAATCATTTAGAGGACATGAAGTAGAACATGAAGTCAATACATGTTATAGATAAACCAATCAATTAATGAATGATCATAATGAACCCTCAATCCATTTGATCATATGTATTTACATGTCAACATTTAATATAAAATTTCCCCAATGAATGTTGTTTTAATGTCCAAAATCAATTCCTCATAAAGGTTAGATGCCCATTGGATGTGTTACCCAATGATGAAACCATGTCATTCCACTTTGATCATAATAAAAAATAGAGGAACCAAGTGGTTATTGAGATTTTTATAGATGATATTATAAAAGATATTTTAGTCACTAAGAGGGTTTATATTCTAAAAATGAGATTTAAAAATGTTAATGGGGATGATCACCAGTGAGCTTGAGGCCACTGATCTTGAGAGGGAGGCCCTCAGAAGAAATGTGTACAATCCTAACTTCATAAATGTCAATGATGCCTACTGATATGGTATTGAACTACCCCATGTATCCATTCGGTTCAAGATCAATAATTATGCTCGAATTATTCACCTCCCTCATTATTTCTTCTTTATCTAGGATTTTATCTATAAACATATTTTTTAACCTTAAAAATCAGGGATTTGATATTACCAAAGATTTCAATATTCCTATTACAAGGATAAACCATAAAAATTGATACTTTAACCATCGAAGAGAATAATTGAGGATAATTATTAACCATAATTATTCCAAGATACCAAATTTTATTTTAATATAATGAATCCTCATATTATAGATTCAAATTTTCCCGATCTCTTTGATTTCTTCATAGAAGCACATATTAACCTAATGTTATGATGATCCTCCCTAATTCATAGATCTCTTCAATTTCCTCATGTATGATATGGTCATACAACATATGATTTTTAATGTATATATGAACAAAGAGGGTATCATCCCATTAGGATTGAATAAATTCAATAGTATTATAAATCTTCTTCTAGATACTAGAAAAAAATTAGGGTCTTAATTTTATGTGCTCTTTTTTTATGACAAACAAAAGAATTTGAATATATATTGAAATTTTTCCAAAGGGTTTATGGGAATATCATCATTCATGTATCAATAAAATAAAAACAATATGTCACCAAATAAACAACATAATGATAAAACGGATCCTTTATTTTTATAGGGATTCAGTTCCATTCTTCAAAAGAACTGAGGAGTGGTTAGATAAGGTATGTGGAAGATATGATGATTGTCGATTAGTGAAAAAATTAATCCCAAGGATGTTGGAATAGAGCTGACCTATATGAGTTCATATCCATATATTAACCCTAGTTTTATTTCAAAATAAATAATGTTTCCCATTAAACCCCATATCTAAGACCTAGGATGTGGAAATTAACGTTGAATTTGAGTATTACCATTCTTAACAAAGGGAATCCACCTTTTTTCTCCTCCCTTTCCACTAACGTCTAAAAAATTATTTCATAGTCTAAGGGACCATTTTTTGGTTAAAATAATACAAATATCTATATAGTTCATACCTTTTAGGGAAGACACAATAACCATAAAAAATAATTTAAAAGGATATCACACCCCAAGTGACCATTACTATGATTTTCTTGGTAGATGCATTAAGGTAGTCTACATTTATATTCCCTTTTCATAATATACCAAAAGGAAATTAAGGGGGAAATATGTATAATGTTTAAGAAGTTTAATTTTTTATCAAAATTAATGAAATGATAGGCACTATGATAATGGTCATGGAGAGACAAAATAGAGAAATGATCATTAGAGACTAAATTAAATAGAAAATAATGCTATATATGTGTATAAATCTCTCTGATATCATATAAAAATATATAATTTTTATATTCAAGAATGATTTATAGTGATCATTTTTTGAGGCTCTCTTAGACCTTTCCAAATTTTGACCTTCCTTATATAATGAAAATTCATGAGTGAAAGAACTTTTCATTTTCCTCAGATCTAACCATGTATTAAAAACAACATTCTATAAATATTTCCTTGATTTTCTCTTTCATTAGGATAAAAGGAAAGAAATAGATCCAAATATTTACCTTTTAGAATCTAGTGGGTCAAATTTTTTCAATGAGGTAACTTTAGAAGAAGAAAAATATCCAACAGAGACACTATTTATAAAATCCTAAATAATATCCCTTGAAGAATCCACGAAGATTAGTGGGACAACTAGAGAATAAAAAAACTTAGTATAAGGTGGGACCAGGGGAATGTCTCAATATTCCTCAATCCATGTCCTCCGAGAAAGAGATTGCTAACCCTTCTCATAGAAGGATCCCCAAAAAGGATATAATCATGGTATGTAAATTTTTAGAGAAAGGGACATATAAGAGGGAATTGAAGGGGAGTGATCAAAATAGTGGTTTTTATTCTCATGAGGTTACATCTATTAGAGGGACCCCCTAGTCATGAAATCACCACCTCAAACTAGAGTCCATGCACACTTAAAATTCGCATAGTCCTTGATACTAGGCCTCCCCCTCTTATGGAGGTGAGAAACACCATTCTTTTGGATACAATATGGTGTGAAAAAAATGAATCATTGAGTCCTAGATAATACACTCCCAACACAAATACATTAATATATCAAAAAAATGAAGAGTTTGATCGTGTTCCTTAAAAAGATCTTTTAAAGAATCTTATATACCTCATAGGAACACTAGGCTCTAGAAATAAATTTCTAGTGCCTAATTCCATGAAAATTATTCCTTACAATAAACTAAAAGGTTGAAATGAAAATGATCCAAAATTTCCAAACCCAAACTCCCGCGGCCATGACCTTGTTCATTTGACAGCATGGGACTCCTGTAATACATTGGTTTCCTTACCATTACACCATTGGCTATTACCCACTATGGTAAATTTTCATACTATTTAATTTCCCCACACTCCAATACATATTCATTTGGTGTGATTTTTCCACACTCATACACACCCAAGGAAACTTCTTAGGTGTTCACCTATCCTAGCACTACTCTAAGGAATGTATGATTTTTTATAGAGTTCTAATAATATAGGATCCAAAAAAATAAAGTTGTAACTTCTTCACATTGGTAGTAACATTTATTCATTTAATTCTCATTTTTATTGGTATGTTTCACTCTCCACCCTATAAATAATAGCACCCTCATTATATACCCTACACCTAAATCCTCATAATTTCCTCTATAATTTTGATTATGTATTGACTCTGATACCATTTTCCATGACCTAAACTCCATATACAATTAATTTTGACATCAACCTGATTATTCCTTATTAATACGTTGGTTTACTTCTAATTTTCACACCCTAGTGTTACTTTTAGAAACTTATGAACATTCATTTTTACCAATTTTTATTCATATTTTTAGTAATGTTTTTTTCAGATGTTTTTTAGTTTTTGTGAGTGTTTGGGAAGGTTATCAGTTGATTCATGATTACTGGAAACTATGCACATTTCCCAAAAAACTGTCTGGCAGGTTATGGTTTCCATAAAGGGTAATTTGTAGAACATGGTTTGATATAATCATGTGACGTTATACATAAAATATTTCATCATTGGGTAGTTAATTTTGACACTGTTTTCACACAAGTCATCAAACCATGTGAACAAATCATGTGGGTCTACTACGATATAGTATGAATCACAGTATTGGCACATAGTTTGTATAATAGGGTATCAACACCACGTAAATGTGTATTAATAATATGAAAATTATATTTTTTATCTGAACCCCCACTTGAAGCCATAATTAATTATATAATTTCATAGATTCTTCATCCCAAGACTTTCCCTTGATGAATTTAATGATTTCTTCTTCTCTATAGAGTGATTATGTTGATTCTAAGGGTGGTGGAACTAAGTAATTAAATGTTTATATTAATTCTTGAGATGTTCTTCTTCCTGATTTTAGATAACCTCTTCTATTAATTAAAGGAATGATGGATATTTATTTCCTTGTCTAGATCTATGGTTTTAGGTATGATCTAATAGAAATTATTATAAATCGGGTCAAGGAGAGGGAGATACAATTCATGTCTTCATAAATTGGGTGTGTTTTATTATGGAATGTGACCATTGATGTAGGTGGTTTTATAATTGAGCATTTTTTAATAAACATATGATTATTTTACAAGTTAAAAATGTTTTTCCTAAAAAATATTGTATCTTATTTTGGTTCCATGATAGTAGTTTGGAATACTGAACATATTTGTATATCATTTCCTTTAAAATGGTTTTAAATTGAAATATAGAGGCATGAAAAATTGGTTATGGGTTCATGGTTTTATGATTGATGAACTGCTTATTATTGATGAAATTACCAAATTAAATGTTTGAATATGTGATGATGATACACATGGTTACCATGGTATTTAAGTGGGAAGGATTAAAAAATCATGATTGGAATGTTTTTGGATACTTAGATATGAAATTACGATATAACATTAAATAAAAATTTGTTAAACATCATATGAATCCACTGGCTCAAGTGATACACTTCCCTACATTTTGAGTTTTATCTTCCTTGGGAGTTTATGTGCATAATTTATATTTAATTTAAAATTGTGGTTTAAGTATCATAGTTAAAAAAATATTACATACCTAAGATATTTACCCTATGGAACTAGTCTGATGTGATTTTTGACTATTTAGGCCTTTCAAAAGTATTTATTGATTTTTTCTAAGAAATTTGGAACATTCATATATTATTCAAATTATTTATTCATTTATGGATTTAGAAATGATTCTTTGATACATGTTTCAATGAATTATATAAAAATTGTTATTTCTCCCTGTCTTACATAAAAACAATAGAAATAATGCTTTCTTTGTATTCAGCTCTTAAAAAAGGGTAAATATGAATAATTTATTAAATTATACTTATAGAACACTTAGTGGGACCCTATTGAGATTACTATGATAACACCCTACTTTTACCATTGTGTATATACATACATTTTGAAAGGTATATGTAATAGAAATGTACCACTTGGTGATATAGGCCATGTAGGGTAGAAAATGTGGGATGTCGGTGGTGGAATAGTGGGATGTAGACCCTCATGACACTTTGAGTTGGGACTATGATTTATCTAGTTGGGTTTTCTATTGGATCAGCATCTATATTTTCTCTTGTATTATTCTACGCAAGTTTTTTTGGGTATCCCTATGTCCCTTCATCTTGTTTATGTTATGTGTTACACTGATGTTAGATATCTTTTGTACTAAATTGGAAAAATCATTCCCTAAGGTGTTCATCAATGCCCAGGAACTAGTTTCCATCCTCTGTGGATTGGGGAGCCCTTCAGGACTAGTTGCGAACTGGTTTGAGTTCCCATTTTTATGGGTGGTTAGCTTGTTTTCATGAGAAATAGGTATCATAGTAGGGGTTAAAGTTTGTTGGTAGTTAGTCCAGGTAGAATGTAGATAGGTTTTAATGGTAAATAAAGGGTTAGTTATTAGTGGGTTATTGAAAAACTCTTATCATAAAAATCCATATTCATCCATGGAATTTTGGGAAAAGGGTTATTTGAGTCCTATATTTAAATGAATTCTTTTTCTACGTTTTTTTTAAAAAATATCTCTAATATTTTATTTTAATTCGAGTCATTTTCCCATTTATTGATTTTCACTCATTTTCTTTGATTTTTTGTAGTACCTTACTTCCCAAAAGGTGTATCATGAATTTCATAAAGGGTGTGTCAGATAATGATTGATATGTGAATCCCCCAATTGAACCAGATATTATTAATATTATAATGAATGTGTTTGGTTCCATGGATTTTCTAGCCAACACCATTCGAGTTCCATCTAAATAATATAACTAAATGTGGGAGGTGGAAGAATCATTCCCCGGAGTTTCTTTTATAGAAACCACCATCCTTCCATGGGATAAATAACCATCGTTAATCAATGGATTGGTTTTAATATACTTAAAGGGTCATTAATTTTGTGGAATCCCAGGACTCAGTTATGTTTATTTGTATTGTTTTCAAACATGAATGCCTAACAATAGGTGGTGGGATATAATAGATTTGGGAAAATAGATTGTGGGATTGGTGTAGAAATAATTCATGGTATTATTCTCTAAATAGTGTTTCATAGAGACTTTTACATTGGTGATGTACATGGAGTTACTCATGCTTTAACAAGGTGATCATAGAGTGAAGAAGTATTCCAACTTATTTTCCAAAAAACATGATTTTTACTAGAAGTGGTACCAAACTAATAACTAAACGCTTGAATGGTTTTCATGGACCTACAACTAGAAATATATTATTTGGTATTCCAATTGAATATTTACAACTATACTTGGATAGTGGATAGGGCACTGATGGCTAAGATTGAAAAATTATGAAAGACGAGGTTTCCAGGTCTCCCTCCCATGCATAGTTCTTATTTTAGTGGATATTATAGAAATAAGAGGAAGTGTAGTGAGTTATATAAAAGAAGCGGTAGTGGAGCCTAGATGAAATCACATACCATGTAATCCACTATGACTAGAGGGCCCTTTAATTTCTACTAGTGTGGAATGAAAATCCATGTGAAATAAAAAAAACAAGGAAGCTTTGAAAAAACTATTTTTCATGTGAACATTATGGCCATTTAAAAAATTTATGTCGGGCTTGGTCATCGCTATATTTTATACATGTTCACTAGTACCTAGATCATCTATAGAACAAAATAATGTCACTACGGTAGTAGGTTCCCATCCTCATAATTTTAATTAGAGATAGGAAACATTAAGGTTAAAGGAGTTAAGCATTGTGGAAGAATCTCTAGTGAAATTAGATGTACTTATGTTACCATCATAAGTACTTCTATCATTTATTTATTTATAGAGGATTATTTTTTTGATATGGGTTCCTCTAAATACTCAATATTTAAATTTTCAAGAATTCTATGAACCTCATAATGGATCTAATTCCTTATATTTTGTAATTGGACACTCATATGGGAAAGATGAAGGAAAAAGGATTATGATTCCCTTATTTCGCCTTCTCTATATCTATTGTAGAGCTAATATGGGTTCTATTAGTCCTTAATAGGGACTTCATTGATGTTTTCCTTGGTAAGAATTGGTTTGTTTCCCTTAATTATTAGATCAACTGGTACCATCAGTTGGTGTACCTCACTTAACCTGATGAGTGTTTTAGGGTGTTTTAATGGGAATATGATCTATGGTCCAGCTAACTAGTACCCTTATTTCTATAGATTGAGAAATCAACATCCTTTTTAGCTTAATCAGACGATGATCCTCTACATTTTTAACTTTACCCAATGTTTATTGGATTCTCTAAAGAGTTAAGAGATGAATTATTTGGTCTATTATCATATAGGTGGGTGGAAATCTAAATGGACCCACTACTATGAACCCTAACTATATCTATTTATTCTTACCAAATAGAACCGAAAAGTTAGTGGTGTTGAAGATATAGTTTGAATAATTAAAATCTAATAGTTTTAACTCTTCGAGTTTGTCTCCTTGGGAATCCCTAATATATTTCACCAAGATGGAAAATATATAAAATTATTTATGTATCAATTATTAGAATCTTAATCGAGTGATAATCAATAATTTGTACCCTTTCCCCATATTGATGATTTTTTTGATCAGTTGAAGGAAGAATCATGGTTATCAAAAATTGAACATCAATCAGAGTATCACAATCTTAAATATAAGATATCTGACATTCCGAAGATATCGCTTGGGAGTAGAGATGGACATTTTGAAAATATTATTATTACTTTTTTCTTGAAAAAGGTCCTCCAATTTTCGTGGACATATTGAACTATCTATTACACCAATACCTTAATTCCAAAGATTTTGTATTTTAGGATGACATTCTATTCTATTTTAAAACCAGGTAAGAGCATGAGATTCAATTTATGGATATTTTTTGAATTCTAAAATTACATAACCTTTATGATAAGTTATTTAAATTTAATTTCTAGATCCACTATGTTATATTCTTCAGATACACTATTTTGAAATGTTTTTTCTTATTTAGCCCTGAAAAGTTTAATGTTTTAATGTCCTATAAGGGACCATAGAATTCCTCTAAGATTAATAGTTTCATGGCCTTTTTAGAAAACAACCAAAAGTTTATGAGGTATTTCTATAATTTTTAATGATCATTGACTTCTCTTACTCAAAATTTGGTATTGTTTTTGTGGATATCAAAGTATCAGACTTCTTTTGATGATTTCAAATAACATATGGACTCAAAAAATCTTATTTTAATAGAGACTAGTCAAGTATTTTTGGTTAATTGTGATTCTTCGGGTGTATATTTTGGTTGTGTTGTTATGTAGGGGGATCATGTAGTGATGTATGGTTCACATCAACATTTACAAAATAGGAAGAATTACCCCACTCGTGATTTAGATCATCAAACAGTTATAGACAACCTCGAGTGTTTATAACACTAACCTTTTTTTGTAAAGGATAAAATTTTACTCAAATAATAATAGTTTGAGTTACCTCCAATCTCATAAATACTTGAATCTCATATATATGTGATGCATGTAGCATCTTCAGTCCATTCATTTTGAAATCACCTATACATCAGGAAAGGGGAATATAGTTAAAGATTCTCTGAGTATGTGGTTTACCTCCACATCTATTAAAGAACACAATAATGAGTGGAATATCATGAGTATCATTTCTAGACTATACATGGATTAAAATTAAGAAGCGACTGGAATATTTTTAGTGATAATTAAGAAAACACCATCTCTTGTTATGTTGGTTTCCCAGGATAAACATTGAGGCACCAAATTACAGAGTATCAGAGATTATTTATTTGGTTGGGGGAATATACTCAAGTGGTATCTATATCTATCTCTTCAAATGGAGTCATTTGTTTCATGAATCAGTGGGTATTTCCACCGTCAATGAGAGGGAATATGGTTGATTCATTCCAATTAACTGGGTGGTTTATTCATCCACATACTATTCATATGTATTATAAGATGAAGTGATAATTTTTTTTGGACAAGTTTGAGATGAGATACAGCCGACTTTATGTCTTGTTGCTATACTAGTAAAAAACATAAGGCAAAACACCAATGAACATCTAGATTACTATATAATACTATATTTCTATATGGAAATGAGATGGTTTTTCCAAGGATTTTATCATTGGACTACCAAAGACTCCCCAAGGGAGAAATGTTATATAGATGGAAATTTATCGACTCACAAAGATGGATCTCATCTTTCTAATTATAGAATCTGACAATGTTTATGAGTAGTGAGAGATTTGTGTGTAATATATTTTGATTTTATATATAGTTCCATTATCTATATAATAATATAGAGATCCTCATTTTACCTCTCAGTTCTGGAAGTTTCCTTCAGAGGTGATGGGACCTCAGTTTAGAATTTAGATAGCTTAATAAACCTATATTTATGGACACATATAGTTATTTACTTATATTATTTAGGAAATGATATGTTCTCACAACCTAGAATTTAGAGAATCAAGGCCTAACTTCTAGTGATTGGTTATGTTTTCATATGATATTAGTAACCAATCATACATCAAAATGAAACTATTGGAATCATTATATGGTTGTCCTTGAAAATCACTCCTTTGTTGGTTAGAGATGGTTTAAAATTTTTTAATAGGGTTAAAATTAATTAATTTGATGTAATAAAATATCTAGATCATATATATATGTAAAGTTACAACTTAGAGTCGACATAAATTCAATGTGGATATTTGGATCCATCTTTCAGAGTTCATGGTTGTTGAATGTCTATTCTTGAAAGAATCACCACAATTAGGTCATTGATGGTTTGGAAAGTGATTCATTCCAATTTTCAGGTGTGGAAAATGAAATTATTTCATTTTTTAGAATATAGTATAGTGGTTAAACTATGTTGTATCTGGGGATGAGTGTACAAAAATTCAGTTTCTCACTTTAAATTAGAGGGAAAAGGGGTGGTTTTTTATTCTAAAAAAATAAAGTTGAGTAGTATGAAAAGGTTTGAAAAACATATTGATCAACCAATATGAAAGGTTAGTGATGGATTACATTTTTTAATACCTTTATAGTCTTAAAAATCATTTTACTGATATCCTGATAGAATGATAAATGAAATACATTGTGATCAAGTATTCAATTATGCTTGGTTGATGGAAACAATGTAATAAACTCCTTTATGAATGAAAATGAGTATAATATTCACATTAAACCAAGTCAAATCCCAATCAAGAATTATATTTATTTAGAATCCAAGAAACAACTCGCCTATTCATCACACATGTTAGGTATTTCTAGATACTCACCTCCTAACACAGACTGCTCAATTGAGACAAGATTCACATGGTATAGGGAGTTTAAAAGGCTTCAAAAAAGTTATAAATAGTGAATAATAGAAAAAATTCGAAATAAAATCACAATATGGTAATTGAGAACCACTATAAATTGAAATAATTAGGTAGCATTCCCTCCTAGAATCCACTAGAAGGGTTCTTCGATATGGGTGGGCCACATAACCTAAAACCCATATTTTAGAATTCTAGAGGCTACTGATTAGTAATGAGGGCCTTTTTAACACATCTGTGGGGGAAGACTCTACCCTCATAGGTAATACATAATATCGAGGGGAAGAAAACCCAATTTATAACAAATATCATAAACAAATAAATGAAAAAACTGTAGAATAATCAAATAAATAACCCTACTAAATAAATAATGAGGGTGGAAGCTGATCAATAAACCAAATAAACACGGATGTCATACTATGATGTATGTTCTAAAGTAAGAGTATAGAAAATAGGAATAAAACCATGAAATCAAAGCTATAAAGAAAATGACACAAAGTGAAACCACTACATCTTGAGAAAAATTTTGGCCCTCTTCCCCAAAGATCCATCTTATTCATTAAGCCAAACTCTAGAACTGGAAGATGTATGCTTTCTATTATCCCTACCACCATGCATAAATTCTACTCAGGTACCAAACAACACCCAAGAAGATATTGAGATAAAATCCTAGTAGGCTGACACCCACAATGTCTAAATCCTTCCATTTTGAGATGTAAACAAAAACAATGTGCCAACATATGATAAAAGTAAGCAATAAAATAAACATAATCAAATAAATATATCTTGGTACATGTCCTCAATGACACCAATATCATATCACCTTCATCGACCTATGCAGGGAATCTAAATAAGGTACCTATAATAAGAAGGATGAACACACAGACACACACAGACACCCACATACACATACTTATATATAATATCTAGAAATAAAAAGTCATAAAAAAGGAACATATCCCCAAGATTGTGCTTTACCTTGGGGTCTAATTTATGTGTCAACGAAGTGTGCTTAAAGCACCAGAAGATATCACAATTCACACAAAACTAAATCAGTATCTATAATAACCCTCCACGCATTATCATTATTTTTATGTTCATGTTTAATATGGGATTCTGATCTCATCCAAAAGGTATCTCTATGGTATAACCTTCATTTTATCCAATACCACCGAGCCTATCCAAGGTAATCATCTAAACGACCAACTATCTCTAGATCCATGGGTTTATCGTGAGTTTGTCCTGGTATCACACATAAGGGGTCAAGTATCACCCGAGGCATGGCCTTGCCACTTTTCCAATGGGTCCATTCTGGAATGTCACATTGGGAACCAGTATCACTCATGAGTGTTTAGAGACCTAGGAAACCCCTTTTCAGGAAAATACTAAAACATTACCTCCCTGGCGTAATGTGTAACCGGTCAGAAATGGGGAGTCCATGTATAGTCCATAATATAAAACATAGGTTTTCTTACTGCACTGAATTTAATTAGTTATCAAAGAAGCAGATATCATTGGGTATGCATTTATAATTGCAAAAAATAATATAAGTGACTCAATGACACATATTTATGATCATTCAAGTCAATAAGTTACACCCAAAGTATTTTTTCAGTGAATGAAGAAAAACAAACATATCACTATATAATGGAACGAAGGGATAATAATTTAACTGAGAAGAAAATAATTAGTCCCAGTTAACCAATAAAACTAAACTTTCATGGTTCACAATAATCCAAAATAAGATATTTAATTTAAATCTAATATTAAAGGGGGTCATGAAACACATGAAATTAAATAATTTAATCATTCGGGCCAAACTGAAAATGAGACTAAGTATGTTGAAATACCAAAAGGGGTATCCAACAGTGTTGAAACAATTTAAATAGGCTAGATTATATTAGAAAAGGGTGTAGTGTCTAATCAAAGAGGTTTAATTAATTTATAAAAGGTATAATTGAGCATCTCTAGTAGGCACCAACATGCAGCACAACATGCATTTTAAAATATGCAATGAAATGAGGGGAAATAGAGTATATTTCATAACTTATACTCAAAGAGGATCCTATGCCCCATGTCGATCGCTTATTCGACCTAAAATGGAATAAACTAGATGATTTTAGAAAAAACCCTAATTTTGGGTAAAATCCTTCCATGACAGATTGTGCGATGGATTTAGAATGAGATCATATGATTCATGGCTTAGGGGGTTAGACATACTTAGAGCTTCACAATGAACCATATTATGATGAAATTGTATGAGAAACGAGGCTGCATTGGGCTTCTGAAGGAGAGGGGAGGGTGGTGTGCACCACCATGTAGGCGGAGGCACGACACACCAAGAGAGGGGGAGTGGAATACTTAATTGAAAGAAATAGAAAAGAATGAATGAAAGGGAAATAAAAAAATAAAGGAAAATAAATAAATATAATGGAAATAATGAAATAAAATAATAAAAATAAAATAGTGGAAGAAATGAAACAATTTATAAAAATGGGTTTACGACATTTTAATTATTTATAATTTCTCTCAAAACATTTTTATTTTATTATTTATTTTTATCCCACTTTAAATTCCTTTAATTTAATTTAAATTGGTTTTATTCATTTCTAACTCATTTAAATTATTTTTAAACTGAAGGCAGTTCTAGGGCACGATGTAATAATTTCCATAGAGCCAGAGCAATTATTTAATTAAATTTAATAGATGCCCAAGACCCCAAATAGGGGGATAAGGCACGCATCCTAGGTCTCTTTATGGTTTGGTACTAAAAATATAAATGGTTCATACCTTGATTAATGCCGAGACTTTACATCCTCCCCTCCTTAAGACAACTAGTCCCTTATTTTCTCTTTCGAGTATAGTGGAACATCATTTGAGAAAAGCTCTGAATATTGAGCATGCACATCAGTCTCCTAAATCTATGTCTTTCCCTAAATGCATTCACATATCCATAACACCTGGACTAGAGGAACTAACCTACCTTAGAGAACCTTCATGTTATTGTCGGTGATACGGATCTGAAACTCCCCAAAGATGCATCTACTTTGAGATCAATGTCATTAGGATCAAATTAATTAAACAAGTGTGAATGATACTGTCTAAGCTGAGATACATGGAAGACATCATGCATGACACGATACCTGTGAGATAACAATAACCAATTGGCTAACAACCCAAATCTCTCTACTCTCTCGAATGGCTCGACATATCTCATTGTTAACTTCCCCTGTCTCCTAGTCCTACTGTGACCCACCCTTGGCGAATCCTAAAGAAATACACGATGTCCCTCCTAAATCTTAAGAGGTCTGTGGTGATTTTTGGTATAATATTTCTGTCTAGACTGATCTGTAGTCATATGCTTCTGAATCTACTATATTTTCTCAAACATTTCTTGAATAAGATGAGGACCCTACAGAGTTGCCTCACCTACATCGATCTAGTACGAAGGTGAATGACATATTCAACCTTATATGGCCTCATATGGATCCATTTTAATTGTCACATGAAATATTTTATTTTAGTTAAACTCCCCAAGAGGAACATGTTTCTCCCAGGAACCTCAAAAATCAAGGATACAAGCCTGTAGCGTATCCTTTTACACTCTTATGGTCCGCTCAAACTACTCATCTATCTGAGGGTGATATAAAATACTCAAGAGTACCTTTGAACCCAGTGTTTTGTGCCACCCATTATAGAACCATAAAGTAAAGTGGGAATCCCTGTCTGAGACAATAGAAAGAGGTACACCATGAATTCTAACTATCTCTCGGATATACAATCTTCCCAACTCAACATAGAAAAGCCTCCCAGAGAGGTATGGAGTGCACATCTTTGATAAATCTATCAATAATCACCCATACAACATCGATACCTCAAATAGATCTTGTCAATACTATAAGAAAATCCATGGTGATTTCATTCCATTTACACTCAGGAATAGATTGAGGTTATAGAAGTATAGGTGGTTGTTGGTGTTCTACCTTAACATGCTGACAGGTGGAGCATCAAGTGATAAAACCCACTATTTTCTTCTTCATAACTAACCACCACTACTGACCACCACTACTGATGAAACATGTCTCTGTATATCATGGTATGTCCAGGATGAACTACCCAAACTAAGGTATGAGAATACTTCATTAGATCTTCCTATATATCAGAAGGTACCCACACACGGCCACATTAAAGTAGAGTTCCACTGCCATCAAAAACCCAAATAGGAGGAGGGTTCTCTCTTGTGACGCTTTCCCTAAAAAAATACCCTTTAGATTACATAACGGTCACATATAGAATCACTCCAGATAACAGGATGTCACTGTAAGAGCTGTTAGAACTAGTTTCCAGCACTGTTCTTGAATATCCAGATGCATCTCAGAAAACAAAGCCATCATCTTCCACTCATTACTTCCTTCCTGGAAAACTTGTGTCTATGTCATCTGACTCAAATAATAAGCCATAATATTGTCATAATAAGGGGTATAAGAAAGCTCAAAATCGATATAATGAAGGTATTCAACCTACATGTGATGCCTTAAATTCAACTCTCACTATGTAGAGATATATTTCAACATTCTGTGTTCTGTTTAAACAATAAACCATTCACCCAACAAGTATGTCTCCAGGAGAGTAAATAAATAACCATAGATACTAACTCAAGGTCATGTGTAGGAAAGTTCTTCTCATGAGGTCACATCTGGATGAATCCATGATCCATGACTCATTCTCCTTGCATGAAAACTGCACCTAGTTTGATTCCTGAAGCATCACATAACACATTATATCATCTTAATTTATTAAAAATAATCAGGATCAGAGTTTTGGTTAGTCTTCCCTTTAACTCTTGAAAACATTTTGTAGAAGCATCTAACCAAATGAACTACACACCCTTCTTTGTTAGGGCCATAAGAGGTGTTGTTAAGAATGGGAAATCCTAGATGAAATGCATGTAACCGTTATCAATCCCCATGAAACGTTGTTTGTTGAAAACATTTTTGGGTTGATCCCATGAAACTATGGTGCTCTCCATTTTTGGGTCTACCAACACACCTGCTTAAAATTTTATATGACCCAATAAGTAAAACATATCAATCTATAAGTGGAATTTTCTATGCTTTGAATATACATGGTTCTCTCTCAGTGTACTTATCACGATCTCAATATGGGTTTCATGGTCGTGTCTGGAATATGAATACACCAATTTATAATCAACAAAAACCACCAAAAATGAATCAAGATATGGGTGAAAACCCAATTCATAAGAGCCATGAATACTATCAGTGCATTTTTTAGGCCGGATGGCATTACCAGATAATCATACAAGCTGTACCGGCTCCATATATCAGTACATGGTATGTCATATGGTCTCACACATGCCTGATGATATCCATACTTCAGATCAATCTTGTACAAAACAATGTCTCCTCAGATCTCGTCATTGAGGTCATCAATACGAGGCATAATATGTCGATTATTAACTGTATGATGGTTATGACGACAGAAATCCACACACAATCTAAGGGTATTGTCCACCTTCTTGGAGAGAAGAACTAGTGAACCCCCCAAAGATGCACTAGTTATAATAAAACACATATAAACAGGGTCTTCAATATTACTTTTGAGTACACATTACTATGTAGGTTCTATCCTATAAGGAGGAATAGAAACTAGTGCCACATATGGCACAAGCTCAATAGCGAACTCCATATATCTCATGGGAGTCAAGCTAGAGAAATTGTCAGGGAAGACATCACTGAAATGAACCCCAATGGAATAAAATTACATTATATGTGTTCCTTGATTGATCATGAAGAGACTTGATAATAAATCTATCAGTCTTCCCAATCTTGCATATTTAAGTCCAGGTAAATCTACGTGCATATCCCATTCTTATTTATGTTGATATGTGTCACCCTCATGGGATGTGAAGGACACCCGACAATGATAGAAATCTATATGGGCACGATATGGAGTGAGGAAATTCATGCTAAGAATGAATTAAATTCCAGACATGTCAAGAATTTAAAATTTCTAAAGGAAATAATACCCACCTATCTCAAGGGGGAACTCTTGGAACTGTTTTATGTCCTATGTCCTAACCCCTAGAGGTGTGTCTAGAGACACTATTATTTAATGGAACTCTATTCTATGACCATGTAATCCAACAATAGCAGCATATGAAAAGGAATGTGATGCACTAGTATCAAAAAGGGAAGGAGAATGATACTAGAATAGTTAAAATAACCAGAGGTGGTCTGGTACTCTACTCCTCTCGTGTTAGTTTCACTGCATGCATAAGACCCGAACCACCGCCCTATGATGCTTTCAAACTGGACTAACTAGGTCAGATCTGCTGACACTGATAGTCTGAGACTTGATTTCCTTGACAATGGCCTCCATTGTTACCTCGACCAGACCATCCCGTGGAAAAAGAACTTCCAAACTGCTATGGAGTCATAGATCCCATATCTGACAGAGGTGCTGGTACAGATCCCCTACCACTTGATGCAGATGAGAAAGAATGATAGAAATAATGAAGGTGACCCATCTTTATATAGACTCAACACTCCATTGGGTATCTCATCCACTGAGGATTTTAATGGCCAACTCTGTCACACTGATGACATGTGAAAAAACTGTCAAAATTATCTTCTTGGTTTTGATTTCCTCTATGTGCACATTCAAAATGACGCTTCTTGTTGCTAGAAGAACTATCACCCTACCTCGGAACTAAACTACCATGGATCACAAGTTTAGATTCCTTGACATTTTATTTCAAAATGAAGGTTTGATTCACGATATATATAATAGTGGTCAAATGAAAGATTTTCACCTATGAGAATATGGTATATCTTAGTTCATCCTCCAAGAATCTCACAGTTGTCTATGCATAACCAGTAAGAAATGGGGAAAAATGCTGATGATCTGTGAAATGAGTAGAATACTCTAACACTATCATAGATCCCTGTTGAAGATGTAATAATTCCCTGACATGATCATCCCTCAAAGTCTATGGGAAAAAGTGATCAAAGAAAGCTATTTGGAAGTCTAGCTAAACCATATCTCTGGTGTGCTCAGCCTAAGAAATAACATCCCACCAATGCTTGGTAGAGTCATAAATCATGTAGGCTACATGTTTGACCCTCTACTCTGGAAGCGTCTCATGATGGTCAAAGATAGACTTTATGGATTTTATCCATGACTCAATATCATATATACTACCACTTCCTAAGAAGGTTGGAGGGTGTTGTTGCAATAAGTCCTATGTGAGCTCTTCCATAGATGGGGCGGGTCTGGGAACATTCTGAATTGACTGTATAAAGATGAGGATGTTATCCATAAACTAGGAATCAGGGACCATTGGAAGATCCATTGGTACTAGTACCACATGAGTCACTATGGGTGGTACTACATGTATCACTATTGAAGGCACTAGAAGAGGCTACTCAAGTGGTTCAAGACCCACCATCTCTGGAGTTTTCTCATCACCACTCTCATGAGGTATTAAACAAAGACAATACAAAGACATTGGTATAAAATACCCAAACACACAACATTAGACATAATTCATAGCAGACGATGATGACATGAAAAAATTAAATAAAGAGGGTTGGTATATAGCCTACCTTATATCACTACACAACAAGTAGATTTCTCCATGATTCAAGTCTTGATAAGGAAGTGTAAACATAAAGGATCCCTTAAACAAGGACTACTAACTATTTCCCAATTAAGGTTATGTTAACATCTTACAAATTATCACAACATTATAATTAACAAAAAGACACAAAAAAATTTCACAACTAGGAACAACAACACTCACATGTATATAGGCATATTCATGCTGAACGTAAACATGGCATGACAATATGAATGTCATTTTTATCCTTATGGGAAATAATATGATGAATTTTAATGAATTTACCTCATATCCTCAAGCTAAAATTGTAAAAATAATTTTATCAATAATACCAATATCAAAAATAATGTAAAAAAATTGTTTCACCCCAAGGTGAAATCATATCAACAATAATTGGAATAATCAATAACTGCAATCCCAACCCAGTAATTTGGGTTTCCTCTATACATGGGTTAGCTACATCCAAGCATAGGGTATGTTCCAAATCCTTATATACTAGTCTCCTATATTTCCCTAATAGTAATACAAACGAATAAACACCCTCTTATACCAATTTTTAGCGACCCCATCTTATAAGCCACCAGAAGGGTACTCCGAGCCGGTTTGGCCACATAACCTCATGCACATCATCCCGAACGCCAAAGACCACTGACTAGAAGTGAGGGCCTTTTTAACATGTTCACATGGAATACTATTCCCTCATAGGTAATAGGTAATATCCAGTGGAATAAAACCCAGTTTATAACAAATAGCGAAAGCATATAAACAACCAAACTTTTGGAGAAGAAAATAAATAACACCAAATAATTAAATAATAAGTGCAGAAGTTGATCAATAAACCAGATACACAATGATGTCATTCTATGATGTCTGTGAAAAAGTAAGAGTATAGAAAACAAGAATAAAATCATGAAAACAAAGCTATAAAGAAAACTTCACAAAGTGAATCAAATGTATCTCAATCCAAATCACAGTCCTCTACCCCCAAGCTCCATCCTAAGAAGTAATCCACACTAAAGAACTGAAACCATCATGAATCCAATTATACCTACCTAAAATCATAATGTATAATCGGGAACCAAATGACACCTTAGTAGGGATTGAGATAAAATACTAGTAGGATGAAACCCAAATTGTTTAAAACATTCCATTTCATGCATTAAACAAAAGGAGTTTTCTAACATATGATAAAAGTAAGTAATAAAATAAACATAATAAAATAAATATATCTTGGCCTGGGACCTGAATAGCACTTATCTCATATGAAATGCTTTGGCCAAAGCTAGGAATCTGAATAAGGTACCTGCAATACGCATGATGCATATATATATATATAAAGGCTTGAAAAAAAATACAAACAAAAGGAATATACCCCCAATCTTGTGATTTATCTTGGGGTATAATTTATGTGTCAACAAAGTGTGCCTGAAGCACAAAAAGATATCACAATTCACATCGAAATCAAGCAGTACTAATAATAACCCTCACTGAATTATCATTATTATTATGTTTAAGATGATATTGGGAGTCTGAGCCCATCCTGAAGGTATCACTGTGGTACATCGTTCAATTTATCCAATACCACCAAGCCCATGAAAAGCAATCATCCAAAAGACCAAGTATTGCTTGAGGCGTGTGTTTATCATGATTCCATCCCCGTATCACACATAAGGGGTCAAGTATCACTCATGGCATGGTGTAGCCACTTTTCCAATGGGATTGTCCCTAAATATCCCTTTGGGAACAGGTATCACTCATGAGTATTTAGAAACCCAGGGAAATCCTTATCTAGAAATGCCTAAGACATCATCTCCATGACATAATGTGTAACCGGTTAGGAATAGCGAGTCATTGGGTAGTCCTACATATGGAACCCAAATTTTTTCAGCACACTAAATTTAATTAGTTTTTAAGGAAACTGTATCACAGTGTATGAATTTATAATTGCAACAAATTAATATTAGAAAGTCAAAGCCATATAAATGATCATTTTAGTAAATTATATATTTCCAAAGCAATTTATTAGAGAATGCTAAAAGATGCACATGTCACTCTATGATATCACGATAGTATAATAATTTAACATGGAAGAAAATAATTAGGCATAGATAACCAAAAAAACTCAAGGTTCATGGTTTATAATAATCCCAAATAATTTATTAAATTTAAAGATCAACCTAATGGGAGTCGCACAACACATGAAATTAAATAATTTAATTATTTAGTGCTAATGAAAAATGATACCAAGAGAGTTGGCACACCCAAAGGTGTATCCAATGGTGTTGTAAAAATTTAAATAGTCTAGATTATCTCAGAAAATGGTGTAGTGGTTAAGAAAGAGGTTTAATTAATTTAAAAATGGTAAAATTGAGCATCACCGGTAGGAACTGATGAGTGACACATCATTCACTTTAAAATACAAATCGAAACAAGGAGAAAGAGAGTATACACCCTACTTTTTACATGTAGAGGATCCTATACTCCATGGTGATCTTCGATATTTCCTAAAATGGAAGAAACTAGACAATTTTAGAAAAACCCAAATTTTTTATAAAATCAATCCATGATAGATTGCACGAAGAATTTAGAATGAGATCATACGATTCCTTATGCATGGGTTTAGTCGTACCAATATTATCACAGCGCACCAGACGAAATTGAAATAGGAGGAGAAACGAGGCTATTGCAGGCTTCTGTATGAGAGGAGAGGGTGGTGTGCACCACCTAGTAGGGGGATACACCATAAACCAAGAGAGGGGGAGAGAAAGATATAAAATAAAGAAAATGTACAGAAAGAAATAAACATAATGGTTAAAAGGAAAGGAAAATAAATAAATAAAATGGAAATTAATTAAAAAATTAATAAAAATTAAATGGGGGTTAAAATAAAAAGATTAATAAAAATAGTTTTACCCCATTTTAATTATGTTTAATTTCTCTCCAACCATCTCTATTTTATTATTAATTTTTTACCCCTCTTTTAATTCCATTAATTTTATTTAAATTCCTTCTATTCCATTTTATCTCTTTTAAATTATTTTTATCCTGAAGATAGTGCTAGGGAAAGATGTACAAAATTATATATAGCCAGATCAATTATTTAATTAGTTGTAATAGTTGTCCGAGAGCCACAATAGGGTGCACAGGTGCGTGCCTTGGGTCCCTTTATGGTTTTGTATAGAAAATTTAAGAGGTATGTAGCTTGATTATGGCTAGTAAATTACACATTAAATAGAAAAAGGGATTCAAAATATGTCACAAGACTAAATCCTTACAAAAGGTTTCTCCTCCCCCTCCCAATCTCTAAAGAATTACCCCTCTATTTAAGGGGTCACTTATAGGAAAGGGGGTGTTGGTGATGTTAAGAATAGAGAACTAAATAAAATCAGCACACCAATATGTAAATCCTAAATCATAGTCCCTAATCTACTTGTCTAGGTATTAAAATCAATGTAGAGACTCTAATTTATAGTGAAATGTAGGGGAATATTTCCCTCTATTTTCCTTTTAATTTTTCAAAATATATGGCTAATTAGATGACTTCTTTTTAATAAATTATCTTATAGAATCTTCAGAATCAAATTGAAGTTTCTATAAATTTTCATTTATGGGGGTGAACCTTATTATTCTGTGTCATGATAAGACCCATTCAATACGGATCACATACCTTTGGAAAGTATTAGTTTTTTTATATTTCCTCTATAAAAAATTTAATATTCATATAACCCATGTAGAAAAAGTTTTTCTTTGAATTACTACATATCATTTTTTAGGTTAGACAAACTCTTCATCATTATCCACTTTAACATGAGACTGTACTACATTAATGAAGTAATTTATCCATTAAATTTAAAAGTTAATGCATGACTCCAAGTGCTATTTCATTGAAAATAGGAATTACCAAAATTTATGTCTTGTAGACTAAGATATTCCACATTTATTGGGGAGTAATAAAATCCTTCCACCCACATTTTTTTATTTTCCATGATTTTTTGGTCCCCTTAGTGTTCGAATCTTCACTTTTTTCATGTTGATTTAAATGAATCCCACATATGAAAACACAAAAATATTTTTTGAAAATTTTTTATCAATCTTGAACAAGTTATGGTTGAACCCTCAAAATGAAAAAAAAATTATATATTCCACAAATAATAAAATTTCATAAATTATATAAAAATTAATCAGAAAACTAAAAATGAAGCAAATAATGTCAAATTGAAGATTGGTGGGGATTAAATCATTGATATAAATATGAAAGTTTAAGAAATATATTTTCTATATAAATTCCACCAAGCATAACACTTATACTCTAAGACATGTAAGCTTAAAAAAAATACAAGAAAATTTAAAGCACATTCCCATTAGATCAATGAATTGAACACCAATAAACACAAGATTTATAGTACTAGGGAATATAGTGGAAATTCATGGGATGAGGATTTGAATATTTTCATCACTAGAGTGATGAAAATTCATAATCTTTAGTGATATAATCCCTGGTAAAATTGTGAGGATCTCATGTGAGTTATCAAATCACAAAAATTGAGCACAAATGATGACATCATCCAAATCAATGTGCATTCAACTATCACTTTTCATCGGGAACTATTTCTTGAAGGAACCTATCTCAAACCCTGCTTGATCATACACACACACTTAAAGAATCTATAAAGATATTGATCATCAAATTATTTGTGCTGGTATGGAGCTCTAATACAACCTTCAATGTCGTGATGATCACCTCGACTCTATTCCTTTGATCAATGGAGACTTTCATTGATCAATCAAATTTAAGGTGTCTTCCTCTCTGTTGGATAAAAATAAGTTCAATAATATCTCAATTTCGAATGAATGAATAGTTCATTGAATGACCGATATTCTCTATATATATAATGTATTTAAAAATACCTAGAAAGGGTTCCCAGGCCTTTATTTATCCAATTCCCACTAAAAAATAAATAGATGGCACATTAATATGTACTAAATACATTATAATTTCATAGATATTTTTATCACATAATTATAATATATAGTAAATATATTACATGGTAACAATGACTCATTAACTCGAATCATGATTCCTGTTAGTATTAAATTAAAATTTAATATTAAAATATTATTTGTTCTAATGATATTTTTCTATGAAGTCACTTAATAAAATAAAAATAAATATAATATTTAAACTAATCCTAATTATTAAATATTAAATAATAATAAATTTATTTATTTAGAGGACATTATAAATAATTGGACAACTCTCAGACCCAATAATGGCTTCCTTTTCCCATATACACCTATTCATCAAAATAGGTAAGGCTCTTGAATACGATATTATTTGTGACCTTATTCAACCTTATCTTGAAATAATTTAATACCAATCATAGACTATGAGTAGAGTATATAAACACATCATGGATACTAAAGAAATATGTAATAATCATTACAATGATATCCATCCAATGAACACACACTGTGTTATACAATCTCTTTTACTCGCAATATCACATAAAGTAGGATATATTATTTGTGTAATCATCCTTACATGATTTATTGATTATTAACCATACTATATAGGCTTAACTTATTCTCACATGGACACGGAATTAGTGTAGTAACTTCCATTCAAATCATCTAGGCCAAAAATATCTCCTCATTTTTGACGAGACAAATCAAATCTTGATTATTCAATCAATGCCATACATCCAATGATGCAACCAATGCAAGGTACCTCCATACAAATTTAAATCCATGATTTTAACCATTCGTTAATGTATGTGATCAAGTAGTAAACATTGATAATAATTTGAAGTTAAGGGATCATAACACATTCTCATTAAAATGAACAATCAATGAAATCTAAAAAATTTGGTGTTCATATTGACTGATCTATCCTCATGATCTCACATACTAGAGATCACCAAGTAAGAACTTCATGAGAAGAAGTCTCAATGATTATTATCCCCTATGGCATGTTAGTTAAAAATCAACTATTTCTAGTAACTATTATGTATCTATAACATTGGAAAAAATTTATGATTAGTGTAATAGTATATGGAGGTTCTCATTATAACAACTAAACTTCTATATCCTTTTGATATAATAAATAATATATAGATTGTACCAAATAAATAGTTTATGAAGAAATTTCAACAGTATTGTGTTATGTGTTCATTATGAATAACTCTCTATATACTTGATATGGTAATTAAAAAAGTACTATTCACATTTGGTCAAGGGAACACAATATTAAAAAATTACACTAGTATTTGATCCAACTTACAAACTATCCTTGTGAGATTTCAAACAAGAAGATCACATTTCTACTGAGTTGGAAAATTATTCATGGTTCTGCCATTACTCTGCTATATGAAAATTCTTCTACTTGCTGCCTCACCTCCTTGAGTAATAATAAAGAGATTAAATCTCCCTATATATATATATATATATCCCTTTGTACACTTTCAAAACAATACATATTTTCCAGTACTCATAGTAGAATTATAACAATTTATATTATGATATAAAATTATTTACTGTGATTGAATCTATGAACTATACAAAATTGTTGTGTATTATAAAATTCTTCTTTTTCATCCTCAAAATCCTAAACACACTCGGTATTTGTAGATATGGATACCAATCTCTTGAATGAGTATCCATTTTTGATAACCGTATTCAAAATGTGATATTAGATCTTATATATCTAAAGGAAGACAAGTTTGTGTCCCCTTATAATATAATATACATTCCTCTCTACATATCAGGTATATATCTTTTCTACTTTCTCAAGTATTATTGGGTTTCATTGAATGCTTCCCTTGTATTTTTCCTATATATAACTGATATTTTTATACTATAAATTGTACACATTAAAAATATCATATTTTGTTTATAGAATGGAAAATTTGGCTGATCCATTACAGAAGTGTAGGGAATTCCACTCACCACATTAATCATATCATGTGACCTATACATGGCCTCATAGAGAGATTTATGTAATGTGACATTGGTAAAAATTCATTGTTGAATTGTTCCAAATTATATTTTATGAATACCCCATGAGAATATATATTTTTGACTTAGTCTAATCATTAATTGTATTGAAACTAATAGATCTTGTTTCCAAAACATTGGTTTTTATAATAATTCAATATCACGAGAGTTACATTCATTTTTTTCGCAAATAAATATCAGACCAATAGTAATTTTCCATATGTTATAAAACATTTTTCTATTGTAAAAAAGTGGTGCTCCCACCAACCACATATAGAAATATAAAAGAAATTCACTCCTAATAAATATTATATGATATAATTTCTTACTGAAATCATAAAATGGATTTTAGTAATATAAATCCCTTAATGGATTTCTAAAATTTCACCAATCATTTTTTGTTGCGTCATATAGACACCTTCCATGATTGGTGGTCATGAAATCCAGTTCCCAATTTAATTATCATAAAATTGGTTATGACAAGTAAAATTTTAATTGATTTATTCTTGAGGACTTCTTATACCCAATCGAGGATTATTAATACCTTGATTGTATCACCCATATATAGTCTTAATTACTTATCACAATAATTAAAATAATATCCTCTTGTTATTTCATACATGAAATCCATGATTAAATTTTAATTAATTTTATCAATCACAGCCAATTGTCATATAATTTTAACTAATATGATTTATTATTCTTTATAAACAATGAATCATAAACCATGGTAAATGAAAACCCATTACCTTGGTTTTAACCTTCATATATAGTACATGTCTCAATAATATTCCCTTTTACATAGGATCTTTTGGAACTTGTTCATTGGTCAACAATTTGTGAATCTCTGGCATTTACTAAGCCCAGATCAATATTTCTCCTACTATCACTAATAGATATATACAACCTTCAATAAAAACATAGTCTATTACATGAAAATATATTAATGATATTATGGATTAGGGAAATATCCTTATAATAATGTAGGAAAACTACTTGAAATGCACATTGTGTTTCACATGATTAAATTTTTTATTTTCCTTAAAAACACTTTCGATATAAAAAATGTACTTATAAGATAATGTATTTCGATCATACTATTACACATACGATATCTATTTTTCAAAATAGTTGGAATATGACTATGGGATAATATTATTATTTTTGATGCATTTTTTGAAAATAATGGATGTATCTGAAATGCATATTAGTTTTAACATTGATGATCTTTATAATTACATCAAGACCATGATGTCTATAATTGAATGTGCGTTTAGGAATTATTTCATGGTATTTTTTAATCAATGTTAATTTAAATGAATCATCATTGATTCTCCTCATTAGTATCATTTATTTGATGTGTATAAGTTAATGTGAATTTTTTAATTACTCAATGCTATAATCTAATGATCGATGAATGCTTCATCAAGAAATTCTTCAGCACACAAGCTCAAAAGAAACTCATATATTCTGGCCACTCATATACCATAATTCATTTTCACATTCAATAATAAACACTTAATGGAATATTATGAAGTATATTTTCCACTATATTAACCATAGAATAGATCAGACTCTCCTATTGAGATAATTCTAAAATCTTTGTGACTTAACTTTATTTATAAATGATTATTTATAAAAAAACTAAGTACATATTTGTTTCCCTAAAACATAAGGCCTTTAATTCCAATGAGTATAAAATCATACTATTTTTTTCCTTGAAACTAATTATTTTTTTCATGATTAAATATTATCTTCATACTACTAGGTATATAAATATTACATTCTATATTCTTCACATATTTCCAATGATTTATATATCACTAAACCTTTGGTTGAGTTTGAGACACCACAAACAATATTTAATCCAAATCTAGGGTAATATATCCAGTTTTTCAATAACATAATGTGATAAATGTTTTGGATACACTCAATAAATGGTCCACTAGATCCATTTAGTTGTTGGTTAGATGTTGTGGGCATCTCACTACTGACATGGAAATTACCCGTTCCCAACTACATGGAGAACACACCTCAATTTTTTAATATTGATTTTCATAATTGGTTACTTAATTTCAATACACATATATGAAATAAACGTTGAATTTAGTACCCAAATTTTATAACAGAAACATTATATAAATTTATGAATAAACCATAAGGAGAAGTGTTTTCTTCCTTCTTCAATTTTTTTCTTAGCATTTAACCATCCATAGACTTATTATCCAACCTGACAATCAAATAACCACATGTATGATAACCAACCTCTTTTATTATATGGGTTTTGTAAATGTGCCTTTAGAACCACACTTTTCATTGTACTTTTTCCTCACATTTTAACATTTTTTACCATAAGAACTAAGACATTCTTCATGTTCTTATTTATCTTGGTGAAACATACTCAAAAGGTGATGCAACATTTTCTCTGTACTATTTAGTTGGAAATCCTAAAAAACCATAGTAATTGGAGGAAATGATATAATAAAGGGTTGAATTGAAATATCGTGATCCATATTTCAATTTACATGTGTCTAGTGTAATCATCACCCTATTCATTTATTTCTTCTCTTTCTCCTATCAAGCTTCAAAAAGATGAGACGACATGTGAAGTCAACTTTTTTCTAATGTTTTTTCCACAAATCACATTGGATGTTGATGATAAAATTATAAAAAAATCATCATATACGTCATACATGAGTCTCCTATTCTAAATTTGGTCACCCTATCTTCCAAGGGTGGATCAACAGGTATTGGGGACTCCAACACCTTGAATTTCCATTATCATAATACTTTTCTCAAGTTACAATAATACTCTAGGAAGCTCATTCGTATTATGTCTTTTTCTTTGAACAATAAATATCATAGTCTACCATTGGTATTACATACCATTATCTACAAAAAAATCTAATATATTAGTAATGTTATATTGATTACTAATTACACATTGTTGATTAATTTAATCATCAAAGGTCTCCCACTATTTTATAGAAATCTACAATCCCTCACTATTTGACTCATAATACACAATTTCTTGATTATTATTGTTTAAAGGATAACTGAAATCTCTCATTTTCTTATACAAGTTATGGTTATTCCACAAACATAGAGTTTCATAGAATCCATTTAAATATCTAGCCGTATTAACTCATGTTTCCTTAATCTGTTGAGTGAAGTCTCAACTTCTAAAACCATAACCTTGATTTACCCAAAATTTTCCTCTAAATATGAAACAATATAGATATGGATAATAAAATTCAATAATTGTTAGTTATTTTAACCCACAAATCTTAGAATAATTCCCTAGTAGTTGAAGGCATCCTAAACTAGGGTTGACAAGTACCCAGTATACCTGGCTGTGTTCAAAATTGAATGATGGATGTTGGTTGAGACTGAATATTTCTTTGAGGGGTTTTAATATTTCTAGATGAATGTAACATTATTTTACTAATTATGTTCATACTATGTTTTTGATACCACAACTGAATAATCATAAATAGAATACCTTCATCACATCTCTATGTATTTTTCAATTTATTATTTTACATGTTTCCCATAGAAATTTATATGTATAAAATAATAAAAAATCCATAAAGAAAATAAATACCCTAACTGGTCTTCATCATCTAATATTGAATGATCCATTTACACACAATGGATCAACTATGACCTAGGGGCATAATACCTGAGTTGGGTCCTGACTTGTATCATAGCTCACCCAGGGTCTAGTGTTTTCAATTCATGTTTAGGGTACAAACTTGTATTTCCATGGTTCTTGTCTTACATCATCATCATCAATAGTAAAAATATACTCACAAATAGGTGATGAGGTATCAAGAAGTAAAATAAATAAATATATAATATGGGATGTATAAGACCTTATTCATATTGAACAGAAAACATTGATGTATAGATACTAAATCATTAAATAATTAGTACATACATCTCATGCAGTGGTAATAAATATTTAAATAAAATAAACCAAACAAATACAGGGTTAGTCACTACTCAAGACCAATCATCTAGAAAATAAAATATGAGATAATGTTAAATTACAATAAATTTATATAGAAGATAATTTAAATAAATTAAATGTATTGTTTTAAAATATAATAATTTAATTATTTTGGCCCCTTGATTTATTGAATTTTTATTGAATTAATAAATTAATAATTTAATTTAATTTTATACGAAGATTAAGTTAAATATTTCAAATAAAAAATTTATTATTATTATTTTAATAATAATTTTCTCCAGCCATGAAACCCTACTTAGGCTCACTATGGGTCAACCTAAATCCATGAAGGGCTATTCTGGGTCAGGCATACCCACCCAAACCATTTAATGGTAGGGAAGACACACCCATTCCAATTTCGGGGTGGTTTGGGTCAAACATGAAATGAGGGAAAGTTGATCACATAATGGGGTTATCAGGAGGGATGAATGTAGATATGTTTTTCATGGAAGAGGGGTTCACCATCCATAAAGTTTTTGGCTTTTCAAGCTCCCCACAACCAGAGGGGTGACATCTAGTACTATGAACAATGTTGTGGTGAAAAGTAGGGTTTCTATTATAATCACGTACTTTTGAGGATCAGGGATCACATATGATGGTGTCTTGGTGCATGATCCGGTGCACTGTGTGGGGTAGCCATGCATCGAGGATGGACGATCGGACGGGCTATCGATGATGATAGGACTAGGGGTTCATCTGGAGTAGTGTTGGTTTGAGAGGATAGCTATGAAGGCCTCATCTAGTGGAATCGAAATTGGGAAGGTGTAGTGTGCATGTGATGGTGGATCAGTGGTTGGTCGTGGTAGAGGAGGAGGAGGACGTCGTTGGGGTGGAGATGGTTGTGGAGGACACTATAAGGATGGTTCATAGTTTTCCAAGTAATTAATGACTGGGGGAGTCCACATGTGTTGTGAGGGATAGAATTGTGTTCCATACTAGTTTATGGTAACACGTGAGGTCTCTCCGGATGACAAATAGTTCAGTGATGGCTAGGCCTAATGGTGGCACACAAATGGATTCCAAGTGAATCCATTAAGATTTTCTTTTTAAAAATTTCCATTGAAAATTTTATTTTTTGATATTTATTTACCCAAATATAACTCCTCTCCAAGATCCCCTTTTTAAATTTGTTTTATTATATTAATATCCTGTTACCAAAAACCTTTGAAACCACATAGTTTTATACATAGCAAGTCATGCTTCCCACCATAAATATCAATTCCGTATTTATTTTTTCAATGTTCTCTTTTTTGCTGGGTTATTGGAACACCTTCCCAAAAAGTTGTTTAAAATTTATTATAATTTATAATAATTCCACTATATCATTAGTGGAATTATTACTTCTTGGAAAAAATATTATGGCCAGAATATTTGGGTTGAAACATGGCTGAAAATGGCCTTTCATCAAAATAATAATTAAAACCAAAAATTGAGTAAATTTTAACAGATATAAAAATATATGTTTCATTTTTAATGCCTAAAAAACTACCAATTATCTGTATTAAATTTTTTGGATGTTAATAACTCAGTCATATGATATCAAATTAATGGATTGTTGAAACCATTGGGACAAAAAAAATATCTCTACTTAGTTTATTAAAAATTATTTTTTCTTCGATAAAAAAATTCATGTGATTTATATGATACTAAGTTCTAGTATTGAGTTGAATTTTTGAAGTTGGTGGGATGTGGATTTAAAATATTTCATCAACTGATTGATGAAACATCATCGTATCCAGCAATCCAAACCTTGTTAGAGGTATGAGGATCTTGTGGAAAATATGAAATCATAAAAATTAGTCACAAATGATTACCCCATTCCAATTAATTCACATTATATTATCGCTTTCAACTAATCACCATTACTTAAATGATCTAAGCTCGTACCCTTGTATATTTTATACATATTCATTAAGAATTCATTTCAATGATAATCATTGAAATTTTGATGCCAGTACATACGTCTGATGAATCCTATTATGTCACAATGATCACGTTGAACCCATTCCTTTGATATGCGAAGATGTTCTTAGATCCAGATCATTAATGAATTATTCCTCTCTTAAGGATGTGGGGGGGAGAAAGGTTCTATCAATTATGAATGATTGAATAGTCTAGGGAATGAGAGATCTTCACTTATTATATAGTCGATGCCAAAATTCCTAAAATGTTTTCCCGAATCCGATATATCCAATTCCCACTAAATAATCTATAAATGAAACATTATGATGAACAAACTATATCATAATTTCATTTATATTTTTATCACATACTATTATTATATAATACTATAATACATGATAAAACTGATCCATTGGGCCAACTCATGATTCCTTCCAATATTAACTGAACAATGAATATTAAAATAACATTTTTTCACATAATATTTTTCCTTGAATTCCCTTAATAACTTGTGAATACATTTAATAAATTTACTCTACCCAATTATACAATACTCAAATAATAATTATTTTTTCATTTATTTTTTATCATAAATTCTTTGAAAACTCTTGGACCCCATGTTTCGGCCCATAATGTATTTTACACATTTTCATCAAAAAATGGAAGAATATGGAATATGCTATTGTGTGTTACCCTCTATAACATTATCTTGATACCATTTAAAACTATTTATAGAATATTATCAAAGTTGACCCACAATCTGAGGCCACCAAATAGATAAGGAATAGTAATAAAAATGAAAACCTTCTTATGAACACACTATTTAATATAATCTATCTCGCTCATAATATCTCATAATGCATGATCCAATATTTGTGTAATAAAACTTATTTTATTTATTGTTCATTTACCTTATTGTACCTACTTTCATTCTTATACCATGTCCATGTATTTAGTGAATGTACTATCATATTAATGAACTAGGCCTGATATATCTCTTCCTTTTGGAAGAAACACATATATATTTTTTATTCCATCATGTTATTCATCTAATAACTCACCCAATTAAATCTACCTCACTACGAATTCAATACCAATGTTTTTACCTTGAATGATGCATGTGATTAAATAGTACACTTCGATATTAATTTCCATTTAGGAAACCATTACATGTTCTCATTGAAACGAACTATCAATGAAACCCAAAACATGTTATGTTCATATAGGCCTGTCTATCATCACGATCTCACCTACAAAAAATAATCATGTGCGTACTTCCTAAAAATAAGTCTTGATTATTTTGAGGTCCAAACACTTGATAGTCAGACATCAAATCTGACCATTCAGTATGAGGTATCCAGAATGTAGGACCTATGTTTAATATTAATTCGATTGTATACCATGGTTCTTATTATAGAATTGGAACATATATAACCATTTGTCACAAATAATAATCTATTTATATTCATATTTTTATAAAGGAGGTAGAAATATCAAAACTATTATTGTAAGTGTACACCACACATTATTCAACGTATACTTGAAATATTAATAAAAAAGTATTTTCCAAGTTATGTATAGTGCACCCAATACTACAAAAAAAATATTTCATGAATCCATAATATTAATATTTGAAGTTGTACATTAAATAAATTCAATACATTTTCACAACATGTATTCTATTTTGCACACAAAATAATATACTCTCATGAATTTCTACTCATCAGAAAAATGTATTGTAACACCCCAGGTAAATAAAGAATATACATTTTCATATTTATCCATATTTGTGAATAAAATATTAATATGACTTTAAAGGGGACGCTATGCTCGATGGCGTACCCAACAAGCAACAACGAGTTTCTTGGGAATCTTACGTTGCACTCTAATAATAAAATAATATTATTTTAAATGGTAGTTAACATGTAGCCGTTGTATTAGCGGGAATGGATAGAAATAACTAAAATATGATTATATATGTTCTTAAATATTTTTACATTTATACAATAAAAGATAAAGGCTTAAAATACGGAAAGAATTAAATTTTAGGTGTATATGCCCTAGTTTTCACTAAAGGTTCACTTATCGCCTTTTAATGGAGAACTGTCATTAAATATAGTTTTGATCACTCTTATACATTTTTTGGACCAAATAAAACTCTTATTAAGAATCGGGACATCAAATTTTACTTTGTGTAATTTTTTGGTATTTTTCCGATAAAGTTAATTTTTTAATGAATAGTATAGAATGTTGTGTTTTAATTCAAAACCTCTTTTTAATCTAATTTATTTATATGATTAGATAATATTTTGAATTGGTTTTAAAGTTAAAATTAGAAAATATTTTTACCATTAAATCCAATAGTGGTCATTGGAATTAATTTCACTTTGAAATCAGACTTAAACTAGTGTCAATCTTTTGATACTTATTGTTTTATAAAAACACGCTATTTGCTCTGACAGCGGGAATTAATTATTAAATTAATTAATGTGACTAATATGTTTTGAATTTTGTAAAATAGACTTCATTTTTGAATTCGGAATATCAAATATAGCTTAGGGTGAATTTTTGGTAATTTTCTGAAAGACTTCAATTTTTGATGAATAGTGAAACCACTAAGTGGTACTTATAAAAACTGATTTTTCATTTAAATGAAATTTTGCCATAATTGTGTTTTGATTTTCAAAAATCCGACATACATGGTTGTCATTAAGAAGTAAAATGTGGTTCAATGAGATTAAAATAATTTTTTTGGTGAATAGTAACTTATTAAGTTTTTAATCGTGATTAGTGGTAATTAGTGTAGTTTAAGGTAAAAATGATATTATAAGAATGTGAAAACACCATGAAACTTGTCCTACACCTATTGGGTGAGTCATGGCCGACCAAAAGAAGCCATGGTCCAACTTGGGGACCCCATGGAGCCACTTTAGTTGGAAAATGACATTAATATATTTTTATTTAATGTTAAAGTGAAAATGACACTAACATAAATTGTTTTACTAAAACAGTTTTTAAGTGGGGTTACACAAGTCCAAATTTTGATTATAAATATTAATTGGAAAGCTAAAAAGATTGCATACAACATAGTAATTTTTTTATAATTTTTAGACATCAAATAAAATAAATTATTTATGATATAATAATGATGGAGCGATGACATCATTATTTGATGATTTAAATAAAATGGAAAGATAATGTAAAATCTATGAACTAAACATGTCCAAAACTTATTGTATGGGTGGATTTCGAAGCCTTATCACCTTATCCACGAATTCTATCAATGTGGGACCTTTTAAAACCGAAACACATTTTCAAATAAAGTAATATTTCTTACTTTCCAAAAGTACCCCTCCTCTCCTCTTATAAAAGGCCCCCACCTCTACCTCTTTTCACACACTCATCAAGCCTTTGGCTCGGCCAACCCCTGCCCATTTACTCTATCCACATCCCTCTCCTCATCCTAGAGGATTCCCTTTGGGCAGAATCCTTTCAAAGGAAGCCTTTAGGCTCAAATCAAAAGGAGTTACACTTTTAAAGGTAATTCATTCTCTCTTGTTCATTTGTTTTATTTTGCTTCTCCAACCCCCTAAACTCTTTTTATTTACTTCTTTTGTAACAACACCAGTATCTTCAATATACTAGGATGTTGTTATAAGATTTATTCGAGCTACACTCTCACACAACTACATCAAATGGTTAAAGAACATACGGTTTCCGTGGATGGTGAAATTCTGCCTCCCGAAACGATGATTGTTCAATACTCATTTAACACCTTCAAAGGTGGCCATTATGATGTCACTATTTTTATATATGATATATAATATGTTTATGTTTTATTTATTCTTCTGTATTTTTCATTTTTGTCTTACCTTTATGGCTTCCATTATGGGTATACGCGATATCTTCATTTAAGGAAGTGCGGACTACCGCCCCCTCAAAGTGATTTGATTCGTTAAATACCATATGTGGGATGTATAAAGGATGGAAATATGATATTATATATGATATTATACTGGAATTATAATATACCTTTATATCATTATTATTCCATTCTATAAAATACTAAATAGAAATGAAAGTAGCGTTCATGCGTACGTACGGCTTACCGTCTCCATGAACAGTGCATTTCATTTCTTACCTCTAAATGATTATGTAATGTTATAAATGCATGAATGTACTAGATATATATGACATATATGATATCTACATAATGAATACAATTCTGGATATAATAAACATTTGGCCACACGAACAACATGTAATTGTAAGAAGACCACTTTCGACTTAAGAACCAAATATCGGCAAAACAAATATTATTAACTTAAATGATTACATAATGTTTGTGACATGGTAATAAGTGGTATAAAAGTAATAATGAACTTGAAAAAGGGTTATTGAGGAATTAGAAATTAACTCAAGTTTATTATTCAGGAGATTAAAGAACGATCGAGTCAAGTCGGACCCGAGGTAAGGGATCCTACTCCTCTCTTTCTTTTTAAGTACACACTTTTATGTCATTCCTTTTAAATCTCATCTTTCTTGTTATTGGGATGATATTTTATATTAAACTAACTGTAATTTTTATGTTCATGTGATGAGAGACCCTATTCTCTCTCATAAATCCATTTTGTATGTTTTGAGTGGCGCCGTTAGGCTGCCGAACTTTTGTAAGAGATCTAACCTCTCTCTTTATTTCTAAGTACTCTCCTTTATGTCACTTATTTTAATCTCCTCTTTGTAATGTTGGGGGATGTTCTTTTATATTCCTCTTGCTGTAAATTTTATTGTAATGTGATGAGATACCCTATTTGATCTCATCAATCCATATTCGGAAGTTTTATGTGGCGTCGTTAGGCTGCCGAGTTTTCGTAAGGGATTTTTCATCTCACTTTTATTCCTGTGAGATTTATGCTACATTTGCCACAAATTCCATTGAGTGGTGTATGTACTGCCCATTATTATACTCTTTGTGTAATATACTTTCGTTTATGAGTATTTACATCAATGATCTATTGTCCTTCTTTCATGGGGTGTATGTTTTGAAAGATACCCAAGTCGGTAATGGAACCTTTCACCCTCCTCTTTTTTTTAAAAGACTTCTTTTGTTGGGTCTTTTAATTTACATATTGTTATGTTGGGATATGTTCTCATATATCCTTATTGATTTAAATTTTATGTCTAAGTGATGAGATACACTTTTTATCTCTCATCAACTCATTTTGATGTGATGCCGTTAGGCTGTCAAGGGAACTTTTTAACCCAATTTCGATTTCTTTGGGTTCAACATGTAGTCATTGAATATGTCATCGATTGAATATGTGTGAATGAACTTTTATTGTTTTACACTTAATATCCACTTATATTGGGTGTATTTATATTTGTCACACATATTTTTGAGATTGATTTGTCCTTAATTTAAGGATACCTTCTTTATAAGGGATTTCATCACATTTGACATTTCTATTGAGGGTTCATTGTTGTTATGCACCAATTCACTCTTATATGGTGTATATATTGTCCTTTGGAGTATTATATCATGAATCCTTTTATTCTCATGATATTATAAAGTTCTGACTAAATGTTATTCCTCAATTATT
This sequence comes from Viscum album, assembly GCA_963277665.1. Taxonomy (NCBI): domain Eukaryota; kingdom Viridiplantae; phylum Streptophyta; class Magnoliopsida; order Santalales; family Viscaceae; genus Viscum; species Viscum album. The sequence goes on from OY728161.1 coordinate 1,567,611,534, forward strand.
GTATTCAAGTGTCTCTAATTTTGGTGAAACCCCTTTTACCAGAATATCGTTTTAAATGTTTTAATTATTTGTTCTTATTAATATCCATGTTTTCAAAATGGTTTTAAGGATTTATTTATATGGATATTAATGGTTTAAAATGTTAAAAGCTTCAAGGTGGTATGGGACACTTTGATTCAAAAATCTCTTTATTAAATGTTTAAATGGTTTTGGAAATGGTTTCTTTTTTTGGATTCATTATTTCAATATCCTAAAATGTTATATTGTGATTGAAATGTGGAAATGTTATGTTTCCTTTATTCATGTTTTACGTGATACGATTATGTTATGGTTCTTGGGCATTTTTATGAAGAATGGGTGGTTCCGTGATAAACTATGGGCGGGTGAGCCCGATATAGCTCTCCAATGCATTGGGTAACGCGAAGGAGTGAAATGTTAAGGTTTCTCCGAAGAGATTTTAGGGAATATATTGTGATGGGTATTCCAAACGTAACCAAGAGGGTTACTCCCTACGTAAGAATGTTATGAATGCCTCAAGTTACCTCTATGTCTTATGTTTTCTATGATCTATTCATGATTTGATATACCTATGTTTTATGGGTAAAGTATGATTTCATTCTTATATAAATATGAACTCATGTTTCCTTTCCATATTTTTATAACCCTTACTGAGCTTTTTATGCTCATCCCAAGTTTTTTGAAATTTTTTTCACAGGTCAAGGGGAAAGGTACATGATGTGATGATAGTGTCAAGGATGTGTCAAGAAAGAATCTGTGTTTTATTTTAAATAGGTTTCCGTTGATGGGAAGAATGAATATTGTATTTTATGTAACCACTTTGTTTAAATGTGGAATGTAATGCAAGTTTCATCATCTAATTCTCTAAAACTCTAAACCTGAAAAGATCCTCAATTTGTAATCTTGTAATAACTCAAGATTAAGTAAGGTTTAAGGCTAGGGCCTTATAGTTGGTATTAGAGGCCGGTTTAGATAACTTTAGAGGTTAGGGTACTCTTTAATCATAAGTGACATTACCATAATGGTTAGGATTTCAGAAAGAGTCTTAGTTTTAGATAAAGTGAATGAGTAAGTATATCTTATTGTCTATCTTACTCATTAGTACAAGATGTTTTTGTTGATATACTCACACTGACCTTTTTGGTTTTAGTAAATGGCTAGATCTAGCAGGCACCAAAGTAACAGTGGATGTGAAGGAAACTGTGACAGTTTTTTGAGAAAGCAACTGAATGATATGGGAGCTGCAATGAGAACTCTTCTGATTATCCTCAACCAACTATCTGGAGTCATGATTGACCACCTAAACCTTGGACTTTTCTCTAAGGCATCATATATGCAAGAAACAAATCCCTACGGAAGTACAGGTAATAATCATAAAGGTATGTGTGTTCAAAAACCTATGTGTCAAAGATGTGGAAAGAAACACCTAGGAAAATGTTTCAAAGGGACAGAAATATGCTATAGATGTGGAAATGAAGGTCATAAAGCAAGAACCTGCCATGGAAAAAGGAAGCATCCAGTTGACTCGAGGAAAGGGAAATAAGTTCTTTCTGAGGGATCAATTGAATGTTTTAAATGTGGTGTGCATGGTCATTATGCAAACACATGTTCTATGAAGAAGTTTCGTGAATGGGGTCACCAAGAGCGTACTAATATTCGTTTACCAATACCTAATGCCATTCCTATTGAGGATGAAGAAACTGACAATGACCAATCAAAGGTATGTACTATTTCATGACTATTGTTTTCTTATTTTGGAATCTTAGGATATGATTCATGATTTTGTTTGTAGGAAAGAGGTATTTCGGAATAAGTTGGAAAGGAATGGATAATGGATCATGAAGAATGTTGAATGAGTAAGATGTCAACATATAAGGGATTCAAGAGTTAGGGTTAAATTCTTAAGAGTATTAAGTCTCTTTTGATGATGGGGTTACATTAGAAGACTTTTTATATTATGTGTAACCCTGATGTTTAATATAGGCAAATTTTATTCAAGTAATAGTTATCTTTTCTTTTGTGGACATAGTTATAAAGAAACATTTGGGTTTATATGATCCTTACTTTTGAGGTAATTATGGGTTACTATATGTTATGATGGAAAATGAAAGGCATGAGATAAAATTGAGGTTAAAATATGTTATAAATATTTTTGAAGATTTTATCTCGTTTTGGGGAATGTTTTGAGAATTATATAGTTTTGAAAAAAGGACAACACGCAGACCGTGTGACAACCCGTCGCGTCGGACAAAGCTGCGGGAATCGAACCCACAACCAAAGTGCGACTGGTATTTATCGCCTACCACTGGACTACGTGAAGTCCCTGGTTAGTTTGATTGATTCATTCTAGTTATATGATTTTATGAATTAAGAGTAAGTTGATTTTGGGATATTTATAAAAATGATTAACCTATCATGGAGGATATGTGATTAGGTTAATTACTTTTCAATGTGAGACTTTAGGAGCAACTGATGTTGTTTGGAGATAAATTTTACGATTTAACTTGGAAGACTATGTGACTAAATCCTTCAAATATTTGGGTTTCAATCTTATATTGGTTTACTTTGAAGAATTTTATGGACAAATTGTTTATCGGATGGTCCTCGTTGAACTTTGGGTTTTGTTGGAAAAATTTTTGAGATTAAGAATAGATTTTCTTTTTATAAAGGGTTATCCTTTTCTGGATTATCTGATCTTGTAGTAACCTTTTTGGTTTTAGTTTTGGTTAAGGTTTGAATACATGGGAAATGTATAGTTCTTTTTTTTAGGTGCTCCTCTAGAAGTTGTTTATAGTACTCTTAATGTGAACAAGTCTTCCTAAAATACTTATCTTTTGGAGAAAATATGAGTTTGTGTAAGGAATCTAATAAAGGTTGAAAGTCAATATGATAAGTGATTATGTTTCTTTATGAATAAATTCCTCAATAAAAAGTAACTTAAAACAAAAATGTTGTCTATTAACTTTTCCTACTGGGGAATCGAAGACCGTTTAACCCATCACAAGTTTGTGATTTTCTCGTGGTTAACTTTCTCCTAAACATGTTTTCTATCACTCTCCATCAGAACATGACCCTATGTTTTCTCCTCCATGTCCATATTTTCATACTTGGAATCCTAGTATGGGTTAACTCGGGTGACCTTTGTACTTATCTTTCTTTATTTTAAAGTGTTTGTTTTACCGACTTTTGTTCCGATGTGGGACTTTCAAGGATGTTTCCAAGCGCAATTTTAAAATTGCGAGGACGCAATTCCCAAAAGGGGGGAAGGATGTAACACCCCAGGTAAATAAAGAATAGACATTTTCATATTTATCCATATTTGTGAATAAAATATTAATATGACTTTAAGGGGACGCTATGCTCGATGGCGTACCCAACAAGCAACAACGAGTTTCTTGGGAATCTTACGTTGCACTCTAATAATAAAATAATATTATTTTAAATGGTAGTTAACATGTAGCCGTTTTATTGGCGGGAATGGATAGAAATAACTAAAATATGATTATATATGTTCTTAAATATTTTTACATTTATACAATAAAAGATAAAGGCTTAAAATACGGAAAGAATTAAATTTTAGGTGTATATGCCCTAGTTTTCACTAAAGGTTCACTTATCGCCCTTTAATGGAGAACTACCATTAAATATAGTTTTGATCACTCTTATACATTTTTTTGGACCAAATAAAACTCTTATTAATAATCGGGACATCAAATTTTAATTTGTGTAATTTTTTGGTATTTTTTCGATAAAGTTCATTTTTTAATGACTAGTGTAGAATGTTGTGTTTTAATTCAAAACCTCTTTTTAATCTAATTTATTTATATGATTAGATAATATTTTGAATTGGTTTTAAAGTTAAAATTAGAAAATATTTTTAACATTAAATCCAATAGTGGTCATTGGAATTAATTTCACTTTGAAATCAGACTTAAACTAGTGTCAATCTTTTGATACTTATTGTTTTATAAAAACACGCTATTTGTTCTGACAGCGGGAATTAATTATTAAATTAATTAATGTGACTAATATGTTTTGAATTTTGTAAAATAGACTTCATTTTTGAATTCGGAATATCAAATATAGCTTAGGGTGAATTTTTGGTAATTTTCTGAAAGACTTCAATTTTTGATGAATAGTGAAACCATTAAGTGGTACTTATAAAAACTGATTTTTCATTTAAATGAAATTTTGACATAATTGTGTTTTGATTTTCAAAAATCCGACATACATGGTTGTCATTAAGAAGTAAAATGTGGTTCAATGAGATTAAAATAATTTTTTTGGTGAATAGTAACTTATTAAGTTTTTAATCGCGATTAGAGGTAATTAGTGTAGTTTAAGGTAAAAATGATATTATAAGAATGTGAAAACACCATGACACTTGTCCTAAACCTATTTGGTGAGTCATGGCCGACCAATACAAGCCATGGGCCAACTTGGGGACCCCATGGAGCCACTTTAGTTGGAAAATGACATTAATATATTTTTATTTAATGTTAAAGTGAAAATGACACTAACATAAATTGTTTTACTAAAACAGTTTTTAAGTGGGGTTACACAAGTCCAAATTTTGATTATAAATATTCATTGGAAAGATAAAAAGATTTCCTACAACATAGTAATTTTTTTATAATTTTTATACATCAAATAAAATATATTATTTATGACATAATAATGATGGAGCGATGACATCATTATTTGACGATTTAAATAAAATGGAAAGATAATGTAAAATATATGAACTACACATGTCCAAAACTTATTGGATGGGTGGATTTCGAAGACTTATCACCTTATCCACGAATTCTATCAATGTGGGACCTTTTAAAACCGAAACACATTTTCAAATAAAGTAATATTTCTTACTTTCCAAAAGTACCCCTCCTCTCCTCTTATAAAAGGCCCCCACCTCTACCTCTTTTCACACACTCATCAAGCCTTTGGATCATCCAACCCCTGCCCATTTACTCTCTCCACATCCCTCTACTAATCCTAGAGGATTCCCTTTGGGCATAATCCTTTCAAAGGAAGCCTTTAGGCTCAAATCAAAAGGAGTTACACTTTTAAAGGTAATTCATTCTCTCTTGTTCATTTGTTTTATTTTGCTTCTCCAACCCCCTAAACTCTTTTTATTTACTTCTTTTGTAACAACACCAGTATCTTAAATATACTAGGATGTTGTTATAAGATTTATTCGAGCTAAACTCTCACACAACTACATCAAATGGTTAAAGAACATACGGTTTCCGTGGATGGTGAAATTCTGCCTCCCGAAACGATGATTGTTCAATACTCATTTAACACCTTCAAAGGTGGCCATTATGATGTCACTATTTTTATATATGATATATAATATGTTTATTTTTTATTTATGCTTCTGTATTTTTCATTTTTGTCTTACCTTTATGGCTTCCATTATGGGTATGCGCGATATCTTCATTTAAGGAAGTGCGGACTACCGCCCCCTCAAAGTTATTTGATTCGTTAAATACCATATGTGGGATGTATAAAGGATGGAAATATGATATTATATATGATATTATACTGGAATTATAATATACCTTTATATCATTATTATTCCATTCTATAAAATACGAAATAGAAATGAAAGTAGCGTTCATGCGTACGTACGGCTTACCGTCTCCATGAACGGTGCATTTCATTTCTTACCTCTAAATGATTATGTAATGTTATAAATGCATGAATGTACTAGATATATATGACATATATGATATCTACATAATGAATACAATTCTGTATATAATAAACATTTGGCCACACGAACAACATGTAATTGTAAGAAGACCACTTTCGACTTAAGAACCAAATATCGGCAAAACAAATATTATTAACTTAAATGATTACATAATGTTTGTGACATGGTAATAAGTGGTATAAAAGTAATAATGAACTTGAAAAATGGTTCTTAAGGAATTATAAATTAACTCAAGTTTATTATTCAGGAGATTAAAGAACAATCGAGTCAAGTCGGACCCGAGGTAAGGGATCCTACTCCTCTCTTTCTTTTTAAGTACACACTTTTATGTCATTCCTTTTAAAGCTCATCTTTCTTGTTATTGGGATGATCTTTTATATTAAACTTACTGTAGTTTTTATGTTCATGTGATGAGAGACCCTATTCTCTCTCATCAATCCATTTTGTAAGTTTTGAGTGGCGCCGTTAGGCTGCCGAACTTTTGTAAGAGATCTAACCTCTCTCTTTCTTTCTAAGTACTCTCCTTTATGTCACTTCTTTTAATCTCCTCTTTGTAATGTTGTGGGATGTTCTTTTATATTCCTATTTCTGTACATTTTATTGTAATGTTATGATATACCCTATTTGATCTCATCAATCCATATTCGGAAGTTTTATGTGGCGCCGTTAGGCTGCCGAGTTTTCGTAAGGGATTTTTCATCTCACTTTTATTCCCGTGAGATTTATGCTACATTTGCCACAAATTCCATTGAGTGGTGTATTTACTGCCCATTATTATACTATTTGTGTAATATACTTTCGTTTATGAGTGTTTACATCAATGATCTATTGTCCTTCTTTCATGGGGTGTATGTTTTGAAAGATACCCAAGTCGGTAATGGAACCTTTCACCCTCCTCTTTTTTTTAAAAGACTTCTTTTGTTGGGTCTTTTAATTTACATATTGTTATGTTGGGATATGTTCTCATATATCCTTATTGATGTAAATTTTATGTCTAAGTGATGAGATACACTTTTTATCTCTCATCAACTCATTTTGATGTGATGTCGTTAGGCTGTCAAGGGAACTTTTTAACCCAATTTCGATTTCTTTGGGTTCAACATGTAGTCATTGAATATGTCATCGATTGAATATGTGTGAATGACCTTTTATTGTTTTACACTTAATATCCACTTATATTGGGTGTATTTATATTTGTCACACATATTTTTGAGATTGATTTGTCCTTAATTTAAGGATACCTTCTTTATAAGGGATTTCATCACATTTGACATTTCTATTGAGGGTTCATTGTTGTTATGCACCAATTCACTCTTATATGGTGTATATACTGTCCTTTGGAGTATTATATCATGAATCCTTTTATTCTCATGATATTATAAAGTTCTGACTAAATGTTATTCCTCAATTATTGTATTCAAGTGTCTCTAATTTTGGTGAAACCCCTTTTACCAGAATATCGTTTTAAATGTTTTAATTATTTGTTCTTATTAATATCCATGTTTTCAAAATGGTTTTAAGGATTTATTTATATGGATATTAATGGTTTAAAATGTTAAAAGCTTCAAGGTGGTATGGGACACTTTGATTCAAAAATCTCTTTATTAAATGTTTAAATGGTTTTGGAAATGGTTTCTTTTTTGGATTCATTATTTCAATATCCTAAAATGTTATATTGTGATTGAAATGTGGAAATGTTATGTTTCCTTTATTCATGTTTTACGTGATACGATTATGTTATGGTTCTTGGGAATTGTTATGAAGAACGGGTGGTTCCGTGATAAACTAAGGGCGGGTGAGCCCGATATAGCTCTCCAATGCATTGGGTAACGCGAAGGAGTGAAACGTTAAGGTTTCTCCGAAGAGATTTTAGGGAATATACTGTGATGGGTATTCCAAACGTAACCAAGAGGGTTACTCCCTACGTAAGAATGTTATGAATTCCTCAAGTTACCTCTATGTCTTATGTTTTCTATGATCTATTCATGATTTGATATGCCTATGTTTTATGGGTAAATTATGATTTCATTCTTATGTAAATATGAACTCATGTTTCCTTTCCATATTTTTATAACCCTTACTGAGCTTTTTATGCTCATCCCAAGTTTTTTGAAATGTTTTTCACAGGTCAAGGGGAAAGGTACATGATGTGATGATAGTGTCAAGGATGTGTCAAGAAAAAATCTGTGTTTTATTTTAAATAGGTTTCCGTTGATGGGAAGAATGAATATTGTCTTTTATGTAACCACTTTGTTTAAATGTGGAATGTAATGCAAGTTTCATCATCTAATTCTCTAAAACTCTAAACCTGAAAAGATCCTCAATGTGTAATCTTGTAATAACTCAAGATTAAGTAAGGTTTAAGGCTGGGGCCTTATATGTATCCATTCAAAACATATTTTCTCCTCCAAAATAATTAAAGAGTCACCATAGTCTTAGAAAATCATACACATCCTTCCAATACGTGTCATGTACATATGTTAATCATAAAGTACTATCAAGGTTGTTCATTGTATTTTAGATTGTAGGTTTTAAAATGTAAACAATTATGAGATTGAATAATGAGTGTTTGGATATTTTAAGGTAAATTGCCTGATTCTAATTTTTATACATGTATTGTCTCCTCTTCAATCAACTCAAAAGAAAATAAACTCAAAAAAATATTGATAATTTAGTGGAAATTCCACCCAATAAACATTTTAGCAAGAAAAATTATATCCCCTTAACAAAAATCTATTGAATTGTGTTTTTGATTGATATTTTCAAATTTTACACAGTTTTATTATTGAAGGAGAGGTGGTTGATTTAAATTTCAAGAGGGTTTGTGACTTTCAATAACATATTTTGATTTAAAATACGTCCTTTCACCTTCAAAAAAATGAATTTTCTTTTAGTATTTTTAGTAGATACACAGTAGAAATTTTCTATAATTCTACTAAAAAAGATACTGAAAGTATTATATTTTATCCATAATAAAAACTCCTTAATATTCATATTTTCCTTTTAATGTATAAATAAGAAATTATGTATAACACCACAAAATAGTACCCCCATAATTTAATTCAACTAGGTCATGCAATATTACATCAAGTGAAGGATGGGTAGGGAAAAGTGGATTGTAATTTAACTAATTAACTGGTTGTTCATGGAAACTAAGGGATGAAATGAATAAATTTATAAGAATCCCAGCACAAAAATTATTCTCTTAAAAGGGGGGATTTAAAAATCAAATATGTTTCATAGTCATTTTAAATAAAATTACCTCATTATATCATGTTTGGATAGCAATGAATAAAATTCTTGTTAAAAATATCATGAAATTTTTTTCCCAATAAATGACGTGAATGTAAATAATATTTCCAAAGGGGGTTTTATTAAATCATAAGAATGTGATTTTAATGATAAAAGATTGTAAAACGTGGAATGGGATTCAAAAATCAGAGTTTTTTTGGAAATTATAAAAAAATTAAACGTGGAAGAAACTAATTTTTAGCATTTACGTACATCTGGTTTCCTAGAAAAATTGGATCACTCATTGAAATGTTTTTAAAAAATGTAAAATAAAATCATATGAGTTAATAAAGTGAAAAAACATACTAAAATTAAAAATAAAATCAAATTTTTTGAAAAAGACAAAAAAATAGCAAAACCTAAATTTGAAGAACATAAGATAAAAGGGTTCCCTCCCCCCCACATAAATGTATCATTTTCCTAAATGAAATCATGTAGATTTTAAATTTATGTAGATTTTTAATTGAACCAAAAAAATAATGTTTGTTATAATGAGAGGAATAACTTGATGGATTTTCTTGGGAAATAGGTTGGAGTAGTTTGATATCTACCACTTTCTCTATTGGAATATTCCAATAGAATTTCTTTAACCTTTTTCTTATTAACTTCATTCATAAAAAATAAATCACAAAAAGTATAGATATGAGTTACTATAAATGGAAGTTCCCATTTGGAAAAATGTTTTTCCTGAATCATCTTTAATCTTGAACTGTATAACAATACATGATCTATTCGATGGAAGTCATTTTTTTGAATGATCTTTTCATGATCCAATATTTCTCTCTCTTTTATTAATCTCAAATTTTCAATATATCCTCATCTAATTTATTCCAACTATTGAAATTGTAATCTCCTATATTTTCCAACACTTTCTAGGTCCAAATTGATCTCTCTCACGGCCCAGTAATCCTTGTGTTCCAATTCCCTGGGATGGTGATAGATTTACAAATAAATAATTCTCTATGGGATCATTATTTATGGGGGTTTTATAGGGTGTACTATAATACCATATGGTTCCTTCCAATGATTTTCCCTAATCCTACCTATTTGGTTTAACATACTTCTCCAGAATTCATTTTCTTTATTTTTTGCAAACCTTCTCATAGCCATTGGTCTATAGATTAGAGGGAGTTTATGGATTATCCTTTTCTTCATACTATTTCATTAAATTATCAATTATCCTAAGAAAAAATTAGTCACATGATCACTGAATATGTATATGGGTACTCCAAACCTATAAAATATGTTATCCCTAAAAATCACAGAAAACATGCACTTTATTAGTTTTGGGGGCTTTATATTCTGCCAATTTAGAAACATAATCTACCACAGTAATGAAATAAGAATTTAAAAATGAAATTGGGAAAGTTCCCATAAAATATAATCCTAATACATAAAAAATTCCACAAAACCCAATGGTAAATTGATTCATTTCATGTCTATTTCAAATAATTATTGAAAACCAAAATTACAAATATTTTTTTAGAAAATTCAAGCACATATATTAAAATAGAGGAAAAATAAATTGTAGATTATAAACCCTTTATTACTTTAAGATTAGATATAATGTTTCCTCTATATGATAATTCGTGAAAATACTCATAAATAGAATCAATTTAAATTTTAGTAAAAACTATTCTTATTGGTCATTGAAAAGTTTCTAAAGAAATGGATCCTCCCAATTGTAAAATATGGATTAATTTTTTTTGAATTTGGTGGGTATTTATACGAAAATAGAGATGTCATGTTAATATTCAATTTACTATGTTATCACCCCAATTCAATTATCTAATAATAAATTTTAACAATTCTCTTAGAATGTGATCATTCAGTGGATTTGTGTCAGGATTTCAACATCCAAAATGTTTGGTTGTCCACTCAAGTGATTAACCACTTGGTTCACATCCCCCTTATTATGATTTATTTCTAATTTTAACTCATGTAGGAATAATATCTATCTGACTATCCATGATTTATCTTTTATCTTCCTCATCATGTACCTTAGAGTAGTATGATCATAAATCATAGTGACATTATTTCTAAAAAGATATGATGTAAATATATCGAATGAAACTAATGTAGCTAAAAACATATTTTTGGTTGTGTAGTTGAATTTGGATGCTTATAATATTCCTAATGCTTATATAATTACTTGATTCATTCTCTCCATTTTTGATAATATACTACTCCAACTTCTATGTTAGAATCATCACAATGTATCTCAAAAGGTTCTCTCAAATTTTATAACTATATAACTAGTGGAGTTATCTATATCTTATTAAACTCATCAAAGTAACACTGAAATCAAAATAAAAAACATTAAAAACTAATCTAGAGGGTGGTATAAAAATGTCACTAAAATCATTGATAACCCTGTAGTTGAATTATACATTACCTAAATATGATCTAACATGTTTCACAAAACATGGTTAAGGTAATTAATTTATCACTTCATTTTTTGATTTATTCACATAAATTACATTAAATGAAATGAAATTCACAATTATTATTCCTCTCTTAACCATGAAATGGAACCTTTAAAAATTTAAAACAAAATTATTTGAAATGAATGTTTTCAATACTTTCTCCATATTTTAAAAAAAATGGTCAAAATAATTTCAAAAAAACTGTTGAATAATCAAATAATACATCCATGAAATTAAAAATGTGAATAAAAAATATACATTCCTTATCCCTATGAAATTTAAATGGAGATTTACATATCAAAATGGAACCCTTTTGTAATATATAGTGTCTCAGGGAAAATTAAATGTAGTCTTTTCTTGATCCTTATGAGAATAGGTTCCTAAAAATAACATAAAAATCCATGTAAAATGAAATAATGAGTTATACCTAAAAATATATCTATCATCATGTCAATGAAAGGGAAAGGGAAATGATCTATGTAGGTGACTTTATTAAACATACTAAATATACTACTCACTCCCCAGTAATTCAGAATATTTTTGAGGATTAAGTCATTCCTTTTATTCTTCATAATTATTAGGCAATTTTTAATAGTAACTACATAGATGGGGCTATATAATTACAAATATAAAATTTTATAAAGGATATAGTCATCCAAGATATTCTTTATCTCTTTCTTAACTACATCCATAAATGTGGTATTTATCCTCCTTTGGGGCTATTTGACATATTGGGAACCTCCCTCGAGAAAAATTATATTTGATAATATTTATGTGTTTATTCCTAAGATATCACACCAGATAAAATCTATTAATTTCTAATCATTTATCAAAAGATCAACAAAATATTTTTCTTGGGTTGGGGATAAATAATTTAAAAGTATAACTACTATTTTTTCTCCTTCAATATGGTAAAAATATTACAAATCAGTGTGATGTGTTTCTAATTATATATTTCGGGGTTGTTAAAGAGATAAAATTAAATCAAGGATACATACACCTAAATATTGAATTTACTGAGAAAATGGTAATATATCATCTTGTTCTTTTGGAGATAAATCATTAAATTCAACAGAAATAAATAGGTTAACTCTTCTTTAAACTTTAAAAAATAATTCCAATAGTTTCCAAAATTTTATACAAAATCAGTTTCTATGGGATATTCAATCTTTAAAAGCCTCTATATGAATAAAAATTGATGAAAAACACTTGAATTGTAAAAATTTTAAACCTCCTAAAGGTGGGAATGTTTACGTAGTATTTTTTTTAATTTGATGTCTGGCTCATGGAGTCAAATATATTGATGTAGAGAGTGTTATATCCAAAATCCATGGTGAGTGTTCATTCATGGAAACCGATGATGGTCATGGACATATTTCATAATGGTATCCGTAAAATGATTGGTGGGTAGGATGTGATTAAATATTCTTCATATTTTAGAACATAAAAGTTAACTAGAAATAATAGATCATTAAATTTCACAAGGGCATCATCCAAAGCACGTACATGGAAAATAGTGGATTTTTTTTGGAAGATAGTCCACCATTCTCTTGTAGTTCAAGTATACTATATATAACAATGTGTACAATGAGTAATTAAATAAATTAATTTAAGAACCCATATCAAAAAATCATTCATTAATTTTAATGATTAAATGTTGTATGGACTAAAAATTGTCCCTTGATCATGAAATTTGGTTGGAAAGAACCATGTGATAGTGGTCAAGACACTTCTTCCCAAGATAATCCCCTCATTTCCATAAAGTAACATCATATTTGATTAAATATGTAAGAACCTGATTATTCCAATGAGGTATGAATCTATTATTTTAAAATTTTACTTAAGAAATAAGAGGAAAAAGAGGTTTAGGGCTAGGTAGAAGGCCTATTACATGATATGAAAAGGGGTTACATGCTATGTAATCCCTGTACATTCCATGTAATGGTATGGCCCGGACTGATGCATGACGTGTATGACATGTCGGAAAAGGGAGAAAACAAGGCATATAAATGGTGTGTATATCCCAGTACACATCATATATTGTTTTTTCATAAAATGGGCAGTATCCTCATCTTCTTTAGACAGACAGAAGTCCCACCTGTGTTTCATGAACATCAGCATCAAGAGGAAGGTTAGGCTCTTGGTTCGTCATCCACACATAGTTTTGAACGCCGTCAGATGCGTTAGAAACCCATTTGTGAGTTCATGATTACTCTTGATCTATTATACCTATCTTATATTCTCAACCTAATTATCGAGGTTTGGGAATTTATGAATTTTTTTTCAGATATACACTATTATTGGTCGAATTGGAGGTTGGTTTTGGATGAGAAGAGTCATACGAGTATGATGTATGTGATCTCAGGCCTTTCATTAATTTTCAATCTGTTTATATATGTCGTAGTTTCACTGTCCCATTTTTGGCGTTTCTCCTTCATTTATAATTGACACATGTTGTTTTTTATTGATGTTTAGGTAATCGAATTAGTTTTTTAAAGCATTTTTACTATTGTATACCTTGATTAAGGGACCCCCTATGGGTGAGTTTTCTTAGATGACAATTTATGGTTGTTTGGACTCGGATGCCTATAAGGCATGCCTTCGTTTCCCATTATGGTTTGATATAAACTATTTGTGTTGGCTAATAAACTACACGGTTGTTGAATTTCAATTTAGTTGGTTAGGGAATGGGATTAATGGTTTTACCCTTGACCATTGTTTTCATTTTTTTGTTTAATCACATTGGGATTGTTTTTCCCCAACTGTAAACCTACCCACATGAGTTATTTAAGGTTATATCCATGTAATAGATTAATTTACATTCTTTTCTTCGTATACATATTGTTCCCATGTGATTTATTTAATGTTAAATCCATGTAATAATTTAATTTACATGTGCAGCTTCTTATATGAAATGTTTAATTAAATCGTAATCATTAAAGGGGTAAATAAAAATTGGGGAACCATGGTCTCATGTTAAAAGGGAATGGATGGGATCATATTACTATTGCACCTTATACCATGGTTGAACCATGGATTCCGATTAAAATTTTGTGGATAGATTCAAAGAGGGTATTATTATGTTATGTCATGAATGAGTTATAGATGTAGCGGTTGGGATCCTGGAGGCTTTATTTAATGCATAGTGAAACATGGATCTAATAAGGGATTCTGTGGGTAGGCTCTATTGGAAATTTTTATATGTCACGAGTTTACTATTAATTATATTGTACTTAGAGTTATATCAGGTTCATGAGGGGTTCGTCGGAATGGGCTCATAGGATGTTGGTGGAATTGCACCTTGAGTGATACTTAAATTCACAATTCATAACTTCAAGGATGGACTCAGGTAATAAATTGAATATTGTAATTTAATTTCTAGGGAAAAATTATCCAAGACAAAGAACACGCTTGGATTCAGTCTTAACTTTTTTTTGTTTAGAGGGTCTTCTAAGACATCTGTTGTGCTTACTTTTATACAGAGGATGAAGAGCTTATGTCGGACCTCAATACATATATAATTCAATGTTAATGAATTGTTAATTAACATTAACTGAATGTTAATGGAAACCATTTCTTTTAGGACTATTTACTTTTGTGTACTTCCTAGCTTACTGCTTTCATTATTGTACACCACCTTTTAAATATATTCACTGTCCTATTGGAACAAGTCCTGGGTGGTTTCCTACTAGGATATATTCTCAAAACCTATTTGGGTCATGTTTTTGTGCCTAAATAACTAATATAATTTCAGTTATAGATAAGGAATATATCCTTTCTCTAGGTACTTGATATGCTACATAGAAGAAAGAGGGCATGTGACCAAGTCGAGGTTTGTGATGATTCTGAGTTTCTTTTTTCTCATTTTTTATTGTTGGTAATTATACCATGTGTTATTATAGTGTAACATGTTTTTGGCTATTTTCCTAGAACAGGTACCATGTTGTATCATCTTTTTTATGATTTGACACCTCGTTATTTACATTACCAGTCTTTAGCTGTTTACTTCTCTTGTATAGTATAACTACTTATGCTATTGATTTACTTTTGTTTATGTTGTGTTTCACTCTCCTAACGATGGAATAGTCTCCCCACTATCACTCTAAGGACCTCACTACTAGTTGGTATCCTCTGATTTTTTGGGATATGTGCTTGAGTCCGTGTGGCCAACTGGGTACGTGGCACCTTTGAGTGGCAACCAGATCTTGGACATTACAATACGGTATCAGAGGAGTTTTTTTTTGTTTGTCTTACTATTTGGTGACATTATATAGTGATAAAAATTAAATTGAGTTTGGTAATAAATTTTTCTCGGGAGTTTCTACCTCGCGTATAGGGAAAATCCAGATCGACATGAATTGAATTGTGGTGTTTCAATTTTGAGTTGTTAAAGTTGATTCGATTTAACAATTAGGTGACAAACTTGAATTTTGATGATATTATTGATATTATTGTGGTTATATTTTGTTGCAACTAGATGAGATGAGGATATTTCATCTCATGCATCATATAGACACTTTCAAGAAATAACATGCCATGCTTTTTGGCCATTCCATTTAGGATCATTATTGAAAGCATGTTGTTGTGATACGTATCGTGATAGATATGCCTTCTATTGAGATAGGTGTATTAGTATGTCATATTTTTCAAATTTAATGGATTCCAAGATTTTATCCCTAAGTTTTACGGTCCCTCATATATCATAATTTGGTGGATCATGTTGTTGTCTTGTATTGATGCATGTTGTGATGTGCTGTAGGTGGATGCCAAGATTTGATTTGTGGGGAGTATGGGCCCCCACAGATTGGAATTCAATATACTATTCACGATATGAATGTGAACATAGTTTGATTCATAGGGATTTTAGGAAATCAAAGGGGTTTCCCTTCTAGAAACATAAATTACACAACAAGTGGTACAGGGGAACATGATGTGTGTTCTTTATGTTTGGGGAAGATGAAGTATATGGGGGGGCACACTCCATGTATAGGTTATACACCCCCATGTACTTGTACATTGCCATTTAGAATAGTACTTGGGCATGTCTACACGTGTAGGGGTACATGTCCATGTAGAGTACATGGCCAGACCCCATGTAAGTATAATATTTTGTATAAGTATATGACTTGACTAGGTAAATGACTAGGTTGGTTGGGGAACATGAGCATGTACCATGTGTTGAGTACACAAAGTGTATAAATCTTACAATTTGTGTACCTGGGTTGTTTACATGACTAGGCTAGCATAAGTACACACACATGTAGGATTTTGAGGGTACTATCCTATATATTGTCTACACGCCATGTACGTCTCTTCTAGTGACCTTCAAGGGGATTTTTAGGGATATTTTTCACTCTTGAACTATGAACATTGTCAATGAAATTTATCTAATATGTGTGATTGACCTTGTAGAGTCATTCCACCACAAAGTCCACCAGTTGTACACTAGGAGGGTAGTAAAAATCATACCCTGGAGATGGTAGGACATGGGCTACAAATGGATCCTCTATTTATTCTAGTTTTGGCATTAGTTGTTATACTAGATTTAGGTGCTGCTACACAGTTCTGTGAAGCCTTCATGAGGTTCATGAAAATCATTTAGGGAGAACCACAAATAGTGACGTCCATGGCTGAGATGACGTGGGTGTTCCAGCAGCAACATCCACCCATATATTTGGGGGAGGGGGACCAAAGGCTGCCGAGTTGAGGATGGACTATAAGATTTGGATCTTTGAGCATTTTGAAACACCTCCTGAGAGTAGGGTAATGCTTGAGACATATATATTGCGTGATTCTATCATGATATGGTGGGAAATGATTTCTTAGGCAGGGCATCATCGGGATATGGCATGGGGAGATTTTTAGATAGTCATATGTGATTATTATTTTCCTAATTTGCTGAGGGTCAATAGAGACTATGATTTTATGCATATGAAGTAGGGAAAACTATAAGTTATGGACTATTCTGACCATTTTATGGAGCTTCACCATTTTCTACCAACTTGAATGGGTGACGATATATCGAAGGCTAGAATATTTGAGGATGGTATCACATTTTAAGTTTGATAGCTGGTAAATTTCAATAGGTAGATTATTGTAACTTTCATAGTGAATCATACATTGATTAGAGAGTATAACTTGGGGGAAACTTGGGGTGAGAGACTGGGTGGTTTGACATCGAGATCTGGTACTGTCTCGACCGGTAGTAGGAAGTGCCATCTGGAGCTTTCTTGTGGTGATGCTAGTAGTCAGAACATATCTTAAGATAGCCAACAGAGGTGTTACCAGTGCGGTGGGATTGGGTATACAATACAATAGTGAGCAATGGACCTAGTTGATTTCTGATATTGTGGTAAAATAGTCCATATACAACTCTTTTATAGGACGTTTCACCCACTTGCTAGTGAGATAGGGTCTTCAACGACCACACATTTAGGAGATGTGTCCCCAGTTTTTCCTAAGACTGGGATATGGGGTATGTTATGCCACTTAGGATGAGGTAGTGGTTTTGGCCACGGTAGCCATACCCCATGTTCTCAGAGGAAATAGGATGGATCATCTCATGGTATTTAGGGAGTGTCATAAGGTCATGGTACATGTTAGACTTAAACAGTGCAATAGACCCAGCATGAGTAGGATCATGAACCTTCTACTATCATAGATACTATTATAGTTTCCTACATTTTAAATTCTTTACTATTTGATACATGGTATTCATATTTTTTAATATCTATTCCTAGTGTGGCGAGCATTGGGCTATGTTATTTAACTTCTGATGATGTTTTGATGGTATACAATCCATCAGGGAATAGAACGACATGTGTGTGTCTATGTAGGGAGTGACCCATTGCGTTTGGTGGGTGTCACTTCTTATGGGACCTCTATGTCTTAGATATTATATGATTTGATGTCATCCATAAAATGAATTGGTTAGTTACCTTTCGATCCTTTGTTAAATTCTATCGTCATATGTTGAGTTTCACATAACTAGAGGGTGGAGAGTTTTTACATATTGGTGAATGGGATGTCATTGAGAGCTAAGCTAGACTCGAGAAGCATGGGTTGGGTGGGATGATAACCCAAATTTTGAGTTTTTCTCAAGATGACCAAGGAAGACATTAGATGGATTTCCCTCCAATGGTTGATTGTTTTAGGGATGTCTTCCCAAAATAAATTTTAGGTTTACCTCCACTAAGATAGGTAGAGTTATCTATAGAGCTAGTACTTGGTGCTACACTGGTATCCATTCGCTCTTATAGAATAGATACAATAGAGTTTCAAGATCTTAAGAGTTTGGTATCGGATTTAGGGGAAAATGGTTTCATATAACCCATTACTTCTCCATGGATTTTTCTAGTCCTTTTTAGAAAAAGAAAGATGGTACCCTAAGGCTATGTGTGGATTATCAAAAATTGAACATGTTCATGGTTAATAATCATTATCCTCTACTGAGGATAGATGATATCATCGACCATCTTTGAGGAGCTCATGTTTTATCAAAGATTGATTTAAGATCGGGTTATCCTTAGGTCCATGTTAGATCATCAGATATACCTCGCACAACATTTCGGAGAATGTATGGTCTGTATGAGTATTTGGTAATGTTGTTTGGTCTCGCGAACATGCTAAATGTATTCATGGAACTAAGGAACTAAGTGTTCCATCCTTATCATGGTTTTTTTTTGGTTTTTGTGGATGATATCTTGATGTATTACATAATCGAAACGCCCATGCCATACACCAAGAGATTGTTTTTGAGTACACTAATACCACATCAATTATATGTTATGCGGACCAGGATCGGAGATAGGGGTATCAGTGGACCCAGAGAAGGTGAGAGATGTAGTTTATTGGATGTAGCCCTTGAATGACTTTGAGGTGCATAATTTTCTAGGTATGGCTGGTTACTACATGTTCTTTATACAAGAATTATCATGTTTAGAGGTACCATTGATAGGAACATGAGCCCTAGCCTAGTTGGTAAGGACTCTGTAAGTGCATCCAAGTGACCAGGGATCAAAACCAGGTGGAGGAAGAATTTCTAGGTTACTGTAGCAGGCACTATAGCGGGAACTGTGCAGTACTGTAGCAGGTACTGTAGCGGGAACTATAGCAAGAACTGTTTGGAACTGTAGCAGCCTGGAATATGCAACCGTTAGGGCCTTAGGGCCACCGATTTGGTCCCTAAGTCCTTTAAGGCCTTCAGGCTACCCAGGCCTTCAGGTCAGTAAGGCCTTAGGGCCACCTCAAGTCCTTCTGGCCACCTTAAGTGCAGATGCAAACCAGAAAACCTACAAGGGACAAGCTCTACAAGGATGATGAGCAAGGAGCTTTCACCATAGCAGAAGCTAAAAGGATTGCAAGAATGAGAGGGTATGTAACCTGCCATCGGTATAAGCCTGTGCATGCACGGGAATGCCTAGCCAAACATCCATGAAAAGGTGGAGAGATGATTTCATGATGAAGATGCTGGGGAGGAGCAGTTCCGAGTAGTTAGTCTGGGTTGTATGTAATGTTTGAAGCCTACGGGAAATGAATTCCTCTAAGGCCTACAGTCCATGTAATACTTACACCTACGGGCCTTGTAAGGGTTCCACCTCACCCCTTGAAAGGTGTATTATCAAAATCAATAAAAAATTAAGGCCTTCGGTCCATTGGAGAGAGGTACCATTGATAGGCATGACTAAAAAGGGTGTGAAGTATATATGGACAAATTACTATGACATGGAATTTTAGAAACTAGAAGGGAGATTAACTTTTTCTGCGACACTAATTTTTCTAGATCTGTGCAGGAGTTACATTTTGTACTGCGACACATCAGGTATCTGGCTAGGAGCATTTCTTATGCAAGGGGATCAAGTTGTTTCATAAAGTTCTCGATAGTTGAGGACACATGAGAGGAATTACCCAACACATGATCTCTAGTTATCAACAGTTGTTCTTGCCTTACATTTTTTGAGACAATAATTATTGGGAGAGACTTTTGTGGGGTACATGGACCACCAAATCCTCAATTACATATTTACTCATCTTGATCTGATTATATGGTAGTGAAGGTGTGTGGAATACCATCTTTCTCTTAACTTCGAGCTTCCCTACACGCATTGTAAATTAAATGAATTGGATGATGAATTGAGCAAGATTACTTAGATATTGGAAGTGAATCAAGCTAGTAGAGAGTGGAAGCTTAGGGATTTGTTCTCTAAGATGCATTTGAAGGTTTACGATAGTCATGGGAAGAAGTTTGTTTCACCCTTAGTTGTTACCTCTACCCTACTCGATTGAGTGAGGATGAAGAAGCTATAAAATTACGAAGGCCTAGTTCTATGGGAGAGTATGTAAGGTGATCACCCTTCTCGTAGTTGGACCATTGGGGAGGATGATTTTATGTGATTACACGGTCTAGTATGGGTTTTAGAAGAATGAGGAGCTGATGTGGGACTTTCATGCCTCTGTATGGGCAGTGCATCCTGAAATCACCAAGATGTATGAGGATTTAAATCTTCATTATTGGTGGAAAAGCATGAAAATGGATGCAGCTGGTATTGTCATGAGGTGCTCCACCTATCACTAGGTGAAGGCAGAAAACCAGTGACTGACCAGACATTTATAGTGGCTACCCATTCCTAAGTTGAAATGGAATGTTGAAATATTGAATTTCAATTCTAGTTTACTGAGGTCGCCTCAAGGTGATGATGTTGTATGGGTATTTATTGACAGGCTCATGAAGCATGCACACTTCCTGCCAATCAATAACCCTTTAGTTTTGATGAACTTTGGAGGTTGTACACCCATGAAATTGTATGAATGCATGAGGTCCTATATTCTGTCATTTGAAATAGGGATGTCTGTTATACTTCTCATTTATGGAAAAGGCTACAGAGGGAAATAGGTACACAGGTGATCATGATCATATCATACCACCCCTAGATAGATGGACAGTCATAGCATTCGATTCAATTGCTAGATGACATGGAACATGCATGCGTCCTAGATTTCAGGGGTTCTTGGGAAGGACATATACTCTTGGATGAGTTCACCAATAACAATAGATTTTACGATACTATTTATATAACACCATATGAGTCTTTGTATGGTAAGTCATTCCAATCACCCCTGTGTTTGCTGGAGGAAGGATAGGCAGTTATTATGGGACCTTGTCTTGTTTAAGAGACCACAGATCATGTGTAGTTGATTCAAAAGTAGTTGACTTCTGTATAGTTTTTTCAGATATTATATGTCGATCACCACATATGACACTTTGAGTTTGTCTTTAGGGATTGGGTTTTCATAATTTTTTCACCAAGGATGGGACACAAGATGATAATGATTTAGGGTAAGACTTCACCGAGATATGTTGGGTTGTTCTATATTCTAGAGAGAGTTGGGCCGGTTTCATTTCGGTTGTAGTTACCTCAGAGGTACAAGTCAATGCACAACATTTTCCACATTTCTCAACTGGAACATTAATTTTCTATCCTATATCATGCTTTTAATCATGGGTAGATTGAGTTACAGGTAGATGCATCCTTCTAGGAGCATCCAATAATAATTTTGGGTCATAGCACAAAGGTTATCCATGGCTGGTCTATTTCTTTAGTATGGGATCTATGGAAGCATGGCTGAATGAAAAATGAGACTTGGGAGAGGGAGGCCAATGTAATATCACAGTGTCTATAGTTGTTCTCAGATGATTCATCACCACCCTTGGAAATGAAATTTGGAGACAAATTTATTTAATGGGATAATATTATAAGAACCTTGTTCTTCCTTGGAGGTATGCATGTTTTCTTTTCAAGTTTTACTTATGAAAGAGGAGGGAACATATGTTTGGGGAAAGTCTTGAGGCCTATTACATGACATGACTATGGGTTACTAGTGTGTAATCTGAGTACACGTAGTGTAATGGTCTGTCCAGGACCCATGCATTATGGGTATGGTATGATGGCAACAAATAGAAAATAAAGCATATACACAGTGTGTATATCCCAGTACATGTCAAGTATTTTTGTTCCTAAAAGTACTATTAGCCTCTTTTTCTATAAGTAGACATAAATATCACCTGGGTTTTGCAAACAGTAGTGCTGAGAGGATGGTTTGTCTCCTTTTTCTTCATCCAGACTCTATTTCGAACACCATTGGATGCATTGGAACCCCATTTGGGAGTTCTCAATTCCTCTTGAGATGTTCTTAATCTATTATCCTCTTGAAATAATTATTGAGGTTTTTTCATTTATGATTGTTTTTAAAATATACACTATTCTAGATAAAATTATAGGTTGACGCCGGACCCAGATATTTTTACGAGTACGAGGTTGGCGGTCTCATGCCTTTCATTAATTGTCAAGATGTTTATATATTCCAGAGTCATGCACACCCATTTTTGGGGTGTCACCTTGATTTATAAATGACCCTTGTTGTTGTCTATTAATATTTAGGTAATAAAGTAAGCGTTTTAAAACATGTTTTTGGTTTTATACCATGATTAAGGGCCACCCCAGAGGAGAGTTTCCTTGGATGAATGCTTATGGTCATTTGGCCTAGGATGCCTATGAGGAATGCCTTTATTCCCTTTTTGGGTTGTTAAAAACAATTTGAGTTGGTCAATAAATTACAAGGTTGTTAAATTGTAATTAAATTAGTCAGTGTATGGGATGATTGGTTTTACCCATGACCTTTATTTTCCTTTACATGTTTAAGCATGTTTGGAATGTTTTTCTCTACCTATAAACCTGCCCAAGTGAGTTATTTAATGTCATATCCATGTAATAATTTAATTTACATGTGTTTCTTATTATATGAAATGCAGAAACTTTAGTTGTTTAATGTTAAAGCCATGTAATAGATTAATTTACAAGTTCTGCTTCTTATATGAAATGTTTAATTAAATATTTAAAATTAAAGTGGTAAATAGTGATGGGAAAGCCATAGTATCATGTTAAAAGTTCATGGATGGGCTCATTTGACTATTGCATCTTATACCTTGGGTGAACCATGGATTAAGATTAGAATGACATGGATAGAATCAAAAAGGATATTATTATGTTAAGTCGGGAGTGAGCCATGGATGTTGTGGTTGGGCTCATGGAGGATTTATTTAAATGAAGAATGAACCATGGATCTAATATGGGATTCCATGGATGGTATCTATTCGTAATATGTATATATCATGAGCTAAATTTTTCTTATATTGTACATAGCGTGATGTCAGGTTCACACGGGTTTCACAAGAATGAGCTCGTATGATGATGGAAGAATTTTATATTGAGTGATACTTGAATTCCATCATAGGAATGTCTTGGATGGGCTCAAGTTATAAATTGAATATTGAAATGGAATGACTTATGATGCATTTTATAACCAAGGCACAATCTTAGATGCGGTCTTAACTTTTTTTTGTTTAGATAGTCTTATGAGAGATCAATTGTGCTTACTTTTATATAAGGGGTGATGGGCATATGTCAGATATTGAGACTTATATAATTTAATGTAAATGAATTGTTAATGAACATGAAATGAATGTGATTGGAAACTAGTGCTTGTAAGACTGTTTACATTTGAGTACTTCCTATCTTATTGCATTCATTATTGTACACTGCCTGTTATATATATATTCATGGACATATTGGCACAGACCATGGGTGGTTTCCTACTAGGATTTAGTCTCACACCCTGTTTGGGTCAACTTTTGGGACAAAATATATTATATTGTTACAGGTGTTGATAAGGTAAATCACCCTTCTCTAGTTACTTGATTTGCTACTTAGGAGCAGGAGATCGTGGGACCAAATTGAGGCTTGTGATGCTTTTGAGTTTCTTTTGTCTCCTTTTCTACTATTGGTACATATATCATGTATTATTTCAGTGTAACCTGTTTTGGATGTTTTCCTAGAACATGTACCTTGCAGCATCATATTTTATACGATTTGACACATATTTATTTCTATTATCGGTCTTATGTTGTTTTCTTCTACTGTATGTTATTACTAATTATTCTATTGATTTAAAATTGTTTATATTGTGTTATACTATACTAATGAGGTCATAGTCTCCCCTCTATCACCTGGTGGCCCTCACTTCTAGTCAACATCCTATGGAATTTGAGGATATGAGCTTCAGGATATGTGTCCAATCGGGTAAGGGGAACCATTGAGTGGCATCCATATCTGGGACATTATAAGATACTATTAAAACATTTATCACAAATTGGTATATTTATGATTTCTTCTAATAAGAAGATACCAATTTCTACTTACTAGAAATTGTTCCAAATTTTATCTTATAATGTTTCTCCCTATAATTTCATTTCTTGTATAATCCTTTATTGAAATAGAGGTGGGAAGGAATTATTCTCCATTTTTTTCTATTCAATGGGTTTTCATATCACATTAACCTTGGCCAATCCAACTCCTATTTCTCTTTATTTTCTTCTTATAGTGTAATTTTCCAAGAATTTTAAAAAGCACCAACTATATTCTCTTCCATCATAGGAAAACTTAGTTTGTGTCTGGGGGTAACTAGTGGTGGGAGTATTATTCCATTTTTTTTTGTTAACTTGTTGACATTGTCCTTTTGTTTTATCACTATTAGGCATTCTAGTTTTCATGGGGTTTTGGAAAACTTGTCCCCAATACATTCTAATATGATTTTCAACTTGATAACACAATTATTTAATTCCACAACCATGAATACTTGTTTTTTATTTCACATAAACATGGGCATTGGTGGATTCATTTTAATAGGTTATCATTGAATTTATTGCTTTATTTTAATGCATTTAGTCATTCAGAACCACAACTTATTTGAATTAGGAATAGTGAGTGCCTGATTTCTAAGGTTCCTCAAGAGATATTTACTATGTCTAACGTTGTGATGCCTTAAAATAAATAAATAATATTTTGGGAGTGTGAATGAGAACATTGACTTGTCAAGATCCTCAAGGATATATTGTATCACATCTATCCAATTATAAATTAGACATGTCTTGCAATGTAGGGTTAGGATAAAACATGGTTCCTCTTCCTTTGGTTTGACTTATACATGTACAACCTCTGGTTCATCATGTTTGAAGTTCTTTTCTATAATTTCCATATCTATATACTCTTTAATAGTGGATTCCACGGGTTCTTATTTAAAATCTAAGGCCAAATTATTCTTATATAGTTCTGAATATTCATAAAAAATTGAGTTATGTTATAGTAAAATAAGTGATTAATTAAAATAAACTAAATACATTTATTGATATAATCCCTTAAGTGGTTCTACGATGATATTCTATTCTTTAAAGTATATCCCTAGATTTATTTAGGATTCGGATGTATATCCATCGATCATTTTTAAAATCCTATAATATTCTCTTATTTTTATTATTCTAATGAATATGAATAATCCAAAATTAAGGATTCAAAATGTTCATATATAATATAATGAGTGTTGTAAAGAATTTTAGAAATATAAAAAATATGTGAATTTGTGGTTTGGTTATTCCCATTTAGTGGTTCAATTTGTAACATGTGTTTCTATAGAAGTTCCTCAAGTATCATCACATAAATTTTAGGGGGATAAGGTTATTTACATTGTTCATCCACATATTATATGCCTTATTAATATTTTAGAGGGGAAACGATTTTTTATATGTTATCATAATGTTTCTTGAATTGTGGGTTGTATTCAGGGATATCAGTGAGCTCATAGTACAAGGATTCTAGAATGGATGGTTTTAGGTCCTAATTATGATCCTTGAAAAGATCCCTAATTTTTAACCTACCCATTAAAACAATGGATCTCTGCTTCAAGTTAACACATGTAGTAACAGTCATATAATTTAGTGGGGGTCATTCAATAGATGAATCTATTTTTTTATATAAATCTTTTATTTGAAAATGGTATGATATTTATAATTTGAATAATAATTAGATTGTTGGAATAACCTCCCATTAATGGTGACATGTTTTGACATGTTCTGGTCATGGGGTTTTGTGAAAGAAATTATATCCTTTGCTAGAATATAATATATTGGTTAACCTTGTTTTTATCTAGATTAGAGGGAAAACATTAATGTTTCTGACTATAAATTAGTTGAAAAGTGGTTTTTTTTATCGCGACTCTTTAAAAAAATTAAAATGAAGAATGAAAATGGTTAAATAACAGATTGATAAAAAATTGTTAAGGTTATAGTTTGATTACCTTTTTCAATTCCATCATAGTCTGGAAATTTCTTTTACCTCTCTGTAGGTAAAATGATAAATTAAATTATCCTCAATAGAGTATCCAATCACCCTTGGATGAAGGAAACAATTTAAATACATTCATTATGCATCAAAGATAGTAAACTATTACTTAACTACCAAGTCAAATACCAATCAGTAATCAGCTCTCCTTATTAATCTAGAAGTAACTCACTGCTTCCTCATATGTGAAAAAAACCACTAGATACCTTCTACTATGCCGAGTCACCTCAATTTAGAAAAGATAAACTAGGTTGAGGGTGTTTAAAAAACATTAAACATAGTGTTAAATAGATAATAACTCAATAAAACTATATAAAATCACATTAATATAATTTCTCAACATCATAAGAAAAAATAACTCCATATAAAAATATAGTTTAAATTAAATAACATTACACAAGAATTGTGAAATGGTTCTCCTCCCTTCCCCAATCACTCAACAATTACCCCTTTATATGAGGGATCACATAAAAAATGGAAGGTGGGAAATGTTGAAAATAGAAAAACAAAATGATATTAGCACTCAATATTTTTAATCCCCCATCATATACCCCTCTCTGCTTCAATAACTCTTGAAAATAAAGTGAAGATTATTATTTACATAGAATGTGTGAGGTATATTTCCCCGTAGTTTTTATCTATTGAAATGTAGAGTATATTTTTCCAATGTTACGACTGATTCATGACTAGTCGTTTTCAAGAATTTTATTCTGAATCAATTTATAATTCATCAACAATGGTTTTAGATTAATATGAAACATTAAGAGAATTGTATTCGTGAATTACTAAAGTTATGTATTTCTAGTCGAATATACCCTTCATATTCATTCACTTTGATGTGTGAATCCACTCCATTAAAGAATGGACTTATCTATGAAATTTAATATTTATTTAAAACTCAGATAAATATATTAGTGAATACTTAAAACCACTCAATTTATGTATTATAACCTAAGATATTACTAATTTATTTAGGAGTGTGAATATCAATCAACCATAAAGGTTTTACACTATTCATGCTTTAGTTGGGTCCATTTATTTATAAATATTCACTTGGTACTATTTCATAAACCAAATCCCACAAATGATATATTTTTGAAAATAATATTTATAATTTTTGGATCATTTAAAATAAGTTATACTTGAATCCTCCAAGGGATAAAAAAATGTTAAAATACTAGTTTTAAAAAAAATCACAATATAGATCAAAATTTATCAAAAATAAAAAAAAATGGTTCAATTAAGTTTAAATTGAAATGTTTTTTGGGATTAAATCATTGATATATATTTATGACATTATGAAAATAAAATCAATCATAAAAATTAAGGAATTTATTCTACGATATGCATGAGACCTTTTCATATTGTTGAGTGTATTATGGTACTGGGTTATTGTTTGGAATTACCATCTCAATTGACTTAAATTCATAATTAATACCTTGTATCTTAGAAAAAAATGTATAATCAAAACCCCTCTCACATTCAGAGTTGGGAGGTTCTTTAGTTCAAACTGGATTTATCGATGACTTAGTAGTATATTTTTATAGCTGATTCTCAGGAAACGATTTAATGGGGGAAGTCTATTCTAATGGTCTTAGTGATTTGGAAACATAGGATAGATTCACATTTTACATGGGAATGGGAATTAGTGATGGGTGATTAGTATCATCATATTTTCTTGATTCTACCATCTTCTATTTGGCAAGTTGGTTATATAATGTTATATATTGTAAAGAATTATCACACATAAATGTCACATTTAGGTACTTATTACCTTTCCTCTTGAGAAATTTTTGTTATTAGATTTTCTTAGGAATTTTTGAGTATTTTTTGGCATATTTTGGATTATTTGGGATGGTTCATAGTCATATTGTGGTTATTTGAAACTATATGCATTTATCAGGAATCCATGCGGTTGGATTAGGTTTCTAGTAGGGGAGCACAAGTAACACACGGTTTGGGCTAACCTTGTGGTATTTTCCAACAAAGATTTAATCTTTGAGGAGAGTTTTTCTTTCATTGATAGAAAATGTTTCACCTAAAAATGTGAAAAAAAACATGTGGATCTCTAGGGTGATAGTAAACTGGAGATGGTTAGAAAATGGTTTCTCACACCGTATAGCCAAACCATGATGATGGATTTAAATAAATTAAAAATTAGATTTTTTTATTATAATTTCCACTTAATGCCCTCATTATTTAACCCATGTCATGGAGTGTTGATCATAAGGATCCACCTTTCTGATTCTAGTGATTAATTCCTCTCTGAATACATATTTTATTTATTTAATGGGTATTCGATCTATAAAAATAATGGTACTTGTTTGTTCTTCACCAATACTTATTCATGAATCTGGATATCCTATTCTCTCCTTGAATTGAAATATAGATATCGATTTTCATGGAAATACCTATGATTTTGGTTATTATATAAATAATGTTTTTTTGATCAATAAAGAGATAGGGTGAGGCAATTCATGTTCTCTTTTATTATGATTTTTTTCTTTCTGAAAGTGAATGTTGAGTTAAGTGGTTTCATTATTTGGATTTCCCCAATAAACATGGGATGCTCGAACTTATTTTTTTCATAAATGATTTTTGAATTATTTTTTCATTCTATGAGATTTATTTTAAATGAATATAATATCTGGATAATATTTCCTTAATAATGGTTTAAAATTGAAATGGAAAGCCTTGTGGAAATGGATTTTGGTACATTTTTTATTGATGAACCTCATGTGCTTGATTGAAGTCTATAAAAAAATGTTTGAATAAGTGTTCATGATGGAACATGGGAACATGGATATTATGTTTTTAAGGCTAGGATAAGAACACTATAATTGATTAGAACTACCATAAAATGGATTTATCGTACAATATTTAGTAAACATTTTTCACAAATAATGGGGAGTCACTATCCCATGTTGTCTTCCTCCCTGTGCCCTGAGGTTAGTCTCTATATGCTATTTTCATGCACACATGACATGTTACCAACAAAAGAGGTGTGAGTATAACTTACCTGAGCGATTGACCCCATATTTCTGTCTTAATGAGGAGTTTAACTATTTATGACTTTGAAAACTATATATAGATTTTTTATTTAATATATTAAACCTGTAAAAATTAATTGAATTAATTATTCATTATTTGTTTTATAAATGATTAATTGATAAAATTTTCTCTAATTATTATGATAATGGTTAATTCTCTAGGACTGGTATAAAAAATGTTAAAAAAATTCCATTATATTTATCTCGTTAATATAATGAAAATTTTTCTTATTAATAAAAGGTTTATTATAGATCACGTAGCGGTACACAACTTGTATTGTTGTGATCAAACCATATAGATAACATTGTGCATATGTAAACCTTGTTTTTTAGTATAGGTAAAGGTAATGAATTTCATAGTGATGATGGGTACATGAGATAGAGGGTGTGGGATGTTGATGGTGGTGTGGTGGTATAAAGACCCTTAGGTCACACAAGGTTGGGTTTTTTTATCCGTATTGTTTTTTTGATTGAAATATCTTACGTATTATCTCATTTTTTATTGTAGACATTTTTTCGTTACATACCTTGGTTATTTTCTTCTTGGTTCTATTACATGTTTAATGGATGTTTGAAATTGATTATCTTATATGGGTAAAATCATCAACAAAGGAGTTCATTGATACACAAGAACTAGATTCTAGCCCCGGAAGATTTTGGATGCCCTTTGGGCCTTATTGTCAGCCTGTTTGGGGGCCTGGTCTGATGAGTGATCCAGTTTGGATCCTGACATAGAAAATTGACAACAGCAAGACAGAAATATATAATAAAAAGTTGATAATGTGGTCGAAGGAAACCAAGGAAATATTTCACATGATAAATTTATCCCCAACTATATGATCATATATGGTAAACAAAAATTATAATTTTCAAAAAGAGAGGCTATATAATGACCATAACATTTATAAATGACATTCCCTTTTGAATGAATAAATTCTTTATTAAGTAATATAGTTATAGTAAATACATGCACTACGTTGGTTATTTTAGACCGTTATAAAATATATTATGTCATATTTAAGAGACTGTGAAAAGTCTTAACTATTTTAAATATAGCCACTGTAAAATGACCATTATCATTAGTATATAATAAGGGTTCTGATAAATATCATTTGACATATATGAAAGTTGAGATAGCCCTCCTAGCAGGAATGTTCTATATAAATATCATTTTTCAATGATTTTAAGGGATATTCAATCAATGGGATCTTCCCTTGACTAAACCAAACCCAGGATTCAAAAACTAGTTCCCATGAAAAATTATTCATATAAGAAGCCCAAGCTTATTGAGATCATGTCCCAAACCATGTTAACCGAGCCACCCCAAGAAAGCACACTGATCACACACCTTACCCTTAAGAAATCTAGTGTAACACATGATTATATATCTATACCCTAGCATTATGGATTTTTATATTTCCTTATTAATTAAATAATTATTATATTTATACCCTTTTATTATGACTATGTCAATGATTATATAATGTATTTGATAAATATTATATATTTACATGAAGAAATAAAAATTATATTTTTGGTAAGCATATAATTTTTATTTATACACCCATATGATAAATTGAATAAATTTTCAAATAAATAATATTATAATAAATATTATGATTAAATTATTATTATTTAATTATAAATGATAATATATTTTAATTAAGTCTAATGTAACTTTTATAAGGTCCATGAAATGGTTAGTATAAAAAAAATAGTACTTTCAAATAAATAGGTATTTTCATATAAAAATAAAAATTATCATAAACTATAAAAATATTTTGTTAAAATAAATAGTTTTTTATAAATAATCATTTAAAAAATATCCATTAATTATTTTTCATATTTTATAAGACAATATAATTTTATGTAAAAATTAAATATGGTATAAATATACAGTCTGTATTATAACATCATAAGGGTCCAAAAGTGATGTAATAAATTCCATACAAGGAATACATGACAAAATATATATTAATCCATCAATATAATATGTTTCTATGATATTTTATTAATATTATAATAAATTTCGGAATCCTAAAACACCAATATTATATTTTAATGTTCTTTAATAAATTCATCCTATACATGACTTACTTGTAAATCACCATGTGTATTATTTTCTTATATTTGATTATTGGAATTATAAAATATTAATCACCACTCCCCTTTTGTAGAATCTAGGGGAAACCCATATTATGGTTTGTGGTTGTGATTATTTTTTAAAATAGATTCCAAAACATATGCCTTGAAATTAAAAAATAAATACCCTTTATTTTCCTACTAATACCCACCCTACTACAACCTCATATTCTCTCAAAACCTATTGATCATAAATTTCATTTCCCTGTAACTCTCTAAATATCTCCCAAGATGTTCGAAAACTCTTAATAATCTATAATAAAACTATAATAAGTACCCACTCAAATTCTAGGATCCTCTCCTCCTAATCTTTATTCAAGAACATTTCTCGTATTATATAATTTTATTTCTAGTTCCTCATGTTGTAATATGTTTTTACAGATCCATTTTTTCAATATAATTTACATGTAATGATAAAAGTCATTAAATCTCATTAAAATAATCCATGAATATTTATATACACCTATTATGATATTGAATTTATCTTGATACATTCAATGTCAAACAATTGTGTAGTAAATTTTCATCCCCATTTACAATCAAGGGTGTTCACATAGATAAACCTATCATCCATTAATTTTGTATGTCCATGTATGTAACCCAAAATCCTTAATTGTGGTATTAATTATGATAAACTATTCTCTTATGTTGTATAATCCAAGTGGCACAAAAATTCATGTATATGATATGTGGGCCTAGAATTATATAGCACTCAAATTCATTGTGTAATGTTTTTATACCATGAGATCCCATATATAATTCGTAGGAGGTTATCCTAAGTACATTATGTTGTGAAAAATACACATCTACATAGTATTTTATATGTAGATGTAAGGACCCGACCCCAGTTTCCCAGAGCGGGTGCCTTATTTTATTACATTGTCATATAAACAAGTAATATGCATCCCAAATGACCTAGTAGTTTAGTATATTTGGAAATACGATACATACCTATGTTCAACATTACTACATGAAATGAAAAAAAATTGAAACTCATTTGACCACATCTATAACTCCTAGTTTATTTCTGCATTTTAGTCATAATAAACCTCCTAATGTCTTGGGAAAAATAAAACCTAAGAATGTGGTGGGCTCAATTGATCAATAATGGTAAGCAATATAGTGGAAGATATCATAAGCCTAAACATTATCCATGCTGAATAACTAAAAACACATGCCTATAAAAAATATACACGAACATAATATGGCAGAAATAAGAGCTGAATAGTAATTCCATAATAAAACACAATCATGGGTATTATACTAGTTGAATAACCAGATGAGATATCTATTAATAGTTTTATAATGAAGAAATGCTTAATGTCAGACATCAAAACCATACTGTCAAAGCCTCGTGCCAAGACCAGAAACAATCATTTTTTCATGACCTTGTACCAAGACTGTAGTTTGTATCATGAGACCTACCGATACATCGAGGGGCTATAGATGGTCCCACCCATCAATTATTAAGTCTATTGAATTCCTCATATAAATGGGGATAAACAAAAACATCAAATACATTCATATTGAATGTTACATATGAAATGTAAATAACATTCCCTGAACATTAAGTATAAACACTAACACATCAGTGTAAATTGGTAAATGGAATTAAGATTGTACATCCATAGTCAAAATAATCATATACCATTCAATTAAATATGATAGATGATATCATACAAAATAATCAACAAGAATTTTGAGAGAGATGAAGAAACTCTTATAAAATCATCGAGTAATTCTTGAGATTAATACTTTTTTACTTTTAAAAGTAGAGTTCTTATGGAAAAGTATTTGTACAACACAAGAAGTGAAGTAAGGTATTATTTTCATAATAAAATGAGTTATTTTAAAAATATAATGGTTGCTAAAAATATATTATATAGTTCCTCTAAAAAATGTAAGAATTTGTGAAATTCCCTTGAACAGGGCTTGTATTTTGGGAAGAATTTTTGAATGGTCCTTTCTAAACATGTTACTCCCCAAAAATAAACATAGGATTATGGTTGGTACACATATATAGAACATTATCAAATAATATATTAGTAGTACATATGAATAAATAATAATTTAGTCGAGGTAAGTATAAAATAAGTGTAACCTGAATGAAAATGGAGGTTGGGGTAGAAAACCCTTACCTTAAGTCCGAAGGTGTTCCTCACTTGATCATAATGTCCAAAATAATCAAATTTATGTTCATAAATTAATTATTACAAAACATCCTCTACATTTAATTGATTTAGTATAACCTTATTATGTTCATTCAAGGCCTTTTTATTGGTTAAGTGATTTAATTTCATTGTTTGGGAGTGTTGTCTTCCTTGGTTTCCATGATCGGTTTACTTATATTCATGTATGGATAAACATATAGATTTAGAATAGTTGTATAGAATATAAGTTTTATGTCATTAGTAAAAAAATATAATATTACCTGATCATAAAAAAAATTAGTTATTGGGAGTGAATATGAATCATTATATAAAACATTAATGATAATTGTTTGGGTTAATTTAGTGGTTTTTCGATCACAAAAAAATAATTTTGATTTATAAATTAATATCATATGTAAAAAAAGGACTACATAACCTTAAATACATTATAATACATATATTATTTTCTGTTTCAACTGTTAAAATTTTTCTTTTACCAGGATTGAAGATAGTAATAGAAATTGAAAACACAACGTCCTTAAATGTGATAAATTAACACATCTCGGATAGTGTTTTCATTTATAGTATAAAAGAAGGGAAAATGGGAGATGATGAAGAATTATTCATTTATTATAACAAAATTATAGTACAAGTATATTAATGAAGTCATAAAAACATTTGGATGAAATGAGGTGAGTAAAGAAAAAGAAATGAAATGAACTACAAATAAAATAAATGAAAAGAGGAATTTTCCTCTTGAAGTAATCTTCCTTGAGATCCTAATTAGTGGAGATGTTTTGGTCTTTTTTATGAGGACAAGGAATTATGGATGTGGGGGAGGATATTAGGAGTATATTTGAGTATAATTTAGGTAATTCACCAGGCTTGAGAGGAGCAAAGAGAAGAGGTAGTGGGGGGTTTATAGTGGAGGAGAGAGGTTACTTGTGAATATCTTATTCATTATTTTAATATTTCCCTCAATACAACAGATAGTGTTGATTCACGTGACCCATAATAGTAATATGTTCATATGAGTTCAAAAAAAGTTTGATTACATCATCCATGATGATAGGAATTGTGAATATAACCGATAATGTATAGATATGGTATATTGCCATATTTCACTATTCATAAAAAATCTGAGTATTTTAGAAAAATACAAAAAATTCACCCTTATAATTTTTCGACGTGTAAAATTCAAAAATAAACTCCATTTTTAAAAAATAATTTTCTCAATACAATTAATTTATTTTTTAACTAAAATCATAATTTATTGGAAAAATAATAATTTTAAAACTATAATTCGTTTTATATCACATTGAAAAATTAATCAAGATCTCATTATCTTATAACATTGAGACAATAAAATAATATTATTATTTTATATTCATAAGGGTTATATTACTATTCATAAGTGTACATTACTATTCACCAAAAATTAAATTTGTCTTATAAGACTCTAAATGTCTTACTAAACGCAACCGTGTATGTTAGTTTTTCAAAATTAAAATCAAGAGGTGGTGAAATTATGTTTAATGGATTGGTTATAAAAAAATTAATGCATTGTAGAGACTCACTATTTAATGCATTAAATTTATTTATAAAACCATGGGGAGTTACATTCTCTCCTCCCTACAAAAATATCATTATTAAAAATACAAGAATGTTTTCTCACAAAATGATTTAGGCAGTTCTTCATTATAAACTTCAAAGGATCCCATGTTTCCTCATTGATTTTATAATTTTTCCAATGTATCTTTATCATTCATGTCATCTGATTGCTCTAAAATTTTTCTTTATTTTCCGGAATCTAGATAGGCTCTTCATAGTAAGATATGTCAGGTTCTAATTCTATACCTTTATACGTGGGGACATGCATTGGGTATGGAATTTAATTTATCAACAATGATACACAAAAAACATTTTGTACATTAGATAGTCTAGGCCTCATTTCCAAATGATAAGCCACAAATACAATTCTCTCCATAATTTTAAAAGGGACTACGTACCTAGGGATCAGTTTCCCTTTCTTCCCAAATCATATGATACCCTTCAATGGAGATACTTTTAAGAAGACATGATATCCCACTTGAAATTCCGAATCCTTCCTTCTATTATCAGCATTATATATTTTTTTTTGCTTTGAACTACATTTATAGGGGTTTAATAGTCTGTACCTTGGTTTTTGTATTCTCCATAAGCTCGAGGTCCCTAATCTTCCTTTCTCTATTTTCATCCCAAAATGTTTGTTTATGAAATATCTTTCTACACAATGCCTAATATGGAGCCATTTGAATACCTGAATGGAAACTATTATTGTAGGAAAAATATTATAAAAGTAAATATTGATCCCACATACCTTTAATGTCATGTTAACATGATCTCATCATGTCCTCTAAGGTTTTGATCATGGTTTCTGATAACCCATTTGTTTGTGGGGGGTAAGAAATACTCAAACAAAGCTCAGTATCCAAAGCATTCTAAAGACATTTATAGAATTTTGATGTAAATCATAGATCATGATTATATAAAATTAATATAGGTTCTCTGTGATGTCTGAAAACTTCATTGAAATAGATTTGTGTAAGGTGCTCTAGTGGAAAATCATCCCTTATAGTGAGGAAATGTGCATATTTTGTAAGTCGGTCATCAATCACCCATATTGCATCTTATTTCTTGGAGTTTTGGGTAATCTAATGAAAAAATCTAGGGTGATGTCATCCCATTTCCATGTAAGAATAGGAGAAGGTTTCAAGACTCCTTTAGGTTGTTTCCTTTCATCTTTAACTTGTTGATAGACTAAACATCATGATACATTATCAGCAATATCCCGCATCATGTTGTACCACCATAAATGCTCCTTCAAATCTCTATACATCTTAGTGAAACCCGGATGTATAGAGAAATTTGAACTATGGGAATATTCCAATAACACTCTTTTTAGCTCAGGTATAGCAGGAAGACAAAGTCTCTTACCAAGTTTCATAATTTCATCTTCACCCCAAAATTTAGCTGACATCCCATCATTCACACCTTTAATTTTCTTTTGTGAATTCTCATTAGCAGACTGAGAAGTTTTAATACTTTCCAACAAATATGGTCAGGAAACCAAATAAAAAATTTATTCTATTTCAACTTCTTTGATAATTCACTTATCCATATTAACTAGATCTATAAAAATAGGATCCCTTCTAGTCCTCATTTTTTAGGACTTCGTGATCCTTATGAGTCAATGCATCATCAACCTTTGCCTTTTCAAGGTGGTAGTGTATAGAACAATCATAACCCTTCAATATTTCAATCCATCACCTTTTCCTTATATTGAGTTTTTTCTATGAGAACATATATTTTAAGCTCTATTGATCCACTTATATCTCACATCTTTCCCTATAGAGATAATTTCTACATATCATTATAGCCAATATTATAGCTACTAACTCATGATCATGAGTAGTATAGTTTTTATCAAGAATTTTTAATTGCCTTGATTCATAGGAAATAAATCTATCATTCTATTTAAGGACACAACCAAATCCTTTCTTTGATGTGTCACTATATATCACAAATCCATCATTCCCAGACGTTATAGTTAAGATCAATACATTCAATAATATCCTCTTAAAATCATTGAAATAGTCCTCATATTATTCTTTTCATATTAACTTAACCCCTTTACATGTATGCTTGGTCACTGGGTTTGATAAATGGGAAAATTTCTGAACAAAACACAGTTAATAACCTACTAAACCAATAAAACTATGTACCTTAGTTATGCTTGTTAATTTAGACCATTCTTGCATAGCCTTTCTCTTCATAGGATCAATAGATATTCCATACTTAGAGACAATGTGGCCAATAAAAGAAATTGATTGAATCCAAAATTCACACTTCATAAACATCCCATATAAATCATTTCTTCTAAGGATTTTTAGAATAGTGAGCATGCTATTTACATGATCTTCATTGATTTTGGAGTATACAAACACATCATAAATAAATACCACCACAATGTCAAAAAGATATTCCATGAAAACTATACTCATTAGATCTATGAAAATAGAGGGTGAATTAGTCAGTCCAAAAGGCATTACTATAAATTCTTAATGCCCATACCATGTTAAAAATATTATCTTCAGAATTTCTTCCTTATTTACTCACAATTGAGGATATCTAGATCAATTTTCAATATTTGGAAAATATTGGGATCCATGAAGTTGATTTGATAAATCATCAATGAGAGGTAGGGGAAAGGTTTTCTTTATTATTATACCATTGATCTCTCTATAGTCATTGCACAACCTCATAGATCCATCTTTCTTCTTAAAAAAATGGATATGGGCTCCCCATGGAGAAACATTAGGGAGAATAAATATTATTTTACTCAATTACTATAGTTTTTTATTCAATTATACTACTTCCACATTGGTCATTCTATAAGGGGTATTTGATATGGGCCTTGAATGAGGAATTAAGTTAATGGAAAACTCAATTTCCCACTCTATAGGATGTTAAGGTAAATCCAATGGAAACACATCAACATATTCTTTCCCAATAGGTACGTACTATATTTGAACTTTCCATTCCACACCCATAATTATTGTTTTCCCTTACTCCCCAATAATTGAATTCAGTAGATCTACTAGGGATGGATCTAGATGAGAATAAAATGGTGATGTTTTTTCCCTAAAGATAAGGGATTCCCTGTCATACTCAAGAAATGTAACATCCTCCTTATTTTAATAAATTTTTGAATCATGGTTCAAAAGACAATAAATACTGAGGATTATATCAAATTTAATCATGGGTATGATAATAACAATAATAGATAAGAACATTAATATTCTATAATGGGGACTTCCTAACATAACTTCATTGCAATGATACTTCCATTAGGATTATTTATTGACAACTCCCTTATTAAATAAAATTGGAAATATCAAATTTTCTTGGAAAATTGGGAAGATATAAAAGAATAAGATGATCCAGAATCAAATAAACAATTTCATATGTTTGAGGAAACAAATAAAGTACCAACCACCACATCATTAGATACTTCAATATCAGCAGTTGTGATCATATAAGCATGGTTTTTACCCCTTGTAATTTTTTGGGAAGGTTTCCTTGATGGCAACGAAAATCATTTTCATAATGTCCCCTATCCCTGCAATTGTAGAATTGAACATTGGTTGATTCTTTATTCCCCTTAAAATCCTAGGATATGTTTCATTTTTCTCCACACTTGTAAGAAACACCCATACCCTTCTGAAATATACTAGGGTGTCTCTTCCCACAATTATCATAAGGATGAAGGTCAACTATTACATTCATCACTATTTCCTTATTTCATTTACAGAGTTTTTAATATCCCTCTTCTTCTCTTTCATTCCCTTAAAATCATGATACTTAGATAGTTCATTTTCTGTCTTGATGTTACAAGATACTATATCTTCATATCATGAGAAACTTTGGGAGACTAGAGCCCTTTGTAGGAATGGATTTGAAGTATCAAATAATTTCTCAATCTTGGTCCTTGGATATGTATGTAGTCTGTAGAATGTCTTTCTAACCTTGTGATGTTTGCTTCATACTTTGCAACATTCTCATCCTTATTTTTTCCCAGATTTAGGAACTTCTTTTCCATATTTTATTGTTGTTTATGAGGGATGTAATTTTATAATAATATTTCCATAAAATCCCTCCATTACTTTTCTCCTATTTCTTTCTCCCCCTTTGTGTTTTAGATTAAATACAACCATTGATATTCATATCTGAATTATCAAAAAAATTACATGACAACCTTCTCTCTTTAATTAGATCCCAAATCTAGTAATATCTTCTCTAATTAACATATCCATTACTCCACTATGAATTTGTTTCTAGTCCCATTTAATGATAGAGGATGCTGTCACGTAAATCATTTTAACATACCTCCACCACATTGTGGATCTGAATACTCCATATAGGTAATGTTATTATTCATAACCCGATTCTATTATCCTATAATTGTTATATGTTTCTCAGTACCAGTCACGGTACCAAATCCAACCTCTTTATCAGGCATCAAAGGGAAATCCCTACATGGGACTCATGTATTCATGTAGTTTCCATTCATTCTAATAAGCACTATTTATAAATAATGGCATACATTATATTATGTTATGAATCATAATTTATAATCTCTGTGTATAAAAGCAATTAGTATAAATTGAATTTTTATATATAGTTAATCTCATAATCATAAACATGGTTTCTTTAAGAAAAAATTTTCATTTAAAACCTTTAAAATGGCTTATAAGAAAAATGTGAATTAGCCTAAGAATATCCCCTAAGAATTTAAAACTAGGTGTGCTATAAGGCCCTTTTTCATGTACTAGGATACCTAGGTCAAAATTGAAACTCCTTGTCAAATTATTTACCTCTAGGTACACTTGTGCTAGAACTACATCAACTTTTCGTATCTCAATAGGGATGTATTTTCTCGAAAGATCCGAACTATCTATTCCATACCAAATTTCTAGGAAATTATTGTATACTAATTCTCAAAGACTATCTTAGGGTTTTGTTACCTAATCTACATTTTCTAAATCTAGTTACTATGTTTTCTACTAAACATCCTTTGATACCAACTATAAAAACCAGACACCAATTTCTCGGAGCCGGGGGATTATTTCATAACATTCACATATAACAAAGGAATATGCATCCAAATGGACTGATTATTTTTGTATATTTGGAAACATGAAACATACATAGGTTCAACATTACAACTTGAATTGAAAAACAATTAAAAAACCATTTAAAAACATCCATAACTCCTAGGTTATTTTTTAATGTCATTCATAATATAACTCTTCATATCTTGTGAAAAATAAAACATAAGAAAGGGGTGAGATAAAATTCTTAGAAAGGGTATGAAATATAGTAGAAGATATTATAAACATAAACATTAGGCCTGGTGAATAAATAAAAACACTTGCCTTCAAGAAAATAATCTTGGACATAATATGAAAGGAATAAGAGCTGAATAAATAATTCCATTATAAAACATAATCATGGGTATTTTACTAGTAAAATAACCAAATAAAAAATATATTATTAGATTCAAAATGAGTGAGTTCATAATTTTATACATCATAACCATACCATCAAGGCCTCATCCCAAGACCATAAACAATGTTTTTGCCAAGGAATTGTGCCAAGAGTGTAGTTTTCCTCATGAGACCTATCGATGCATCATGGAGATATAGTAGGCCCCACATGTCACTTATTATGTCCAATTAATTCTTCATGTTAATGGTAATAAACATAGAAAACATATACATTCATATTTAAACTAACATATGAAATGTAAATAACTTTTCTCGAACAATAAGCATAAACAGTAACCATTCAAAGTAAATTAGTGAATGGTTTTAAGATAGTACATCCACAGTAAAACTAATCATATACCAATAAATTAAATATAGTATATGATATCATATATATTAATCAACAAGTGTGTTTAAATAGATGAATATACTCTTATAAAATCATCAAATAATTTTGGAGATAAATTCTCTTTTACTTTGAAAAGAAGAGTTCTTTTGGAAAAGTATTTGTATAACACTAGAAGTGAAGTAAGAATTTATTTTAATATTATAATGAGGTATTTTATAAATATAATAGTTTCTAAAAATATATTATAGGGTTCACTTAAAAATAGGTAATAATTTGAAAAAATACCTTGAATCGGGCTTGTATTTTAGGGATTTTTTATAAAAGAACCTTTTTAAACTTATAACTCCCCAAAAATTAAAGAAGAATTCTGGTTGGAACACATATAAAAAAATTCAAAGAATATATGGGGTGTACTTAAGAGTAAAAAATAATTTAATTGGGTTAAGTATAAAATAATAGTAACCCAAATGAAAATGGATTTTTGTGTTGAAAACCCATTCCTTAAGTCCGAATGTGTTCCTCAGTTGATCTTAATGACCGTGATAATTAAATTTAGGTTCATAAATTAATGATTCAAAAGCCTTATCTACATGAAATTTATTTATTATAACTTTATTAGGTTCATTAAAGGCCTTTTATGGGTTAAGAGATTCAATTTCATTGTTTGGGAGTGTTTTCTTTCTTGATTTTCACGATCAGTTTACTTATCATCATGTATAGATAAAAATGTAGAATGTGAATGGTTGCCCAGGATACTTTTTTTCTGTTATTAGAAAATAACCATAAGATTACATGTTCATAATATTCATTTAGTTATTCTGAGTGAAGATGAATCATTATATAAAACATTAAAAACAATAGTTTGAGTAAATTTGGCTATTTTTTATCAAAAAGAAATAATTTTGATTTATAAATTAATATCATATGTAAAAATGGATTATAGAACTTTAAATAAGTTTTAATACAAATTTTATATTCTTGTTAAACCATAAAAATGGTTTCATGACCAGAATCAAAGATGGTATTAGAAATTGAAAACCTGTCATCTTTGAATGTTATGAATTAGCACGTCTCATATGGTGTTTTCATTTCTAGTATAAACGAAAGGGAAAGGAGAGATGGTGAAGAATTATTCCTTCATCATAAATAAAATTATTGTACATGTAAGTTAATATATTCATCAAATCATTTTGATTAAATGAGGTGAAGAAAAAAAATAAAAGAAAGGAACTAGAAATAAAATAAATGAAAAGAGGAAATTACCTCTTGAAGTAATCTTCCTTGAGAGCCTCTTTAGGGGAGAGGTTTTATTCTTCTTATGAGAACAGGGGATTAAAGACATGGGTGAGGATCTTAGTAATATATTTCAACTAAAATTATACAAGGATAAATTCTTGATAGGAGTGAAGATAAGAGGTAGTGAAATGAATTTTATAGCGGAGGACAGGGGTGATTTGCGAATATCTTATTCATTATTTTATTATTTCCCTCAAGAAAACCAATAGTGTTGATTCATGTGACCCATAATAGTAATAATGGATTTTTAGTTTAAACCAACTCTGCTTACATCATCAATGATTATAGGAATAGTTAATTTAACTGATAATGTATATATACGGTAAATTATTGTATTTTACTATTCATAAAAAAATTGAGTATTTCAGAAAAAACCCATAAATTCACCCTAACCATTTTTCAATGTTTACAACTCAAAAATGAACCCCATTTTTTATAAATAATTTATTAAATATTATTAATTTAATTTTTAAATAAAATCAGCATTTATTCAAAAAATAACAATTTTAAAACAATAATTTGTTTTATATTACATTGACAAATTAATCAATATTTCATCATCTTATATCCTTATGAAAAAATAAAAATAATATGAATTACTATTCATAAGGGTAATATTACTATTCATATTACTATTTATAAAGGTACATTACTATTCACAAAAAATAATTTTGTCTTATCATACTCTAAATATCAAACTGAACACAACTGTGTATGTTAGTTTTTTGAAATTCAAATCACAGAGGTGGTAAAGTGATATTTATTGGCTAGATTATAAAAAAATTTGTTTTGTAGAGACTCATTTTTTCATGAATTAAATTTATTTATAAAAACATGGGGTGTTATAGTAGATATCAAATATTAGTTGATGAATATTCATTACAAAATCATTAAGATCCATGCCAAAATTGTACAAGCCTAGTTCCTTTAGAAACATGAAAAAATAAACAACTTGTCCATAAAATATCTACATCATATCCAATTGTGTTATTAATAAATAGTACCCTTATTATAAATATCAAACGAAGTACCTTTCCTCATAACCTAGAGAATGTAAACAAATGATAGAGTGAGATTAGA
The DNA here is from genome assembly GCA_963277665.1 of Viscum album. Classification (NCBI taxonomy): domain Eukaryota; kingdom Viridiplantae; phylum Streptophyta; class Magnoliopsida; order Santalales; family Viscaceae; genus Viscum; species Viscum album. Next base: position 1,567,655,373 of record OY728161.1, read on the forward strand.
TGCGCAATATGGGGAAACTGGGGAGATATTAATGATCACATAAGAAAAACATGAACATGATTAAATGTGATCATGAGAATAAAATTTGAAAATCATACCCTTCATATCATAGACAATAATCTTGATTCTTGGAATAAATCTTGGTTTTTCATAATAAATAAATCAAAAAGGAGTCAAATAACATGAGCTATAAGAGCATAACATTTTCATATGACATGGAATTGTGGAATACACATCGGCTTATAAATTGTTTTCCTTAGAAGTCAATAATCTCTTCTAAGACTATCATAGTGGATTTAGTTTACTCCCCAAAACATTTTAGTAGTCATGTTTTACTACCAAGGCAATCATAGTGTATACAGTCCCTTGATGAAATAGATTTACTCCCTATTCTATACCAATTTATCTCATGAGATATAAATCTTGATCTAATGTAGTGAAAGAAGATATGGGTCACACCCATCCTTCATTGGAATGTGGCCAACATCGTTGATTATAACATAGCCACCATCATTAGTTATAATGTAACCACAGTTATTGGTTAAAACATAACCAAAATCACAAAATTAAAACAAATCCTTTGTGTTCCATAAGATTATAAAACATTCATCATATCATCACATCATAACCCAAGAAAAGAAAATAAGTTTAATAAACATTTTGAAATCTAACTATATAATAACACATGGAAAATAAATGGGTTTCATAAATATCTAATCAACATAGATAGTAACCATCCTGAGAAATTATAATAATGGAATCAATGGATAATATCATTATTAAATCAGAGTTAATGTCAAAGTATGCTATTATATATAAAAATTACATTAAAATACCACTAAAATATTTTTTTGAAGAAAATAAAAATTCAATTTTATAAATTATTTTTAAAATAAAAATAAGTCAAAAAATTATGGAAAATTTTGTCTATAAAAATAACCTTGGAAACTTATAAATAATTTTTCATAAAATTGACTAATCATGAAGGTGGGAGGTTTTTTTCATGAATTATATGTTAAAAGAAAACATTCCTTTCACATTTTTAGTAAAAAATCAGAATGTACCTTGTTCATAAAAGAACAATAAAATTAATTTTAAACAAAATTTTAAAAAATTAAAATGGGACAAATTTTCTTTAAAAAATCATAAGCTAATATTAAAAAACATATTTTAAGAATTTTTAGAAAACACGGATTTGGAAGAAAAAAGTTTTCAACAGAATGAAGAAATCAAGATAATTTTCAATAAAAAACACATTATCAGTATCCGCAGTACATGAGATGAGAAAAATGATGGTTAAAATTTCTTCCTTAATAATTAATAATAGGAGAATAAAATTCATTAGTTTATTTTTAGGTACTTCCTAAGATTTTTACATCATAATCATAAATATAAATAATCCCAATGAACAATTTGATTTAGCATAAAACGCAAACTGATTTTGTGACATTTTAATCATAAATTAAATAAAATAAATAATAATATATGGTCATTTATATCCCTTAATATTCATGGTAAAAATAAAAAAACATTCTTCCCCATTATATGCACCACACAAAAAAATAGTTCTTTATAAGGAAAGTGTCCCTCTGAAATAAAAGTGAGATGAAGATCCCTTACATTGAGTATACCATGTTTCTAAAGAACTCAAAACCAATATATGAACAAATAAAATTTATTATAATTATATAACATAACATTAAACATGCTTCTAATATCATATATGAATCCTTTATTACATTTCAGCACCCCTTTATCAAAAATTATTTAAAACCATCATTTCCCAGTTTTAACAGTTTTTGTTTATCATTTTTATTTCAGTTTGATAGTTCCCTTCCATGAAATTAGATTATATTTAAATAATATTAAATATATCAATAATTATATAGAAATATTATATATTAATTATATATTTATATAGACTCTTTTTTCAAATTTGGATATTCAAAAATAAATTACACCATTCATAGAGACAGTATATTGTACGTACAGAAGAATGGTGTTTTTACATTTAGACAAATGGAATTAAAGAAGTTTAAATAATAATTAATCATTATAGAATCATAATAATGTTATATATATAATTTATATTAATTAAATATATATGTATTATGAAACTTGTAAAATAGAAATGTAAAAAGAATCACATTGCTTCAAAGAGGTGGTAGTCCACACTTAATGACGAGAGGCATTATCATTTTACAACAGATTGGAATATAATAATTAATATGCGATATTATAATTATTGAATTATAATTATGTCAAAAATATCGTATATAAATGATAAACTCGTCATAATACTCATACATCAAATATAGCGATGAATAGTGAATAGTATCACTATATAGAGATAGTGAGTCATACATACCACATGCAATACTTTTAGATATCATTTGATGAGAAAGAGGGTGAATAATGGTGGTCTCATATTCATAATAATATTTTAGTATATTTAGTATACTTAATTTATTTTTTATGATAAATACCATATTAATAGTAATTAATTAGATCTCATATAAAAGACCCTATAGGTGGTATTTTGGGGAATAAAATTACTTATATAATGTTTAAATGGAATTTTATATTGGATTTTTGTATTTTATGGTTGAGATAGAAGGCTCAATGTGGTGTAAATATGTGAGGGAGGAGGATCTGTTTTATAATTGAGGTAAGGGACGCTATGGGGATTTCTAAAATGATTAAATTATAATAAAATAATTCTCAATCCAAATGCCATAAAATTTTTAGGGATTCACATTTTAGATAGTATATGGTTATAATCATATCAACTAATATAATTTATATATGTTTTGGAATTAGTTTTTATAATATTTTATTTATTGACCCTTGGTTAACCAATTTTGAGTTTTTCTACAATAAATATTTTTTCAATATTAATGGGATGAAATTTTTAAATATAAGGTGAAAATTTGATCGTAAATGGAACATTTAAGACATTTTATACAAGATCATATATACCTTTTGTTATTTGAAGATTTTTATGATTTTCTATTAACCTAATAAAATATAATTTTGATAAAATATCATTATTGTCATATTTAACATTATTCGTTTAATTTAACTTAAAATATATGAAGACAAAGTTGGAATTCAAATATAATATATTATAACAACAATAATATTTCATATTAACCTATTTTTTTGGAATATTATAAATAGCTCAAAATATAACAGTTTCAAAAATATTAATATCATTTATTTATTTATTTTTTAATTGAAAAAATATTGTTTTTGAGTTGCGTGAACATTTATGGTAATTATATAATACCTAAAAATTATATATAAATTACCATAATGAAGATAATTTCATTAATCAAAAATTAGTATTAATATTCATTCATAACTTGTTTTTCCATTAAAACACACAATTTAGAGACTAAACTGATAAGGGTATAATTCACATCATCCAGTAATAATTAGGATGAAAAATTTATGGTCATATCACCTAATTTTAACCTAGATTAACTTGATTTACCCTTTACGGATGTGACTGATTTTACCATGGTTACTATTCATATTTGTCAAAAAATAAAAGGGGGAAATTTTAAAAATTTAAACATCTTATTTCCAAATGTCGAATCTAGTTTATAAAAATAAATAAATATAAGTAGAGGAAATTAATTTGAAAATAAGCATGAAAATATAGAAAAAACTACAATTTTGAAGAATACATTATTAACATAAAACTTGATTTATTCTTATTTCATGAAAAAAAATATTAAATAAATGCTAAAACATTTTATTTAATATATAGTATATAAAATTCATGAAAACCATTCACCAAAAGTGATTAATTTAATTTTTTAAGATAGAAATACATTGGACACACAAAAAATATTTTTCAAAAAAATATTTCTTTTTTCTTTCAAATGATTTTTATTACCAATTGTTAACCAATGAATTAATTTTATACATATATAATGATATATTTCATTAAATTTAGCTAGTATTGTTCATTCATACCAATCAAATGTTTAGGAAATAACTATCTATTCGAAGAATAATATTTTAACTGTAAATCATAGTTCTATAAACTCTACGTTCTGTGTAACACACACTATTAAAGAAATTAAATTTATTTTAAAAAATTACTTCATAAAAATTTTTTGTGGTACATACTCAGTGGTTAGGCATGATGTATACCTATTATTTCATGTTTTATTCTATTTTCACATTCGTATGTTTCTTTGATGTTAATATCATATATCAAGTTTTCATGATCAAGTTTATCATTCTCAACCATGTTATGTCACCTTGATATGCCTCTAGACTAACATGTAATAATGTCATCATGTTATTATTTGATTATTACCTTATTGAGATTTATAGATCACCCTTTCCTTATGAAAATTCCCTAGTTATCTTGTGAAATATTAGTTGATCCACGATATATAGGGTCATGTTTTGGTGTACTTAAATAATGTTGTTGTACAAATGTTTCTTGTTAATATATTGTATAGAAAATGTAACAATGAAACTAGACCTCATGATCTTGTGAGATTATATCATGCGTATATTAATATAATAAATCTTCAATTATTTTGTATTAAAGATATGTGTTTTTATTGTTTTTAATAGAGGAATGTTGTAGTTAATATTTGGGATTAGGATTCCAAAAACAAAGAAAATCCTAAGGGATATAACTAAACCTTGGAAAATATCCCTTAATTTTTTTGAAATATAAAGTAAGTGGTTTACAAGTTATAAAATAACTATCTAGATACTACAAGTGGATTTTAATCAAGCACAATTGTACCTTGAGGTAATAATCTCATAAATGGTTAATTAATTAATAACTAGATCGTCACACATTACATGAAAAAGAGGCCTTACTATATAAATAGTTTGATACACTCTTTTTTTATGTTTTCGTAAATTTAAAATATCATTATAAATTAACATGAAGCCAAAAATTAAATTCCCAAAATATTTTATGTTAGGAAATATACCATGGAGAATGTATATTGAAACCTATAAATTCATAGTTTAGTGAATGTGATCCATTTATGAGTTATCCCTTCAATTCTCATAGTTTCATTTTTTTAATGTGTTTATTTGTTTAAAAATTCTCATGCCTAAATATATTTAGGATCATGCAACTGATCAACACCATAAACAAATAGTGAAATACTGGATTATCATCCACTAATTAACATCAAATGTCCTATGTGACTATGGTTTTTCCCATTATTTCATATAACAAAATTTGAGTAAAACTATTAAAAAACAAACACAAATCGTGAAAGTTTAGTTTTTTTGGGAAAATGTAAAATTGGGAAATTATTTCTCACCAAGTATATAACTCCACCCCTATCAATATGTCTAGGTCAATCTTCCAAGAATGCCTTGTTTTAATCCCTTTAGAGTAACTTGATGCAGTTATAGGTATGGATTGGCTATCCTTATATAATGAATAAATAAATTGTTGGGAGAAGGAAATAACCATCTATATCACAAATTTCCCACCAATTCAATATAAGTGCATGGAATATGTTGAATCTCATTCAGTATCATCATCTTAATCATAGAAATTATTTCCTTTTGAGAAATCATATCTAGATAGATTGATTGATACTATGAAAATGATCATCCTTGATTCCATTCCAATTGGATGTGAATATGTGGGTGTGTTTATAGAAGAATTGGTTAGTCTTCCTCCAAGACATGAGGTCGAGTTCTCAATCAAGCTTATACCTAAATCTTTTCCAATATCCAAGACTACAAAAAAATTCCATTGTTGAACTTAACGAACTAAATATGTAGTTTTAAGAGAGTTTAGATAAGGGATTTATAAATCCAAGTTCACACCAATGGGGTACACTAGTCCTCTTCATCAAAAATAAGGATGGTTTAATGCACTACCATATTTATTATCATGAACTCAACCAGACCATGATAAAGAAAAAGTGTCCTTAACCCCAGATTGATGACTTGTTTGATCTACTACATGAATCCCAGTTCTTCTCTATGGTTGATCTGTGGTTAGGATATTATCATGTAAACATGATAATGTAGAATATCCATTGTACTAATTTTCATTAAAGGATTGTTCACTAAGAGTTTATAGTGATTCCATTTGTACTCACTAATGTTTCAGTTATCTTCATCAACTTAATAAATAGTGAATTTAGGGATTACATAGATAAATTTGTGGTGGTATTTATAGATGATATTCTTATCTACTAAAAAAGTAAGGTGGAACTTGAGGAGCATTTGAACACTATAAAGAAGACCTTGTATAAGGAAAATTTATATGTCTTGAACAGTAAGTGAATGTTTTAGTTGGAGAAAGTAACATGCATAAGGAATGTTATCACTAATAAAGGGTTGCCTATGGATCCTTAAAAATAATAATCAATTGATGGGTGTCCCTATCCAATATAAATGACATAGATCCATTGTATCATTGGACTAGTTTGGTGTTATCATTGATTTGGGAGAAAAATTTCATGACTATCAATCCCATTAATCAGGATTACTCTAAAGGAGATAAAGTTTTTCTAGAATCAAAAATAGGAAGAGTTATTTAAATATTTAAAGAAAAGGATAATAGATTAAACTATGGTCACATTACCCCCTAGTGGAGAAGTATTTGTGATATATTGTTTTCATAGAAAAAGGTTTTGAGTTTTGTATTCAAGAATGGTGAAAAATTGATATCTTATACCTCCGTCTAATTAAATATCCTTAATATGATCTATAACACCCCATGAATTTACATTATTTTTTTAGAATATTTTTTTCTATCATTATTTATAAGAAACAAAATTTGAATCTTATATTGAAACCAAGAACAACATTCTTCAATAGCTTTTATTTCAAACAATATAAATTTTTAATGAACAATAGTACATTATTAGAATATTATTATTTAATATAATAAAATACAACCAAGCTATTAAATTAGAAGTTATTAAATGTATTAAATTAAATATATATGAATATGTGTTATAATAATATAAAATAAATTCATTGGATTCCAATTGATTTGAAATAAAAATATACAGAAATTAAATATAATGGTAATATTTTTATTTTTATGTTTCCAAAGGATCTATGTCTTAATAAATTAAATTAATCCCAATTTTTTAATTTTATTAATGAAATATATATGTTATAAATTCAATAAAATATATTTTATGTTCAAAAAATATATTTTATGGGCATAATATAATAACAAACAACATTTTATGCAAAAAAACCTTATAATTTTTTAAATCCAATTTCACTGTATTTTAATTGAGAACATAATTTAAATAATTTTTGAAACTTTTATATTTAGAATTTGAAAAAATAAACTTCATATTTCAAATAATAAAATAAAAATTTACATTGGTTGAATGTTTTCTTTTTTTGTAATAAGTTTCATGTTTTGATGAATATTAATAAAATTTTTCATTTTAATTGAAAACAACTTTTTCGTCTAAATAATTTATAGTGTTAATTGAATTTTCTAATTGGTATTAAACTATAATTAGATTTATTTTTTATCATTTAATCAAATTTCGTTCATTGATATCAATTTAACATTTAAATTGGATGTAAAAACATTTCTATCTATTGAAGGTTTCACATTTAAACCATGTTTTGTCATTCCATCAATGAGATTACTGTTAAAGTAGTCAATAATAATTATGTGTTTTGAATTTTGAAAAATGGATTCCTTATTTGGAATTAGTGGGCCCATTTTATTTAAATAGTTTTCTTTTATTATAGGGAATTGTGAATTGTAACATTAGTAATTGTTTTATTAACATAGTTAAATGTAAATCGAGCAATTAACGGTAAAATTAATACTATAAAAATTAAAAAATTACCCTATCACTATTCCAAATGTTATTGGATAGTTGGATGAAGACAAAAATAATAATTTTTCATAGATTATATCTATTATTAACCACTAGGATGAGAGTATGACATATATTATATTTCATTTAAAGATAAGTTAAATATGTCATACACATATTTTTTATGACTATATCATTTTTAATATGGGGTCACATAGAATATAAATTTGACTATAAATAATAAATTGAATGATAAATTTATTATATTAATAATGATAATTTATTTTTAATTTTTAATTCCTAAATAATTAACTTAATGTATTATACAATGATGATGCATTAATTTTTTATTTAGTGAAAAAATCAAATAAATTGTATTAGAAATATTTAGATATATATAATTTTATATAATTAGTGTCACCAATAATTTTTATAGAACAAATTAATTTGTTAGGTATATTTTATAATTATTGTATTGAAGATATATTGTTTGGATGTTATTTTTAAAAAGTCAAGTAAAAAATTGTCTCAAAATTGACATTAATGATATTTTAAAATAAATAATATTTTATCAAATGATATAAAATTCATAAGAATATAAAAATCAGACAACTAATTGGGATAAAATTTTACATGTCATAAATTACTTATTTAAGGTCTTTTTGGATTTTTATAGTAACTATATTAACCATAAAAGTGTAAAAATACATGTTGTCGTGGTAAGAGTTTAAAGGTTTACATAAGGGTTAAAATCAAAAGATATGGATAATAATGGGACCAAAACTAGTATAAAAGCTATTGTATGAGTGGGTCTATACCCATTATAATATTATATTCTAAATAACTCACTTGGGTGCATTTTTTAATTGAAAATAAATATATATTAATTTAATATTTTAATAGTTTTAAAATGTTAACCCACCTCAATTATAAAAGGGGACCTCCTCATTAACTTATTCAAACCACATTGATCCTTCTATATCGACCAAAACCTACCCAATTATCATAATAACATACTTATCCATGTTTTGGAGGTCATTTTCTTCCAAAATACCAACTGTAAATCAATTAATACGTTATCTAAAGGAAATCCACCGAAGAGGAGGTATTTGTTTTACCAACTCATTCAAGTTCTATTTTTCTTGTACTTATACTTAATGTGTTGTTTCTGGAAAAAATTAATAAATAATGTTTCAAATATATTTTTCATTGAGATTATGATTATGGAAAAACCATATCCCATTATTTATCCATCAAATAAAAAAATAAAGGAATCATGCTTGTGTACATATAATTTACCATATCCATACCATGGTGTAATATATTTTTCATCACCAATTTATTCGGATAGTTACAATTATGGATAAAATGGATTTACATAATAAACATGACATGGTAATAATTCTTCAGAAAATTAATATACATTACACTTCCTCACATTTTCACCATTAAGGGAATGATATCATATCTCATGCGTATGTTTGACCTGCCATCTTCATGATCAGATGTGATTCATTTTAAATCTTAACCAATTAATAATGATTATAAAAATGTATATAATGATAAAATATAATATCTATGAAATTAATATAATTTTTGAGATTAATAAAATATTTCATATGCATATGAAATAAGACTTTCATGAAAAACATGCATAGGAAAAAGAACCAGTTAACACCCAAAACAAGGGTAATAACAAAATATTATTAACAAAATGATATAAAAAGATCATATATGATATACTAAATTAGAATATGATTCTTTAATAATTTAATAAAATTATTTATACAATTATATATGTGTTTAAAACACATTTTTGTAAAGTAAGAATAAGGTAAGGTTCCTCATCTCAATCAATTTTCATTGAGGCATATGTCAATGTTATACACACACCATCATTTATGAGGTGTATATACAGGAACTTTGACATATCATATAATTAATTTGTTGTTATCATATTATTTAATTTTTTCTTAAATTTTATTATTTCCTTGGGATTAAGATTTAAATTTTAAATGTGGTATGGGACACTATAAATGTTTAAAGATTTAATTTCAAAAAATTTCCACCATGTCAATATTCTTGATATTTTTTTATAAATTTATTATATAAATTTATTATAAATTAAATTTTAGGTATATTTTTAATTTCATAATAACATTTTCAAAAATGAATATTTTACAGGTTTTATACAGAATTTTTTGTCAAACAAAAAAGAAATGTTATATTCTGAACGTATACAACGACAAAAACATTTCCACTGCCATGGCCACTATTTTATTTCCATATTCCTTTTCAATATTTCATGTTTCCATAAATGAAAAAACATATTTATCTTTTTTCATATTTTGGAATTGAAAATGTGTTTTCAAAGAAAATGTTTTTTTGGTAATGAAAATGTGTTCTCAAAAAGGTGTATTTTATAAGAATGTTTTTCCATATGATGATAATAAGAGTTTTACATCAATAATTTTTCATCTATCAAATTTAATGAATTTTCATATATAACAAGATCATCTCTGATATCTTATTATTAGTTGAATTTGATCACTTATGATTCAATTTACCGTATTTTATTAAAGGGTTTATGATTAGTTTTACTATTGGTGTTTTATTATTGATACAATTTGTGATTATGGTTAATGTATTCACATTTCATATGATAGTTTTTATATATATATTATCATGTTTTTTTGTTTAACCATTTTCATATGAGAAATGAATTGGATGTAGTATGTGATGGGAGAGCCCTGTTATATCCCATTCATTCATCAGTAGGTCCAATGAGACAAATTAGTTTAGATATTGGCTGACGTCATACCCATTTATGTATAGTATCTTGACAGATGCCTTGATGTCATGTCTATGTTTTCTGAAATTATGAATTCCCCCATTATGAGATTAGCTAATGAAATTCCATGTGATTATTAAATTAGTAGAATATCCATGTAAATATTTATATGAAACTACATGATTTTTATTTATTCTTTCTGTATTATGGTCTAGAGTTTGTTTGAATTTATTGTGTTTTAGTTTTACACCATGCCTTAATTTTTATAATTATTATTCATAATAGCTTATGTTGTATGTTTACCCTTACCGATGATATGATCTCACACATTTCTTATGTTTTATTTTTCCTTGGATGTCAAGATGTATATTATGATAGAAATATAGTGTCATGCTAGGGTAAGATTGGTTCTCACAAAGGATTTACTTTGTTTTATTTTATAGATTCAATTTTAATGTATGGTTCATGTATATAATCTAGTTTCCAAAACATCTAAATAGATCAGTCCTTTAGTATCTATGTTAGGTACATATTGCAATTTAATAAAGTAAGGTATTGAATCCTGGATATTGGTGCTAGGGTCATTACATTTTGTATCTGATTATGTTTAGCCGATACATTGGGAACTATATTTAGAAATCTTTAATTAGGTACGATAACCCTATGGTGAAATTTTACGATAATTATAGAAGAACATCCTAAATAATCCATTGTTATTATTACGAGCCTAGATACATGTAAAATTTCAATTTATGTAAATTAATTTTCTAGTTTTTCTACTATACATTATAATATGATCTAACTGAGTGTATATCATTATTTATAAATGGTTCATAGTAGAAGGAATGCTAACCTCACTGATTCATGTGATCTAAAGAGTAATAAGGATCTTATATTTTATGGCCTTAAGACAATATTTCAAAGAGAAATAGTATCCCAAGAATTTTAATTATATGAGGAAATTGGATCCTTGATAATGATACATTTAATGAATTTTCATAGTATTATGGAATTATAAGGAAGCATGAGAATAAATGGAAAAGTGGGAAAAATATGGATTAATGGAAAAAGGGAAAGAATTATTGTCCAATATGTAATAATTTTTGAAATAATCACCTTAGTATTTGCTTCAATGGAATGGTAGTTCTATATAAATGGGGAGAGTAAAGAAACCATGCTTGGGATTTCAAGGATAATAAAAAGGCTTGTAATATATAATTCTTAAACTACTAGAAGATCAATTACTATTACATTAAATGTCTCATGTGTCAATGGTGTATACCCCAAAAGAGGTTAATGGATCATGGTCAAGAATAAGGTACTAAAATGAATGAGGAAGAAAGATTAATGATCTTATGTTGGGATTGAAGAATTATATCATTTGAGTAATTTATTAATGATGTTCTAGTTATAAGTATTATGGAATATATAAGGACTGTATTGTAGTACTATTTCATTAAGGATTTGAGATCATATGTGGAATGATACTGATGACCAAGAAAAGTGACATAGTAGTAAGTTAAACTTTTTGTAACACATTTGGTTGATGGAAAGATAACCCTTAATATGTTCTTTATAATTAGATAATGATGTCAGTATATATATATTATTAATTTGGAAAAAGTAAATTGGATAGTACTAACTACCTTGAAACTGATTAACTATTTTTTGAAAAGGATTTTTATTCAATCGTTGATGGAGTTTACAATTTTTTTGTATTTTGGGAGTATATAAAATAAACTAATAAATAAAGAATAATGGTTTTTTTCAATAATATTTTATCTTAATTAATGTAACTAAAATGTTTCAAAAGAATATATGATGAAGTTATTCACAAGTTTGGAATATGAAAAATCAGATTTGTTGAATGTTGTGGAAATATTAATGATAAGTTAATTTTGGAATAGATAACCATTTTTGAAATTGTTGATGTTGAAATTGGGAAATAGTTTTTTTAATACTTATCCCAATGATGAAACTTGTCCTTATAAATGAATTATGAACATTTTACCATGCAACCAAAGGATAATATTAAGTTTATGAAACCAAAACATATCGAGTAATTATATTCATATAAAGTGGAAGAATTCCTCAAATATTGGGAAATGATCTAAAAATTAAAAAAAAAATATCCTATTAACTTAATTGTTTTTTAACCAATATTATTTTAAATCATCATAGATTTATGTAATTGAGGCCCAAAAATTTCCATTTATCATTCTCTTGTTTGCGATTGATGAACTCAATCACTCTATATAAATACATACGCTTTTCCTCCATGTACGTATCTGGTTTACAACTAATTTTATCATACTTAGAGACCTAGTTATATGTTATTCCATGTGACATTTTTAATTTTTATCCTATATTATTAAGAAGATATTTTATTAACCATTATAATGAAGTGGGATTTTGAGAAAGGAAAATTCAAATATCAATCCCAAGAAGATCGTGTTTAAATTGTGGGGATGCAATTTAATTATGGTGGTGAGAATGTAAGACACTAATACTTAATAATATTATAATTTTAGAATAAATTTAATTTTGTTTTTACCATGATTTATATTCAAAACCTTTTTAATCTTACATTTCATGCATGAATGAATTTCTTTGATCACTTGAAATACATGCGAGATAGAGTGTTTCTAAACAATCGTACATTATTAAAATATAATTTTTAATAAAATAAGGTATAACATAGCTATTAAATTAGTGGTTATTAATAGTATTAACATAATTATGTATGAAAATGTTTTATAAAAATATATGTTATATTCATTCGTTACCAATTTATTAGAAATGAAAATATACACCAATTAAATATAAAGGAAATATTTTTTTTATTTTTATGCTCTCAAAAGCATTTTTTCATAATAAATTAAATTAATCATAATTAATTATTAATATTAATTAAATATATATCATATATCTAATAAATTTTTATTTACTTATCTAATATATTTTAGATGAATAATAAAAAAATAAATGCAATTTTATCCGTAAAAACCAATATTTTTCTAAAGGCAATTTTATCACCATTTAATGTTAAACCAATTTGAAATAATAATTTAGAAACTATTATATATTAAATTTGATAAAATAAACATATAATTTTAAATAAAAATAATAATATTTAATTTGGTTGAATATTTGGTATTTTTTGATAAGTTTCATGTTTTGATGAATAGTAATAAAATATTGCATTTTAATTAAAAATAGATTTTTCTTGCATATAATTTATAGTGTTAAATAATATATTTAATTGTTTAAAATTATATTTAGATTAAATTTTTATTATGTTACCCAATTTAGGTCATTGCAATCAATTTCACATTGAATTTGGACATAAAAACATTTGAATCTTTGGAACTTTTCACTTTAAAAAACTGTTTTATCCATCCAACAATGGGATAAACATTAAATTAATTACAGAAAACATTGTATTTTTAATTTTTAAAAATTGATTCCATATTTTTAATCAGTGGGTTCTAATTTTTAAAACAAATTTATTTTATTTTTTTCTTTATGAATAATAACCTAAGTGAATGTTTTTATTAACACGGTTAAATGTAGATCAAGTAATAAATGGTAAAATTAATATTATAAATATTATAAAATCACTCTAACACCTGTCTTAATATTATTAGATAATTTTTGTTCGACTAAAATCTTCATTGGGATGAGATTATAAAATTTTTAATCTACTTGGATGAGATTATGACATTTTTTATATTTTATTTAAAGAGAAGTTAAAGATGTCATACTCAAAATTTTAATAACCATACCATTATTAATATAGGATAATAAAAAATATAAATTGGAATATAAATCCTAAATTGAAATATGAAATTTTTATCTTTATAATGATAATTTATTTTTAATTTTTAAGTCATAAATAATTACCTTAAAGTATTATATAATGATGATGAAACAAATATTAAATTAATGGAAATATAAAAAATTGATATAAAAAATATTAAAATAAATATAATCAGAGATAATTAATATCACTAAAAAAAATCTTAATAAAGATTTTACATGTTAGTGATATGTAGGAATTCTATTATAAAAGATATCTTCTTTTAATGATATTGTTAAAATCACATGTATTGAATTGTGCCAAAATCAAAATTAATGAAATTTTAAATTAAATAATATTTTATTAAATGATATAAAATTAATAAAAATAAAAATAATAAAAATAATATTGGGATAATGTTTAAAATTTCATCCATGTCTCATTTAAGTTTTGTTGGGATTTTTTTGAAAATATATTAACCTTCAAGGAGTAAAAATACATGTGGTCACAATAAGGGATAAAGGGTTTGAATAATGATTAAAATGAAATGATAAAGGAAATAATGGGACCTAAAAAAGTATAATGATTTTTGGTTGAGAGTAATTGGACCCATAAATATCTTATCTTTGAAATAAATCACTATTGAGCCATTTTGAATTGAAAATTAATTTATAGTAATTTAATTTTTTGAGGGTTCCCAGAACTGTCCCCAACCCATTTCTAAATGTTCATCTCCTCCCTCACTTCTTCACACCACATTGATACTTGTAGGATGAAAAAAACCAAAAAATATATCCTTATAACATCATTATCTATGTTTAAGAGGACATGGTCTTTCAGAATGATGGACTCTAGATCCCTTGAGAATTGATCTAAATAAAGTCCAGTGAAAAAGAGGTGATTGTTTTATGAACTCATTCAAGTTCATTTCATCTTATAATTACTCATCATGTGTTTTCTACATAATAAAGTAGTAACTACATTATCAAATATATGTTTATATTTTATTTTGATAACTAGAAAACCATGGTTGATTATTTAGCTATCATAAGAAAAATGAAAGCACCACACATGTGTTTGTACGACTTACCATCTCAACACCATGGTGTAATATGTTTTTCATCACCACTTTATTTCGATTGGTATAATGATAAATATAATGGAGTTACATAACAAACATGACATGGTATTAATTATATAAAAAATTTATATACCACACACGTTAGTTCCTTTTCACCATTAATTGAATGATATAGTTTCTCATGCGTACATACGAACAACCAACTCCAAAACATGATGGGATTTATTTTCCATGTTAACTATTATGTAATGATAATAAAAATGTATATAATGAATAAATATAATATATATGTAACTAATATCATTCTGGAGATGAAGAAAATATATCCTATGCATAAGAAACTATACTTAAACAATAAGAATGCATAGGAAATATTTGAAATTAGGTCTATACCCACACACATATAACAAAGTTTTAAAAACCAATTGGGAAATATGAAATATATAAATTTGTCCATATAGTTTTAAAATAAACCATCAGTATACCATCCCTCAAATCTTATTTTTTTCAGGCTTATCCTCATGTTCCTCTCCCCTGCAAACTCTCCTCTACCCTGCAAACCCCCATCTCCCCTAAAATCCTTGTCCCATATTTATACATAATTCTCATCCCTAGTGTGAATAATCTCCTCTACACCACCAACCCTCTTATGCCCTGATTCATCCGTCAACAATCATGCTCATCCCACTAAAAGTTAAAACCATGCCCCGATGCTCCTCTTCCTTCCTATTCTTCTATTCCTGCTTTGGCTTCTATCCTTCCTATTAATTCTCAAAGACATATAGGTTTATACTAGATATTTATTTCTTATGGTTGGATCACCAAGTTTTAGTATCAAATTACTTTTTCCATGTTTCCTTAGGGGTTTCTACTTCCCTGTTGTGGTTTGGTCGAACCCTAAATCAAGGGGTTGACTCGATTATTGTGGTTTCATTGGTGTATAGGGTTCATGTTAATTTCTTATTGATTTATTGTGGTCTTTATTCTTTCAATAATCCTTGGGAACTGAAAATTCTATATTTTAATGGTTGTTAGATCTTAACCAGGGATTCTATATCCTCATTTTCTGATAAGTATCCAAATATTGAAGTTAGGAATGAACTGGTTCATGTTATTAGAGGTTATTAGACCTTCAAAAGTGTCTCAAAAATATGAATAATAAAATAAGATGTTGCGAGGACTCTAATATATAAATTCAATAATAGGAGAGAAATGCACAGGTACTTATTTCTTCTCCGTGAGATATTCTTGTTTCTTATTTTTTTTTTGTTCCCTTCTAATTGATATTTCCAACTTCTGGAGTTTCATAAGAAATACTGAAATATAGGACAGTCTCCCTCATGTTGATATACTTGTTTTTCCATTGAAATGATAGGGTTTCCTCAATAATGTGGATACTGGAACATGGTATCAGTATATTGATCGATCTAATAATCATTACCTCTATATTTTAATTTAATTTTTATTTACTTTCCTTTTTTGGAGGAAATAGGGAAAATTTTAAAATATTTAAACTTTTGTAATGTCTGGATCTTGGAGTATCATTCTAGAGAGAAAAAACATTAAATTATAACATCACCGAATGGCTTGCAACAAATTTAATTTTTAATAGATCAATGTATAATGTAATTTTAAATATTTCTTTTTAATAGTTTTAACCAAACCATAATATTGAATTGACCAATAAAACTAATACATAATGATTTTTATGTTCTTTCCATATTATATTGATAAATAATATCACTATCTCTATTTTCTCATGAAACTATCAATATTCAGAGTGATAACCCTCCCGTGATCTTGAACAATTCCTATAATTTTCATCTACATGATCCTTTATACAGTTATTGTCCCATCATAGTTTCATGTCTTGTATCCATATATAGGGTTTATAAATATTGTAAGTTGTTTCTTTAGTTACATTGGTTAGAATTGATCCAAACTGAATACTTATCTGCCTCAAGAAAATGGTCAATAATGACTCATATCATAGTTTTGAAAAATAAACCTATTAATAATATGATTACAAACCACTCAAATCTTCCAACATGCTAAATAAAAAAACGTTTTTCATTTTTTGGACTCAATTCATAATAACTTTTCATATTAGAATGATCAAAATCCGGTAAATATAATTCTAATAGAAAAAATTTGAATGAATCTAAATTGGACCAAGCCAATCTAATATAACATGAAATAATCTAATATTAAAAATGATGAATAAAATTGGACCAAATATAATGATTTTAAACCTATATGACATCAACAGACATAAACTAAACTAAACTAAACCAATATAATATGAACCAAATGTAATCAAACTAAATCAATTAGAGCCCAAATGGATGAAATTGTCCAAGATAATATAATAAAAAACAATACAAACAAAATCTAATGAAAATTTCTAAAATAAACTTGAATCAAACAAAACCAAAATAAGTTGAAACTCAAGAAAGAAAATATTTTATATCATTTATAGGATGATTAATTGTTAATTAATAGAAATAAACTTTTTTATAGTGTCATTTTTAAACATTGACCTATTTAACTTTACTTTCAGGAACATGATTTGACCCATTGGGCATTGTTGTTCTTATATATTATGTGGGGACTTGTATATCCATAGGAGAGAAGTGTTTTGTAGTTTAGTTTTAATTTTATATTATTTATTTAATTTTCCGCATAGGAATTTTACTGATTTCTATGGATGGAGGGTTGTTATATTCTGCAAAGGGGGATAAAAGGGCACTACAAGTGGCTTCACAGTTTTTTTATATGGGAGGGAGATCAGTGTAGTGGAGGGATTAATTAGTGTGTTTAATTTTTTTTTTCTTCCATTATAACATTTCAATTCTGTTTATTTTTTTCCTTTGGAATATTCATCTGATATACTTATGGTTCATGCCGTAATTTTATTTATTTTCCCCTGGTTTTTAATATGTTTTTTGTGGGTGAAATTGTTCCCAAGTGGTGATTCCTTGATGACCAGAGAATTATTCCATAACTTGGGAAAATAAAATCCACCTTAATCCATCCTAATTATTGCTATATTATATTCTATCTAGCACATTAATAGGTTTTAACCCTAGGAGTTCCTAGGAATCATGGAATAACTGGGGATGTATTGGAAAGATCTTCACAATTTTACACCTCCATTAGTCTGGTTCACAAATACTATCTGACTAATAAAACAAAAGACACATTCCTAGGATATTTGAATCATGACGTAAATCTAATTAATGTATGTTATCCTTTTTTTATCAAATAATTAATAGGTTATTTATTCCAAGTTAGGAGGCATCAACTGTATCTTTTCTCAAGAGAAATTTTTCCCCAAATAATTTTTCATGTTAATTTATTTTTTGAATTTATAAACTATAAATGTACAATTAAATTGATTATCACTGTCCTAAAAAATAATAAAATTTTCATAAATCCAACTCTGTCCTAAAAAATTGAAAAAAACCCCATCCTAAATTTCAAGGAAACAACTCACTATATTCATATTTAATATACCATGGTCTAGAAACAAGTGTTGAGGTACCCACTAAAATTGTGGGAGACATTAAATTTGTACATAACCTTTCACATATTATCATTCAACATATTTTACTATAATATAAATTAATTATAAACAATTCAATAAAGCATATCCATATACAAAAATCGATCCATCATGTTGATACTGAAATAAAACTTTTATTAATCAGGATCAATCAATTTTAATTGTTTAGTATGAGCCATATCAAATACAAAGTACAACTAGGAAGATGAATATATATGTATCATGATCTAGAAAAGTAGAGAACTAGGAAAAAACACAAATCCTCGTCCAATTTTATACTTTGAAATGACTATAATTTATAGGATAATTATTTCATATCTTGATTTAAATAAAGAATAAGTTTATATTCTAAGATTATAAAAATAGATTTCAGGATTATAATCATATCATCACAGGAAAAAAGAAGAAAATTTCACTTCTATAATGGCACAATACAATTGTAGGGATAAAAAAAGGATGTTGGACTTGTACTTCCAATAAGCATCATCATCCATTTAATCATTCCATTCTCTTAAATATACCTTTAATAAATACATTTATTAACTTCTTCAATCTCCCTTTAAGATGAAATGGAAAATTTATTATATAAATCATTAACTTTTTTTGTTAAAATAAAGGGAAAATCTACAATAAATTGGCCTTCTAATACCCCTCAATACTTTTCACCATTTTAATGGTTTAATATATCCAAACGAGAATATAATGTAATATATAATGACTCTATTATAGAATAACTACTAAAGGTTTTTTTTGGTCTCACATACATTTTCACAAGAGATGAGGAATCATCTTCTTCCTCAATTCTCTGGTTGTTATCCATATGTTTAGAAACACCCTCATAATCTTCCCAAGGACTCTTATTAGAGTTGTAATTTCTAGGCTTCATAGCCTTCAAATATACATCAAACCCCTTTTACATCTATTTCCCAATATATTTATGAGTATCAAAATTACATATTACTCATGAAGCATCATATGAAGGTGTCTTGGATATTATTTTGTTATATGTAGGCTCTCTTTCTGATATTGTAATCATGGGCCTTGGTAAATTTGAAGAGACTTTTGAATTCCTATATTTCATCGTATTATTATTGTATCCCCCCATGAAAAAATCTATTTTCCCTTAAAAAATTTACCTAGATGGATATAGTACATAGATGACCTATCCACCTCAAAATAAAAGTAAGCTAGGGATCTAACATTATCCCTTTAGTTTCCACAACAAGACACTCTGGATCTTTTGATAAGACCTCTAAACAAATAAAAATTTCATTAATGCCTCTTATTATAATAATCTTCAATTTATTAATTACATTATACCATTAATTTATATCACTATTACCAATTTATTATGCTTACACCTACATGATAAATTATTTAGATGAATACAAACCATCTTTAACTTCTATTTAGTACCCTTAACATCCACGACATCATGATTTTAAACCTTTTGATACAGAAATATCACAACTACATAAAAATTTAACTCATATTAAAGGATTTACGTAGATTCATTATCAATGGGATAGATGGGAATAAGTGCTTCCACAATAGTCAAAAATCCATCTCTATGGGATTCGCTCTCTAAAAACACGAGATGAAACATTTTAGGATGGGGTTTTGGATGAAAAAATTAATCTTGATTCAATCAATCCTATAATATGATAGACTAGCTTCTAAAACATTATAGTTAGAGACCTAAATCTAGTATACAATAAGATAATTTCATTTTTCCTCATTAATTCCAGGTGGAAGGGCTTTATAGTTCTTGTGGAACATTTTATACAAATTTCCTTGTCAGTTGCAGTGTTGGAAAAGGTATGACAAAGACTAGAAGTAAACCTATTGGGTATCCATGTACGAGCAATCAATTTAATTCAAGGGAGAATTCAACTAGGGTTTAAATATTTCAAACACCACATAAATACACATGGAGATATGATGGAATAAATATTGAGTACTGTTGTCTAAAACCAGATAATTCCCAATCTTGTTTATACTCACCCTATGGATGGAATAATTTTTAAATGGGGGGGTTGAGATATGAAGACAATCCTAAACCATTGATAGGGATAACTGTACATCAAATGATAGTCGAAAGAAAATATGTGATAGTAGAAATGCATATAATTAAAAACTGATGGGTTGAAGACATAGAAGTAATCATGTATTCATCTTCATGGATATACATGTGAATTTTATAAGAGTCAATTAGTTCCACCATTATGTAAAATATAAGGCCCCCTAAATCTATTCATTGACATTTTAAGTGTCTTGATCGATGGGTAGAAGCAGCCAAACCAATATAACAGTGTGAAGATCTAGAGGGATGATGCATCCAATAACTCAGAATTGTTAAGAAATAGATGACGTGGGGAATAGTTATAAAGAATGCATATTCTTAAAACGAATAAAACTATTTGGGGGTTGGAACCCGAGGTGAAATCAAATCCCTTATGAGTATGAGAGTGGGAGGTCTGATTACTATGTTCTAGTGGTTATGATAATTAAAACACTTCTATAATATAATATAATAAAAACTCAATTACCAGATATAAATTTCCCATCCAATATACATATCAGTGAGAATATTGATGACACAAGTGTGGTCATTATAATGAAAACACTATTCAAATATCCACCTTTTCTATTACCCATATATAACCTAAATGGATCTTCCCACATTATTACATAATGATCTAGATTGATAAAGGTGAAGACAATTCCAATTTATGAATTTAGGGGGAGAAATAACAATCATCAAAATTTTCCGAATTAGTGAGTTGACTCCATGGATAATAAGTTTCTACCCACATGATCAATAAAAAAAATTTAAATAAAATAAAAATAACAAGAAATCCTTTCCAGTCATAAAAATATTATAATGAAAACATATCAAGACACCCATATATCACATTCACAGTAATCAGAAAATGAAGCTGATTAAATATAATTATAGATGTACTCACACTTCATAAACATAATAATGGAATAGGTCCTCAGTGAACTATATCCCAGTAGATATGTAATTGGTACAATAATATCTATCATGTACCCCTACCACTAGAGTAAAATATAGTCATAACATTATAATCATCCATTCCTACCACATCTAATATATTTGAATTCTTCTAACCTAAAAGTATGTGTAGTCAAAAAAATATAAATAACATCATATAAGTAATATTTTCTTAAAAACCTTTATAGTTATCCTACCAAATGATTCACCATTGATGCAACATACATATATGATAGAGGAACACACATATGTACTAGTATATTATTATAAATAATAGATTAATATATATACCTACTAATCACCCAATAGAAATATTATTAAAAATCTTTTTTACCTCAAACCCACTATTAAAGGGTAAAAGGATATAATACTGTGTATTGTTTTCAACAGCAGTCCCTTAGTCTTGAGAGATAAAATGTCAAAAAAATCCAGTAAATAATTGTCATTAAAAATTCATAGTCTCCTAAGTATTTCAAAAATCATAAAAAAATATAAGTTTCTTGAGAATTCTAAATTTTTTTGATAGTCATTCATATTAAAATCTTTCATGTTTACAAGTGCTTTCATGTTTACAGGTTCTGGAAGAGGTTCATGATGGACCTATGTTGTTTGATGGGGAGAAGAGGATGTACCAATGGTTTTAAAAAACGTTGGTATATAGTTATGCATGTTAGATTGGGGAGAAGAGTGTATACCAATGGTTCTATAAACCATTTGTATACACTTATGCTATATATTAGGTATACAAATGGTTCAAGAATCATTGGTATAAATATAACCCAAATTTTTCATTAAAACTGTTGGAATAGACTAACTTGATACAATCTATAGAAATGGTTTTAAAGAAACTATTGGAATAGGGATATCCCAGCATCCCACATACCAATAGTTCATAGAACCATTCAGATATCCTATCCTAATGGTTTTATGGGCTATCTAAAGGGATTCAAACGGATGGGATATGATACATTTTCATTGGTGTGTAAACACATAGAGCAAGGGTAATAACAAAATATTATTATCAAAATGATATAATAATATTTTATATGATATCATAAACATTGATATGGTTCTGGTATAATTTAATGCATTCATTAAATAATTATATAGGAGTTTAAAATACATTTTACTAAAAGAACTATAAGTTAATGTAATTCATCTCTATCTCTTTTCATTGTGGCATATTTGGATGTTATAAAACAAATTTTTTATGAGGTGTATATACAGGACCATTGACATATCATATCATGAATATATTATTATCATATTATTTAACTTTTTGTTAAAATTTATTCTTTCATGGGGATTACGATTTAAATTATCAAAGTGGTATGGGAAACATTTAATGTTTAACGATTTAATTTCAAAATCTTTCCTCCATTTCAATTTTTGTTAAATTATTTTATATATTTATTATATTAAAGTATTATAAAGTAAAATATGTGTATATTTTGAATTTCATTCTAATTTTTTGAAAAAATAATCCTTTTATGTGTTTTATTCATAATGTTTAGACAAATGACAAATGTAATGTTCTAATATGAATGTATACGATGACAATGAAATTTTTTCCACTATGGACATTATTTTATTTTCTCCTCCTTTTCATGATTTCATTTTTCCCTAAATAAAAAACCATATTTATATTTATTAGTATTTTGTTATTAAATATGGGTTTTCATAGAAAAGGGTGTTTTTGTATTTAAAATTGTTTCTAAAATAGGGGGTATTTCTATATGAATGTGTTTTTCATATGGGTTTAATAAGAGTTTTCCCTAAATAATACGTCAATGACCACAATTAAATTATTTTCATCTATATCGACATCCTATATTGAATGTTATGCTTAATAGGGATTTATCTCTTATGATATCATCTTCCATATTTTATTGAATGGTTTATGATCATTTTTACTGTGGATTTTCTCTTCTTGATTCCATTTATGGTTATGGTTAAAGTATTAACATTTGGTATGCTAGTTTTTTAATACAAATGTATATGTTGTTTATTTTTCACATATTTCATATGAGGAATGCATTGGAAATAGTATTTGATGGGTGAGGCACGTTGTAGACACTTGATGCATCAGTATGTCTAATGAGGCAAACTAGTTTGGGTATTGGATAATATATTACCCGTTTAAATATGGTGTCTTGGTCAAAGCCTTGATGGTATGTTTATGATGTCAAGCATTATGCATTCTCACATTATGAGATTATTTATTGATATTCCATGTGATTATTCTATTAGTAGAATATACATGTGATTATTTATATAAAAAATATGATTTTCAATTATTACTTCCATATTATTTGTAAGATTATGTTTAAATCACTTTTGTTTTAGTAATACATCATGGATTAATGTTTAAGCTTATTATTTGTAATAGATTCCATTGTATGCTTACCTTTACTGTGAATATGATCTCTCCCCTTACACTTGTTGTATTTTTACCAGGATTCCATGATGTATATTATGATTGATATATAGGGTAAAACTTGGAGAATATTGATGCTATCAAAGGATTGACTATGTGGTATTTTTAAATTTCAATTGTAATGTATGGTTCATGTATGTAATCTGTTTCAAAAAACTGCTAAGCTAATCTATCCTTTGGTATTTTAGTCATGTATCTATGAAAATTTAAAAAATTAAGGAATCATCTCTGAGCAACTGGATTTGGGGTGATTATATGAACTATCCAATGTATAACATTTAATTATCTCCGGTGATCTTCAGATTGAATATTTGGTAACATTATCACAATTGAGATAAGTATGATATATATATATATATATCATAAAAACATTAGGTATATATTAAAAAATGTATATTAATATGTGATAATGATGGTGGGAAGAACTAATCAAGGATTGAGATTGTTTAACTGATTTACGTCGATGAAAGGTGAACAAAGTGGTAGATTTTATAAGTTGAAAGGTTACCACAACCCAATCCATGATAAATATTTAATGGGATGCTGTATTCATGGACATGCAAAGAATAAACATTAGATTAATTAAAATAAATTCATCCTATCATTCCCTAATAACTACCCATCCATCCATTCTTGAGAGGATCAAGTAGGTCCAAAAATATTATGAGGACTTGTAGATATAAGTATAAAAAAAATTGTAGTTAAAATTTAAAAAATATAGAGTTTTACGATTTTTAACTGGAATATTTTTCCAATAAAAACCAAAAATGAAGAGTAAATCTGTAGATGATACACATATATCATCCTTATCTATTATTTCAGGGAAAACTAATATGTATAGATATCAAAATAAAAACATTATGTTGGATAAAATGAAGAGAGAGATTGTAGAATTTTCATCTTGATTCTTACTATGAAAACAAATCAAGTATAAATGATATAATCCAAGGGTATAATGAATCCATTTCCTATAACAGTATAGAAATGGAAAAACATGACCATTGATTTCATCGTATGAATCCCTAGGAAATCTGAAGGAAATAATACAATCTAGGTGATAGTTATTCACCATTCAAAGTCTGCGCATTTCATTTCAGTAAATAAATTTTTTTTCTCTCAACCAAATCCCTATGATATATATAAGGGAACTGGTGAAACATCATGGAACAATACTATTCATTACATATGATCGAGATATGAGGATTAGGTTGAGGTTATACAGTAACCTTCAACAATATTTGGATACAAATATATTCTATATAGCTTATGACTCTTATTTGGATGGTCTATCAAAGACAACCATCCACACTCTATATGATAAGATAAGATTAGGATTGATTGATTTCCAAGGATGTAGGAATCACCACCTTCCCCTAGTATAGTTCTAAAATTACAATAGTTTCTATACTATAATTCAAAAGGATCATTAGGGGGCTCTATATGGGAAGAGGTTTCACACTCCCACATTATGGTAAGAATTTGGAGACAAAAAGTTTTTAGGACATTATCTTATCCAAGTGATGATAGAGGAGGTTCAAACCATTCAATGCCATATGAAATCCAGAAAATGCTGATAAAAAATATTTGCAAACAATCATTGACGAGACATTGAGTTTGAGGTCAAAGTTAAGGTTATCCTTCATATATATCCATTGAGGAATTTGCTTAGATTTTGGATGAGGGGGAATCTCATTCTTAGATATGTAGGCCCCATTGAGATCCTTGAATGTATAAAAAAGTGTCTAATCGATTGGCACTACAACCAAACCTATCTAAATTACATGATGTATTCCCTAAATCTCATGAGGAAGTCCATACCTGACCCCTCATATGTATCGAATCCAAATGTTTTAACTATAAATAATGACATTTCATATGATGAGAAACCAAAGAAGTTATTAGATTGTAGAAAAAACGATCTATGAAACAAGGAAACTCACTTGGTCAATGAATGGTGGAAGAAACAAAAGTTTGAGGAAGCGCTATGGGAACTAGAAGAGGTAAATTAATAGAATAACTCTCATATCTTTTAGTGTATAAAATGGAAATTCTAGGGTGAAAAGTAAGACACTAAGATTTTAATATAGGAAGTTCATAATTGATAGTGCGTATGGAACACAAAACCAAGACTAGAAGATATTATAACATCCTAAGACTTTCTGTATTATTTATTTTTAAATAAATTCTATCACTTCAATAATATATTATACATGAAACACTAGGTATAAATAAATCATGATACTCTATTAAAATATTATCATTTAAATATGACCATTATTACCTAGCCATTGAATTAGATAGTATGAATAGTGATAACTAATTTATGAAAATTATTAGTTTTAAACATCAATAAATCAAAAAATATATCTATTGATTAGAAATAAAATAAGGACCATTTGAAAATAAAATAAATGTTTTCTGAGAACTGTTATTTTTTATAAAATGAGGTTTTGTTATGCTTTGAGAACATAATTTTTATTTGTTTTTTAACAGTTTTTTAAAATATATTGGAGAAAATGAACTTAATTTTTGAAATCAACAAATAAAAATTAAATTCGGTTAAATTCTTTTTATTTTTCAAAAAAGTTTCATTTTTAATAAATAGTGAAAATACTAAATTTTTATTAAAAATTGTCACTTTTTATATTATTTATAATGAATAATTATATTTTAAGTTTATTTTAATGTAAAATTAGTCCCAATATATATCAATTTATCAAATTTAGGTCAATTAAGTGATTTTTAGGTTCTATTTTGTTATAAAAACTTTGTAAACTTTTAATTCTCATTGAAAACCCACTTTCTCATTTCATCAATGGGATTAGCTTTAAATTATAATTTGGCCTTTCAATTAACAGAATTTTAAAAAATTGATTAAATTTTTTGAATCATTATAATTTTTATTTTCTAATTAGGAAAACATAATTTTTGACCTAAATTAATAGTGAAAAAATTTAAAATCAATTACCATGGTTGATGTAAAAATGAGTTTACTGTGAGATAAAACTAAGATGATATGGATTAAAATGGACTAAAAACTTTTCAAAATATTATTGGGTGGAAATATTTCTTTTGTATGCTTCCCAATATTGAATGTAGAGTCATTTTTAAACTTTTTTCATTTTAATTACATTATCATTGTAGATTCTATTTGGAAATTTCTATGTAATTTCCAAGGATGTACCCTTTCCCCAATTATAAAAGGGAACTCCCTTCCCTTACTTTTTTCACACCACCAAAGTCATTTTCTCAACCAAACCATGAAAAATTATCTCCCAAAAATTCAAATTCACACTATATATATTTTTTCGTCTAAAAATATTATCCATAGTGTCGTTGAGAGAAGATTGAAAGTTTGTTTTTCTTATAGAAGGTAATTACCTTAACAAATATATTTCATTTTATTTATTGATTTTCTATATTAAATTATTACATAAAATTAAGATATAATAACACTATTATCACCCATATAATGAGATATTATTATATTGATATCATAATATTTATCCATATCCACATCCACCAAATGTGAAACAAAATCACCGATTGTGTGTACAGTTGAGTACAACCACATGAAATGATTTAATTTGTTTTCCATGACCACTTTCCAAGGATGTATATAATGATGTAATTAGGTTTTCAATATAATATATATGAGATAAATAATATTATATTATTATAATATCATGTACAACTTCTTACATTCCATGTCGTTTAAAATTAGATAACATCACTCGTGTGTGCAGCAGACTACCACCTCGTTAAGCGATATAAATCATTTTTCACTTATTCTATGAATGGAATGTAATAAAAATAAAATTAACATAAATAAATTTAATTTATTTATAATTTATATTTATTCATTAAATTTAATATATCACCCACTTTATTACCCTTTAACTCATTAAGGTAATGTCATCGTCAGTCATGTGTAGGTATGGCCTACCATCTTCACAAAGTGATGTGATTCATTTTCAATGTCCAGTTTTTTAGAGTTGTTCAAATAATGTATCTACATATTAAATATTATTTTTGTACAATTATTATCATTTTGAGGATGTAGTACATATATATTATGTACAATAATAGAATATTCATTACAAAACATGCTTGAGATAACAAGGCAATTAACAACTAAAACAGTGAAAATAATGGAACGTTATTCACAAAAAATAGGTAAAATGTAATTAGAGGATCATATATGATATTATAAATATGAGTATGGTTAATTTATAAATTAATAAATTCTGAAAACTATTATAAATGTGGTTAAATTATGTTAAATTAACAGAATGTGCGATGTAAGGGACTTCATCTCAATTTCATTTCATTGATCCATGTTGTAAGGTTATTTACCTAATTTACTTTATATCATGTATGTACTACCCATATGAAATTTAATATCATTATCCATTCATACTTTATGGTATTTTATATTTCAATTTGAATTATTTCATCAGAATGAATTTGACTATCCATGTGGTAAAATTTATTGTACAATCTCTCATTCTTTAGTGATTATTAACTTTATCTTGAAATAAAAACGTTCTTCTGATTATTTTTTCATTATAAAATATATTTATAATAAATATAAATATTATTTTATGTTTCATATGATAATTTCCTAAAACTTATACAATTTCTTCATATTGTGTATACTTTGAGTTTTATTTGATCAATTGGGGAATGTTGATAAATTTGTATCTTGTTCTTAATACATATATTTGTTGATAAATAAATTTTTTCATGAATTAAATCGATTATTGAATACACAAGGAATGATTTATACATGTAGTAAAGGAGAGGGACCAAAATTAAATATGATATTAATGAATTTATAGGTCTTATGAGAAAAATAATATGGCCAAAATAAAGAGTTTTTACACAGTTGTTTTAAACTCTCTTGAGGAAAGATCGTGACATTAAAGGTATCATGATTCCTAAGATCAAGAAGTCTTATATTTATTAATTTACATTACTAAGAGTAAAACTATTATCACTATCCAAAATATTTTCACAATGATATTATCTCATGATTCATTTAATTCTCAGATTATTTGTTAAATGGAATGTGGGTTTCGTTGTTTAACTCGCCATATTGATTATTCCCTATTTTTTCATGATAGTCAAGTTATTTAAGTGAAATATGTATTATGTTATACATAGTTCCATAGTTATTATTCTTATTTATTTATGATATATTCTATTTTATTTAACCATTACTGAGAATTTGATCTCACCCTTATATTTTTGTTCATTTCCTCGATATATCAAGAATAATTCTTAGAATGTGTTTTCAAAGTTGCAGTTATTTTATTTTTTTATATAGTATGTTTTATTTTCTATTGATAATGTAAAAAATTTCTATGTGGTATGTATCTGGTTCTCCAAAAATGTTGAATAATCAGTCCTTTAGGATCTAACCCTTTACATTTATGTTAATGTAATAATTCAATCATCGACTCTAGGATATTAGGGTCAAGGTTGTTACAGTTGGTATCGAAGAAATTTTTTATAAACCATAGAAAATAGATTAAGAAAATTATTGATTAGGAAAAATAATCATATGATGGACTTTTAGGATATATATATATAACATAAAAAAGATTTTTTAAGGAAGATATTATGTCGTTTTTTCTAATAATACATATTTGTCTTGATACTACAATTGGACATGGTTCTGTAAGAGATTTAACTAGCAGTAATAACTCAAAAAGGGTGCATTGGGCTTGACCAAACTGTTACCTAGTGTATGAAAGTGAGCCCTACTATGCACCTATTTTGACACTCCTGGGAGATATTATTTTTATAATTCTAATTTTTATAACAAACCATTATAAAGTAGTTGAAAATAAATAAATCCAAAAAAGAAACAATGTTTTTCCTTATGATATTAACTATGTATGAATTTTTAAATTTGTAATATTTTTATCACCACATTTGGGATTATACATTGTGTTTAATAATGTTAGGATATCATATAGTGAATTATATTATTTTGAAATGGCACATATATAAGGCCCCAGCCTTAAACCTTACTTAATCTTGAGTTATTACAAGATTACACATTGAGGATCTTTTCAGGTTTAGAGTTTTAGATAATTAGATCATGAAACTTGCATTTAATTCCACATTTAAACAAAGTGGTTACATAAAAGACAGTATTCATTCTTCCCATCAACGGAAACATATTTAAAATAAAACACGGATTCTTTCTTGACACATCCTTGACACTATCATCACGTCATGTACATTTCCCTTGACCTGTGAAAAACATTTCAAAAACTTGGGATGAGCATAAAAAGCTCAGTAAGGGTTATAAAAATATGGAAAGGAAACATGAGTTCATATATACATAAGAATGAAATCATACTTTACCCATAAAACATAGCCACTTTAACATACCTCATCAAATCATGAATAAATCATAGAAATCATAAGACATAAAAGGTTAATTGAGGCATTCATAACTTTCTTACATAGGGAGTAACCCTCTTGGTTACGTTTGGAATACCCATCACAGTATATTCCCTAAATCTCTTCGGAGAAACCTTAACATTTCACTCCTTCACGTTACCCAATGCATTGGAGAGCTATATCGGGCTCACCTGCCCTTAGTCTATCACGGAACCACTCGTCTTCATAATAATTCCCAAGAACCTCAACATAATCGTATCACATAAAACATGCATAAAGGAAACATAACATTTCCACCTTTTAATCACAAGATATCAATACCACACATTGATATAAAAATATTATGAAAACCATTTTCAATACCAAAATAAAAGAAAAGTAAAACATTGTATTTATTTTTCTTTAAAAAGGTATGGCTTGTAGAGGAAGCCGAAACTCAAATAATGGTCACGGCGGCGGAGAATTCGTTGTCGCCGCATACGTACGACAAAAACATTCCCTTTTGTCGTTTAGTAAACACTTAATATAAAAAATATTCCTTTTGAATAAACATAAAAGTCAAATGGGTTTATACACCATATAAAAGAAGGTTGTGTATAAAACAAAATATGCCTCAATGAAAGGAGATTGAGACGAAGTCCCATACAAAGACGGTATCCTTGGTTTAAGGATAAATCAATTACATAATTATGTTTGACAAATGAATACACCAAATATAAGTGGATATTAAGTGTAAAATAATCAAAGGTCATTCACACATATTCAAAGGATGACATATTCAATAACTACATGTTGAACCCAAAGAAATCGAAATTGGGTTAAGAAGTTCACTTGACAGCCTAACGGCGTCACATCAAAATGAGTTGATGAGAGATAAAAAGTGTATATCATCACTTGGACATAAAATTTACATCAATAAGGATATATGAGAACATATCCCAACATAACAATATGTAAATTAAAAGACCCAACAAAAGAAGTCTTTTAAAAAAGAGGAGGGTGAAAGGTTCCCTTACCGACTTGGGTATCTTCCAAAACATACACCCCATGAAAGAAGGACAATAAATCATTGATGTAAATACTCATAAACGAAATTATATTACACAAATAGTATAACAATGGGCAGTACATACACCACTCAAAGGAAATTGTGGCAAATGTAGCATAAATCTCACGGGAATAAAAGTGAGATGAAAAATCCATTACGAAAACTCGGCAGCCTAACGGCGCCACATAAAACTTACAAAAATGGATTGATGAGATCAAATAGGGTATCTCATCATATTAACTTAAAGTTTATAGAAAGAGGAATATAAAAGAACATCCCCCAACATAACAAATAGGAGCTTAAAAGAAGTGACATAAAGGAGAGTACTTAAAAAGAAAGAGAGAGGTTAGATCTCTTACGAAAATTCGGCAGCCTAACGGCACCACTCAAAACTTCCAAAATGGATTGATGAGAGAGAATAGGGTATCTCATCACATGAACATAAAAATTACAGTAAGTTTAATATAAAATAACATCCCAATAACAATAAATATGATCTTTATAGGGAATGACATAAAAGAGTGTACTTAAAAAGAAAGAGAGGAGTAAGATCCCTTACCTCAAGTCCAACTTGTCTTGTTCGTTTCTTTATATTCCTGAATAATAAACTTTGCTCAATTAATAATTGCCTAATTACCTACTTTAGAGATTATTATTCAGTTCATATCACATATTATAATGTTATAATAATTGTTTAATAATGTTAGTTCATATCAGACGTTTTTGCCGATGTTTGGTACATGAGTCAAAAATGAACTTGTTTGAAAAAAGATTGCCCATGTAGTTATAAGTAAATAATTTCCAGAATAGTATTAATGATTAAAATATCATATATATCCAGTAAATATTCATTTCATACTATTCCATATCATTTGGAGATAAAAAACGAAAAGCATCGTTCATGGAGACGGTAGGCCGTACGTACGCATGAACGCTACTTTCATTTTTTTTGTCATATTAATGGAATTAAAACAAAATGAAATATATATATATATATGTTATAATTCCAGAATGATATCCATAATTTAGATGTAATATATTACATATATATCCATTATATATATGTACTTATAATATTACATAACATTTTGAGATAAGAAATGAAATGTACCGTTCATGGAGACGGTAAGTCGTACGTACGCATGAACGCTACTTCCATTTCTATTTCATATTTAATGGAATTAAAACATAATGATACATAATAGTATTTTAATTCCAGTATGGTATCATATATAATATCATTAAATATATCCTTTATACGTACCACATATGGTATTAACGAATCAAATCACTTTGAGGGGGCGGTAGTCCGCACTTCCTTAAATGAAGATATCGTGTTTACCCATAATGGAAACCATAAAGGTATGCCCAAAATGAAAAATACAGAAGCTTAAGGAAATCATAAACATATTATATATCATATATAAATATAGTGTCATCTTAATGGCCACCTTTGAAGGTGTTAAAAGAATGTTGAACAATCATCATTTCGGGAGGCCGAAATTCACCATCCACGGAAACAGTATGTTCTTTAACCATTAGATGTAGGTGTGTGAAAGTGTAGCTCGAATCCTTCTTATAACAAAATACTAGTATATTTATTATACTGGATTTTTTACAAAATAAATGAATAAAAATAGTTTAGGGTGTTGGAGAAGCAAAATAAAACAAAAGGACTCAAGTGAAGACATTACCTTAAAATCGGGTAACTCCCTTTGGTTTGAGCTCAAAGGCTTCCTTGGGAAGACTTCTGCCCAAAGTGAGGCTTCAAGGAGTAAGAGAGGGAAGTGGAGAGACAAAATGGTCAGAGTTTGGCCAAGCCAAAGGCTTTGGGAGTGTGGGTAAGTAGGTAGAGGTGGGGGCCTTTTATAAGAGGAGAGGAGGGGCACTCTTGGAAAGTAAAGATAAGTTACTTTATTTTAAAAAGAGTTTCGGATTCAAAAGGTCCCACATTGATATAATTTGAGGATAAGGTGATAAGGGTTCTAAATCCACTCATACAATTGGTTTTGGCCATGTGTAGGTTTTAGATTTTACATTAACTTTCCATTTTATTTAAATCGTTAAATAATGAGGTCATCGCTGCATCATCATGATGTCATAAATAATTTAATTTATATAATGTCTAAAAATTATATAAAAAAATACTATGATGTAGGAAATATTTTTAGATTTCTAATGAATATTTATAGTCAAAAATATGATTTGTATAACCCCTTGTAAATATTGTTTTAGTAAAACATTTCATGTTTGTCTCATTTTTACTTTAACTTTAAATAAAAAGATATTAATGTCATTTTCCAACCAAAGTGGCTCCATGGGGTCCCCAAGTTGACCCATGGCTTTTCTTGGTCGGACATGACACATCCAATGAGGTTAGGACATGTGTCAAGTTCATTTCATATTATTAAAACATTATTTTTACCTTAAACTACACTAATTACCTCTAATCACGATTAAGAACTTAATAAGTTACTATTCACCAAAAATTTATTTTTCTCATTGAACCACATTTTACTTCTTAATGACAACCATGTATGTCGGATTTTTTAAATTCAAAACACAAAGATGGCAAAATTTCATTTAAACGGAAAAATCAGTTTTTATAATTACCACTTAGTGGTTTCACTATTCCTCAAAAATTGAAGTTTTTCAGAAAAATCCCAAAAAATCACCCTAAGCTATATTTGATATTCCAAATTCAAAAATGAAGTATATTTTACAAAATTCAAAACATATAAGTGACATTAATTAATTTAATAATTAATTCCCGCTGTCAGAGCAAATAGCGTGTTTTTATGAAACAATAAGTATCAAAAGATTGACACTAGTTTAAGTCTGATTTCAAAGTGAAATTAATTCCAACGACCACTATTGGATTTAATGGTAAAAATATATTCTAATTTCACTTTAAAACCAATTCAAAATATAATCTAATCATATAAATAAATTAGATTAAAAAGAGGTTTTGAATTAAAATACAACATTTTACACGATTCATTAAAAAAATGAACTTTATCAGAAAGATACCAAAAATTTACACAAAGTAAATTTTGATGTCCCAATTATTAAGAAGAGTTTTATTTGGTCTAAAAGGATGTATAAGAGTGAACAAAACTATATTTAATGACGGTTCTCCATCAAAAGGCGATAAGTGAACCTTTAGTGAATACTAGGGCATATACGCCTAAAATTGAATTCTTTCCGTATTTTATGCCTTTATCTTTTATTAGATAAATGTAAAAACATTTAAAAACATATATAATCATATTTTAGTTATTTCTATCCATTCCCTCCAATACAACGGCTACATGTTAACTACCATTTAAAATAATATTATTTTATTATTAGAGTGCAACGTAAGATTCCCAAGAAACTCGTTGTTGCGTGTTGGGTACGCCATCGAGCATAGCATCCCCTTTAAAGTCATATTAATATTTTATTCACAAATATGGATAAATATGAAAATTTCATATTCTTTATTTACCTGGGGTGTTGCATCCTTCCCCCCTTTTGGGAATTGCGTCCTCGCAATTTTTAAAATTGAGCTTGGAAACATCCTTGAAAGTCCCACATCGGAACAAGAGTTGGTAAAAAAATCACTTTAAAATAAAGGAAGATAAGTACAGAGGTCACCCGAGTTAACCCGTATATAGAAAAACATGGACATGGAAGAAAAAGCAAAGGGTCATGTTCTTGAGGGAGAGTGATAGTAAACATGTCTAGGAGAAAGTTAACCATAAGAAAATCACAAATTTGTGATGGGTTAAACGGTATTCGATTCCCCAGTAGGAAAAGTTAATAGACAACATTTTTGTTTTAAGTTACTTTTTATTTAGGAATTTATTCATAAGGAAACATAATCACTTATCATGTTGACTTTCAACTTTTACTAGATTTCTTACACAGACTCATACTTTCTCCAAAAGACGAGTATTTAGGAAGACTTGTTCACATTAAGAGTACTATAAACAACTTCTAGAGAATCACCTAATCCACCAAAGAGAACTTTATACATCCCATGTCTTTAGGCTTTAACCAAAACTAAAACCAAAAAGGCTAGTACAAGGTTAGATAATCCAAAAAAGGATAACCCATTAAAAAGAAAATCTATGCTTAATCTCCAAAATTTTTCCAACAAAACCCAAAGTTCAACGAGGACCATCCGATAAACAATTTGTCCATAAAATTCTTCAAAGTAAACCAATCTAATATTGAAACCCAAATATTTGAAGGATTTAGTCACATAGTCTTCCAAGCTAAATCGTAACATTTATCTCCAAACAATATCAGTGGCTCCTAAAGTCTCGTATTGAAAAGTAATTAACCTAATCACATATCCTCCATGATAGGTTAATAATTTTCATAAATAACCCAAAATCAACTTAATCTTAACTCATAAAATCATCTAACTAAAAATAATCGGTCAAACTAACCAGGGACTTCATGTAGCCCAGTGGTAGGCGATAAATACCAGTCGCACTTTGGTTGTGGGTTCGATTCCCGCAGCTTTGTCCGACGCGACGGGTTGTCACACGGTCTGCGTGTTTTCCTTTTTCCAAAACTATATATTCTTAAATCATTCCCCAAAAAGAGATAAAATCATCAAAAATGATCATAACATATTTTAACCTCAAGTTTATCTCATGCCTTTCATTTTCCAGCATATCATATAATAACCCATAATTATCTCAAAAGTAAGGATCATATAAACTCTAATGGTTACCTTTATAATTATTACCTGAACTTCCACATGGATTGGTCATCTCGTACATGATGCATTAAAGATCATACCAAGGTTCAAGTGGTTGATCATGACTCCTTGATAGTTGGTTTAGAACAACCACGAGTTTCCTCATTGAATCCCCCATTTTATCTAGTATCTTAATCATAGAACCACCACAGTTTCCTTCAAACATGTTGTCTCTTTGATGCCTTCTAGATCCATCCATTCACTAAAAACAGAAATGTCAGTGTGAGTATATCAACAAAACCATCATGTACTAATGAGGAAGGTAAACACTAAGATACACTTACTCATTCACTTTATCTAAAACTATGACTCTTTCTGAAATCCTAACCATTATGGTAATGTCACTTATGCTTAAAGAATACCCTAACCTCTAAAGTTATCTAAACTAACCTTTGATACCAACAATAAGGCCCTAGCCTTAAACCTTACTTAATCTTGAGTTATTACAAGATTACACATTGAGGATCTTTTCAGGTTTAGAGTTTTAGAGAATTAGATCATGAAACTTGCATTTCATTCCACATTTAAACAAAGTGGTTACATAAAAGATAGTATTCATTCTTCCCATCAACGGAAACATATTTAAAATAAAACACGGATTCTTTCTTGACACATCCTTGACACTATCATCACGTCATGTACCTTTCCCTTGACCTGTGAAAAACATTTCAAAAACTTGGGATGAGCATAAAAAGCTCAGTAAGGGTTATAAAAATATGGAAAGGAAACATGAGTTCATATATACATAAGAATGAAATCATACTTTACCCATAAAACATAGCCACTTTAACATACCTCATCAAATCATGAATAAATCGTAGAAATCATAAGACATAAAAGGTTACTTGAGGCATTCATAACTTTCTTACGTAGGGAGTAACCCTCTTGGTTACATTTGGAATACCCATCACAGTATATTCCCTAAATCTCTTCGGAGAAACCTTAACGTTTCACTCCTTCGCGTTACCCAATGAATTGGAGAGCTATATCGGGCTCACCCGCCCTTAGTCTATCACGGAACCACCCGTCTTTATAATAATGCCCAAGAACCTCAACATAATCGTATCACATAAAACATGCATAAAGGAAACATAACATTTCCACCTTTCAATCACAAGATATCAATACCACACATTGATATAAAAATATTATGAAAACCATTTTCAATACCAAAATAAAATAAAAGTAAAACATGGTATTTATTTTTCTTTAAAAAAGGTATGGCTTGTAGAGGAAGCCGAAACTCAAATAATGGTCACGGCGGCGGAGAAGTTGTTGTCGCCGCATACGTACGACAAAAACATTCCCTTTTGTTGTTTAGTAAACACTTCGTATAAAAAATATTCCTTTTGAATAAACATAAAAGTCAAAGGGGTTTATACACCGTATAAAAGAAGGTTGTGTATAAAACAAAATATGCCTCAATGAAAGGAGATTGAGACGAAGTCCCATACAAAGACGGTATCCTTGGTTTAAGGATAAATCAATTACATAATTATGTGTGACAAACGAATACACCAAATATAAGTGGATATTAAG
Organism: Viscum album; assembly: GCA_963277665.1. NCBI lineage: Eukaryota > Viridiplantae > Streptophyta > Magnoliopsida > Santalales > Viscaceae > Viscum > Viscum album. Next base: position 1,567,693,630 of record OY728161.1, read on the forward strand.
TGTAAAATAATCAAAGGTCATTCACACATATTCAAAGGATGACATATTCAATAACTACATGTTGAACCCAAAGAAATCGAAATTGGGTTAAGAAGTTCACTTGACAGCCTAACGGCGTCACATCAAAATGAGTTGATGAGAGATAAAAAGTGTATCTCATCACTTGGACATAAAATTTAAATCAATAAGGATATATGAGAACATATCCCAATATAACAATATGTAAATTAAAAGACCCAACAAAATAAGTCTTTTAAAAAATAGGAGGGTGAAAGGTTCCCTTACCGACTTGGGTATCTTTCAAAACATACACCCCATGAAAGAAGGACAATAAATCATTGATATAAATACTCATAAACGAAAGTATATTACACAAAGAGTAGAATAATGGGAAGTACATACACCACTCAAAGGAAATTGTGGAAAATGTAGCATAAATCTCACGGGAATAAAAGTGAGATGAAAAATCCCTTACGAAAACTCGGCAGCCTAACGGCGCCACATAAAACTTACAAAAATGGATTGATGAGATCAAATAGGGTATCTAATAATATTAACTTAAAGTTTATATAAAGAGGAATATAAAAGAACATCCCCCAACATAACAAAGAGGATCATAAAATAAGTGACATAAAGGAGAGTACTTAAAAAGAAAGAGAGAGGTTAGATCTCTTACGAAAATTCGGCAGCCTAACGGCGCCACTCAAAACTTCCAAAATGGATTGATGAGAGAGAATAGGGTCTCTCATCACATGAGCATAAAAATTACAGTAAGTGTAATATAAAATAACATCCCAATAATAAGAAAGATGATCTTTAGAGGGAATGACATAAAAGAGTGTACTTAAAAATAAAGAGAGGAGTAAGATCCCTTACCTCAAGTCCAACTTGTCTTGTTCGTTTCTTTATATTCCTGAATAATAAACTTTGGTCAATTAATGATTGCCTAAGTACCTCCTTTAGAGATTATTATTCAGTTCATATCACATATTATAATGTTATAATAATTGTTTAATAATGTTAGTTCATATCAGACGTTTTTGCTGATGTTTGGTACATGAGTCAAAAATGAACTTGTTTGAAAAAAGATTGCCCATGTAGTTATAAGTAAATAATTTCCAGAATAGTATTAATGATTAAAATATCATATATATCCAGTAAATATTCATTTCATACTATTCCATATCATTTGGAGATAAAAAACGAAAAGCACCGTTCATGGAGACGGTAGGCCGTACGTATGCATAAACGCTACTTTCATTTTTTTTGTCATATTAATGGAATTAAAACAAAATGAGATATATATATATATATGTTATAATTCCAGAATGATATCCATAATTTAGATTTAATATATTACATATATATCCATTATATATATTTACTTATAATATTACATAACATTTTGAGATAAGAAATGAAATGTACCGTTCATGGAGACGGTAAGTCGTACGTTCGCATGTACGCTACTTCCATTTCTATTTCATATTTAATGGAATTAAAACATAATGATACATAATAGTATTTTAATTACAGTATGGTATCATATATAATATCATTAAATATATCCTTTATACGTACCACATATGGTATTAACGAATCAAATCACTTTGAGGGGGCGGTAGTCCGCACTTCCTTAAATGAAGATATCGCGTTTACCCATAATGGAAACCATAAAGGTATGCCCAAAATGAAAAATACAGAAGCTTAAGGAAATCATAAAAATATTATATATCATATATAAATATAGTTTCATCTTAATGGCCACCTTTTAAGGTGTTAAAAGAATGTTGAACAATCATCGTTTCGGGAGGCCGAAATTCGCCATCCACGGAAACAGTATGTTCTTTAACCATTAGATGTAGGTGTATGAAAGTGTAGCTCTAATCCTTCTTATAAAAACATCCTAGTATATTGATGATACTTTATTTGTTACAAAATAAATGAATAAAAAGAGTTTAGGGGGTTGGAGAAGCAAAATAAAACAAAAGGACTCAAGTGAAAACATTACCTTAAAATCGGGTAACTCCCTTTGGTTTGAGCTCAAAGGCTTCCTTGGGAAGACTTCTGCCTGAAGTGAGGCTTCAAGGAGTAAGAGAGGGAAGTGGAGAGACAAAATGGGCAGAGTTTGGCCGAGCCAAAGGATTTGGGAGTGTGGGTAAGGAGGTAGAGGTGGGTGCCTTTTATCAGAGGAGAGGAGGGGCACTCTTGGAAAGTAAAGATAAGTTACTTTATTTTAAAAAGAGTTTCGGATTCAAAAGGTCCCACATTGATATAATTCAAGGATAAGGTGATAAGGGTTCGAAATCCACTCATCCAATTGGCTTTGGCCATGTTTAGGTTTTAGATTTTACATTAACTTTCCATTTTATTTAAATCGTTAAATAATGAGGTCATCGCTGCATCATCATGATGTCATAAATAATTTAATTTATATAATGTCTAAAAATTATATAAAAAAATACTATGATGTAGAAAATATTTTTAGCTTTCTAATTAATATTTATAGTCAAAAATCTGATTTGTATAACCCATTGTAAATATTGTTTTAGTAAAACATTTCATGTTTGTCTCATTTTTATTTTAACTTTAAATAAAAAGATATTAATGTCATTTTCCAACCAAAGTGGCTCCATGGGGTCCCCAAGTTGACCCATGGCTTGTCTTGGTCGGACATGACACATCCAATGAGGTTAGGACATGTGTCAAGTTCATTTCATATTATTAAAACATTATTTTTACCTTAAACTACACTAATTACCTCTAATCGCGATTAAAAACTTAATAAGTTACTATTCACCAAAAAATTATTTTTATCTCATTGAACCACATTTTACTTCTTAATGACAACCATGTATGTCGGATTTTTGAAATTCAAAACACAAAGATGGCAAAATTTCATTTAAACGGAAAAATCAGTTTTTATAAGTACCACTTAGTGGTTTCACTATTCATCAAAAATTGAAGTTTTTCAGAAAAATCCCAAAAATTCACCCTAAGCTATATTTGATATTCAGAATTCAAAAATGAAGTCTATTTTACAAAATTCAAAACATATAAGTCACATTAATTAATTTAATAATTAATTCCCGCTGTCAGAGCAAATAGCGTGTTTTTATGAAATAATAAGTATCAAAAGATTGACACTAGTTTAAGTCTGATTTCAAAGTGAAATTAATTCCAAAGACCACTATTGGATTTAATGGTAAAAATATATTATAATTTCACTTTAAACCCAATTAAAAAGATAATCTAATCATATAAATAAATTAGATTAAAAAGAGGTTTTGAATTAAAATACAACATTTTACACTATTCATTAAAAAAATGAACTTTATCAGAAAGATACCAAAAATTTACACAAAGTAAATTTTGATGTCCCAATTATTAAGAAGAGTTTTATTTGGTCTAAAAGGATGTATAAGAGTGAACAAAACTATATTTAATGACGGTTCTCCATCAAAAGGCGATAAGTGAACCTTTAGTGAATACTAGGGCATATACACCTAAAATTGAATTCTTTTCGTATTTTATGCCTTTATCTTTTATTGGATAAATGTAAAAACATTTAAAAACATATATAATCATATTTTAGTTATTTCTATCCATTCCCTCCAATACAACGGCTACATGTTAACTACCATTTAAAATAATATTATTTTATTATTAGAGTGCAACATAAGATTCTCAAGAAACTCGTTGTTGCGTGTTGGGTACGCCATCGAGCATAGCGTCCCCTTTAAAGTCATATTAATATTTTATTCACAAATATGGATAAATATGAAAATTTCATATTCTTTATTTACCTGGGGTGTTACAACATAGTTAAAGTAATGAGAACCATTTAATTACACATAACACATAGAGAAAGAATGGTCATTTCATTGATGGGAGTAATCTAATATTTCAAAGGGAAATAGTATTCAAAACATTATCTTCAAATGAGTATATAATATCATGTTATATAATGTAAGATAATTAATTATCTATGTATTATGGCTTACAATTTAATCAAGGGAAGAATAGGATGACATTGAAAAAAAATTGATAGGGGGTAGGGAAAGAAGGATTTTCCCAAATGTGATAATTGTAGAAATAAATAGAATAGTACTTGATTGAAGTGAATTAGAGTTTTCTGAAAGTATGGAGAGAAAACACATCCTGGCCCTTATAGAAAAAGAAAAAGAGAAATTTTAAATGTTCAAAGATTCTTCTATAAGTAGATGAGGAACTATGAAAATTAATTCCCCAAGTATTAAGAGAATATACCTAAAAAGATCCTTTGGGATCTTGGTAAAGATTATTCTATTATCACATATGAAGCCAAATGATTAATGTTATTATGTTTGGATTCAATAATATTATTAAAGGTTTATTTCATCAATGATATTTTGGTTATAAGAATCATAAAATGTATAAGGATTATACTGAATAGGATTTGGGAGGATATGTTGAATGGTACCGATGACCATGAAATGTGATTCAGTGATAATTTGAAATTATTGTAAAAACATTATTGAGTTAATATAAAAATTAATAAATCATTTATGTTGATATAAAAATGTTTAATATATTTTTATGGTACAATTTTGGTGACCAAGATGTTTTTTAGTGAATGGATGGTTTATATAATCTTTTATGGATTTTACTACAAGTATTGATTGATGGAATATATTTGAAAACCATAGATTCTATATTCAGAAGGATTAATTATTTAATTATGTTTTCATTGTGATAAAAGTATTAAAATATTAGAAATGTTACATTAAGATGCATTTATATTGCCTGGGGAATATAATGTTGATTTAGCAACCTTTCATGAAAAAATATGATTTTTGAATTTGGAAAGAAATTTTTTCAAAGAGTATCCACATTAATTATTTATATAATGGAATATGATGAACTTTTTTAGTTATTGGATATCATTTTCAGCCCAATTTTGTATTTGAAAATTTATAGAGAAAGGAGGAATGAATTTTAAGTATTTTATTGAGATAATGATCTATTGATGGATAATTTTAGTGCTTCAGAAATAAAAATTGCTATTTGAACTTCATTTTATCTTGTATGAGATGAATATTGAATTGATATAATAACCTAAGAAGGTTACAATTTTTTCTACAGAAATATATAAAGTCACTATATTTTCTAATATTTATAATGATGTTAAATAAATTCCTCAACTTCCAGGAAAGGATCTTGAAACAAAAATGTTGTCCCAGTACCTTCATTTCTGATGAATCAAATAGTCCTTTAACTAATCATAGATATATTATTTTGTTCTAATAAACCTTATATGGATCACCCACTTTCAGGTTATTAATTATCTCTATCAATCTCTATTAATCCTTGGGCATTATTAGTCTCTTTTATGTCCACGTTTTCATTTCCCACCTATGTTCTATTACATAGAAACCTACTTATGTGATTAATCCACATGACCTGCATGCATACCATTATATATTATTAAGAGTGTGTTTTATTAAACCTTATCATGATGTGGGATTTCAAGAGAGGTATTTTCATACTTCAAAATCATGTTTACAAGGAGAAATATTAAATTACGATGAAAAAAATATTTTGAATGGGTAGAACTTAACACCTTGCAATTTTAAAATCAGAACATCATGTTTGATATCATGTATGACACACAACACAAGGCTTATAAGGGAATATAACAACCATATACTTTATGATATATTTATTTTTAAATAAATTCAATATCTTTAATATATTTTTATGCATTCAACACCAAGTTCTAATGAAACACAATACTCCATCAAAATATTATTATTTAAACATGACCATTGTAACTTAGCCCTTAAATTGGGGAATATAAATGGTGATAAAAAAATTGAGACAAATATATTTTTTATAATTGTATAAAATGAATTAAATGGGTATATATTGATTAGGAATAAAATAAGAATTATTTTAATGTAAAAGAAATGATTTATAAAACACTGAACTTTTCTAAAAGGCTGTTATGTCGTGCTTTTCGCACATAATTTGTAATTTAAATTTACCAATTTTGTAAAATATATAATAGAAAATTATTCCAATCTTTGAAATCATATTATCAAAATTATATTATGGATAATATTGGAGATTTGTTTTTGAAAAGTTTCATTTATTGATAAATGGTAAAAAATTATGAATTTTAATTGAAAACTATCTTTTCATTTTAATTAATTTTAAAGTTAAATTATATTATTAATTGGTTTTAATGTAATATTAGTTAAATTATATAAAAAATAATCCTATTTATTTTATTCTAATAATATTTATATTAAATTTTTACATAAAAACATTTTAAACTTAGGAACATTTTCTCATTGTAAACCATCTTTCTTGTCGCATATATAGGGTTAATTTTAAATAATATTTTTGATGTTCTATGATTGGAATTTAGATAAATATATTCAATATTTAGAATAATAATAATTTATATTATCTAATAAGGTATTCTTTATTTTTGACCAAAATTATTAGTGAAAACATTAAAAATTAATTATCACAGTTAATGTAAAACTGTGTTTACCGTGGGGTTAAAATAAAAAGACAATGGATAAAATTTCATACCAACTTGTAGAAATATTATTATTTGGAAATATTTACAACTTATCCGTCCTTATTTTTCATCTTAATTCATTTATATTCATTTATCATGTGAAAAACTTTATCATTTTGGATTCTTGTGGGAAATTTACAAGTATATTCCAAAGAGGTACCCTTTCCCCATTAAAAAATGGCACTCCCTCCCATCACATATTCAAAAACAGAAATCGATTTTACTAAACCATACCCATACAGAATGTATCCCCTACATAATTACCCAAATTTGGATCTTTTTTCCCTCCCAAAATACAGTCCTCAGGGTCCATGAGAGGAGATCCAAAGGTGGTTTCTCTAAGAGAAGGTAATTTTCTTATCAAAACTATTTTATTTTTTTCATAGATTTACACAAAAAATTATCCCTTAAAACATACAATATATTAAAAAAATTGTCTAAAATATACTAATATTTTATTACTTTTATGTGATAATATTTATCCAACTCCACTTCTATCAAATGGGAAAAGAATTTGTTGATCGTCTGTACAACAGGCTACAAACTCACGAACTGATTTAATTATTTTTCTATGACAAACATTTAAGGATGGATATAATGAAAGAAATATTTTTTATATTTAATATTTATGATATAAATATAATTCTAGAATTATAATAATTCATATACCTTCTTAATTTATATTCTTTTTAAAACAATATAATGTCACTTATGTGTAAGACAAACTACCCCCTCGCAAAACGATGTGAATCCTTTTTCATTTATGTATTACAAGGAATGTAATAATGATAAAATAAATGAATTTATGTGATATATATAAGTTGATTTTTATTTTTTAATGTTAATTTATCACCCACTTCTTTATCCTTTCACTCATTACAATAGTGATATCGTCACTCGTGCGTACGTATGACCTTCCATCTCCACGAAGTGAGGCGATTCATTTTCCATGTCCTAATTTTAAGAGTGTTTATAATAATATATAACATAGTAAATATGAAATTTATAAAATTATTATCATTATAGGAATTAATTATGTATATCCTATATACAATAATATGACCTTTCATTTCAAAACCTGTTCGAGAAAACAAAGCAATTGACAACTGAAAAAAAAAAAGAAAATAATGGACTATTGTTAACAAATGGGATGAAAAATGTTAGTAGAGGATCATATATGATATTATAAATATGATTATGGTTCTTATATAAGATAATAAAATTTGTAAACCCATTATACAAGAGGTTTAATAATGTTCCATTAAAGGAATGTGGGAGGTAACGAACTTCAACTCAATTTCCCTTCATTGAGGTATATTATAACGTTATTATCATAATTTATTTTATATGGTGCATGTATTACCTATTTGACATGTGATATCATGATTCATTAATAATTCATTGTATTTTAAGTTTAAATTTGAATTATTTAATCCAATGGTGTTTTAATTACTATGTGGTAAAAGTTACTATACAATCTCACTTTCTTTTGTGATTGTTGACTTTCTCTTGAAACCATCACTTTGTTGTGACCATTTTCACAAGAAAATAACATGATATTAAATATAAATATTCTTGTATAATGGATATTATTATTTCATAAAATTTATACATTTTTTGCATATGGTGTATACTTTTAATGTTATTTAATTAACTAGGGAAATATTGATAAATTTTTATCCTTTACTCAATACGAATATTTATTGATAAGGAATATTGTTCATAAATTAAATTGATTATTCGAAGTATGAGGAATGATTCGAAAATGATATTAAAAGTGGCCACTAAAACTCTATACCCCCTCTATAACTTCCCAACCAAAACCACCTGGTCAGATCTATAATGTTATGAGACCACATACGCGCCTTCCCATATGCAAATTTTTTATGAGTAGAAACATGGTTATAAAGTGGAACCTTAACGTGACTATAATATATCTATCATGTTATAAGATAAATAATTAAAAACAATATAAATTATCAAAGTAAATATGCAGGAATGTAAGGATGACAAACATGCTATATAATGTACATCTCCCAATGTGGAAAGCAAACCAATGTAAATAAAAACAGGTAATAAATAAAAGAACTGCATAGTCCTCTAGTGATTATTCTAGACCACCCTAGCTCTATGATCCACATTCTCATCCACCTACCACATGGTCCTTTATATTCACTTAATCTGTCATGAAATATAAAAGTTCATCAATGAATTCCCTAGTAGGGTGTGAGTACATGACTTAGTAGGACACCACCAATAGATCCTCAACCTGATGTGCTCATGTATACAAGTGTATGCCATAATAAAATAATGCCTAACAAAAATAACACACAATCAAAATCGAGGGGTCATGAGCTAACCAAGCATCCACAATCCAAAACCATACCTGCTATGGCTCCATGTCAGATGGATAATCATGGTGTCATATGAATCAAGGATTAGCCATGTGGCTAATTAATCATGCTTCTCGATGTTGTTTAATCATAAAACTCAGCATAAATTCTCATCGAGAATATATGATCTATGTATCTGCAAGGTAACAATAGCTAATAATCACCCCTTATTTTTTGAGTGGCATACTAAGGATTGGGAGCTAAGAAACATCTTTTATTCATCAATATATATACTAGGGAATGAGAGATAGTCAACATCCCTTTTTCATTGAGTCCCATAATAGGGATTAAGAGCTAATCAGTGTTCCCTTTTCATTGATTTCATACTAGGGAGAATGATTTATTCAGCATCCCTTAGTCAGGAGTGTATCACACGAAATCCCAAAAGCATTGTTGTATGCCTACCTCATGCATTGTTCCATTGTCATCACTATCACAAGTCAAGTGCACTCCCCATACAAGGGATAAAATGTTATCATGGTCCACCTATCAGGGCCTCTAAGAATAATACCACAAGGAATATGTGGAATGGAAGCATACATTAGCAAGCATAACGTATCATCATAAGTAATGTAGAATATTCAATACATGTGATCAAACATCAAACATGAATAAGAAGCTACATGTACTCATGGTCTCATAAGGATTTCAGGCCCACACACACGCACCCACATGTAATCATATTCTAGAATGGTCATTGAAAATATTTGTACACATTATGATATTAATGGAATCATGTGTAAATGAGCCCAAAAGTTAAAGAACTTCCTACATCCAATGTTGGGAAAACCTCTTCACTGATTTATAATCTTCAAGGGCGATATGTAAAAGTCTCGAGTTGTCGGCATGTCGATGCTCAAGGTATGTTTGGGATTTTCTAGAATCAAAACATCTATTTTATTTCAAAATTAAACAAAAAAATATATGTGATGATAACATCCCTCTCCAAGAAAATTTTGTAATTATTTATTAAAATTATCAAGTGTGCTAATAAATTATGGTTTTCACATTATCATTTTAAATTATCCTAATCGATGATAATTTTAAATTTTCAAATTAAAATTATCACATATGTTGATAAATTATAATTTCCACTTTATCATATTAAATATACAATGAATTTATAATTTATGACATTCAAATTAAAATAATCACATGCACTGATAAATTATATTTTAATGTTATCATTTTAAACAATCCCAAGAATTTATAATTTATAATTTTCAAATTAAAATTATCACATGTGCTGATAAATTATAATTTTTCACATTACTATTAAAAATTATCCCAGGAGATTATATTTAACAATTTTCAAATTAATTATAAATCCTTCATCGATAACATTACAATTATCATTTTACAATTTTATTCAATATTATAATTTGATAATTTAGTCAATCATATTTTGATAATTTAGTTAATGAAAATTATCATTCGATAATCCAATTAAAATTATAGATTGATAATTTTTTGGGTTATCGTTTTTTTAAGATCTTCATCTTTTATTATTATTATCTTATCAAACTAATTTATATTACTACTTTTTTTATTCATTACTATGCTCAAGTGTTGACAATAAATAAATAAATTAGGAAGAACTTGTAGGCCATGTGATATAGGAATGAGGTAGCCGGTCGCATGCCAGTTCTTAGACAAAAGGAAGTAGAAAGAATCCAATACATCATCAAAGAGGATTCCTCTACAAAAAGGTGTGATTCCAAGGAAGAAAACACTTGGGTATATATAGAACCCTAAAACATGTGTTTCATTTTTTGGAATTTAATACTGATATTTTAATCCAATTTTCAATGTATATATCAAATTGGAGTCTATAGATCTATGATACGGAGTTATTTCAATTATTATCTGGTCAAAATGGGTGAAGAAACAGAGCTTTAAAATAATCCATACGCCTCAATGGAGGTGCAGTAAGGGTTGATGGTGGACGAAATGAGTTTTCAACATCTAATTAAACTAATAAATTATATTATATGATTCAATTATAAAAAAACAAGATTGTTTTTAAGGAAAAGATAACCGTACATCAATTACAAATAAATGATATACCCTTTCACTACAAAATATTTCACTTTTTCCAACAGGGACATATCTATTGGTAAAAGTGCATTTTTTGTTGGTAAAACGTTTTATCAACATATATGTCATTGTCACTAAACTGTCGGTAAAAACTCTATCGCTAAATGTTTTTGCGACAGATAAAATAGTTATATTACAATTATAACAACACCAACAGATAATATATATGTTGGTTAAAGTGTTTAGCAACAGGTTCTGATGACAAATTTGTCTGTTAGTAATAATATTATCAATATATAATACTTATTTATAAATTACTTTAAATAAAAATTATAAATTTCTATTGCCTGTAAAATTTCATATTATATTTATTAATTTATTATATAATACATATGTTTTAATTATTAAAACGAAGACAATTTTAACACATGGTCAAAAATAAACACGAATTAATTATATTTATAATGTAATTCATTACAATCAGAACATGTTGATTCCCATGAGGATTGTTCCACAATTATGAACCATGCCCGCCCATCCCCCCCCCCATCTTGTTCCCCAATTATATCCCCACCAAATTGGATCCCCCACCAAACAGGATCAACCACCACCCCAACAGCTCCAGTGACTCCAACAACAGCAGATCTGACCCATCCACGTCAACTCCTACCCTAGCCCATCCATGTCATCTATACCCCCACACACCAGCTCATCCATCTCTAGCCACATCCATGCCAGCTCTGGTCTATGCTAGCTCTAACTTCATCCCATCCATGCATGATCCAGTCTATGCCAGCTCCCAACCCCTTCAATGCCAGTTCCAGTCTATGCACAAACAAATGAGAACATACCTCATATGGAATTGAAGGAGGTACACAAACAAGTGAAATAAATACGCTTATACCATAAGGATAAAGGTAGTACCTACACAACAAAGAATAAACATTTGTTTCTACATTTGTGTTGCGATTCCTTACTTTTCAACAATGATAGTACTGCATAATAAGAAAATAAACATTCAAAGACAGCCTTTTCATTAGTAAAAATATGAACTTGGCATTAGATTTGAAATAATAACTTGCAAAGTACCAATGGTGTCATATTTTGCTAGTTAGTGGGCTTAATAATATCAATAACCCACACAACAATCATCTCCAAGAAAATGACACCAAATATATACACAGCAGATTTGGAAATCAACTGGTCAACCCATGCATACTCAGGGGAACAACATACATAGGTACCCATCAATCAAATTGTGGAAGATGTTTCATGGGAAGATACTGAGGTTTCCACCAAGATTATAGGGAACTAAATTTGATTCCCCTCTATTATATTTATAATGAACATCCTCTTTTATAACCCCGAAGGGGGGGGACCTTTTTCCTCTACTGCTACTTTGTTCTCCTAAATCCTATTATTATCAAGGCTATTTACTTAATCAATTTCATTCTATCATACTGATTTATCTTCTTCTAATTTCCATGCTAATTCCATTAACCAGATTGATCGAAGATTAAATGAAACTAGTTAATGATTTTTAAAGTAATGTGCACAAAAATGTGACTACATCAAAATTGTGAATAAATTAACAGTAGGAAAACACATCAGAATATCAAACCCTGATCCAAATTGACCTCCATAAAACAATTATGGACATTCAAAAAAACTAAAACTTCATTGGTTGAGGAATCAACTTGCCTGCCAGATTCTACAAGCTACATGGGCTACCCTCCCTCAAATAAAATGATAAGTACCTATAAACCATGCCACTCGAATACCAAAAAAGAACCAGAGAATCAAGGAAAAGACAAGAAAACTTACAATAAGGGGTCACAATAGTCATTAGTACATGAAACTAGATGATCTAATCAACTGGAACTTGAATATGAACGCCTAGTCTACTACACATCACTATCTTATTCACATGCCCTATTAATAATGATGATGAGAACAGTAAAATAAATACCAGATTCCAAATAGAATGAAATGAGAACTCTAAAACAGATTTCAGATTCGAGATTTGACACACATGCCATGGGTGTAATCAAGGTAGAAGCCAAACTATGTCTGCAATGTGGAAGATTAAGAATCCCAAATGAAAAATAGGCGAGGGAACAAATTTTATAGACATAAATTCACATTATATTTGTACCAAATAAAAATATGTGCAGGTCTAAAAATATTCCCTTTGCCCAATAATTGCAGTATACATTCTAATTACACTCATCAGATTTAACTACTACGCATTTCAAATTTCCAATGGTTCTATATAATAGGGTAATTGATTAATTAGGAGAAAGAGAGGTGAATGTACCATTTTTTTCTTGGACAACTTTTCTCATTACCTTATAGTTGAAAAATGTATGTCAATATTGATTCATCCATACTATAAACTGTATTAGGAACATGTTCAGCAAGTATATTCCTTTGGGAAGAACATCCATCCTCTTCTTTGTGGCCTCATACGTCCCCTTCCGAAGCTGGTAATGTTGCGCCACATGCCAAACCATGTGAGTCTGGCCTTCGATGGACGGTCACACACTCCCTGTAATGAAAATTCCAAATTTCACAAATAATACATAGATTCTAGATTTCACACACTAAGAAACACACCTAAAAAAACATGTGATTCTGACCGATGGTCACACACTCCCTGTAATGAAAATTCCAAATTTCACAAATAATACATAGATTCTAGATTTCACACACACAAAGAAACACACCTGGCTTCTACGTAGATTGAACACACAGATGAGGCATAAATTGCATAAATGAGCAAGGCTTCAATATATTGTTAGTGAGAACACTAAAACAGATTCAAAATTTCAAAACAAGGCATTATCAAGATGTGAGGGGAATTAATATGTTAGTGAGAACACTCAAACAGTAATGAGGCACCAACATATAACCTTAAACATGTGGTCCCGACTACTCCACACACTCCATGACCAACTACGGATTAAGTAACACCATACGGATATTCAAGATACACATCATCAAGTCATCAATAGAATACTAAATGTCCATGTCAACATCTCTGAAAACATTATTCTTTTCATCCACAAGAGGTTGAGGAATCTGCAAGTAAAAACACAAGTAAAAAATGACACCATTCCAATATTATTATCATCCGGCACATTGAAAAGATATTTAACAAAAAAAATCAATTTTTGCCATGTCAAGAAATTTTCCCTTATCATTTTGTGGATGAATTTGGAATTGAATTCAAAGTGATGTGCATTTTTTGATGTTGTTGGAGCATCCATCCAAAGGATTTGTTCGAGATAGCAACCTGATCCATGTTTACCAACAATGGCAGATAAGGTTATTTTATGGGATTTCTGGCTTAGCACATTCAGCATAAGGTTTCTAATGACCATCACTCTAAAGAGGATAGATTACAAGTACATGGAAGATGAATTGGGAAAAAAATATCTGATCATAGAAGAACCACATAAACAAGAAGATCCCAGTCCTCATCCATAATAGAAAGTCGGTCTACAAATCCATACGCGAGTGTCCAGTACATCAATGAGGTCTTTCACGACATCACTCCGCTGTTTCCCTCCAATCCTTTACAGTGACGACAAACTAGGTTCTAGGTTGATATTTTTGAACAAAATATATAAATTTTAAGGAGGAAGCTATTAAAGAGAGAAAGGGGAAGCATGAGAGGGTGAAGAAGAAGCTCATCAACTGCTTTAAGGTGTTCGAAGGCAAGCTTGGGGAGCAGATCCTCATTGGTGTCAAAGAATTAGGGTATGTGGGCATCGTTTTGTTGATGTTTTATCCATGGAAAGAAAATGGTATCATCAAACTAGGGTTGAGTGCCCAAATCTCATGGCATGTGAATGGTTGTCTGTAGAGATTAGGGGGAAAAACAGGCAACTGGGTGGTTGATTTGATTGGGATGAAATGGAATTTTTAAATTATATGTTTACGGTATTTTTCATTTTTTTTTTGAGTGTGGGATGGAATATGCTTAAATGTGTCTTTGTCTTAGGGTGGTGAAGTGCCATTTCTAGTTGGCGTGTTAGGTTTTTCGTGTTTCCATGCTGCTTATCGAAGATCGAAGAAGAGAAGGAAGATGGCACTACTATTGTTTGGAATAAAAAATAATCATGAGTCAAAAAAATAAGCGATCAGTAAGGGAAACTGATTTAGTGTCTATTTCCTAGATAAGAATCATGTACTTCACAAATGATAATGGATACAATAATCCAACTATATCATAATCACTCAAGTTCAACTCAGCCATAAATAAGGATCTGTTTATGAATAAGGATTTGTTTGATGACACTAAATGGAAAATTCTTACAACACTGATCACTTTTTATATGTTTATCTATAAAGGTGTTTACATATTTCTTATTGAAAAAATTATTTTTTTCAACTTAAGTTGTTTTCTTGTAGATTTTATGATGTTTCTTTTTCACAAAATGGCTGAATCATCAAAGAAATTCTTATCATGGTATGATCGTTCTAACTTCTATATTTAACTTTCTGGAGATGATAAGTAGAAAATCACTCTTTATTGGAGTTGTGATGAAAATGAATTGATTATGTAATTGATATAATAATCATTGTTTAATTAAATTCATTAATTGATGAATTCCACATCAATAATAAAAATCAAGTGATTTAGGTTGGATTGATAGTGGATAACTAGCGATTACTTCATATCATAATCAATTGAATTTGGAGTCTAAAACATGTTTTGGATTCTCTTCAATCATTTAAAACTTAATTTATTTCCAAATTGAGGATTAAATTAATCATTAGAGGAATAGTGTTCAATGAAGGGTTAATTCCTTATCCGACAACAGTTGATGAAAACTTCTTATGTTTCTTATCACTTATGATTAGCGGTTTTCATTAAATGTTATTAGCTTCCTGAAAACTATTTTAATTCCCCTTATTTAAGTTATATTCCTCTAGAATTTAAGAATCTAGTTGACAACACTTTTTTTTGAAATGCTTATTATAAGAGATACGATTTAGAATGTCTAGTGAATCCCTACAATGCTTATCACTTATCATATGTGTTTACACAAACATTTCTAGATTGATTAATGAAAAAAAAAAATCCTAGAGTGGTATTCTTTTGTTATTTAAGTATAGTAGTTTTACAGAAGCAGGGCTCACTATTCAATTTTTTTACTTATGATGTTTTATAAAAGTAATAACAGAACAGACGGTACATACATATTTTTTTAAAATGTTTATCATAAATGATAAATGATATAAGAAATTTCAATATGTGGTATCCAACAGATCCTTCATGCAAGTGTTTTTTCAAGAATGTAGAAAACACAACATATTTTTCAAACTGAGTATAATAATTGTTGAGTGAAATGAGAAAATTTCAATAAGTACTACCAAAAATACCCAAATTCTCATAGTTGACGCCCATATCAACCAGATTTCAAGTATTATAGCCCTAGCATGCATTAACTATCTACTGTTTCAATAATGTTCGTGTTTTCAATGGTTTTCAAAGATAATGATTGTTTTGTTATCCTTATTCTTTCTAATTGGAAGTGATAATAAATCAAAATTCTAGGATTCACAACTATTAATGGAATCAGCTCTATAAAGGTAAGAAAACACAGTACCTACCTGGCTTCATATGGTAGTCATCTACCAGACATGGCAAAAAATTTCAATTTCGGAAACTGTAGATACAATATCACTAAGATGAAAAAAGTTATTGTCACCATTATAAATCAAAATCAATGTCAAAAATACTGTACAATATTTTTAATGAGCCGTTTCATTGTCGAGAAGGGAAATACGTAGCAAACCTGGATGCAAATTCATAAGGAAATTCAAAATTAAAATCTGAGTTCTGGACAATTTAAATATAAAGCCTACAATAGAGATTCACATGTTCAGTACTTGAATAGGGGTTGAAAAAACAACCAATCACGTGACTAGAGAAAACTCTCATCTAAACCAAAACAGCCCAACATACTCATCTTTTTCAACCTGCCATGTCTGATTGTCAACTTCAGATAAATAACATGTCATTTTCTGGTGGGAGCTTAATTTACTTGTTAAATATCGTTTCGTTGGAGATTGGGGTTTGGGAATTGGAACTAGATATGGAAAATAGACAAACCATGAGTTCAAAGAGAAGTAATTAAGCAGTGGAAAATTGAAGAGCATTAGATGTTATTTTAGGTCAGAGAGCAAGGAAGGTTCTTGAAAGCATCTAAGATAACATGCTATAGATCATACCAATACCTCTCTCACTGATGCTATACCCACTAAGATCATGCAATTCTAAAAATGTATAGCTTGAAGCAATGGAAACAATAGATATATCAGTTATTTCTGATCCAAGCATGAATAGGAGAATCTGCAAACTCTAGAAGATAGAAGCCACTAGAGTAAGTATAAAACATGCTATAGATCATACCAATACCTCTCTCACTGATGCTATACCCACTAAGATCATGCAATTCTAAAAATGTATAGCTTGAAGCAATGGAAACAATAGATATATCAGTTATTTCTGATCCAAGCATGAATAGGAGAATCTGCAAACTCTAGAAGATAGAAGCCACTAGAGTAAGTATAAAACCATGACATAACTAGACTAAATCAACATTTATGTTCAATGATGTGTATTACAATTTTCTAAAATACAAAAATCCAATGATTGTTCCCTCAAATTAGAGAAGTTGATGGCTATCTTTGACAAAGAAACTGTCAACCCTTATGTTGCGGGAAAAGGAAAATCAAGGGAAAATTTGGAATAAATTAGATGAATGCATACCTCGTTTTATTGGCTCAAAATGTACAGTCGAAACAGAACCACATCGGGACATGGGGACAGTGATCATTGAGCACGGATAGTAGAGGTGGATCTAGGAGAGGAACTGGCAGGGACATTGGCACGTGGGCAGACTGGAAGTCGGCGAAGCTGGTAGGGGGATCGGGGAAGAATAGGATTCAGTGGAGGCATGCATGCGTATTAGGGATATGGGGGATGCAGTGAAAATTTGGGCAGGCAGGGGGGACACAGGGAAAACCTAGGCAAGTAGGGGGGAATATAGGAGTTGTGGCAGTGAATCGGGGAGGCGAGGAGGCGAGGAGGCGAGGAGGCGAGGAGGCGAGGAGGCGGGGAGGGTTATGGGGCGGAAGATAGGAAAAACGGGGGAGGCGCGGAGGCTGACCAGTTGTAGGGGAGGCGGGGGAGGTGGGGGAGGTGGTGGGGAGGCGGTGAGGCGGTGAGGCGGAGAGGCGGGGAGATAGGGTGGGTTATGGTGCCGAAGATATGAGCAGTGGCAGTAAATCTGGGAGGTGCGGAGGCTGAGCAGTGGCGGGGGAGGCGGGGGAGGCGGGGGAGGCGGGGGGATGCAGGGAGGCAGGGAGGTCTTCTAGGGTTAGGATAGTATTTTGTGTGGATCACACATCTAAAAAATAATTATAATTTTTTATTGTTTATTTATATTTAATTTGTATTCTCTCTCTATATATATATGTTTATATATATATATATCATGCCAAGAAACATTGTTAAATTGTAAATTTTTTAATTCTATATATAAACACATATATTTAATTGATAATTGATAGGGCTTTGTTAGATAATTTGTAAATATATATTCAATTACTGAAAAATAATTAATTGATATTGAATAATTTATTGTGATGTGTATTTTTAATTGTAAAACATTTGTTGGTAAAAATACATAATGAAAATAAATTTATTTATTGGTAAAATAATTTTTTTTTTGTATGATAAAGTGACATTTAATTGTTAATAAAAAAATTGTTGATATTGAACAATAATTATGAATTGATGTATTGGTTGGTAAAATGATTTGTTGGTACCTATAAAATATTTTTTGTTATTTAATGGGTTGGTGTAAAAAAAATTATTGATGGCAATAGGTTTGTTGGTAATGGTTATTATTGATAAAAGATTCATGTGTGGTATTGGTATGATAAAGCAATAGATATAACTGTTGGTAAAAGATTCGTTGGTATTGAATCACCAATATAGATAGATATATCTGTTGGTAAAAAAAAGTGTTGGTAGTCAAAATTAATACCAATAAAACTTAATATCTGTTGGAATTGCTCGTTTTTACCAACAGATATATTATTTGTCGTTAAATTTCTGTTGGAAAAAGTCAAATATTTTGTAGTGTTTCAAGGGAAAAACCCTCGTTCCAGACACAACGATGGTCTCATATTTCTTATACAACACAATTTTTAAGATATATTAATTATTTTATATTTAATAAATAGATTAAAAAATTAATTAAAAATAAATGTGTTATTTTCATGAGCGAGGAGTTCAAACGCATGATACATACAAATGTTATACTCTGCCTAAGATAGAAACCACATCTCGGAACCTACGACGGTCTCAAATTTCCCTTACGACACAACATTTTAGATTTATTTAATTATTTTAATAAATTTTAACCACTTAATATAATATATTTAATAATTTTATTCCTTCTTCATCGAGGATTTACTGGCCTTATAATCTTGCAACTACTTAGTGTATAACTACGAAAACATTATACTGAATATTCCATTACATTAATGGGTCTTTTTCCCTTACTTAAGCCTTTAAAAAATTGATTCATTTATATTCAGTGATAAATAAATTTTTTCAAAAAAGTCACTTATAATTTATGTAAAAGAGGGTTGTTATAATATTTATAAAATTCAGGATATTACAATTCTCCCCAACTATCAACTTCTCATCCTCAAGAAGTATCTCTATTGGTTTTTAATGAACAACTCATGACACTGAAATTGAACATCAAAATCATATTCCCGTGTCTCTTCATGTATACATCCATGCTTCAGTAGAATTTGGACTATTGGTATTTTCATTCCTCACAAAACCATCTCACTTCGATCTAAGATCCACACCATATGCTCCCCATATGATGCATCTATCTCCATCTCAATATCTTTGCAATCAATAACATGCAAAAAATTAGGAATGTACCTTGAAAGCTATTAAAAATGTAAAATATTGTGCATTCTTCGATATCAAGAAGAGAGGTCTAGATGATACAACGCTGGCCCAATCCACTAGGTGATCTCAAAGGGTCCATAAAAACATGGTGTTATCCTTTCCTGCTTCTTTAAACGTCTCCATCCCAACTCTGGAGTCACTCACAGAAACATTGATCACCCATAGGGAACTAAATACATATCTTCCTATGGTCAGTATAAGACATATGTATTCTTTGAGTGGTGATAAACATATTCAAAATCCGATACAATCTCTTAGTGTCATCCAGAACAAAATCGGGCCTACAAATGCTGCATCACCTACCTCATACCAACAAGTGGTGATCGATATGGTGTCTCGTAAAGAGGCTCATAACATTTCATCTAAATCAGAGACTAATAATGTAATTTTTATGAAAAATAATCCAGGATAGGTGATCATTTAATAATATAAAAATTTCTATAACACAATCCTGAAGGATATCCTCCAATATGCATGTTGTTCACTCAAACTATCCATTCATCTAAGGATGGCATATCGTGCTCAATATTGGTTGAGTCCCTTAGTATTTTTTCAAGCCCTTACAACATGAAATATAAAATGTTCATATATATCTAAAAAAATATCAAAAGGAATCCATGTAGGTGCATGATCTCAAAGACATAAAGCATCCACCACTCATCCAATGAGTGAGTCTCTCTGATAGGTGATAAGTGAGAATATTTCTATAGCTGGTTGACAATCACCCAGGATGCCTCACAATTCATTAGTGGTCATAGGTAACCACATCAAAAAGTACATTGTAACATCATCAAACTCCCACATAGGTATCAAGAGTGGTTGCAACAACCCACCCATACAATGGAGAGTTTCATTCACCCTCTGATAGGTAAGGCATCAAGAGACAAAACCCGTGGAGTTTTAATGGGATATGGGGAATTATTGATGGTGTGATCCCACATAAGGTTTCAAAATGAGGACATCCCAGGAGGTCACCCATACTAGTACTAAAATCATCCATGAATTCTTAACTATAGAGTTCTAATTAAATTTCTAAAATACTGAATGTTTGTAGATACTCAACCCAACACCTCTACATCAGATTAATATCCCTCCATGGGAAGATATAGTGAAGTGTCTTTTGGCCCATGTAAAGAATAGATATCTAATTAAAGAGATATGTTCTCTAACACATTAGATCACGAACCACCACTACCAGATCGAAGTCATTTTTAGGGTAGTTCTTCTCATGGGGTTGAAGCTGATGAGACCAATAAGCTACATCCTTCTCTTTTTTCATTGGTACCACTCCAAGACCAACCCCTTATGTATCATAGAAAATTGAATAAGCAAAACCCATGCTCATGGAGTGTTAGTAATGGATCTATCATCATCCTTCTCTTTATCTCAAGGAATGTATCTTCACAGTGTTATGACCAATAGATCATTACTCCCTTCTTTTTTAGTGCTGTCATGGGTGATGAGTTTCAGGAGAAGTCCTGGATATAACTCCGTTAATATAAATCTAAACCCCAAAAAGTTATTAATAACAAACACATTTTGTGGATGTTTCCAATACATGACATCCTCAAACTTCTCCTAGTTTATGGATATACCAATCTCATACACCACATGTCCTAGGAACTTCACCTCCTTAATCCCAAAGTCACATTACGACAGTTTGGCATAATTCTTGTGTGCTCAATGTGTACTCAAGACTATCTCTAGGAGATTATGATATTTTTATGGTGTTGAAGAGTAGATAAGGATATCATCGATGAATACTACAATGAAGGAGTCTAATTATGGATGAAATATCTAGTTTATGAGGGTTTTGAATAGTGTTGGTGCATTTTTCATCCCAAACGGCATCATAATGTACATATATTGTACTTATCTACTCTGAAATTCCATCTTTGAAATGTCCGCCTTCCTAACTCACAACTGGTGATAGTCCGATTGATGTTCATTCATGGAGAACCACTGGGATCCACTTTTCTAATCAAAAGGATCATTTATCCTTTGCTGTAAAGACCCGTAAATTTCAAGGAAATTTTTTTCTTAAATTCTTTGGGATTTTACGAGTATGCAGTTTCTGACGACACCTGATTCTGAGGCCCGGTGTGCCCGAAATTAATTTACGAAGTTTAGCTCAGGTGCGTTCAGTGAACGAACGAGCGGGTTTTTCTAACTTTTGAACCGGTGCTTGGAATCGAAATCTGAGTGCACCGATGAAACCACAGCGCCGGTAATTGCTTATGAATACCTTTATTGGAGTTGCGTTTACTCGGGAAGAGTTGTAAAAAAATGTGGATTAAGTATAAAGAGAAATAAAATTGTGTTACAAATTCTATTTCACTTATATGTCGTTAAACCCCATGTGTGGGAGTTGGGGTGGGACCCACTAAAATTATAACTCCTCTTGATAGGATATTAGTGAGGTGGGGCCCACATGAGCCCCACCCCTTCAAATTCCCTAAAACCTCTACCCCCCCACATGAGTTAAGTAACTCATCCACATTAATGCATGCCAACTAAACACCTAATTAATTTGATAACACAAGTTTAATTAATTAGGTGAATTCAACTTTTGAAATTTTAAAAATGTTGGCATGTGTAAATAAAATAAGGCAAAGCCTTATTTTATTTTGGGTTGATGTGTTGTGTGGAGAACTGAGAGAGGGAGAATTCTTTACATTGAAGAACTTCATCTTCCTCGTTGAAGAATGCGAAGAACGTCGGCATGCCTTCCATCTTCCCTCCGCGTCAAAAAAAGGGAGACACCGCTTATTCCACAGATGATCTTCGCCAACGTATATGGAGCCTCACCCACGATGCCGTATTCCGCAATGCTAGCTTCCTCGAACTTCTTTGAGGTAGGGGTTGTTTCATCATCCTAGTTTTATTTTGACATTCATCGTTATTTTCTTTTGGCCGCCTGTTTTCAATATAACGGGAGGGGGTCAGACCACACAAACCCGACTGGCCCTCCTCCCCTTTTTATGTTGATCACTGTCGTGGTTTGGAACAGAGGTAGCGCGGTGCAACGACACTGTGCAGGAACGAGGGAACCACGGCCGGAGCGGGCCGCGGCGTAGTCGCGCCGCGCCGGTGAAGTTGAAGGAAGCCGCAGCCAAGGGCTGACCACGGCGGAGGGGCGCGACGCCATCGTGCCACGCCGATTGGACAGGGGTCGCGGCGGTGTAGAGGAGGGCGGCCGGGCTCCGCCGGCCGCCGGCGCTCCAGGAGGTGGGACCAGCAGGTCCCGCGACAGCACTCCGGCCGGCCATTACGGCCGGCCGTTTTCCGGATGTCCGGGGGTCGTAACCCCGGCAGGTGGCAAGGGCGCCCCCCCTAAGAGGGGCTTCCGTTTCTCTATCAAGGGGGGCAGTGCCCCCCCCCCCCCCCCCCCCCCGCATCCAGCTCGGCCGAAGGCCGAGCTACCGGCCACGTGGACCGGGCCGCGCCACTTGGGCCGGACCTGGATTTGGGTCAGGTTGACCTGATTCGGGCCGACCCATGGGGTATTGGGTCGGGTCGGACCGGGCCCAAACCCCCTGTTTTCGGACAGATCCGTTCAAACGCCTATAACATTGGCTATAGTCCTCCGATCGATGCACCGTCAGTCGTGTTGGGATCCTTGGATCGAGATTGTTATTTCGATATATTACACTCAAGGTTTCAGAGAACTTTGGGTACGGATGGGTTGGTTCGAACATGAAACCAACCGGGCCCTCGGAGCGGAAACGCTCATAACTTGAGCTCCGGACGACCGATTGACGTGTCGTCACCATTGTTAGATCACTCTTAGTGAGATGATACTTTTGGCTTACTCTGATTGAGGTTTGGACACAGTTGAAGTACGGTTGGGTTGGTTTTATTTTAGAAACCAATCGGGCCCCTAGGACGGAATAACCAATAACTCTCAGACCGGGCGTCCGATTGACGCGCCGTCTATTGCATTGAGTTCCTTTTGATGAGACGGAACTTTGTAATACATCAACTCTAGACTTCGTGACAGTTGATGTATCGACCCCCTTGGCTCGTGGAGCGGACCCTCCTGGAATCGAGCGTGTTGTGTGCGGGAACCCTAGTGCTGGTTGCGACTACGACGACGATGACGACTGTACTTGGATCCTACGTGGGTTTGGCAGTGAGGACGACTATACTTGGATCCTACTTGGGTTCGGCAGCGATGACGACCATACTGGAATCCTCCATGGGTTCAACAACGATGATTATATTCTTGTATCCTATGTGGGTCCGACAGTATTTGACTCTATACTTGAATCCTATGTGGGTCTGGCAGAGTAGCTGGTCTTGTATCCTTTGTGGGTCTGACAACTTAGCTGGTCTTGTATCCTTTGTGGGTTCGACAGCTTAGATGAATCAGAGGCGACATATGATCATTTCTATCACCTTACGAAGTATATACCTATGTGAGATGAGTCTTGATTTTCAATCAATAACTTCATTATGATTGACTTGCTATCTTGTGTGGATTGGGTTGTGCTTTCCTGTGTGGACTAGGTTGTACTTTCCTGTGTGGACTGGGTTGAACTTGGGCTTGTGTGCTGGAGCCGAGATGGAATTGATGACTTATGTATATGTATGGGCATATATCTAAGTAGAGTTGGTTGAAACTTCGTGATTGTATCTTTCCTTTGTGGTTTATCCTTCGTTGATTCTAGGAGACCTTCGGGGGTCTCGGGGTCCCTACTGAGTATCTTATACTCACCCTTGTACGGGTTATGCCCACACTACGTTGTGTTGGATGCAGACGACGGACATCGCTGATCGAGGTGGAGGCTCGTGGAGTTGGATGGTACCTAGAGGTGTATCACTGGATGAGACATACACGGAGCAGACGGCTGGAGACGAGGAGCTGAGAAGACTATCTGTACCTACCCTTCAGGTGGGATTACCAGAGGATGACTCTGGGTTGCTGCTTTACCTTTCTGCTGCTGTACTTTTTTTTTTCAGTTGTACTTTACTTTCAGTTGGGTTTGTATTCTGGCCCATTTACTTTCCAGCACTTAATTTTGTACTCAGTTTACTTAATGTTTACTTCAGCTTGCGTACTCTATGGTGTTTGTTTACTTTATAAAGGCAATGTATTCCCTTTAATCGGGATTTATGCCTTTGGTACTAGTCGCCAGCCCCTGGCCTATGAAAGGCGGGCTTGGGGTAGTCACGGCATGGTCCCCAAGGACGGGTCGTGATAGATTGGTATCAAAGGAGTCGGTTCTACCGCATAACTCAGGACTCTGATGATTTCTTACGTGTGAAGCAATAGTGTTTTGGGTATTGAGTGTGGTTATCTATCCAGGGAGTCCAGTGTTGGTGCAGCGACCAACGTATCCATACACCAGGACCCTGACTTCTGATTTCTGACTCAATCCACGAAAACATTGATTGCATGTGTGTTTCAAAAGTTTTCTTTGAGATTACTTTTTGTCAGCTCACCAGGTATACTGTATTGACCGTGGCGCACTTGTCTCTTTTCAGGATGACCCCACGACGGCAGCCAGCTAGGGTTCTGAGCATTGTGCGAGACGATAGCCCACCGAGCGACGAGGCCTCGGTGTAGGGCCCCATTATAGTAGAGGCACCGACGGTACCTCTACCCGCCGAGCCATCGATGCCACCTGCCCCAACATCTAAGAGTGTACATCCCCTGAGTGCACTGCACGATTTTCAGCGTCAGAGACCGCCCAGGTTTTGCGGGGAGATGGACCCTTAGGCAGTTGAGGATTGGCTGGAGGTTGTTGTTCGAGTTTTCAGATTAGCAGGTACACCAGCTGACCTCATAGCGATCCTTACGGTAAGTCTCCTGCACGCGGAATCAGGTAGATGGTGGAGCTTGATGCCCTAGGTGCATGACGAGGCATCTCTTCTTTGGACGAACTTCGAAGACCTCTTCCACTCGGAGTTCATTCCATCCACCCTCTGTACGGTGCACATTCAGGAGCTACTACAGCTGCGGTAGGGCAGCATGACAGTAGCCCAGTACTCAGTGAGATTTACCGACCTATCGCGCTACTCCACAGACATGGTATGAGACCCATTCTTCCAGGCTCGGACCTTTGAGCAGGGACTGAGGCATGAGATCAGTGCATGGATGATCCCCCTCAGCATTTCGACGTAGGCAGGAGTACTGGAGAGATCCCTTCTTGTAGAGATCTTTCTTGCTGAGCCTATACTAGTAGTGAGACCTACCGCAGGGTGGCACGTAGCAGAGTCTTCTGCAGCTGGCAGTCGACGGATGTCACAGGGGTCCAAGAAGACCAGACCATCAGGCGGACGACCTTAGGATACTGGCTCAGAGGTGCGGGGCACACGACGGAGAGCCAGCCTTCCGAGGAGCAGACATTGTTATGCATGCAGCGGCCAGGGCCACATGGCTCGTGACTGCCCGACCCACCATGCAGAGGAGCAGCAAACGGTTGAGGGACCACCTAGGAAGAGGCATAGGTTTGACCATGGAGGTCCGCAGGGAGCAGGCGGACGAGGCAGAGGAGCTGGCCGAGTGGCAGGTGGTGGATGACGTTTTGAGGCTCTACCACCACCACCACCAGGAGGTCCACCCCGACCACAGGGAGCTCGCAGACAGAGTCAGGTTCAGCTTCAGGCAGTGGAGGCCTATAAACACGACGCACCAGAGATGATTCGAGGTACTATCTATGTCTAATCCACCCTTGCTACAGTTCTTATAGACACAGGAGCGAGTCATTCTTTCATTGCTGCTGCCCTTGTTCGGAGCTCGGAGATTCCGACGGAGCCGTTGGCTTGATCCTTTCGGCTAGAGACTCCGACAGGAGCAGACTCGACGATTACACACTGGTTCTGGCAGTGTGATCTTACTCTAGGAGGTGAGAGCATCGGCTGGGATCTTCTTATAGCAGCGTCGAGGCCATACGACGTAATATTGGGCATGGATTGGTTATCTACAGTCCATGATCAGATCGAATGTTTTAGGTGCAAGGTGCGGTGTGTCCGCACAGATGGAAGCAGGTTCACCTTCACTGACGAGAAGGGAACCTTTGCAGCGCAGGATGGACTCGCGTAGAGGAGAAGAAATCTGATCACTCATTAGTTGTCTAGCCTCATCCTAGGAGTAGTTGACGTGCAGAGTCTGAGTTTTCATGTTGTGGTGGATCAGTATGCGGACGTTTTTCCTGACAACGTTCTATGACTACCTCCTTGTAGAGAGGTAGACTTCTATATTTACCTGTACCCCAGGACTTCCCTGATATCTACTCCATCATATCGGTTGGCTACCGCTGATCTTCGAGAGCTACGAGTACATCTGGAGGACTTGCAGGGTAAGGGATTCATTCGACCAAGTGTTTCACCCTGGGCTTCACCGATTTTGTTCGCTATGAAGGCGGACGGGAGCTTTTGACTGTGTGTCTATTACCATCGTCTGAATCAGGTGACCATGAAGAACAAGTATCCACTTCTAAGGATTGATGACCTCTTCGATCAGCTCAAGGGAGCACAGTGGTTCTCGAAGATAGACCTTAGGTCAGGCTATCATCAGCTCAGAGTTCGGGACGAGGATGTGCAGAAGACGACCTTCAGGTGTTGGTATGACCACTATGAGTTCTTGGTTTTGCCTTTCGGCATAACCAACACTCCAGCAGTGTTCATGAGTCTCATGAACATGATCTTCTATCCTTACCTTGATCGATTTTTTGTAGTATTCATCAACAACATATTGATTTACTCAACTACTATGGAGGAGCACACCTACCACTTGCGGGTTGTACTGGACACACTCCGAGAGCATCGGATTTATGGTAAGCTCTCAAAGTGTTAGTTCTGGATTCGGGAGGTCCACTTCTTGGGGCACATCATCTCTGAGGTGGGAGTTGCGGTGGATCCTATGAAGATCGAGGCAATGCTAGCTTGGGAGCCACCCAGGAGCGTGACGGAGGTGCGGAGTTTCCTAGGTCTGGCTGGGTACTATCGGAGATTTGTGCCAGACTTCTCCAGAGTTGTGGCACCGCTTTCAGATTTGACCAAGAAGGGGAAACCCTTCGTGTGGTCAGATAGATGTCAGCAGAGCTTCCAGGAGCTGCGACAGAGATTGACCAGTGCACCCATCTTGAGGCTACCAGAGGAGGGAGTAGGGTACATAGTCTACTGTAATGAATTAGAGACCGGACTCAGGTGTGTCCTGATGAAGGAGTGGGTAGTGATCACCTATGGATCATGACAGTTGAGGCAGCATGAGCAGAACTATGCTACCCATGACCTGGAGTTAGCAGCAGTGGTCTTCGCCCTGAAGATGTGGCAACACTATCTGATGGGTGAGCGCTTTACAGTCTACTCTGACCACCAAAGTCTCAGGTACATCTTAACGCAGAAGGACCTGAACCTGAGACAGCGATGATGGCTCGAGTTCCTCCAGGACTATGACTTTGAGATAGTCTATACTCCTGGAAAGGGGAACATAGTAGTCGATTCTCTCAATAGGAGGATGGACATTCATTTACTTGGAGAGGCAACAGAGTAGTTAGCCTCTTTATAGATATCCTTCATGGATAGAGATGTGGAAGCCTTTCTTCAGTCGCTCACAGTCACTCCTCCACTTCTTCAGCGGGTCAGAGAGACACAACGTGGGGACGTTGACTGTGAGACGCTGTGTGTGTCACACACGGTTTTTTTTTCTGTCTTTGTATTGATCCGGCCCATTAGAAATACCAATCCTTTTCATGGGTATTTTATGAGATGAATCTTGAGTTTTTAAGTTTCATATAATTCTAACCACCATAATTTGGGATCCCCATTGCTTGTTTAGGAGTTTTTTAAGAAAGGGTGGTTACTTCATGATTTGGGCCAACCGTGAGCCCATTCCCAGTTTTAAAAACTGAATTTGTTTCTTTTATAACTCTTTTGTTTTTCATCCTTTTTCACCCATTAAACTTCTCACTTGTCCTATACTGATATATTAAAATTTATTTATCCTTTTGGACCCATTATAAATTCATAAGCCGGGTGAACTTGGGCTACTTATTTAGGTATTGGGCCAGCCCATGGGCCCATTTCCCGTTTTAAAAAAATAATTTGTTTCATTTATATCATTTTCATTTTTTACTATTTTTCGGTGATTCCACCTCCCCCTCGAATCCAATAACCCTATCCTAACCCTCATAATCGATTTTACCTCTTTGGAGCTCATTTGGGTCGTGGATTAGGGCGAAACTTCTTAGGCAACCTCAAATCGCCCAGAATTACCAAGGTAACTTTTATCATTCATAAATCAATCAATTCGTACTCTTTTAGCCACTAATATTCTTCCCCTGGTTCTTCCAGACCTTAGGAGGCTCTCCAAGAATTTTCAATCCATTCACTTTTCTCTAGGGCTTCAGATCTAATGGAAGACGAAGAGTTTTCTAGGATGAAAGGTGAGATTCCTTCTCCTTTCTTCTTCCTCTTCCCCCTCCTTTCATTATTTCTTGGTTTTATATTGTACCCTAGTCTTGATCAAACTAGGGTTTTGTTATAAAATGTTTTTTTATGGGTTTTATGTTTGTTTAGGTCTGGTATTTATAGTTTTAGGGTTTATAAACCCGTGTCGGGTGATTTCGGGTGTGCGTTTCAATTACGCCAAAGATTTGAGGTAGGATACCCCTTGCACATGACTTTATTATTTAAGTTTCATCATTTTATTATTTTTAACACCTTATATATATTTTTATTATTTTTTTTCATCCTTTGGATAATTTTCTTGGTGTGCAAAGTGGTTGTTTAATCATTGTTTTGTGAAAGGTAGTGTTGTTTTGTCATGAAAATGCTCAACAAGTGTTTGTTTAAATGTTCCGTTATCTTTTGAAAATATTTTGTGAGGTTTATAATCTGGTTTATGGTATTTTTAACATGTTACAGTATCTTTAAAGAAAATATGGCTTTCAATTTGTGTTTTATTCCTTTTCATGTACTTAAAATAAATTGTTTTGTTTAAAAAGGGCATGTCATGTGTTCGGTAAATTGCCCGGTTGGCTTTTATGTGTGATGTGTGATTTAAAATTTATTTGTTTGGATTTATAAAGTAATTGTAAGAATGATAAATGGTATTTTTGGGTACTTATATGGATTTCCTATTTGTATTTGTTTTTACAATCAAGTGGGTTTTGATTTACAACATATTTTGGCCCAAGTTTCCCAAAAATGGACTGTTTCACATCTTTATGAAAATGGTTGTGTTTTGAATATGTAACCTGAGTATTATAAGAGATTTATGAATGTGGTTTTCTACTATAAATGGTGTTTATACAGATCCTTAATAGAATTAAAATTCATACCTTCTTCAAAGGTTAGTTTTGAGAAAATGTTTAAAGGCCCGTTTGACATTTCCTAGAAATGAAGGAGTGTTTTACTTGTATATAACAAGTTGTGCAATTGGGATTGTTTTATGGTCCATTAAATGAATTTATTAAATGTTTATTGGGCTTCCAAATATGATTTGTTTTGGTTTTTATGTGTGTTTATAATTGAAAGAGTGTTTTTGAAAGAGTTTTATGTGCAAAGCCTCAATACACTTCATGAAATTGTTTTACCAAAATATTTAGCAGTTTGTTGATTAGTGTAAGAAATGTGAAGAAAGATTATGGGTTGTTTGTGTTTTTATGGTTTTGGAATGGAATTTGGATATGAAATGTGTATTTTATAATATGTGTAACTTTATTGAGCACTAAACGGAATCCCGGGTATCTAGGTGGGCGGACGTGTACTAGTATGCTAATGATTCTGTGGGGGTTGGCCCCTGTTTCACGTAGAAAGTTTGACGATGACAACACTAACTAAACTATGATGATGATGATGATTGGGGACTGCTAGGTTATGGGTATGTTCCCTACTAGTGGATTGTGCACGATAATGGATATTTATTATGGTTACTTTCACCGAGATACGAGGTACCTGGGGATCACAACTAACTAGTACCTAGGGGTGTTCCTGTGACTAGTGCTCATTGGCTATTTTGTACTCACCATCGACATATGGTGTGTTTGGTTGGTAAATTCAGTAGTATGTGTTATTTATTTAAAAGTTAAAATTCTTTAAAGCAACCCTCTTGAAAACTATGTTCATTTTGAAGTTGCACCTCTTTGAAAAAAATAGTTACTTGCATTTTTGTTTATTAAACTTGCATGTTTTTGTCTGATAATTATTATAGCATGGAACCTCATTTGAAAACCATAATTTCATATCATTAATTTAAAACTATAAATTGATGATTCATTTATTTTAAAGGAATGTGCATTGGGAATAGAATATCGGGCTAACCTACTGAGTTTTAATACTCACGCCTATAGTCTTCTTTTTTTTAGCCCTTGTGCAGGTTTCATCTTTAGTTCGATCACCTTGGGCGACTTTTGATCATTGTGTTGGAGAGTGACCAGAAGTGTCACATGGAATTAGTTGGTCATTGGGATTATTCATTTGAGTTTTTGATTTTGTTCTACCTTTATTTTCTTGTATAAATAATATTTTGTTCAATTTTTATATAAATTCATTTTGGGCTGTCCGTTTATTTCCGCTGTTTGGTTGATTGTCTATATATGGGCAAAATCATTCCCTTGTGTACTCTATTGATTCCCTTGGTGCTTGTCACCATCCCGGGAGGATCGGGAATGCCTCTCGGGACTTGTCGTGGACTAGCCTGGGTGACTGGTTCAGGGTCGACTCGGGCTGGTTCGTGACAGTGTGCACGTATTTCCACAAGACAGGCACCTGATGAATTTTTTGTAGGAGGAGAGCACATCATCCTTTTCAGAGGACCTACTATGGTACCAGCTGCTTTACAGGAGGAGGTGCTGAGAGAGTTTCACACTTCACCTTTAGCGATACATCCAGGAGTAGAAAAGATGTACCGGGATCTTAGTCGACAACACTGGTGGCCGGGTATGAAGAAGGATGTGGCAGAGTTCGTTTCTCGATGCCTCACCTGCCAACAGGTGAAGGCGGAGCACTAGGTACCAGCAGGCTTGGTACAACCCTTGGATGTCCCAGAGTGGAAGTGGGACGGAATATCTATGTATTTTGTGACTGGACTTCCACGTACTTCTAGAGGTCACGACTCCGTTTGGGTGATTGTTGACCGACTCACCAAGTCGGCCCACTTCTTACCCATTAGAGAGCAGGGCCCAGTGGAGAGCTTGGGACACCTCTATGTTCAAGAGATCATACAGCTTCATGGTTTTCCACCATCTATCGTCTCTGATCGAGATTCTTGCTTAACTTCCCAGCTTTGGAAGGGGTTGTAGGAGGCATTCGGGATGCAGCTATGCCTGATCACTGCCTTTCACCCTCAGAAAGATGGTCAGACGGAGAGGACCATTCAGACTCTTGAGGAAATTTTCCGTGCATGTGTCCTCGACTTTGGTCATAGCTGGGAGGATCACCTACCTTTGGTAGAGTTGGCGTACAACAACATCTACCACTCCACCATCGGGATGGCACCATACGAGGCATTGTACGACCGACCTTGCAGATCACCTCTGTGCTGGATAGACCCTGGGGAGTCTGCACTTGTGGGACCAGAGATGGTCCAGGACACGACAGAGAAGGTTCAGGTCATCCAAGAGCGGATGAGGACATCTCAGAGCCGACAGAAGTCTAATGCTGACAGGAGGTGGAGACCACTAGAGTTCGATGATGGAGACCATGTTTTCTTACGGGTCTCACCTCAACGTGGATTACGGAGATTTGGCTGGGGTGGAAAGTTATCTCCACACTTCATCTGACCATTTCAGGTTCTCAGCAGGATAGGCGAGGTCGCTTATCGCCTGGCTCTTCCACTTCAGTTGCACCGGGTGCACGGCGTCTTCCACGTATCTCAGCTGAGGAGATACGTGCACGACCCGACGCATATCATCGACCATGGGGAGCTGAACATTGATGACAGAGCGACTTTTGCAGAGGTCCTGGTGGAGATCGAGGATCGACAGAATCAGGTCCTACGTGGGCGGTCGATTCCTCTAGTTCACATCAGGTGGTAGCACGTGAACCTCCAGGAGAGCACTCTGGAGCGGGAGGCCCAGATGTGTGCACAATACCCTCATTTTCCCCTAGTTTGTGATGTATCTTTACGGGGACGTAAAGCCCTGAGGTGGGAGTAATGTAAAGACCCGTAAATTTCAAGGAAAATATTTTCTTAAATTCTTTTGGATTTTATGAGTACGCAGTTTCTTACAATATCTGATACCGAGACTCGGTGTGCTCAGAATCATTTTCCGAAGTTTAGCTCGGGTACGTTCAGTGAATGAACAAGCGGGTTTTTCTAACTTTTGAACTAGTGCTCAGAATCGAAATCTGAGGGCACCGATGAAACCGCAACACCGATAATTGCTTAAGAAGACATTTATTGGAGTTGTGTTTACTCGGGAAGAGTTGTAAAAAAAATGTGGATCAAGTATAAAGAGAAATAAAATTGTGTTACAAATTTTATTTCACTTATAAGTGGTTAAACCCCATGTGTGGGAGTTGGGGTGGGACCCACTAAAATTCTAACTCCCCTTGATAGGATATTAGTGAGGTGGGGCCCACACGAGCCCCACCCCTTCAAATTCCCTAACACTTCTAACCCCCCACATGAGTTAAGTAACTCTTCCACATTAATGCATGTCAACTAAACACCTAATTAATTTGACAACACAAGTTTAATTAATTAGGTGAATTCAACTTTTGAAATTTTAAAAATATTGGCTTGTGTAAATAAAATAAGGCGAAGCCTTATTTTATTTTGGGTTGATGTGTTGTGTGGAGAATTGAGAGAGGGAGAATTATTTACTTTGAAGAACTTCATCTTCCTCGTTGAAGAACGCGAAGAACGCCAACACGCCTTCCATCTTCCCTCCGCATCAAAGAAAGGGAGATGCCGCTTCTTCCACGGACGTTCTCCGTTGACGTATACAAATCCTCACCCATGATGCCGTATTCCGCGACGCCAGCTTCCTCGAACTTCTTTGAGGTAGGGGTTGTTTCATCATTCTAGTTTTATTTTTACATTCATCATTATTTTCTTTTGGCCGCCTGTTATCAATATAATGGGAGGGGGTCGGAACGTACAAACCTGGCCGACCCTCCTCCCCTTTTAATGTTGATCACCGTCGTGGTTTGGAAAGGAGGAGGCGTGGTGCAATGACACCGCACAGGAATGAGGGAACCACGACCGGAGCAGGCCGCGGAGAAGGAGTGCAGCACAGTCGCGCCGCGCTGGTGAAGCAGAAGGAAGCCGCGGCCAAGGTTGGGCCACATCAGAGGGGTGTGGAGCCATCACGCCACGCTGGAGCACCATGGAGGGACGCGACCAGGGTGGGCCGCAGCGGAGGGGCGCGACGCTGTCGCGCCGCGCCAGTTGGACATGGGCCGCGACGGTGCAGAGGAGGGCGGTCGGGCTCGGCCAGCCGCCGGCGCTCCAGGAGGCGGGACCAGCAGGTCCCGCGGAGGCACTCCGGCCGGCCCTTACGGCAGGCCTTTTTCTGGAAGTCCGTGGGTCATAACCCCCGGCAGGTGGCAGGGGCACCCCCCCCCCAAGAGGGCCCACCATTTCTCTATCAAGGGGGGCAGCGCCCCCCCCCCCCCCGCATCCCGCTCGGCCGAAGGCGGAGCCACCGGCCACGCGGGCCGGGCCGGGCCGCACCGAGTGGGCCGGGCTAGGCCGCACCGAGTGGGCCGGGCTGTGCCACCCAGGCCGGGCCGTGCCTAAATGGGCCGGACCCAGACCCGGGTCGGGTCGACCCGATTCAGGCCGATCCAGGGGGTATTGGGCTTGGTCGGACCGGACCCAAACCCCCTGTTTTCTGATAGATCCATTCAAACGCCCATAACTTGGGCTACAGACCTCTAATCGATGAACCGTCAGCCGCGTTGGGATCCTTGGATCGGGAAGGTCATTTCGTTATATTACACTCAAGGTTCCAGAGAACTTTGGGTATGTCCAGGTTGGTTCGAACACGAAACCAACCGGACCCTTGGAGCGGAAACACTCATAACTTGAGCTCCGGACGTCCGATTGACGTGCCGTCGCCTTTGTTGGATTCCTCTTAGTGAGACGGTTCTTTTGACTTACTCCTCTCAAGGTTTGGACGTAGTTGGAGTATGTTCGGGTTGGTTTTAGCTTAAAAACCAACCGGGCCCCTCGAACGGAAAAGCCAATAACTCTCAGACCGGGCGTCCGATTGACGTATCGTCTATCGCGTTGAGTTCCTTTTGATGAGACAGAACGTTGTGATACATCAACTCTGGACTTCGTGACTGTTGATGTATCGAACCCCTTGGATCGTGGAGCGGACCCTCCTGGAATCGAGCGTGCTGTGTGCGGGAACCCTAGAGCTGGCTGCGACTACGACGACGATGACGACTCTACTTGGATCCTACGTGGGTTCGGTAGCGATGACGACTGTACTTGGATCCTCCGTGGGTTTGGAAGTGACGAAGACCATACTGGAATCCTCCATGGGTTCGACGACAATGATTACTGTTCTTGTATCCTATGTGGGTCCAGTAATATTTGACTTTGTACTTGTATCCTATGTGGGTCCGGCAGAGTAGCTGGTCTTGTATCCTTTGTGGGTCTGACAGCTTAGCTAGTCTTGTATCCTATGTGGGTCCGACAGCTTAGATGAATCGGTGGATACATCTGATCATCTCTATCACCTTACGAAGTGTATACCTGTGTGAGATGAGTCTTGATTTTCAATCAATAACTTCATTATGATTGACTTGATATCCTGTGTGGATTGGGTTGTGCATTCCTATGTGGACTATGTTGTACTTTCCTGTGTGGACTGGGTTGCACTTGGGATCGTGTGCTGGAGCCGAGCTG
This sequence comes from Viscum album, assembly GCA_963277665.1. Classification (NCBI taxonomy): domain Eukaryota; kingdom Viridiplantae; phylum Streptophyta; class Magnoliopsida; order Santalales; family Viscaceae; genus Viscum; species Viscum album. Next base: position 1,567,729,458 of record OY728161.1, read on the forward strand.
GAATTGATGACTTAGGTATATGTATGGGCATATCCCTAAGTAGAGTTGGTTGACACTTCGTGATTGTATCTTTCCTTTGTGGTTTATCCTTCGTGGATTTTGGGAGACCTTCGGGGGTCTCAGGGTCCCTACTGAGTATCGTATACTCACCCCTACACGGGCTATGCCCGCACTACCTTGTGTTGGATGCAGACGACGGACAACACTGATTGAGGTGGAGGTTCATGGAGCTAGACGGTACCTGGAGGTGGATCACTGGACGATACCTATACGGAGCAGATGGCTAGAGCCGAGGATCTGAGGAGACTATCTTTACCTACCCTTCAGGTGGGATTACCAGAGGACGGCTCAGAGTTGCTGCTTTACCTTTATACCGCTGTACTTTCTTTTCAGTTGTACTTTACTTTCCATTGGGTTTGTATTCTGGCCCATTTACTTTCTAGCACTTACTTTTCTACTCAGTTTACTTAGTGTTTACTTCAACTTGCATACTCTGTGGTGTTTGTTTACTTTATAAAGGCAACGTCTTCTCTTTTATTGGGATTTATGCCTTTGGTGCTAGTCTCCAGCCCCTGGCCTATGGAAGGCAGGCTTGGGGTAGTCACGGAACGGTCCCTGAGGACGGGTCGTGACATTTGTAATGGTTATTAGTTATTTACCATCACCTACTCCAACTTTTGGTAATTAATTCATAATCGTGGACTATTAATTTAATTCAAGTAAAACAATGTATGTGAACCTCATAGTGAAGTACATGGATTTATGTATCCCTTCCTCTCCAAGTTATCCTTCTGAAACATGAGCTCCTTCATCTTAGTAGGTTCCCTACAGTACGGGGTATCAAAATGCATGAACACCCAACATGAGATCCTTTTAACATAACCCACTGATCTATGAGAGTTTATACAAGGTCAAATACATAAAAAAACATCAACCCATTACTCAATATCCTAACGACCTCCGATTCCCTAGAAGGATGAAGGAAGATAGAGTGTAATAATGGTCATATTTGACCACAATACTGAATTCATATGCCTAGAACATACACAAAGAAAAATATTTCTTGTTCAGGTGGCCCTATTTCCTATAACACAGATTAGGTATGGGAGAATGATCAACATTATTGTCCTATATTTCCACTGGAAATGGTTATGCCTCCTCTGTTTCGATAGTGTTTCGAGATACTTTCCATGTACTTCCATAAACCACGTTACGAAAAAATATTCTATAAAATGAAGGAAAAACTCAAAAAAAGAACATATTACTTAGGATAAAGACTAATAAATATATTTGATCACACAATATTTCTATTTACCCATTTTATGAGATCAAAAATGGCTTTCCTAGGATTCTACCCTTAACCCATGGTATACCCCTCATAGGACTAAACCTTGTTTCTGTTGCAACATGTTAGTCATAGTCAACATATATATACTAACACAACAACATTATTATTCCAAATAATCAATGCCAATAAAGATATATCACATGACATGAAATAATAGAAAAATCACACAAAAAAACTATCCCAAATAGATAGCAGAAATCAAGGATTTTAATTAATGAACTACTATACAATACAAGAATAGGTTTATACATGTAATGTGAACCTATGGGCCTAATAATGACACAAAAATATTGGTTAAATATCATAAATCACTTATATAATCATGTGTTTCACCCAAGGTGAGTTTAATCAACGGTAAAAACGAAACTTAATTTCCCATTTATGTTAACATGGAGGTCCACTATGTAATGTTTGCCAGACACTCACATAGTTCTCCTACCTGAGTCCTAATGTTGTTTCTCCTGTCTAACCTATCCCAACCCAAGGAAAGAGAAGAAAATGTCTTTTAGTCTTGATGTTATGAAAACATTTTTTACATCCCTACCCAAACTACAGGGTCAGAGAAGGAATGCTACATGGCCTCATGCATACCTCGCTATACATAGGTAGTTTCTTTCTAGAAGTGAGGGTCTAAAGTGGATCCTTGGGGAGACTATACTCTCTATATCATGAAATATGATAAATAATCAACAATAATAACATAAATAATCATAGTATATATGAGTAAATTTAAGGATGACATATATTCAATACAGTGAATAGATCACTATGTGAAAAAAACCAATGTAAATAAAAACAAATAATAAATAAAAGAACTACAGGGTATTCCTGTGCATGTAGTAACCCACCATATAGCTCCATGTTCCACCTTCTTATCCACCTACCACATGGACATTTCCCTTCACCGGATCTCCCATTAAATCTGGAATCACTTCTATGAATTCCAGACTAGGGTGTGTGTAAAATACTTAATAAGACAACAACAATGTGTCCTCAACCTAATGTGCTCAAGTGTAAAAGTATATGCCATAATAAAATAATGCGTAACAAAAATAACACACAGTAAAAACTGAGTGGTCATGTACTAAACAAGATGCCACAACCCTAGGCCATACTTAATTTGGATCTATGCGAGATGGGAATTCATCGAATGAAATATAAGGGGATGGGGTCAAATCATCATCCCTTAGTTATCAAGTCATATACTAGTGATATAGAGATATTCATTATTCCTTTATAATATAGAAGCATACTAGTGACCAAGATCTAGTCAACATCCCCTTTCCATTTTGTGTATTCTATGGATTGAGAGATAGTCATCATTGCTTAGTCATTGAGTGTATCACACGACATATCCAAGGCATCATCATATTCCTACCTCATGCATTGTTCCCTCATCATCACTATAAAAAGTCATGCACACTCCCCCTCCAAGAAATAATATGTTATGATAGTTCACCTATCTTGGGAAACAAGAAAAAAACCAACAAAGTTTAAATATCATGGTTGGATACATGATCAAGCATTATATATCATCATAAAGAAATTATAGCACACAATAAATCAGATAAAACATCAAACATGAATAATAAGCTACAATTTATCATGTTGTCATAAGGATTCTGGGGCTACACACACACACACCCACATGCAATCAAAATCTAGAATGACCCTAAAAAATATGTCTATGAATTATCATATTAATGAAAAAATGTGTAAACAAGACAAAAATTAATGGAAAATATTATATAAAATGTTGAAAAAACCCTCTTCCTGGGTTTATTTTCATCTAGGATGATATGTCAAAGTCTCGAGATTCTAACACATCAATACTTGAGGTATGTCGAGGGTTTCATAGAATCAAAACTAATATTTTTTTTCCAAAAGAAATAAAATATTATATGTCCTGATACCTTCTCCGTCATGGACAATTTTTAAAATAATTATTAAAATTATCTGATGCCCTAAGAAATTACAATTTTCACATTATAATTTTTAATTATCCTAAGATATGATAATATAATATTTTCAAAATAAAACAATAAATGCACTAATATATTATAATTTTGATTGAATAATTTTAAATTATGCTAAAAGATTATGATTTATGATTTTAAAATTAAATATATCACAAGCAGTGATAAATTATAATATTACCTTTATCATTTTATATTATCCCATGTGATGATAATTTATGATTTTGAAATTAAAAGTATCACATGCATTGATAAATTAGAAATTCTCACTTAATTATTCCAAATTATTCCTATCTATGATAATTAATGATTTTTAAAATAATTCTAAATCATTGGTCAATAAAATTACAATTAGTGTTTGATAATTTCTTTAGATATTATACGTTGACAATTTAGTTAATCATATTTTGATAATTTATTTATATAAAATTATCATTTGGTAATCCGATTGAAGTTATCGCTAGAATTTTTTTTGGATCATCATTATATTCAAGATCTTCATCCGCTTTTTTTATTCTTTTATTAATCAAATTTATATTATTATTGTTTTTATTAATTCCTACACTCAATGAAATATAAAAAAAATAAAAATAAAAAAGTAATAACTTATATGTCATGCGATATAAAAATGTGGAGGCAGATCTCACACTAGTTCATGGAAAAAAGGAAGCATGAAGAATCCAATACTTCGTAAAATTGGATTCCTTGTCATAAAGGTGTGATTCAAAGGAATAAAATAATCAGGTATATATAGAACCCTAAAACATGTGTTCTTTCTTTTAAAAATTTAAAACCAATATTTTAATCAGTTTTCCAATGAATATATCAAAGTGGAGTTGATATATTTGTGATAAGAAGTTATTTCCATCATTATTAGGTCAATATATGTAATTAAATTGAGCATTAAAATACTACATACATGTCAATGGAGGTGCATCGAGGGTTGAAGGATGATGAAAAATGTTTCCATCATTTAATTAAATTATTTCATTCAATTATGGAAAAAAACATGATTGTTTTTAAGGGAAAGCTAACCATACACTCATTACATATAAATGTTATACCCTTTATTGTGTAAACCCCAAGTTGCGAGCCCAAAAGTTGTCTCAGATTTGTCATACAATGAACCATTTGAGAGATATTGATTATTTAATAGTAAAAAATAGGATAAAGTATTTATTTCAAAATAAAAGGGTTATTTTCATGAGTGAGGTGTTCAAACATTTGTTGATTATAAATGGTATACCCCCCTTGGGTAAAAATCATGTCCTGAACATAATAGTGGTATCATATTTATCATACGATGCACTGTTTTTGAGTAATTAAATTATTTTGAATAAATTGGGAAAACATAATCTAATATTTTTAATAATTTTATTTTATCTTCGGCGAGGCATTATGGAACTTGGAATCATAAACAAAATTAGAGTACATCTCTGAGGATATTATATTGAATATTCTAATGTGTAAACTGTGCTTTTACCCATGAATAATACTTTTATATATTTATTATATTTTAATCACTAATAAATCAGTTTTTTAACTTAATACACTTGTTATTTATAAAAAATCATGGTATTTTTATCTTTATAAAATTTGGGATATTACACCATAGATGCATTAATAGGATTCATGAGGTAAATCAGTGGGACAAATTAAACTGGGTTTTACCTAGTAGATTAAAACTGTCTTGAGGAAGGATCTTGATGGTAGAGGTGTCATGATGCCTGAGATCATGATGTCAAATAATTTATAATTTCATTTATTAAGCATATATATTTTTATCATTATACATGAGATTTTATCTTTGATATTTTCTATGGATGCATTTCATTCTAAATTTTTTTATTAAATAGAAGATGAGTCCAGTTATTAACCTTTCAATATTGATTATGTATTATCTTTTCTATATATTCATGTTATTTAAGTGGAATGTGTATTAAGTTTTTTAACAATCCATGTTGACTATTCTTATTGATTCATTGTAGCATCTACTATAATTAAACCTTACTGATCAGTTGATCTCACCCTTAATTTGTTTTTTCCCTAAGATGTGAAGAATAATTATTGGAATGATTTTTCAAGGATGTAGTTCATTTGATTTTTTCATGTATAATGTTTTATTTTATATTCCTAATACAAAACGGGTATCATGTATGTATTTGGTTTTCTAGAATTGATAAACTGGTCATTCCTTCAGGATTTGACCCTTGGTATATATGCCAATGTAATAAGTATGAATCATCTTTACGCTTTAAGGGTTAGGGTTGTTACATGAAATTTCTTAATGGGGGAATAATGTAACGATCCAAAATTTAATTAATGAAATTCCATTTTGAATGAGTAAATTCATTATTAACTAATATTATTATAAAAAATACATACTCTACTTTGGTTATTTTAGACCATTAATAACCATAGAAATTAATATTTTAAATACAATTACAAAAATTATCCATTGATAATATAGACATTGTTCAATGAAAATCAATATTATTTTATAAAAAGTGTTCTTCTAAAATGTAATTGACATAGACGGATAAAGATATGGCCTCCTCTAGTAGGATTGTACCCTATAAATCTCATTTATTAGAGTGTCAAAGGGATATGGAATCACTAGGATTTTCCTATGACCAATACCATTTTGAGTTACAAAAAATTTATCCCATGAGAAACCATTAATGTGTGATTCTCTAACTTTTCAATATCATAGGAAAAACCATATTCACCGAACCAACCTGTAAAAGAACCAATATCTCACTCCATACCGTTAGAGTGTACGCTAGTGAAATAAGGGGGTATGTATCTAGACCATAACAGTAGGATTTTTTTTATTTTATTCATAATTAAATATTTATTATATTTATCCACATTAATTATTACATTATCAATGATTTTATATTCTTTTTGATAAATATTATATTTTGAAACTATGAAATCAAAATTATATTTTTTGGAAATATATAATTTTAATTAAGAAAATAATTTGAAAAATTCAATACATTTGTAAAGAAATAATTTTATAAAAAAATATTCTTAGTAGATAATAATTATTTAAATTTAAATTATTATATAATTTAATGAATAAAAATTTAATTTTTCTTTTGGTCAGAAATTGGACAATATCATAAAAACTAATATTTTTTATTAAATAAGAATTTTTATTTAATGTAAAATTTATTATATTTACAATTTTTTTGAACATATAATTATTAATTTTTAAATAATTATTTCAAAATTATCCAATGGTGGGTATTTCATAATTTTCTAAGATAATCAATTTTTTTTAGTAAAAATTAAATATAGTATAAATACATGATCTTTATTTTGATTTTTTAAGGACCATAATGTGACATAATAAATGCATAAAATTGACACATGACCGAATATATATTTATCCCTTGAAATAATGTGTCTCTAATTTTATTTCAATAAATTTATAAACCATTAAGGAGTACCCCAGAAACATATATTATATTTTAATGATTTAAAATCAATTTTTTTATAAAAATGATTCACTTTCACATCACCAAGGGTATTATTTTTATATTTTTAGTTATTTACCCAATATAATATTCAAAAACACTCCCATTGTGTAGAAACCAAGGGCAAAACCTTGATAAGGATTGTTCTTTTCAACATTTTGTTATATACAGTCCAAAACCAATGTTTATAAATTAATAAATTAATCCCCTCTATTTTGATATAAATACCCACCCATCCAACCACTACCCTTCACTAAAAACCCATTGATCACAAATTTTATCTCCAAATCCCTCTTTAAATCCATACAAAAGTGTTTCCAATCATTTAATAATCTCCTCTCATGATTTTATATGCACCTTTACAATGTAAGGGATCCTCTCGTCCGCTTTATTCTAACACATTCTTAAATTATTCTATTTGATATCCAATTTCTCTTGTTGGAATATTTACATACATATCAGTTTTTCTAAATTTATAATTCTAATTAATTATATACCACCTTTAACTCTATAAAAACTATTATATGAATCATTTTTGACACCTGTTATACTGCATAAATTATCCTGTGTTTTATAATACCAAATATTTGGGTTGTGAATAAGAATCACCATTTCGTCTAAAGGGTATTCTCATAGTTTTTTCAATCATCCATTTATTAGGGAATTATTTTTACATGATCCACACTCCTTGATAGTATGTCTCAATGTGATGAAATATTATCTTATGTTGTATGATATATGTGGGACATAAATTCATATACATGATATGAATGTGATAGGTGGGATCAAAATTATATATCCCCCCAATGAATTTAGTAATATTTTTATCTAATGAGTTTTTATGTATAGTGTGCGTAATATTATTCTAACAACATTATGTTATTACATCGCATAATTTATCCTTGACATATTCTTATGATTATATGTTTTATATTGTGTCAACGTTCAAATTTTATTTTGAGGATATCATCTTATATCATGGTTTGATGATCTTTTCTAAGATTGTCTCCACTTTTATGCCACCTTGATATGTATGATCACTAAAATTTATTACTTTTATCATGTTATTCACTTATTACACCCTTTTTGGGCTTCATAACTCACCATTTTTGTTTTTACATCCTCAAGATATCCTGTGATGTATTAAAAGATTGATGGAATATATGGGCATGTTTTGTAGTATACAAATAATGTTTTTATACCCATGTTATATGTTAATGTGATATATTATTAATTTATAAAATACATTAGGCCTCATTATCTTATGAGATCAAAGTATTCTAATATTTATGTAATATATCTCGAATTATGTTGTATTAGAGATATGGATTGTCAAACACTCATGATAGGGGGATAATCAACAAGATGAAAATCATTGAAGGAAAGAGTACAGGATGGAAAATTTAAAATAAGGGGTCTTTATCCACTCAATCATTATTGAAGGGATTTATCATGGCTATTTCCACATTGAAGGAATAATTTAGTTTATGGAGGATGGAGGTGGGATGAGGATCTGAGGGACATCCTCATTAATGGGAGTAAAGGCTATACCAGAGGGATATTTATTTAGGGCATTATGAGAAGTTATATTTAGATGCAAGGAATTAACATTGGTTAGAATAGAGGAAACCAAAGCTAATATTTGGAAATTATCCTACTCATAGTGAAATCTTCCCATTATAATCACGACACTATTAAAAACCTAAAAAACATTAATCATAGCTTATCACATTGAATCATGATGTTTATATAATAAATAACAACATATAATTGGGATATTTAAATATTTATTGACCTTTAAATTTTTTTATTCCATTAGTTGAAACCATAGGTTACTATTACATGACGTCATAATTAATATTATGTATTCCATTAAAAATTAGATTTAATATTATATATCACTATATTAATCATAAGAACACATTGAAATTTTTTAGTTACACATACATTGCATTTAAATTTTTTATTTACACAAACATATTCATGTTGAATATTTCAACCAACATAGAATACATACAAAACCATTGTAACATTAGAGTTAATCACACATAACTTTCGGTTTATTCTTATATAGACTTGAATTAATCTAACTTATATAATTAACTTGTTGAGTTATTTATATATATCACTTTTCTAATTCTAGAACTCATCTTTAGGATACTCTAGCCTTCTCAAAATTTATTTATCCACATAAACCCATCTAAAAATAACTCAAAATATATTATGGATTCTTCAAATCCTCATAAAATACATCAAAAAAATTCCTAAATAAAACAAAACAAAAACTCATTTAGATATGTTTCATAAATCCCAATTTCTCACAATTTTTATCCCAAACTCATCACATTCCATTAAATAATAATTCGTTGATTAATTATAAATAAATAAAATTCCTATCCCACCTCATGATAAACTTATTTATTCAACATTTTCATCATTACGATTTATAATTATAGAAATTAAAACAATATTCATGCTTAATATCGCAAGGATGAATTATCATTATATTCATTGTCACCCTCATTATTCCACTCAACATATATTTTAGTTCAATTATATACAAATATATTATTCTTTATAAATATATAAATATATAAATATTTAACAATATATTCAACAATTATAAGACTCAAAACAACCTCCATATCATTAATAGTTAACCAATTCTATATAATATCTTCTATTAATTCATGGAAAACCTAGAAAACTATGATTCCCATAATTATTTTATATAATATGGTGAACCTTCCTTGATATCCACAACAAATACCACACTTTTTTATCAAAATATATTTGGTAATTGTCCTTACATATTATTTCTACCATATTTTTTATCTCTACATCATCCCTTTGAGTTTCCTTATGAATCTCTAGTATATACGGTTGCGAAATAAATTGATAAACGTTAGATATTTTCCCTACCTTTATGATCAAATGTCTAACATTTTCATGTCTAAAAATATAATATCAATTTTAGTCCTCTTCATGGATAGGGTTGTAGGATTTTTCTACTTATAAAATCTTCTAAATTATTTTCCTTTACATAATAGGAATGTATTGAGTAGTTATAACCCTTTATTAACTAAAAATATATTCATTTTTGTATATTTACCTACCTCCATGTAAATATTTACATTAAAATTTTAATATTTTAATATTTGTTTCATTTTTATATATTATTATAATGCCTCCAAATAATCAATAAAAAATTACCACATCCAACATCAAATCACCTATTTGGTATTTTTTCTAAATAACCTTACACTTTTATAAGGCATGTGCTATAATTTTTTTTGATGATTACACAACCCAATATTTTATTTGAAGCATCACTTTAGTTAGAAAAATGCTTCCTTACATAGGGGTACTATGATTACAGGTCCAATGATTATCCTCTTCATAAACACCTTGAATCCATATTCACATTCATTTATTTGGAATATATTTTCTCTATTTTGAGAAATCTTGGTTAATGGGTTTTTAAATAATGAAAAATTTATAACAAACCATCTATTTTACACTACTAATTAATGAAAACTACAATGTTTTTACATTTATACAGAGTGGTTCTATTCCTCTATTGCCTTTTTATATGAAGGGTCATCATATATCCATGTAGTTGTGATAAAATTCCACAAATATGTTATGAGACCTTATTATCCACTGTAAGAGGCTAATATTCATTGCTAATATATGTAGTTTTCATGTGCCTTGATATTCATAAATACCATTTTAGTGCATTTTACATTTTGAACACTCATTCTCATCATTTGTGCACTTCATGCCTAATGTGCACCAATTTAGGCCCAATGTTTCATCGGATTTTAAAGAATGTAACTATCTATGTTTTAATTTGAAATTTTTGGAAATGGATATTCACTTAATTTTGAACATTTTTTATTCAGGGATCAATGGATTATTAATAAAGTATGATGGAGATATTTTGAGATTAAAGGAAACAATTCTGAAGAAGGTAGATTGGATATCCTCCCGCTGATCAGACTATGGGGCCCACAATACAGGCCCACTGAAGCCCAAAATTTATAGGAGACTAGAAGACATATAGGGTAACAAATAATTCTTCTGGAGCTAGTGCTAATTCGTCCTCAATGGTGGTGATTAAGGCGGCCCAAGTTGAAGATTTAATTTTGGGCCAGAGTCTGCGGCCCAGAAAAACAGCCCACCATTTTAATCATATCTCCCTAAACACAAATTATTTTGGGCTGAAATTTTACAGGATGTTAGGGGACATCCGGGGATTCATTTAAGTCTTCTAGGGTCCACTCAAATTCGGCTTTCTAGAAGGTTCTTTAGGCGAGTCTTTCCGGTGGATGCAAGCTGACTGCAACTTCGGGGCAAGAAGTGGAAAAGTCTCTTATCATTAATGTTCCACCCACCTTTTCCCAACATAATTAATTCAAGGCACATGGGATGTTGGGGGCTCAGACAAGGCTTCATTTTTTCCTATTTAAGGCAGTAGTGGTGATGGATTTGGGGAGGTTGGGTGCTTTGTTTCATTATAATGTTATGCTGTCCATTTGATGTTGTAATCGTTCTTCATTCTCATGTAAGTTGTTTGAATCACATTAGTTCTTAATAAAAGTTCTTCATTTCCTATTTTCCTTTTCTTCTTCTTATCACATTGATACCGTTGCTTTAAGGTGTGAATTTATTCACACCAGAACTTGTGAATTTATTCACACAACGGTGGAGTGATCGTTTCATTGTTGTATTTTTCTTCTCCAATCCCGCTTCTTTAAGTCAACTTCCCGCTTCCATTTATTTAATAGCATAAATGGAGGGCTAAACCCTTATGGGTTGGTCCTAGGGAGTTGCATGGGGAAGATTGGATGTTATTTTATGATCTAAAATTCTGTAATCATTTCATTATTTTATGATTTCCATTTGATGATTTATTTCCTTCTTCGTCTTTGCCAACTTTAACAATGACACATTTCGAGTGCTAGTGCGATCCAATTCCTTGGAGTGATCATTAAATTGATCCTACAAGTGCATTGGTTATTAGCCTTGTAATTGTGTAGGGATTAAATTGGTGAATGATGTTGAGGAATTATATCATTTCGTGGATACATCTTGAATTAATGAAATGAATGTTATAAGAAAATAAATGCATCCAATCTAACCCTAGTAACAACTTAGGATCAACTCATCTCCATTAATTGTTTTAGACTAAGTAATTGAATGTTTTAATTTATTTTCTTTAAATTAAATCAGTAGTTATTCAAATCAATTCAATCTGAATAGTTGGCCACTTCATAGCCAAATCCTTCCAAGATCTGAGTGTCTTTAGGTTCCTTCTTCGGTCCTTGTGGATTCGACCCCTACCTGTACTACAACGACCGCATACCTGTAGGGTAAATTTGGGCGCAACCAAATTTTGGCGCCGTTGCCGGGGACCCAAGTAAGTTACCTTAGACACCATCATCCTTTTCTCACCCCACTTTCTCTATTCTCACCCTCATCTCTCTTATCTTTACCCCTTTCTGTTTATGTGTGTCCGGAGAATCTAGAATCCAACTTTCCATCTTCTCCAATGGAGTATCTTCCAAATTATCATGTCACAAACTCATGCTGGAATGCAATGGAAAATGAGTATTGGGAAGCCCCTAAATTAGAAAATTTCTTTGATCAACCCTTGAATAACTACCACACACCTGATGAGATGTACAATCAATGGGATGATGATTATTTAAAGGATCAATTTCCGACCCTCTCGAGGATGATTGGAGAGATGAATCTTAATGAAGTTAATAATTTAGAATCTTCTATCCAGCCTAATCCTCAAAAACTCCTTGAACAATTGTGTAATCAAATGGAGATGATGAGTTCCGAGGTATCATCATTGAGATTAGAACTACAATGCATTAATACTTGTGAGGAACTCATCCATACACCAACTGTACCTTCAAAAACCTTATGTGAAGTGTCTAGTTTTCCAAAAGCCTCTCATGAATTTATTGAAGAACCGACCTTTGGATTTGGGGTAGGGGAAGTAAATCAAGAAATTGTTGAAGGGTCTTTAAATCAGGAGGAAATTGATTTCATGTATTCACAAGAGGGGAATTTGACATCATGGATTGAGTCTCCTAAGTGTAACTCTATTGATGAATTTTCAAAAACACCAATCACTGAACCACTGAGAGAAATCAAAAACATTGAGTCCATGCCCACTCCTAACACTATTCTTTCCAATTTTTTGGTTGAATCTTCTATTCAAAATGAAATAATTTTGTCAAGAAATTTGGAAAATGAAGATAAGTTGGATTCAAATTCTCAACCTGTGTCTAAATGTCCTATCCAAACCGAGCTCAAAATCATTGTCCTTCCTTCCCCACTTGAGTACCCTATAAGTTTTGTTCAGAAAGAGCTTGGGGGTTTCATTCATTCATCTCATGAAACCCAAAAAGGTGGGTTGATCTTTGATTTATTAAGAAAGACTACAGAAGAAAAAGAATCAACCATTTCTAATATTCCTTGGATTTTCCCATTCATTTTAGAAAATAGGATTGTTCATGAATCAAATTCCAAATCTTCATACCAACCACAAGGGATACGCATTCTCAATCATGTTGAAGTGGAGAAAGATGAGGTAATTAAAATTTTTAAAGTTGGAATTGGTTAAGTTGGGGGGTTCATGTCGAGCTAGCGACGTTAAACAAAAGCGCTGCACGGGAGGCAACCCGTGGTCTTCATGTTTCTAATCTTTGTGAATCATTTTTTTTCTTTCTTCTTTCTTTCCTTCTTCTTCATTTTGTTATTTAAAAAAAAATATATACATACACTGTTGACCTGTTCTTCTTTTATGAGTAAGGATGGGTACGAAAGGGGAGCACCGTATTCATCCGTGTCACGCGGTGTGATCCTTGAGTAATACCTTACCCAGAAAATATAAAGAAGACAATGTATCATCAGTTTATTTTATTTTATTTTATTTTATATTTTTGTTGGTATTTAAAAAAAATAGATTGTTGACCTGTTCTTCTTTTATGAGTAAGGATGGGTACGAAAGGGGAGCACCGTATTCATCCGTGTCACGCGGTGTGATCCCTGAGTAATACCTTACCCAGAAAATATAAAGAAGACAATGTATCATCAGTTTATGTTATTTATACTTTTTTTTAGGTAAAAAAAAAAATAATAAAAAAATATATATATATTTAAAAAAAAAATTTAAGGCATGTCATAGGTCATTGGGAAAAGCTGTTCACAACCGTCCAAGCCATTGGGAGACAAACCAGAATTGAAGGGATACATGGGAATGCATTTTCAACATCAACCACCAGGTGACTTCATTCCATAATTTTCATTTTCAATGTCTTCGTTGAACTTCTATCCTACCCCTTCTATATTTCAATTCTTTAAACACTGGGGACAGTGTTATTCTAAGTTGGGGGGGGGAGATGAAAATGTGTGGAAGGAAAAATGTCATTAACCTTGAACATGATAACACACATTCCAAACTCTGAAATTGGATATCAAATAATTTTGCATGCCTTGATTCTGATTTTAATGCAAGTTTATGTTCATGTGCATAGTTATTGGAAAGTGCGGTTGTCCGATGTGATTTTTCACTGTTATATTTTCATCCATTTAATAAAAAAAACACAATGCACGTCCTCTAGATTTTGGGGTCCTAGTTTGAGTTCTTGGGTACCCATAATAAATAGCATAGGATTGGCAATCATTTTAATTTTAACATGAGTATTCAAAAAAAAAAAATTGCGCGTAGAGCAATGAATTGACCTAATGTGTGGCTTTCGGCACTTGGGGATCGCGACTCCATAGTTCTCTGGCCCAAAGTTGGGAATTTTATCTCTATTTGTGGTAATTTAAATTTGTTTTTGATTGAGTTAACTCGAGATGATGCCCGAGTATGTGAGCTTCACTTGGTGCCCTAAGGTCTTTGAGCCTGGGAGTCATCGGCAAAGTCTTGCTACATGGGTTGACTCGATTGAGTTCAATTTCAATTACCATGGAAAAATTTCAAAAAAAAAAACCCAAAAAAAATGAGAAAATAAAAAAATGAGTACTCATCTTATTATTAAAATTTGATTGCTCCTAGCGCTTCCATCTTTTATCCCTCGAATGAAAATGAACCCCCATGTCTATTGTGACACACAACACTTCATCATGCTTAATTGAATTTGGATGAAATATGGCAATGAATTTGAACAAAGGAATGGGCTTGGGCTTGAGATATGCCTGTGGACATAGCTTGTTTTAAATGATTTTGATGGGTTTCATAATTGTTTGGTATGTGATCTTTGGGTGAGAAATGTGTATTAAAATGTTTTTGGAAAATGTCATTCGAATTTCATTTTTGTGAGATATATTTTGCTCGGGACTAGCAAAACTCAAGTTGGGGGGTGTGATTATCCACTGTAAGAGACTAATATTCATTGCTAATATAGGTAGTTTTCATGTGCCTTGCTATTCATAAATACCATTTTAGTGCATTTTACATTTTGAACACTCATTCTCATCATTTGTGCACTTCATGCCTAATGTGCACCAATTTAGGCCCAATGTTTCATCGGATTTTAAAGAATGTAACTATATATGTTTTAATTTGAAATTTTTGGAAATGGATATTCACTTAATTTTGAACATTTTTTATTCAGGGATCAATGGATTATTAATAAAGTATGATGGAGATATTTGGCGATTAAAGGAAACAATTCTGAAGAAGGTAGATTGGATATCCTCCCGCTGATCAGACTATGGGGCCCACAATACAGGCCCAATGAAGCCCAAAATTTATAGGAGACTAGAAGACATATAGGGGAACAAATAATTCTTCTGGAGATAGTGCTAATTCGTCCTCAATGGTGGTGATTAAGGCGGCCCAAGTTGAAGATTTAATTTTGGGCCAGAGTCTGCGGCCCAGAAAAGCATCCCACCATTTTAATCATATCTCCCTAAAAACAAATTATTTTGGGCTGAAATTTTACAGGATGTTAGGGGACATCCGGGGCTTCATTTAAGTCTTCTAGGGTCCACTCAAATTCGGCTTTCTAGAAGGTTCTTTAGGCGAGTCTTTCCGGTGGATGCAAGCTGGCTGCAACTTCGGGGCAAGAAGTGGAAAAGTCTCTTATCATTAATGTTCCACCCACCTTTTCCCAACATAATTAATTCAAGGCACATGGGATGTTGGGGGCTCGGAAAAGGCTTCATTTTTTACTATTTAAGGCAGTAGTGGTGATGGATTTGGGGAGGTTGGGTGCTTTGTTTCATTATAATGTTATGCTGTCCATTTGATGTTGTAATCGTTCTTCATTCTCATGTAAGTTGTTTGAATCACATTAGTTCTTAATAAAAGTTATTCATTTCCTCTTTTCATTTTCTTCTTCTTATCACATTGATACCGTTTCTTTAAGGTTTGAATTTATTCACACCAGAACTTGTGAATTTATTCACACAACGGTGGAGTGATCGTTTCATTGTTGTATTTTTCTTCTCCAATCCCGCTTCTTTAAGTCAACTTCCCGCTTCCATTTATTTAATAGCATAAATGGAGGGCTAAACCCTTATGGGTTGGTCCTAGGGAGTTGCATGGGGAAGATTGGATGTTATTTTATGATCTAAAATTCTGTAATCATTTCATTATTTTATGATTTCCATTTGATGATTTATTTCCTTCTTCGTCTTTGCCAACTTTAACAATGACACATTTCGAGTGCTAGTGCGATCCAATTCCTTGGAGTGATCATTAAATTGATCCTACAAGTGCATTGGTTATTAGCCTTTTAATTGTGTAGGGATTAAATTGGTGAATGATGTTGATGAATTATATCATTTCGTGGATACATCTTGAATTAATGAAATGAATGTTATAAGAAAATAAATGCATCCAATCTAACCCTAGTAACAACTTAGGATCAACTCATCTCCATTAATTGTTTTAGACTAAGTAATTGAATGTTTTAATTTATTTTCTTTAAATTAAATCAGTAGTTATTCAAATCAATTCAATCTGAATAGTTGGCCACTTCATAGCCAAATCCTTCCAAGATCTGAGTGTCTTTAGGTTCCTTCTTCGGTCCTTGTGGATTCGACCCCTACCTGTACTACAACGACCGCATACCTGTAGGGTAAATTTGGGCACAACCAAATTTTGGCGCCATTGCCGGGGACCCAAGTAAGTTACCTTAGACACCATCATCCTTTTCTCACCCCACTTTCTCTATTCTCACCCTCATCTCTCTTATCTTTACCCCTTTCTGTTTATGTGTGTCCGGAGAATCTAGAATCCAACTTTCCATCTTCTCCAAAGGAGTATCTTCCAAATTATCATGTCACAAACTCATGCTGGAATGCAATGGAAAATGAATATTGGGAATCCCCTAAATTAGAAAATTTCTTTGATCAACCCTTGAATAACTACCACACACCTGATGAGATGTACAATCAATGGGATGATGATTATTTAAAGGATCAATTTCCGACCCTCTCGAGGATGATTGGAGAGATGAATCTTAATGAAGTTAATAATTTAGAATCTTCTATCCATCCTAATCCTCAAAAACTCCTTGAACAATTGTGTAATCAAATGGAGATGATGAGTTCCGAGGTATCATCATTGAGATTAGAACTACAATGCATTAATACTTGTGAGGAACTCATCCATACACCAACTGTACCTTCAAAAACCTTATGTGAAGTGTCTAGTTTTCCAAAAGCCTCTCATGAATTTATTGAAGAACCGACCTTTGGATTTGGGGTAGGGGAAGTAAATCAAGAAATTGTTGAAGGGTCTTTAAATCAGGAGGAAATTGATTTCATGTATTCACAAGAGGGGAATTTGACATCATGGATTGAGTCTCCTAAGTGTAACTCTATTGATGATTTTTCAAAAACACCAATCACTGAACCACTGAGAGAAATCAAAAACATTGAGTCCATGCCCACTCCTAACACTATTCTTTCCAATTTTTTGGTTGAATCTTCTATTCAAAATGAAACAATTTTGTCAAGAAATTTGGAAAATGAAGATAAGTTGGATTCAAATTCTCAACCTGTGTCTAAATGTCCTATCCAAACCGAGCTCAAAATCATTGTCCTTCCTTCACCACTTGAGTACCCTATAATTTTTGTTCATAAAGAGCTTGGGGGTTTCATTCATTCATCTCATGAAACCCAAAAAGGTGGGTTGATCTTTGATTTATTAAGAAAGACTACAGAAGAAAAAGAATCAACCATTTCTAATATTCCTTGGATTTTCCCATTCATTTTAGAAAATAGGATTGTTCATGAATCAAATTCCAAATCTTCATACCAACCACAAGGGATACGCATTCTCAATCATGTTGAAGTGGAGAAAGATGAGGTAATTAAAATTTTTAAAGTTGGAATTGGTTAAGTTGGGGGGTTCATGTCGAGCTAGCGACGTTAAACAAAAGCGCTGCACGGGAGGCAACCCGTGGTCTTCATGTTTCTAATCTTTGTGAATCATTTTTTTTCTTTCTTCTTTCTTTCCTTCTTCTTCATTTTGTTATTTAAAAAAAAATATATACATACACTGTTGACCTGTTCTTCTTTTATGAGTAAGGATGAGTACGAAAGGGGAGCACCGTATTCATCCGTGTCACGCGGTGTGATCCTTGAGTAATACCTTACCCAGAAAATATAAAGAAGACAATGTATCATCAGTTTATTTTATTTTATTTTATTTTATATTTTTGTTGGTATTTAAAAAAAATAGATTGTTGACCTGTTCTTCTTTTATGAGTAAGGATGGGTACGAAAGGGGAGCACCGTATTCATCCGTGTCACGCGGTGTGATCCCTGAGTAATACCTTACCCAGAAAATATAAAGAAGACAATGTATCATCAGTTTATGTTATTTATACTTTTTTTTAGGTAAAAAAAAAAATAATAAAAAAATATATATATATTTAAAAAAAAAAATTTAAGGCATGTCATAGGTCATTGGGAAAAGCTGTTCACAACCGTCCAAGCCATTGGGAGACAAACCAGAATTGAAGGGATACATGGGAATGCATTTTCAACGTCAACCACCAGGTGACTTCATTCCATAATTTTCATTTTCAATGTCTTCGTTGAACTTCTATCCTACCCCTTCTATATTTCAATTCTTTAAACACTGGGTACAGTGTTATTCTAAGTTGGGGGGGGAGATGAAAATGTGTGGAAGGAAAAATGTCATTAACCTTGAACATGATAACACACATTCCAAACTCTGAAATTGGATATCAAATAATTTTGCATGCCTTGATTCTGATTTTAATGCAAGTTTATGTTCATGTGCATAGTTATTGGAAAGTGCGGTTGTCCGATGTGATTTTTCACTGTTATATTTTCATCCATTTAATAAAAAAAACACAATGCACGTCCTCTAGATTTTGGGGTCCTAGTTTGAGTTCTTGGGGACCCATAATAAATAGCATAGGATTGGCAATCATTTTAATTTTAACATGAGTATTCAAAAAAAAAAAAAATTGCACGTAGAGCAATGAATTGACCTAATGTGTGGCTTTCGGCACTTGGGGATCGCGACTCCATAGTTCTCTGGCCCAAAGTTGGGAATTTTATCTCTATTTGTGGTAATTTAAATTTGTTTTTGATTGAGTTAACTCGAGATGATGCCCGAGTATGTGAGCTTCACTTGGTGCCCTAAGGTCTTTGAGCCTGGGAGTCATCGGCAAAGTCTTGCTACATGGGTTGACTCGATTGAGTTCAATTTCAATTACCATGGCAAAATTTCAAAAAAAAAACCCAAAAAAAATGAGAAAATAAAAAAACGAGTACTCATCTTATTATTAAAATTTGATTGCTCCTAGCGCTTCCATCTTTTATCCCTCGAATGAAAATGAACCCCCATGTCTATTGTGACACACAACACTTCATCATGCTTAATTGAATTTGGATGAAATATGGCAATGAATTTGAACAAAGGAATGGGCTTGGGCTTGAGATATGCCTATGGACATAGCTTGTTTTAAATGATTTTTATGGGTTTCATAATTGTTTGGTATGTGATCTTTGGGTGAGAAATGTGTATTAAAATGTTTTTGGAAAATGTCATTCGAATTTCATTTTTGTGAGATATATTTTGCTCGGGACTAGCAAAACTCAAGTTGGGGGGTGTGATTATCCACTGTAAGAGGCTAATATTCATTGCTAATATATGTAGTTTTCATGTGCCTTTCTATTCATAAATACCATTTTAGTGCATTTTACATTTTGAACACTCATTCTCATCATTTGTGCACTTCATGCCTAATGTGCACCAATTTAGGCCCAATGTTTCATCGGATTTTAAAGAATGTAACTATCTATGTTTTAATTTGAAATTTTTGGAAATGGATATTCACTTAATTTTGAACATTTTTTATTCAGGGATCAATGGATTATTAATAAAGTATGATGGAGATATTTGGCGATTAAAGGAAACAATTCTGAAGAAGGTAGATTGGATATCCTCCCGCTGATCAGACTATGGGGCCCACAATACAGGCCCACTGAAGCCCAAAATTTATAGGAGACTAGAAGACATATAGGGGAACAAATAATTCTTCTGGAGCTAGTGCTAATTCGTCCTCAATGGTGGTGATTAAGGCGGGCCAAGTTGAAGATTTAATTTTGGGCCAGAGTCTGCGGCCCAGAAAAACAGCCCACCATTTTAATCATATCTCCCTAAACACAAATTATTTTGGGCTGAAATTTTACAGGATGTTAGGGGACATCCGGGGATTCATTTAAGTATTCTAGGGTCCACTCAAATTCGGCTTTCTAGAAGGTTCTTTAGGCGAGTCTTTCCGGTGGATGCAAGCTGGATGCAACTTCGGGGCAAGAAGTGGAAAAGTCTCTTATCATTAATGTTCCACCCACCTTTTCCCAACATAATTAATTCAAGGCACATGGGATGTTGGGGGATCGGCCAAGGCTTCATTTTTTCCTATTTAAGGCAGTAGTGGTGATGGATTTGGGGAGGTTGGGTGCTTTGTTTCATTATAATGTTATGCTGTCCATTTGATGTTGTAATCGTTCTTCATTCTCATGTAAGTTGTTTGAATCACATTAGTTCTTAATAAAAGTTCTTCATTTCCTCTTTTCCTTTTATTCTTCTTATCACATTGATACCGTTGCTTTAAGGTGTGAATTTATTCACACCAGAATTTGTGAATTTATTCACACAACGGTGGAGTGATCGTTTCATTGTTGTATTTTTCTTCTCCAATCCCGCTTCTTTAAGTCAACTTCCCGCTTCCATTTATTTAATAGCATAAATGGAGGGCTAAACCCTTATGGGTTGGTCCTAGGGAGTTGCATGGGGAAGATTGGATGTTATTTTATGATCTAAAATTCTGTAATCATTTCATTATTTTATGATTTCCATTTGATGATTTATTTCCTTCTTCGTCTTTGGCAACTTTAACAATGACACATTTCGAGTGCTAGTGCGATCCAATTCCTTGGAGTGATCATTAAATTGATCCTACAAGTGCATTGGTTATTAGCCTTGTAATTGTGTAGGGATTAAATTGGTGAATGATGTTGAGGAATTATATCATTTCGTGGATACATCTTGAATTAATGAAATGAATGTTATAAGAAAATAAATGCATCCAATCTAACCCTAGTAACAACTTAGGATCAACTCATCTCCATTAATTGTTTTAGACTAAGTAATTGAATGTTTTAATTTATTTTCTTTAAATTAAATCAGTAGTTATTAAAATCAATTAAATCTGAATAGTTGGCCACTTCATAGCCAAATCCTTCCAAGATCTGAGTGTCTTTAGGTTCCTTCTTCGGTCCTTGTGGATTCGACCCCTACCTGTACTACAACGACCGCATACCTGTAGGGTAAATTTGGGCGCAACCAAGACCAATCCAGAAGTCAAAGTTATTTTTCTTTTTTCTAATAATTATGTTTTCTTAGTGTTCTTAGTGTAATTCTCAGATTATCATCATTTTCATCCATTTACATGTTGTATATGAGAATATTAACTATAAATACCATCAATAATGTATAAGATAATCTCTATAGACTATAAATTGATTAAATTTTGATTTTTAAAGAATTAATGAGTCTAAATGAAAATAATATAATATCATAGTGTTTATAAATCATGTGAAATGAAATATTTTGAATATAATTCTTCTTCAGCTTCATTGGATGATATCTTGATTGAATATTTACTTTCAATAAGTATTTTGAACAGAATAGTTGATCAAACAAGACATGAATCCGCGATATTGGATACTTGTTCTTTATCATGATCTTGTTAAGCTCGTGATTACCATTATTGAGATACAACATCCCATTATTCTACTTTGTAAATTGGACTAGGGAACCCCATTGTGAAATAATAGTTTAAATAAAACCCTTCTCCAAGATCTCTTTTAGTTTCTTATTCATCTCATATAGTTAAATGATTTCCATTTTTTAGGGACTCCTCAATATGGATAGAGATATATTTATGAGATATATTGAGAGTGCAACCAATTAATTTTGAGGGAGAAAAAAATATTTATAGAATACATCAAAATATTCTCTCAAAATGAGAATGTTTTCAAGAATGAATCTTTCATTTATCTCAATCATTTTAGCTACATATTTATACACATAAGGAAATAATATTTATAAATTATAATGTGTTTCCAAAAGAGACTCATCATTATATTTTTAGTAATATAGATTTAGTGTTTTTTTGGGATATGTGAAATTATTTCTCTCTCTCAATTATTGATTTTTGTTCCATATTTAGAAAACTAATCTAGACCTATGATAACATTAAATTATGCAAAATGGATTTTTACCATATTTTATTAGATATACCTCCCATAAACATCAATTAGAGAATATTTATTAACTTTATACACAATTATTTCACCAATTCATGCTCTCCATAAAAAATTGAAACTCTATAACATGGGGTTGTCTTTGAAACTTTTTACTAAACATCCATGATATTATTGAATGCATTGAACTAGAATTAAATATGACCTCTATTATTATTAAATTTATACCATGTTTACCTATCACCACTTTGTTGTCACAATCCACCTCAATAGTATCGAAAACATAACCTCATCCATGCACCCTTGTGTTTGGAGGTTGTTTTTATCCGTTATCCTTAATGACCCTTGTCTTAGTGCATTGACATTCATAGTTTCAATGTTTTATGTAGTTGAAACATTAGATCATGGATGGAGTATTGATTAGAATATTCCTTTCTAATACCATGTTGATACTATTTATCATGTACCTTTGAAATTATTAACCATGATTCCCTTCATTTTTATCCTTAAAGCATTTACTCATTTCTTTGAATTAGTCTAGAGGGTACATCTCTCATAACATTGAAATATGGTTAGGTGAAAATTCTTTATAACTTGATACTTATACCCATAATTTAATTGTATTCATCTCTTGTTATACCCATCACCATGAGAACACTAAGAATAACCAACATCCAAATCAAATTTAAGGGAACAACAAACTATATCCTCATATCTATTGAAGTCACGATTATCTGAAGATTTTTTAAGACTCCTCATTAAACCACTAATGATGTGGTCATCATTCTTCTTGGGGAAATGGAAAATGAATACGCATAACATTAAATCCTTTTTATATTTTACTCATAATACTTAATGGATTCATTATACCTATGATTTATCCCAAGAAACACCCTTTCCATTTTTATTTAGAGACAATGTAAAAACTATATATTAAGAAATATTTTATTAAATTCCCTTCAATCTATGGATTAAATGTCTTCCTTGGGATTTTTATTCAGAATCAGTGTCCACTATAGATCAAAATGTTTTATGTGATATAATACCAAGATCAATTTGTATTTCCCAGAGCATTGGGTGATACAAAATATCTTCTTGATGGAATTAATATATCAATATATGATTATGGGATTTGATGATCAACCAAAAGATGGCGGTTTTGCATTATAAATAAAAAAACCTAAACTTAATATCCCTTAGAAGAAGGTGGGTTCTACGTATTTTTCATAATATTATTTATATATTGGGTTAGTTGAAAACGTATAACCATGTGGTTCTTATATGCCTCTCCTATAATATTAAAAATCATAGTACAATCATTAAATTTCACATTAAATTGTTTATTAACTCAATTAATCATATTTATTTCCATTTAATGGAACAAAGAATAATTTGAAATCTGAATAATCAAATTAAAAATCATATAAATGGATACTTGTAATCATAAAAGTAATAATGCATAAATGACCTGTGTATCCTTACATATGAATTTATAAGGTTCTATTTATGTTTTTATAGTGAATTTACTACTAGGGAGTTTATTCCAATCCAAAAATAATGAAATATTTATTTGATTATAGTTACAATAACATTAATTTTATACACAATAATAAATCAATTTTTAGCATAAGAATCCATAAACAATACATGAAATCTAGAGGTCTAGTTCCTTTTTCTGAGAAGCTAAATAATAAATGATTATAAAATAAAATAAATCCTATTTTATTTAAAATTTCATATAAGATCCAATATCTCATCATAAATTTACCTCTTCATGGAATATCCTAAATATATTCATAATGGAAATAATGATCCACTAAGAGAATAATCAGAGTAGATCATGATGATGAAGTATAAGATATGATTCAAAAAGTACTGACATTGTTTCATAAAAGAGGATGATCATATGTAATCTCTTGAAAAAATAGAATAAGGGAAACTATATAATAATATCATGGAATCATAAGAATGTGAATAAATAATATCAATAGAAACATAAAATATGTCTTGCCACTAAAAAATCATAAAATAAATTGGAAGGATAATTTATTTTTCCCTATATATAGTATCTTATGAGATGTAATAATTAACCAAAATAATAGGGGATATAAAATTATAGTTCCAACAATGTAATGATAAGATTCCATGCATAAATCTGACACATAGAAAAGAAATCATACATAAACTATAAACATGAGAAAACACAAGATAAGGAAGTGGGTTAAATAATCATGTCACAAAGAATAATTAAATGAATTATCATAAATATTCTCCATTAATTGAGATATTAGTGAATGTTAGTTGTTTTTTGGTTTAATATAGAATCATTGTTAATAAATATAGATCCCAAGTGAAGGGAAAATCAAAAGAAAGACTTAAGGAAGTGTGTATGGAAATGAACCCATTAAATTATTCTCTACGAAATGGTTAAATAATATTTTTAAGTAATAAGTTCTTAGTGATATTCAAAAAACAAATAATTAAATGGTATACATTATGATGAAAAAAGGTTATTAGAAATATTAATATTCATAAGAGATATACATAAAAATGATTAATTAAATTGGTAAGTTCCTTTTTTTATTAGTATTGATTTAAAAAATATATGAGAAATAGAACATGTAATTCCTGAATATCTATACAAATAATAAAAAATAAGATTTTATACTTCAAGAAAATATTTATACAAAAAAATATAAATAACATAAGTGAAATAAATAAAGGAGAAAGGGTATATATGGAAAGATAGATCATGCTCTAAAAAATGGAATGTGAGGGAGTTCCCATACAATGGTTCATGATTCGACATATTATTAAATACTTTGTTAGGATCCTTATTCCATTTTTTTCATTTATTATTATTATTATTAATTTATATTAATTTTTATAACAATATTAAAAAATCATATTCATGTCTATCATTTCAGGGATGTTGGTTTCATAAATCCATGATAATAGTGGTTTATCGATGGTTGAAAAGGTTCATGTTAAATGATTCCCTAACTCTGTATATATAATGATATATATTTCATGTCATTATATAAGTTAAAATATTACCAAATATTAGATTATTTTCTAATATACTAATGATTATGTTATTATAAGTGATATTTTATAATGGTGTGTTCATTTAGTTGTATTTACATTCCATGGTGAACATTATTTTTTATATTGAATTTTAGGATTATTTATATATAGACCCATATATTAAATACTTGATTACATAATTTTTAATATAAGAATACAAAATATTACAACTCTTAAAATAAATAGGTGTTCTATCTTGGGGGAATTAAGCTCACACCATTTCAACAAATACAAAAAATTAAACATTACTTAATCCATTGTTCATAATCCTCTAATAGGGTTTTATAATCATCATAGCATTTTTAATCACCCAGATAAATACAATAAATAATGTATAACCTATAATCATAGTAAGAAGAGGAATAGTTGGCAGGAATATGAGACATCCTTATATGATTATCTATAGGTGGTAATAATAATCATATTCATATTAGATTAAATGAATCACAATCATAATAACAATATATACAAAGATAACATCATCATGATAATGAGTATGGATTGGAATGTGGAATAAGTAGAATAATGGAACATCATTAGCATTGGTCAAGGATTATGACCAAGATACTATAACAATATATACAAAGATAACATCATCATGTTTATTAATAACATTATAGACAAATATCACAACATCATGTTGACATATAAATTTATCCTAATATAGAATACATTACCCAATTAATTATAGGGATAAATAATTTATGTCCCACCCATAACCTAAAAATATTGTTGTAATCATTATTTCCACATAGAAAGTAAATGTTTATCAATAATATGCGTGAAATAAAAACATCATGAAAGAATGGGTTTCTTAATAATGTCATAAGTCTTATATTTATGAAAAATATTTTATATCCCAAAAATAAAAAGGGAAAACATATTTTTGATATCGAATGATATAATATACAATCATAGGACATGGTGAGATGAATCAATATCATAATAAGAACAGATGAAGAGTTTTTAAAGGAATGTCTTCATAAAAATCATTATAGGTGGTTAAGAATCCATTCCAAGGTAGTAAATCCAGAATATCCCAAGAAAAAAAATATAAAATTAACTAAATGATAATTTTATGGTATTACTGAATATTTAAATTTATAATTGGAAAAATAGGTAAAAACATAAAAAATAGGATAAATTAAAAATAATGGGAATGTTATGGAGTATCCCTTTCCCAGAGTTCCAATTTTGTTTCATCACATTTAAACCACATGTATAACAAAATTATGATTATTAAAATAATAATACATTAGTTTATTTTATTAATATATGTTATTCTGGATCAATTATAATAATTGGAATCTATTTATTAAACATTCATTATAGATAAAATAGATCGGTATCTTTTTAATCTCTATTTTTTATTTCAATTTACTTATTTTTTATTTATTTAATTTATCCATTAGTAAAATTAAATATTAAAGTATAAAAATATATAAATTTAACAACTTACATGTTATATATAAATTATACTAACTAACTGTTAATGATGTGATAAGTAATAAATTGACATCCTTTTTGTAAGAGGATAAACTTACCATTAAAAAGAATTTTTCAAAAATTGGGAGGGATATATGTATATATTAAAATTACATTATAATAATTATAAATTAATATAATAACATTTTTATATTCTTATATACTTTTATTTATAAAACCATATATTTTCTTATAATTATTTACACTAAAAAATATTCCCAATATACATTAAGGAACTACGATGTTAAAGATCCAAAAATTCTAAAAAAAGTACGTAGGTGCTTGTAAATTGGTAGCTATATGAGGACACCATTAGATTCACTAAAAAATAATAATTAAAAGATAAAAAATCATAGTTTTTTACAAATATCAATCATTTCCTCCTTTTGGTAGAGGGGCATATAAATATCCATCATCTCTCTAATTAGAGGAGGATTTGGTAGATTGGTGGAACAACTGTCCATTTGAGCATGAAATAAAATTTTAAAACATTCCAAACCCTACTATAATAATTCATGGAAACATGTTGGTGGGATTATTTATTAGAATCTCCTTGTGTATACCCTTAAAAATATTGGAAAACGCATGGGAGTGGATCACAGAACCTCATGTATGAATAACATATCTTGTGAAGGTTATGTTTATTCACCAAGATTGCATTTCTATACAAACCATGGGTTTTAAAAACTTATATTCCATTTCCCATTATGATTTCCCTTTAAAGTTGATAATTTATTATGAGATAGATTGTATTTTGGACCCATTTCATCTAATCTTGTTTTATTCCTACAAATGCCTTCTACTCAACCTAATTTGTGACCTACCTGCATATAAACCTTCGCATCAAGCATGGATCAAGTGGTATATGTGTAATAACTAAACATATAATTAGTCTTTCAGGAAGTATATCCACAAGATCCATAATTTACCTTGTGGTTTCCCCTTTCATGACACAATTTTTGTAAATCCCTCTTCTTTACGGGAATTTAAATTTTAATGAAAATGTGAGTTTTGGGTTTAGTAGAAGAGTCCTTCTCAAAACCAAGGTTTTGGCCAAGAATCAGAGAGTTGTAATATAATAAATAGATTTTTGGGATGTTTTTTGAGGCCCGATAGGCACCTTAGGTCCTTAAATAAATCTTGGGAGCATTGAGGATTATAAATTCCCTTTTGGGAATAGCATATGGGGTGCTCGGTTAGCGAATTATTAGGGATAACCATTCACCCATATTGTTCATCATGATATATATAGGTGTATTTTTTATTTAAATATTTAGAAATTTCAAAAACCATGTGATTGTAAGAATAATGTTTCACAGGCATTCACATTGTATACTCAAGGTTTCTAAATCATGCACCATAACCATTCTAAATGTTAGGTTCCAGATAGTTTGATTTATATGGTGGGAACATAGTTTGTTAAAACATGTTACAAAACCATGAAACTCTTAAAAAATGTAAAAATTATGAAATTTGACCTCCCTTTTCTTTTTATCCCCATTTCCTCCTATTTTTATCTAGCATCCCCACACACGGGGGTCCCTTACTACTTCTCTTCCCAATGGTGGATTTCCCTAATATATAATTTTAATCATGTCTCTCTATTTACAATGTATAGAAATAGGTTATCCTACAACCCATATTCGTTAAATTTTAATTTTTTTAAGTGATTTTTCTTCTTAATTTTTCTAATATTCTCTATTTCTAGGGGTTTTATACTTTATCAATCTATTCTAATTCATGTTGAGATAAAAAATGATACATTACGTGTGGGATTTCCTAATCATGTGTATCTAGTCACTAACCCTAGAACATATTCTATAATTTTTTTTACAATTTATGTATTGGTGTGGCCATGCTTTTCTTGCAACATGTTAGTCTAATATTTAAAATAATGTGTTGTCAGAGGTTTTTTTAGTTTAATATATGATTAAACCTGCTTTTAGGTGTAGTAAATTATTAGTTATAAGAATGTTTATATGAGTTATAACATTACCATGAATGGACTTATAGTGTGAAATGGATACCTAAATTTAAAAGTTAGATGAGAAGTTATAATATGAATCTATAGTTGTGAAAAAGAACTTCACAACCATTGATAGTTTTTGTGGATGGGTTGGACCTTTGAATTTGGATTATTGGATTATTATAGTAATGTTGTGAAGTAGATTTGTCCATTGAGGTGATTTTAATAGAATGATAATTATTGATGTAAAAGTGATGAATTATGTTTGAAAATGATTTTGGTAAAAGAATATATAATTATAGAATGACCATATTATAGATTAAAATGGTGAATCATGGGTACAAGTTGGGAATTTAATGTTTTAATGTGATTTTATGACATGTGAATTGAAATGAATCGATAAATGGTGGTCTTAGTTAAATATAATTATAGTATGTAACCCATAAGAATTTTTCTGTTATAACTTGTGAATGAAACCCTATTTTATCAATCCTTGGTAAATTAAATGACTATTATGGATGGAAGTGAAATTATTTAGTGAATTGGAATATAATGATGGTTTTGGTAATTGGTAAATGATATTTCATGTATAAATGATTGTTATGCATGTAATTCCTCAGATTCCATCACTTGGATACATAAATATACATAAAATGTGTGAAGTTTCTTGAGTGTGTGGGGATTGTGTTAGGGTACTCGCTTGAATTTCATGGGAGCATGCCTCATTGGATTCAGGGATATAAAAATAAAAATAATTACATGAGCTAGGTTGGATTGATCACCATTTTATCACTATGAATGACTTAGGGTGGATCCACCATGTATTATTGTGAGGTTTTATATATACAATTCCATGTATTAATGCCATGGATTCCAATTGGGAACTGTTATGAATATTGCATGATAAGATATTTAGATTGATATTTATATTATGATATAAAATGATATAGGTTTTGACATTAATTCTTGTCAATCCTGAAACTCTAAATACATTGGACATATGGTTCCATGAATTCAGTTTAATGTATTCCATGGTTGGATTCATTTTATTATATTGTATTTGTGGGAAGGATAATTTCATGGGAGTCTTCCATGGATTGTTGATGACTTTGTTTGATGTAAATTCTCATTGGATCCATAGTGTATTACCTTATGTTTTCATGATTTTAGTTTCCTTTTTGATATACCATATAATTAGATAATCCCTACTGTATACCATGAATATAGATATACTAACACAGGCTAAAGTGTTTAATATGATCTCTATCTCAGTATGTTAATGAAAATACCTTAAAAAATTTGATTTTTTTAGGAAATGATCTGTTGATCAATTAATGTTTTCCTGAGAAAATAATTTGCTACTATACCACAAAACATGTGACTTGAATTCTATCTAACCAAACCTAGAATGGTAATCTAGTGAGATGATAAATTCTAACTAATTTATTTTTGTAATGTGGTTAACCTTAATCATATGGGGAGACGTATAATCCCTATGTTCATCGTTTGACATGTTGAGTGGGGATGTATGCTTGTAGTTCTGAAATTTATATAGTTTGAAGGAAATTATATGTTGGACTATGATACTAATGAACTGTCTAGTTTTTAATAGGAGTTCTAAGGGTACTCTTGGTTATGTGAGGTAGACCTATGGGTGATCATAGTTAGTGGTTGATGTGTGAGATCTTATTTTGGTTTTGAATTGACCCATTGGTGAATTAGTTAGTGTATGTAATTAGGTGGTATGAGAGTGAGAAAATGTTTTTTTACAATGGATGAAAGATGTGGTGTGAGATCAGCCTTTTGGTATTGAATCAATGGAATGGACCATGTGTGGTTTTTCAAATGATCGTTCAGATCCTAGAAATACTTGAGTGAGGATATGACTGTAGCATCTTAAGGAGCATTTTTTGAAAACACTTACTGAATTATCATGGAACCATATCAGGTCTCACTGGTTATTTCCTCTTCAAAATAATGTGACCAAAAATCACAAGATTCTAGTGGGAATGGAGTCCTTTATCTTTATGGAAAGAGTTTAAAACATCTCTAATATGGTGATGATATTTTAGATGGATCGAGAAGTTGTGATATGATCAATTAGAGCTCAATACTAGATTTAGGTGTCAATGTTTTAATGATTGAACATGGTTTGTAAGGATCTGTACAGGTTATTTAGAGTCCAATATGGTTCTTCTCTTGGAGTGGTGTAAGTTAAAATCTAATGGTTTGGAGAGAACCCTTGGATAATTGAGTTAATTACCCTCACTATAAAATAATTTTCAATGAAGTGAGATCATGATTTTCTTAGGAATCTGGATTGGGTAGTTGTTGGTGTTTCATAGCTTTTTCATAAGTGTGAGTTGGATGACCTTGTATGGTCATTATTTTCAATGATATATTGGAATTGGGTATTTATATTGGAGGTATTGACCTATTTGGAAGATTATAAGGAAATCTCCATGGTAGGGAGCACCTGGTCAAGTGAGGGAGGATTACCCTTGTTCATAAAGGGATTTTGGTGTGTAAGAACAGTCCTTAGATTGTATTGATGGAAGCATATGCCGATTTAAATGTAGTTTCAACATAATTTAGTTCCTAATTGGATATATATAGGTAATTTAGTAAGTTATGTATGTGAATTCATAGTAAATTAATTATTTCTGTCTTGGAATAGGAGGACATGGTTCCATGATGGTTTTCTGTTGAGGCATACAAGTGCATGGAAAAGAGCATAGTGAATAGTGTGTGTGGTTGATGTTTCAACCATGGGATTAATTTGGATGGTCAGGGCTATTCATCAATGTGTTTTTAAGGTAACCATGAGATACCTCTTGAGGTAAAGGCATCACGATCAAGAGTTTTTTATAGGCATTTCAGCTCATAAATCTGAGATCTATCAAGGTTGGTCAATCAAAGGAGGTATGGATATTTGCTTTATGTAAAATGAAATTTGGTTATATGAAATGTGTATGGTATGTCATATTGATATGATATGTTTTTTTTGATTTTTTTGGTCTTTTTTAAGAATATATAACATATTCAGGTTTTGTTTGGATGCTGGGGGCATGCCTATATTGGTTTGGAATTGGAAATGATGTTGAGAAACAATGTAAGACTACAACTCTAATGTTTGGTCAAGTGTGGTTAATTTCAAGTAGCCCAAGGATCTATATTAAAAACATATGATTGTTGTTTAGTAATAAATTACATATGTGGGAGACATCATGGATCTGAAATGGCTTTTGAATGTTATGTCCTATAGTGGGGAGCACTATAGAATGGTTAATCAACTGAATAAAGAAACAATCATGTCTAAAGATAGATTGGATTTGGTAAGCACTGGCTTAGTGTTTTAGCGATGGTTAGGATAATTGGATAATGATTGGGTGACCTTATGTATTCAATTAGGAGATATGTTTTGAATGTGTGTCGGGGATTCATGAATGTAAAATATTCCTTTGGCATGAAATTGATGATCGTTGTAGGTCAGATTATATGGTTTTAGGACCGCCTAGTCTTCTTGGTCATGAGATGTGTTATAGTGGGGATTTTTCATTTCCCATGTATGTATGTGTATTTTTATTTTTAAAGATAATTTTAGTATTGATTTTGGTGGATATTATTTAAAAAAAAAACTAGGTTAGATCAATAACTTGGAATTTTTTAATTCTTAAAGGGGGTTTTTAAGAAGTGTTTTTAGGCCTGAGAGCTTCCTGGTGTTCTCAAATAAGTCATGTGGGCATTGTGGTTTGAAATTTCATTTTATTGTAATAGAATCCTTTGATCACACATAGTTCACATTTGGTGATAATAATTCAACCCAAAAATGCAGCTTCATATGTATAAGAGCACCATTTATTTAACCATTCTTGGAGATTCTATAAAACATGATAGTTTTTGAAGAATGTTTCTAAGGAATTCACATGGTTGGAATAGGGTTTATAAACCATGTGTCATAACCATGTGAAATTTCATGTCTTCGATAGTGGGATCTTCATAGTTATTCATGGGCTCTTAAACTATACAAAAAACCCATGAACCAATTAGAAAAATTTAAAAACCGACCTTCCAACCATTTATGTTTTGAACCCAATTTCTTCACATTTTTCAATCAATAGTCCCCTACGAACGTATCCCTTCCTCCCTCTCTTACAATGGGTGGAAATCCCTCATTTCTATCTGAATCAACTTTCATCACCTATATTGGATAGAATAGGATGACTCTACGTATCTTAGTCATTCTATTTTAGATTTTTTTTCTCTCATATTCTGTTTCACATGAAATTTCTAAAATGATCTATTCCTATGGAATTTTCTATCTTTCTAGATTTCTTCTATTTTAGGCCAATCCAGTGTCCGATAATTGATGTGTGGGATTGTATAATAATAAGGTAGGTGATCTCTATGACTAATCCATACTCTTTAAATTGTATAAATGTGATGTATTTTTACAGCCATTTCGTCTTTGACACATGTTGGTATAATTATAAAAATTAAGTGTTGTTGAATATTTATTTAGATTAAGGTCTCATTTAAGATGCCTTTAACAATATAAAAATGTGTGTTCCATGTGGGTTTAAATTATTTGGTATTTGACTATGAATATATTTGTGGTATGAAATGTTTTCCAACATTTAAAAGTTCAATGATATGTTATAATATGAATCAATAGTTTTGAAATGGATTTTCACAACCATATATAATTTTTAGAATGGGTTGAACCTTTGAATTGGGCCAATTTAATTCTTAATGTTTTCTAGTGACGTTTATTTTACCATTGATGTGGTTCTAAGTTAATGAAGATTTTTGTTCAAAAAAATGAATTATTTTTGAAAATTATTTTTTTAAAAGAATCTGGAATTATGTAATGACATTGTTATAGATTAAAATGGTGAAATGCGTTTTAAAGTGAGTTATTGACTTGATAAGTGAATGGGATTGATAAATGACTGTGTCTGTGAAACATATTGCAAGTAATAAACTAATAAGGAATTGACCTTTATA
Source organism: Viscum album (assembly GCA_963277665.1). NCBI lineage: Eukaryota > Viridiplantae > Streptophyta > Magnoliopsida > Santalales > Viscaceae > Viscum > Viscum album. The sequence continues at coordinate 1,567,763,601 of OY728161.1, forward strand.
TATTTGGAATGTCTATATATTAGATAAATCCTTGGTAAAAACAAATCATTTATGGAATGGTTGATTTTATTTAGTTCCATGAAATCTAGTGACGGGTTTGGTAATTAAAAAATTGATTTTGTTAGGTAAATGATTGTTAGGGGTGTAATGGCTTGGGTGTCATCCTTTGGATTTAGTTTTGGTAATTGGTAGGGTGAATCTCCTTAAGTGTCCACTGATTTCATCAAGTGGATCACTTTAATTCCTTGGAAGGTTCTTTATTAGATTTAAGGTAGTTTAATTCTAATGAATTCCAAGAGATACCTTGGATTCATCACCTATTCATCACTATAGATGCATTATATAAGATCCCCCTTGGATTAAAAAGATATATTATTTATTTAATGAAACATATTAATTTCATGGATTCCCTTGGGGCACCCTTGGGATTTTTTTAGGATGATAACCCCAGATTCTTTTAGATTATAAGAGATAAAATGTCATGGGAGTGGACCTAGATTCTGGTCAAGCCCGACACATTGAATGCATTGGATAAATGGTTCCATCGATTCTTTTTAGAAAATAATGTGGTTAGATTCATGGTATTTTCATGGATTTTTATAGAGTATAATTCCATGTAATACATCCATGAAATTGGAAAGAATTAGTTAGATGGTAATTCTTAGTGGAGCCCCTATGGATTCAAATTTTTACCATGATTGTGGTTTCATTATTGGTATACCTGGAACTAGATGTGCCTTATTGTATTCCATGGATAGATATACAATGTCACTAGTTGATGCAGGTAAGTCTGACCATAGGTTTCACTATTGAGATTAAGATATTGGGTGCTATATTTTATTTATTTATTTAGTATTATATTTTTATGATTAGCACTTCTCCGTGCACTAGTTTTATAGACTGGTTATTTTTGGTATTTCATTGGTGATTTCCAATTGAGATGTACTAACACCCTACTGGGGTATCCAGGTAACTCAAGTACTTGAACATAATAATATATTCTTATAGTTTACTTTTAATCTTCATTTTATATGATATAGTAGTGGGAATCTTGGTATTGTTTGGAATTTACATTATTTATATATCTCGTAATATTGTACTTATTTGATATTTCATGCTTTTTATATGATGTTAATTTGTATTAGATTATTTGTTTTCAATAATTTCTTTTACATGGGTTACTCTGACTAGAGGATATAGTCTTCACATTGTATCCTTATAGACCCTCACTAATATTCATAAGCCTCTAGTGTATGGAGAGTAATTCTTGAGGGCATGTGGTGTACCATATTGAGGTGTTAAAATAGTATATTTAATGCTGGGGAATTACAAATGTAGTTAATGTATTACATAAAACTACATCAACTGGTGCTGTTACATGGCCTTAAACTATGAAATTCAATCAATATGGGGTTTGATTTTAATTTTTAATAGGAGTCATAGAATGAATTTTTATGTTCAAATCGCAACATTAATATAAATATTTTTATCCTTCATAAGATGTATCAAATACCAATGTACCCACTTATGGGGCTTTGTCATAGAGTGTGTCCCCTCTAGAATTATAGAACATTTTTTCCCAATAGTCTCCAAAATCAAAATCATCATCCCAATACCTTAAACTATGATTCTCCCAACAATATTCAAACCCATGAGTTTCTCCATTGTACATTAAAACATTATTGTTCCTATAAATCATAAAACCATAACGGTTCCCATAGGAATTTAATTTTTGGATTCCTTCATTGGACATTAAAACAACAGTGTCTATTTTAGATCTTAAGCTAGGAGTTCATTCTATTATACCTTTAAATTAGTTGTCATAATCCTTTCTAGATTGAACTCTTAAACTTATATCCTCACGTGATAAATTTAATATTATTTCATGAATAAAATAGGGGTAAGAGATAGTAAAATCTAATATATAAATCTCACTCAGACCCTAGAAAAAATTTCATTTCCTTAATAAGAAAATAAGAAATGTATTTAACTGATGTCTGTAAGGATCACATTGGGAATGGATTAATTGATATTATCAAATAAATTTTGGGATCATATAATGGGAAATAAGATCCTCTTTTGGAGGACCCAACCTCCTAGGGGCATCCTCCAAAACAATGGAAATAACAATCGCTATTACCAAGTTTTTCACAGGTCCCCATCCTTTGGAAAAAAGGAAGGGGGACTAGATCACAACATCCTATAAACCAATACTGGAGGTGTTAGAAAAAATATTGGTAAAACTGTGGTACAACCATTCCCCTTTATAAGTGATATTATGATTTGATTTAAAAACCACTACAATTTCACATTCTATTGATGTTTGTGTTTATTGGGATACTAATGAAAAGCATATTCTAATTAATCTGATAGAAGAAGTGTCACTCCCAATCCAAATAGTTTTGGTTGAAGGAGGAATTTCTCTAATGCTACTACTTCCTCTGGACACCCACACGTGGAAATACTATATACCTATACTCAATATGAGACTACTATTTCTCCAAAATATCATGAGAACACTCTCCCCCTATCCTTTATATATGTCAAATAATTATTGGTGATAAATGAAATTGTTTGTTGATATGAGAAATAATGATTCATCCATATCAATAATACGGAATGATCACGTCTTGACACAATGATTCTATATAATAGATACAAGTGGTAGAGATCTCAAATAGGAAAATTTACCCTCATCACTACTTTCAACCATTTCAAGTGTATAACCCTAAAAAACAGTGACACGACCTTCCTATATTTTGTAGAGGTAGATAAGGTCTATGGTGGGAAATTCCTAGATGTTTCCCAATAGTTTTTATGGAAGAATAATATTAACCAACATCTAAATTATCAGATGTAAATTGAGATATCAGGTAAAATTTTCATGATCACTCCCATTCATGGAACATAGATATTAACTTTAATTTTCTCATTCTGGGAGAAATTATTTGTTTCCTATCTATGTATGTTAAATATACCATTCCAAAGTTCATCCAATTATTTCCAACAATATATTGTAATTTTTTCATAAAACATGGACGAAATCCCTAAATACCTATTAGTAATATTAATTTAGTTTCACTTGGAATGGATGCCACCAACAACCACTATAATGGTGATCCCCTCATGATAAAATATTTGAGGTCCTCATAGGGTTTAATTGATTAATGGAGGTATCATAGGTTCTATTTTTATTATCAATAATTAATTTCATAGATATACTCCCCATTATGTAGAGAGTATTATTATCTTGGGTATCTCTCTCCATTAATGAAATGATATCATGAGACACTGATGGTGGATTACTCTCAATATTTCATAATATTATTCCACTTAGTATCATGAGTATATGGTAGAAACCTCAATTCCACAACTATAAGAATTGAAAAAGGGATGAAAATGAATGTCTATTCCAAAAACTTTAGGCCAATGGTTCAAAATATCCTCCATAAAATTCTTTGTGTGGAAGCTGTGTTGACAAGATTTCAAGGACTATCCATGAAACCATCCCTAATGTCCTAAAAATGAATTCTCTTACCTTTACTATAGTGATAGGGAAATCATTAGAGTTTTTACCAACACCATTATATAAGAAACCAAATTTATGTGGATCACATGTGTCAATCATAGAACACTAAGTATAGGATTATATTTATCCTAGTGAAAAGAATCACTATTTATTCTTGAGTCAACATAATTAAATGTCTACTTATATTGATATGGGGAATCCCATGTCTCAACTATTATGATCTGGTAAAAATTTTGTTGGATATCCCTATCATTATTTCATGTGGATTCCAACCATCCATTTATTAAAGTACAAGGTGATATATAACCTGCTTGGAAGTCAGTTGAGTATCAAATCAGAACCTCAAAAAATCCTTCTTATTAATATGATGAGGTTGATGAGAACATGTGGGAGGATCTAGATACAAATAAAAAAATTAGTATTATTTTGGAACCAAACAATCCCAATGTACCATGTCCTAGATTTCTCTGATGAAATATATATGACATACCCCCCCAAGAACCTATAGATAACTTTTAACAGATATATCATCATGAAATTTGTGTATATTAAAATAATAGGCCACCTTAATTAATTCAAGAAAAAATATTGATAAGTAGTCCTAAATTTACATTTGATATCATGATATTCATTAACTGGTAAATACCATCCGATCATATATTAAGTATGTGTTGATAGCCTATAGCTAATAAACCAAAACATAAATTAGGACTCAACCCATGTTCATATAAATGGTTTTAAGAAGTATAATATTTTTCAATTATCTTTTCTCAAGCATCAATATTAGGGCTCCAATGAATCATAATAATATTCAAACATAAAGGGATCATATGTGAAATATTATTATTTAATTAAGACAAAATTTTATGTTGACAAATAATATGGTAATAACCCCAAAAAATTGTGATTCACTTTTTCTTATTCCAACTCTACAAGGAGACAAGGTTAATGTATGTATGTGGATGAAATATGAGTGCAAGAGGATGTCCAATTGGTGTGGGACGTGTAGTTTTCATAACCATCATCTATCAAATTTTTTATTCAATATTAATATTTAATACCTTTCTAGAAAAATTAGTCATGGTTAGGTCCACCTTTGACCATGGATAACCTATTTTAAATAGTATTATGGCCATTAGTCTCCCATGTTTCTACTTCATAACAACTAATAAAATATTTATTTTCTTGTTTGGGAGTGTATCGACATCGGATTTCTAATCAAAACTCCCATTTGAGTCATCAATAAGTGGTAAATATGAGTAAATCACTTAGAGTTACACTTCATATGGGATCATGCATTATGTCAAGATAATTTTTCAAAGGAAATAAGGTCAAATATGGAAAGTATTTTTTGTAATACTATATAAATGATATAACTAATACATTAATAGGTGTAGATAATGTCATGTAATAAAATAGTTGACTCATTTATTCCTTATATAGTATTTATGAAGTTGAAACCATAATCATATCCATGGTGAATGTTTTTAGAACTAGTCTCTCCGATAACCAAAAATATAATTCAAGAAATGACATAGGAAGGATAAACATTCACAGTTGTGATCTACTATAGCAGGGAAATATTTTAGGTGGTGTTTACATAAAGAAAAAGAAAAACCATGAGGATAGGGGATCTTCCTACCAATACACTGCCTTACATTCATTAGAACCAAAATAAAGGAAATTTCATTTACATACGTTCATTTGTTCTTAATTCCACTAAAATAGCCTCTATAGATGAGTATAACTCTAGAATTATTTTAGATATTTTGAATGATTGGAAACGTTAATTAATTCATATAAAGGTTTATTAACATGACTAGGATAATGATTAAGAAGATATTACCACACCATCTATGGATTTTCTAAAAATAGAAGAAATTGGATGGCCAGTTATTTAAAAAGTAGTTTAAACCACTGACCCAAAGTAGGATAACAATATCTCTATTGTACATCCCCAAATAGATTAGCATGATTTCACAGCCTTTGATGATGGTCTCCCCAATTAATATGTATGTAAATTGGTTTGGGTATAGGTGGGAAAGTAATTTCCACAAAAAGAGTTAATTGATGTATTATAGCTCATCTAGAGGCCCTTGAGACATGTTGTTCTCTAGAATAACCTGAGAGGAAACTCTACCCAGGGTAGATGGATCTAGTTCCCCGGTAATGAAGTTTTGGTATCCTTATCTTCTTATCCTTCAATAGAATTGGAGACCCTAATAAATATCACATACACATTCCCTCTTAATGTGTCCAATTTTTAGGGATACATGAGTGGCATGGGGTGTCTATGAATCATTTCATTATCCAATACTTCATGGAATTTCTATTTTTTGGTAAAATAATTTATTTCTACTAATTATAATAGGTTGGGGGTATTTTATCAATTACTCCTTTAGGAATTTCCCCCATATAATGATAGATGAGTTGTCATGGCCTCTATAATTATAATTAGTGATAGAATGGACATGTCACTAATTTCTTATCTCAATAGGAATTCATAATATATTGTCAATATTTTTAACTCTTAGTAGAAAAACATTGATGGATATATGTGGAAGAAATTTTAGATGAATTGGCCCCAACTATGATCTCACTAAAGTATCTAGGTGGTTTTTGAGAGTTTTTTGAGAGAGAAAAATGGATATAAGAGGACATACAGTGGAATAAAAATTCTCCACCAACTCCACCACCTATACATATGTTGGGAAGAGTACAAATCATGATCCTTATACAAGCTCCTACCCCTCATCTGATCTAATTCGAGTAAGACTCACATAATGAACCCCAAATGTTGTATGGTTACTTCATGATTGATGTGTAATGTCCTCGTTAGAGTCATAAGGTGTGATCCATCAAATATAGGAAGAAAATATGATATTATTTGAGGAATGTGTAGGTTATCAACTATTTTATATGTTCTATTGATACCAATCAACACAAGATTTTATAAATAAATAATCCATATAATGTTGAAATGATGAATTAACCAAATTATTTATCTTAGTATGGGTTCCATAGAAATATAATTTGGGATTAATTAATCTTTATTGATTGTCTCTAGAAGATGAAAGATTACTATAAGGGGGAGTGGGTCGAAACTTAGTCACATTTCATGTGTTTTTAGACCATAGTATATGAATATGATGATATATCATTATGATAACTTGTTTTGAGTAACGGAACATAAAATTTCAATGAATGGGTAGACTAGAATTTCAATCCTAATGCCTATAGAATAATTTTTATATGGATGATCCGTCCAATACTATCCCAAATTAACACCACTCTTTTTGTTTGTAAATTTTCCACACAGTCAGATAGAGATCATGGAATTATACACAAACAACAGAAGAGTTATGAAGATCCCGCACTAGTGAAAATTTATGGTCTTCAATTTCATGGATTTTATGACCCCCAAATTATGTGTAAATCATATTCATTGTATGAAATTAATGGATTACTCTGTTGAGAAATGAATTTTTCTCTCTATCAACATCATTAGGTTGGTAGTTATCATCCATGAACACATGGATAAAGAATATCCACCATCTCTCTATGAGTCCCCTCATAGAATCTCTTGACTCAATAGAAAAAATCATTTAGGAATACAGATTCCTTAGGGTGCTACCCCAAAGCATGTCAAATATCATCTAAAAAAAGAGGGAAATAAATACCAGTATCTTAGTAGGAAAAACTATCTGATCTGAGAACCATTAGTGCTACAACACCTCCCATTTGACTAGCTAACCATTTTTATGAGCCATAACCATATGAACTCCTAATAATTCATGTTATGTTGGACACAAACCTATGCCTTATAGACTTGAAACATCTACACTTCCATTCAGAGAATGACCCCTTGGAAGATAGAGAATAACCAATAATTGAAGTACAAAATTCTCAAGGACCTTTTTAGAATCTTTGATTGACTTTTAATCCTAAATATAATTTATCTATCAAAATTAATTAATTAATCTCTCATTAAGGTTAATAAGAACCCTCTAGAGTTTGATATAGAAATAGATACTAATGTCTCATATAATAAATAAGTAATTGACCATAATGAATATTAGGCCACCATCCCCTTGTCATGGAAAGAAGTGAATATCATGATAAAAATCCATATATGCCTCATTTTTGCCTTATAAAAGTTAAATGAAATTTGTGTACACTGATTCATAGTGTAAAATGGTTCTAGGATCAATATTATCTTTACATAAACACATTATCATAATTCTATAATACGACACAAGTGAGAATAAGCCACTTTGGAAAATCCATTCATTGTCCTAGTTTAGTGATTTGGTATCCAAAACCGAGTTCCCTAATGAGGCAAATATTTTCATCAATGAGATGTCAGAATCCCAGGAACCATTATTCAATGGTGCCTCATGAATCCTTACAAGGAATAGGATAAAAAATCCTAAACTCCAAAGGGTTTACATTAGAGTTGTCATTGTTAACACTTCAATGTACATCATAAAATATTAATACCTTATTCTAGAAGGATGTACCAATAATGAGGTGGAATATCAAGACATAATTAGCAACATGGAGTTAGCTCTTGAATTTATAGTTGCTCAATTTTATGTAAAGGATAAATGTGAGTTGGTAATCAAATGAATCAACAGTGAATATGTCATTAACAAGAAGTAACACCTACCATTATTTGAGAGAACCCGTGATTTGATGAGGAAACCATATATCAAACCAAAGGTCCCTATTTTTATATGGTCTTAGAAAACATAAGAAGATTCCCTATAAGGATTTTACAATGTTCTCACAAACCTAGGCCCAGATGAAAGCATAATCCATGTTGTGTATTAATGAGTAATGACCCCTATTACATATAATTTTGATTAACAAGAGGTGAATGAGATCAATTCCTTTTCTTCAAAGGTGGGGCCATCAAACAATCCAACTACAAAATAAATTCCTAATTTAAGGATTCTAATGGTATATTTTACCAATCAAGTAATTATACTATGAGGTTGAGCAAACAATAGTAGAATATGAATATTTAGCATTAGAGTTTTAAATTAATTTTTTTTAATAATCGGTTAAAAAAATGTTACAAGAAGAATTTAACATAGTTTTTTTATAAATTTAAAATTTAAAGGTCTTCGAAATAAAATTAAATACTATTTTATAAATAAAATAAAATAATTTTAAAAATATAATTCCCAAGGACATTTCTATGTTTTTCCAATGAATACATTGTGAAACTCTTGGACTCTTATATCATGATTGAACCTCTTCTGTACTCATTATTGTAATTTTATTCTATTTTCATATTATTTTCTAAATTTTTTTGTCTTTAATATTATATCAGTTATCCATATTTTCTTACAATTGACATTAGTTTGTCCATGGAAACCCTAATCTGATCAACTCTTGACTACTCTATGGTTTTTGATCATTTTATTTTCAACTTAATTTGTGAAAATATTTCTCTTCAGTCTTGAATTATTCACCCTATTTGGACCACCTTTGAGTTCATTCACCAGAATTTAATAATAATTTTCTATTGCAGACCACTAAATTTTATGATTTATTTTTTATTTTTAATGACTAATTAATCATTGGTTAGTTATAAATCACATTCATCCATTAATTTTTTTTGTATGAAAATTATTATCAATTAATTTTTTTTTCTAAAATTAGTGTAATGTTATTTATTTTTTTGTATTATAAATTATATGTGATTATAATTTCTTTTTTGTTGTGAATATATGTATTTATAAATTTTTATAAATATTAGTTTATAATCATTATATATTATTTTTGTGGTTGAAATGTTTTTTTGTTTACACATTTTCATTTATAATTTTTGGTGTCATTATAACTACATTTGTTTATAAATTGGTTTCTTGTGGTAAATAGTTTTCTTATTTTAATTTTTTTTCAAATATTAATTATTTTCTATCATTATATACTTGTCTATATATTTATATTCTCAAATTTTTTATTTTTATTTGTTTATATATATGTTTATATGTCTATATGTATTAATATATTAATATATTATGAAAGATCATATTATTAATTATAATATATTTCTTATTTTTAATGAAATATATCAATGAAAAATTACATATTTTTAGAATATAATCATTTCTATCATTTTTATTGTCAATATTTATATTCTCTAATTCTAGTTACACATTGTTTGGTTGAAAATTCAAACCTTCAATTTTTTTTGTTATGAAAATTAATTTTTTATTTATTTTGATTATTTAATTATAATAAAATATAGTTCCACAAACTTTTTAAAGTTGAATACATCATTATAAATTTTAGACATAAAGGCAAGGGAATCAGTGTAAAGACCTGGAATTTCTGTGGATTTTTTTAGAATACATGGGAATTTTACGAATACACCGAAACAGACAGTGCTTGATTTCGAGGCCCGGTGTTCCTGGAATCAATTTCTGACGTTTTTTTCACGTACGTTCAGTAAATGTACAAGCAAGTTTTTATAACTTTTTTAACGGTGCTCAGAATTGAAATCTGAGGGCACCGTTGAACTCGCAGTGCTGATATTCGTTTAAGAAGACTTTTACCTCAAGGAGAGTTAGTCGAGAATGAAATTTAGTTTTTGTGTTTTTATGAATAAACTTAATAAAAAAAGTTGTGGCTTTATTTTTATTCTGGTTAGTTAAAACCTCCAAGAGGAGGTTGGAGGTGGGGGCCACCGCACCTTAACCTCCCATGAGAGGTTATGGTGGTGGGGTCCACACGAGGTCTAAAACCCCTCTTCATGTGGAGTTAATGCGGTGGGGACCACCTGAGTCAACTTAAACTCTAGAACTCCCCTCATTAATGAGGGGGAGCCTCTTGTTCTCCACTACACTTAATGGTGCCAACCCACCAAATTTAATTAATTAAGCCACATCAATTAATTAAATTCCTCTTTTTTGAATTTCTTTCCTATGAAATAATAGATATTATAATCTATTATTTGGCACATCTTTTCACTTTGGTTGTCTTTTTTAATGGGAGAGGGGAGAACTTGGGAGAAGGCTTCTGATGAAGAACGCTCATCCAAATGAAGAACGACCATCGAAGAAGGAAGAACACATCATCCGCTAACGACGGATATCTTATTCTTTGATCACTGACTGGAACAAGGGAGGAAGCACCATACTTTAAGAACTCCGATGCTGACGTCCTCAAATTCTTCTTTTTCTTTTTCAACATCAACGAATATGAGGTAGGGGTGTTTTTTGATTTGAGCAATGTCGAATCTTCTTTCCATGATTGTTTCTCTCGACCCACTTGCTACCAAAATAACGTCGAAGGACGGGGCCAAATGAACATGGCCCAATCCCTTCGCTGTTCTTGTGATTGTTTGGTGTGTTCTTCACGTTCTTCATGGGTGACGAACAAGAAATCGTTGCGAGACCGTTGAGTGATGCAACGATCCCAAATCGAAGACCCAACATCATAACGACCTAGAGGAGGTGCGATGATGATAGCGGGCGACGGATCTGACCGGAACAGGAAGGACCGTTCCTCAACCGTTCTTCGAGCATGAGAATCAAGTCATGTTTTCAGAGCTGATCGGAGGCCCGAAAACACTGGAGATGACTACAAGACATCAGAGAGACCTAATGTCTGATGATTCATGAAGAACAAACTGTCAGAATGAATATCGGACTTCACGGGAGGCACGCTGGCCGGAGGCGCCATTTCTGGAAAATTTCAGAATACAGGGCGTGTACTTCTGATGAACATGTCGTGTAGTACGAGCGTTATACGGCTTGAGATACATACGTAGGACAAGTAACACACGACGTGTGACCCCGATCACACAACGTGTCTTCTCTACACAGAATGGTAGAAGTGGCTTCATGAGACATGGAATGTAATCTGGGAAATACACGGACAAAGGGAGAATTACATATCCAAGAGGCACGATGTGTGATCTCTACATAGATTGGAAGAAGCGGCTTCACGAGACTCGACATGTATCTCAGTGGAACACAGACATAGGGTAGAGTACACATACATGTACTCCACCACATGGCCAGGCATGGCCAGTGGCACGGGCTACCCCATGTACCAATTACACGGGTTGGAGAACACAGGTTGAGGTTGTGTATGGGCACATGACCAGCGTACACGGAGCCAACCACAGTTTCTTGGACACGGTGTGTAACCATACCACACGCCATGTACATACTTTTCTCCATGGTTAGACTTTCGACATGGGCCATTGCACACGGGAAGTACCCAAGGTCTGTAGATATGGCGTGTAACCATAACACACGCCAAGTACTTACTTTTCTACACGACCAACCTTTCGACACGGGCTGTTGTACACGGGTAGTACCCGAGGTCTGAAGACACGGAGTGGGACTTATTCCAACATGCTGTGTACTTTTTGGAAAATAGATTGGTCACCTCATTTATGTGTATTGGACACGTATTTCTTGGATTTTCCCCCTATGATGTGGCGGACCTTTGAGACACTTGGCTTGAGGAGCGGACCCTCCTAGAATCAAGCATGCTTTGTGTGGAACCCTGTGGCTGGCTATGCACTAACGAATGTTCCTGGATCATGTGTTCGTCCGATAGCTCTGATGACTATTCTCGGATCCTATGTGAGTCCGAAAGTTCGAACTTATGTTCCTGGATCCTATGTGGGTCTGATAGAATAACAGGTCTTGGATCCTGTGTGGGTCCGAAAGCTTAGCTGGTCCTGGATCCTTTGTGGGCCCAACAACATAGATGAATCAGTGACCACATATGATCATCTATATCAATCTAGAAAAGTTTTAGACCTATGTGAGATGAGTCAGTAACTCTTTTTCTTTCTCGTGATTGAGATGAATTACTTGATAACTTAGTTATATATATGGGCATAAACCTATGTGTGGTTATCTGTTGTTTTCATACTTAGTGGTTTATCCTTGTTGGATTTTGTGAGACCATGAGTATCTCGGGGTCCCTACTGAGTATCGTTATACTCACCCCTGCATGGGCTATGCCCGCACCATGTTGTGCTGGATGCAAACGAAAAACAACACAGACCGAGGCTGAGTGTAAAAGGACTGGACGGTACCTGGAGGTGGACCACACGTCGTGACGGTACAAAGAGGAGATAGATGTACGTGGAGTGCTGTGGAGGCTATCTGTACCTACCCTTCAGGTAGGATATCCTAGACGATGATCCAACAACTGTTTCACCTTTCTTCTATTGTACTTGTTTCCTTGTACTTTACAATTGGGCTTCTATTTCCGGCCCTTTTACTTTTCAACACTCTTTCTATACAGATTTACATAGCATTTACTTTCAGCTCGTACTCTGTTGTGTGTGTGTGTTTAGTTTATAAAGGTAATGCCTTCCCAGTATTAGGAATTTACGACTTTGGTGCTAGTCTCCAACCCCTAGCCTATGGAAGGCTAGCTTGGGGTAGTCACATCATGGGCCCCGGGGGACGGGTTGTGACAATTTGGTATCAGAGGAGTCGGTTCTACCATAGAACTTAGGACTCTTATATTTCTTTTCTGTAAAGAAATAGTGTTAAGGGTACTAAGAGTGGCTTTCAGTTCAGGGGGTCCAGTGTTGGTGTGGCGGCCGACATATCCATACACCAGGACCCTAACTTCTGATTTCCGACTCAGTTCACTAAAACACTGAATGCGTGTGTGTTTCATGATTTTTCTTGTGATATCTTGAGTCAGCTCACTGGGTATAACTTATTGTCCTTGGCACAGTTGTTTCTTCTCAGGATGCCTCCACGTAGACAGCCAGCTAGGGTTTAGAGAGTTGTATGAGATGGCATCCCACCTAGAAATGAGGCCTCGGTGCAGGGCCCTATTACAGCGGAGGCTCCAACGGTACAAATACCTATTGAGCCACCGATTCCACCAGCCCCAACAGTAGAGAGTGCACGCCACTTGAGCGCATTGCACGAGTTCTATCGCCAGAGGCCGCCTGAGTTCAGGGGTGAGATGGACCCGCAGGTAGCTAAGGACAGGCTGGAGACTATGTTGAAAGTCTTCTGACTAGTAGGGACACCAACCGACCTTATGGTGATCCTTTCCGTGAGTCTTCTTCAGGAATCATCAAGCAGATGGTGGAGCCTGATGCTCTTGGTGCATAATGAGGCAACACTCTTCTGGGTAGACTTCGAGATCCTGTTTCAGGCAGAGTTTTTCCCAGCCACCCTACGTGTGGTGTGGATACAGGAGCTATTGCATCTACATCATGGTAGCATGAAAGTGGCTAAGTACTCAGCGAGGTTCACCAACCACTCATGCTACTCCACAGATATGGTTCAGGACCCATTCTTCAGGGCTCAGACCTTCAACCAGGGGCTCAGGCAAGAGATCCGAGAATCTATGATCTCACTCAGCATCTCGACGCAGGCAACGGTGTTAGAGAGAGCCCTCTTATTTGAGAGTTTTCTTGCAGACCAGTCACTAGTAGTGAAACCCACCACCGAGCATCATGTAGCAGAGCCTTCTGCAGTAGGAATCCAACAGATGTTGCCAAGGTCCAAGTGGACCAGACCATCTGGTGGATGACATCAGGACCCAGATTCTGTTGTGTAAGGCACACGAGATAGATCCATTCATGTGAGGAGCAGGTAGTGTTTCACATGTTGCGAGGAGGGTCACATGACACATGACTGTCCGACCCGCCATTTGGATGATCAGCAGATGGTCGAAGGACCACCCAGGAAGTGACAGAGATTTGATCAAGGCAGTCTGAAGGGAGCAGGCAGACGTGGCAGAGGATCTGGTCGAGCAGCTGGCGGTGGGTGACATTTTGAGGTGTTACCACAACCACCACAAGGAGGTCCACCCCGACCATAGGGAGCGGGTGTAAAGGGGAGAGCTCAGCTCCACGAAGATGAGGCATACAATCACGACACTCCTGAGATGATTCGAGTTACAATCTGTGTCTAATCCACCTTAGCTATAGTTCTCATAGACACAGGTTCAAGTCACTCTTTCATTGCCACTGCCCTCGTTTGGAGTTAGGAGATTCCGAAGGAGCTGTTGGCTCGACCCATATGGCTAGAGACTCCTACTAAAGCTGATTCAACGATTACACACTGGTTCTCGTAGTGAGAGATTACTATAGAAGGTGATAGCTTCGGTTGGGACCTCCTAATAGCGGCTTCGAGGCCTTACGATTTTATCTTGGGTATGGACTAGTTATCTACAGTCCATGCTCAGATCGACTGTATTAGGCACAAAGTGCAGTGTGTTTTCACAGATGGGACCAGTTTCACCTTCACCAGAGAGAAGGGAGCCTTTGCAGTGCCAGATGGACTTACTCGGAGGAGGGTGAAACCGATCACTCATCATTTGGCCTACCTTACCCTCAGAGTAGTAGATATGGACATTCTGAGCTATCCTGTAGTGGTGGAACAGTACGCGGATGTTTTCCCTGACAATGTTCCAGGACTACCACCTCACAGAGAGGCAGATTTTTACATTTTACATGTACCCCAGGATGACACCGATATATACTCCAGCATATGGATGGCTCCCACTGTGCTTAGCGAGCTGAGGGTATAGCTAGAGGACTTATAGGAGAAGGTATTCATTTGGCCCAGGGTTTCTCCTTAGGCAGCACTGATTTTGTTTGCCAAGAAGGCAAATGGGTGCTTGAGGCATTGTTTCGACTACTATTTCCTACATCTGGTGACCATGAAGAACAAGTACACACTTCCTAGGATTGATGACCTCTTTGATCAGCTGATTGAAGCACGGTGGTTCTTGAAGATAGACCTCAGATCAGGCTATCACCAGCTCAGTGTTCAAGATGAGGATGTGCAGAAGATGGACTTTAGGTGTCGGTACAACCACTACGAGTTCTTGGTTATGCTCTTTGGCATAACCAATGCTCCAGTATTGTTCATGGGACTCATGAATAGGATCTTCCAGCCATACCTCGATCGCTTTGTCGTGGTCTCCATTGATGACATTCTGATCTACGCGACTACTGAGGAGGAACATGCTTACCATTTGCGGGTAGTACTAAAAAATCTTCGAGATAACCAACTTTATGGTAAGCTCTTGAAGTGCCCATTTTGGATATGAGAGGTTCACTTCTTGGTTCATGCCATCTCGGAGGCTGGAGTTGCAGTGGATCCAGTGAAGATTGAGGCAGTACATGCTTGGGAGGCACCCAGGAGTGTGACAGAGGTAATGAGTTTTCTGGTTTTGGCTGGTTATTACTGGAGATTCATGCCATAATTCTCCAGAGTTGCAGCACCACAATCATCTTTGACGAAGAAGGGGCAACCCTTCGTGTGGATGGAGAGATGTCAGAAGATCTTTCAGGAGTTGAGGCAGAGGCTGACTAGTTCCATCATCTTGAGGCTTCCAGAGGAAGGCGTAGGGTACGTAGTCTACTGCGAAATATCAGGGACTGTACTTGAATGTGTCTTGATGTAGGAGTGAGCAGTGATCACATATGGTTCTCGGCAATTGATACATCATGAGAAGAACTACGCTACCCATGAACAGGAGTTGGCAGTAGTGGTCTTCTCTTTGAAGATGCAGTGACACTATCTGATAGGTGAATGTTTTACCATATAATCTGATCATAAGAGTCTCATGTATATCTTCTCTCAGAAGGACCTGAATCTGAAAGAGCGCCTATGGATTGAGTTCCTCCAGGACTATGACTTATAGATAGTCTATAATCTTGGGAAGGGGAATGTTGGTGCAGATGCACTCAGCAGGAGGTTTGGTATACACCTGCTAGGATAGGTGACAGAGCAGCTAGCCGCTTTGCATATATCCATTGTAGATAGTGATGGAGCAACCTTTCTATAGTCTATTACAGTCACTCCTCCAATTCTTTAATGAGTCAGGGAGGCACAACTTGGGGATGCTGACTGCGAGACACGATGTGCTTAGATATCCACAGGGCAGGCACCTGATGGTTTTTTTGAAGGTGGTAAGCATGTCATCCTCTTCAGAGGGTGTACTATGGTACCTGTGTCACTTCATGAGAAAGTGTTGAGGGAGTTCCACACATACCCTTTAGCGGTAAATCCAGGAGTGGCAAAGATATACCAGGACCTTCGACGACAACACTGGTGGCCAGTTATAAAGAAGGTGGTAGCGGAGTTTGTCTCTCGATGCCTCACTTGCCAGCAAGTGAGGTAGATCATCAGGTACCAGTAAGCTTGGTTCTGCCTTTAGAGGTCCCAGTGTGGAAGTGGGACGGGATATCCATGGACATCGTGATGGGTATTACACGTACCTCTAGGGGTCATGACTCGATTTGGGAGATCTTTGATCGACTCACCATGTTAGACCACTTCCTACCGATCACAGTGAAGGGTTCATTAGAGAGCTTGGGACTCCCTTATGTGCAAGAGATTATGACACTACATAGATTACCTTCTTCTATTGTCTCTGAATGTGAGACATGATTTAATTATCAGCTATGAAAGGGATTGCAGCAGACTTTCAGGACACATCTACACCTGAGCACCGCATTCCATCCTTAGACAGGTGACTATACTGAGAGGACCATTCAGACCCTCGAGGACATGCTACATGCTTGTGTCCTTGACTTCGGTCACAGTAGGGAGGATCACTTGCCTTTGGTGGAGTTTGCGTACAACAATAGTTATCACTCCACCATCAGTATGGCACCTTTTGAGGTGTTGTATGGGCGGACTTGCAGATCACCACATAGCTGGATAGACCCAGGGGAGTTAGCACTAGTTGAACCAGATATGGTACGGGCTACCACAGAGAAGGTGCAGGTCATCCAGGAGCAGATAAATACTGCACATAGCATACATAAGACATATGCTGATAGGATATGTAGACCTCTAGAGTTCGAGGATGGAGACCACGTCTTTCTATGGGTCTCACCCCGATGAGGTCTACAGATATTTGGCCGAGGTAGTAAGTTATCTCTAAGATTATTGGACCTTTTCAGGTCCTTAGTAGAGTAGGTGATGTGTCTTATCGACTGACTCTTCCACCTCAGTTGCACCGGGTGCACGACGTCTGCCACGTATCCCAACTGAGGAGATATGTTCACGACCCTTCAGAAATCATCGATCAAGGGGAGATGGACATCAATGATAGGGTGAATTTTACGGAGTTTCCAATGGAGATTGAGGATCGATTGGAGTGGGTACTATGTGGATGGTCGATACCTCTGGTGCGCGTTCTCTGGCAGTATGAGAACCTCCAAGAGAGCACATTGGAGCGGTAGGCTCAGATGCGTGCTCAAAACCTCCATTTGTTCCCTTAGTTTGAGTTGTAGCTTAAGGGGACGTAAAGCCCTGAGGTGGGGAGAATGTAAAGACCCAGAATTTCCCTGGAAGTTTTTGTAAAATACATGGGAATTTTATGAGTCCACAAAAACTAACGGCACTTGATTCCGAGTCCTGGTGTGCCTAAAATCAATTTCTGAATTTTTGTTCAGGTACGTTCAGTAAACGTACGAGCGGGATTTTATAGCATTTGAACTAGTGCTCAGAATTGAAATTTGAGGGCACCGTTGAACTCACAACACAATTATTAACTTAAGAAGGCTTTCACCTAGACGAAAATTTGTATAGAATGAAATTTAGTTTTTGGGTTTTTATGAATAAACTTAATAAAAATAATGTTGTGGCTTTATTTTTATTCTGGTTAGTTAAAACCTCCAAGAGGAGGTTGAAGGTGGGGTGCCACAAATCCTTAACCTCCCATGATAGGTTATTGTGGTGGGGCCCACCCTAGGTCTTAAACCCCTCTTCATGTGGAGTTAATGCAGTGGGGACCACCCGACACCACTTAAACTCTAGAACTCCCCTCATTAATGAGGGGGATCCTCTTGATCTCCTCTACACTTAATGGTGCCAACCCACCCAATTTAATTAATTAATCCACATCAATTAATTAAATGCCTCTTTTTTGAATTTCTTTCCAATAAAATAATAGATGTTATAATCTATTATTGGCCACATCTTTTCACTTTGGTTGGATTTTGTCTTGGGAGAGGGGAGAACTTGGGAGAAGGCTTCCGATGAAGAACGCTCCTCCCAATGAAGAACGACGATCGAAGAACAAAGAACGCATCATCATCCACCAACGAATATTTTTTTCTTTGATCACCGATCATAACAAGGGAGTAAGCACCGTCCTTGAAGAACACCGATGACGTTGTACTCGACTTCTTCATTTTCTTTTTCAACATCAAAGAATCTGAGGTAGGGGTATGTTTTGATTTGAGCAATGCTGAATCATCATTCCATGATTTTTTCTCTTGACCCACTCGCTACAAATCTAACGCAGAAGGACCGGTCCAAACAAGCACAGCCCGATCCCTCTGTCGTTCTAGTGAATGTTTTGTGTGTTCTTCGCGTTCTTCATGGGTGAAGAACAACGGATTGTTGTGAGACCATTGAGAGACTAAACTATCCCAAATCAAAGACCCAACTTTACAACGACCTTGCGGAGGTGCGACGTCGATAGTGGGCGACATATCGGACTAGAACGGGATGGACCATTCTTCAACTGTTCTTCGAGCGGTGGAATCAAGTCATGTTTTCAGAGCTGATTGGAGGCCCGAAAATACCGGAGACGCCAACGGGACATCATAGAGATCTAGTGTCTGATGTTTCGTGATGAACAGACCATCATAATGAAGATTAGACTTCACAGGAGGCGGGCTGGCTGGAGGCGCTGTTTCTGGAAAATTCCAGAATACACGGTGTGTACTTATGACGAACATGCCATGTAGTACGGGCATTCTGCGGCTTGAGATACGGATGTTGGACAAGTAACATAGGATGTGTGACCCTGGTCACACGATGTGTATTCCCTATGTAGAATAGTAGAAGCAGCTTCTTGATACATGTCATGTAATCTCGGAAATACACAGACACGAGCAGAATTACACGGCCAAGAGGCACGACGTGTACTCTCTACGCAGATTGGAAGAAGCGGTATCATGAGACTCAGCGTGTATCTCGGGGGTACATGGACATGGGGTGGAGTACACGGGCATGTACTCCAACACATAGCCATGCATGGCCAATGGCACGGGCTACCCAGGTACCAGTTACACGAGTTGGAGAACACGGGTTGAGGCCGTGTATGGGCACATGGAAAATGTACTCGGAGCCAATCGTAGTTGCTTGAACATGGTGTGTAACCATACTAAATGCCGTGTACATAATTTTCTACACGTTCAGTATTTCGACACGGGACGTTGCATAAGGTTAGTACCCGAGGTCTATAGACATGGTGTGTAACCATACCACATGCCATGTACTTACTTTTATACACGACCAGCATTTCGACACGGGCCATTGTACATGGGCAGTACTCGAGGTCTGAAGACATGGTGTGTGCCTTATTCCAAAAAACCGTGTAATTTTTGGAAAATGGATTGGTCACATCGTCTCTATTTCTTGGACACATATTGCTTGGATATGACCCCTATGACGTGGCGGAACTTTGAGACACTTGGCTTGAGGAGCAGACCGGCCCAGAATCAAGCATGATTCATGCGGAACCCTGTGGCTGGCTGTGCACTGATTATTGTTCCTGGATCATGTATTGGTCTGATAAGTCTGACAATTTTTCCTAGATCCTGTGTGGGTACGAAATTTCTGACTTCTGTTCCTAGATCCTGTGTGGGTCCGACAACTTAGCTGGTCCTGGATCTTGTGTGGGTCTGACAGCTCCGACTACTATTCCTGGATCCTGTTTGGGTCCGACAGTTCCAACTGCGGGTCTTGGATCCTATGTGGGTTCGATAGCTTAGATGAATAAGTGACTACATCTGATCATCTACATCACACTAAAAAAGTTGTATACCTGTGTGAGCTGAGTTAGTAACTCTTGTGTTTCCTCGTGATTGAGATGGATTACTTGATAACTTAGGTATATGTATGGGCATATACCTAAGTGTATTTATCTGTTGTTTTCTTACATTGTGGTTTATCCTTGTTGGATTTTGTGAGACCATGGGGGTCTTGGGGTCCCTACCTAGTATCATTATACTCAACCATGCACGGGCTATGCCCGCACCACGTTGTGCTGGATGCAGACGATAGATAGTGCTGACCAAGGCTGAGTGTACGAGGACTAGACGGTACCCAGAGGTGAACCACATGGTGTGACGGTACACGGAGGAGATAAACAGACGTGGAGTGTTGTGGAGGCTATCTATACCTACCCTTCAGGTAGGATTTCCCAGAAGATGATCCAACAGAAGTTTCAACTTTCTTATGTTGTACTTGTTTCCTTGTACTTTACAGTTGGACTTGTATTTCTGGCCCCTTTACTTTTCAGCACTATTTGTATACAGCTTTACTTAGCGTTTACTTTCATCTCATACTTTTGTGTGTGTGTGTTTTCAGTTTATAAAGGTAATTCCTTCCGAGTATTAGGGATTTACTCCTTTGGTGATAGTTGAAATCCCCTAGCCTATGGAAGGCGGGATTAGGGTAGTCACGGCATGGGCCCCGGGGGACGGGTCGTGAAAATTGTGCTTCGTATGTTTTCTCATATAATTATATCTATAAGAATTAAATTAATTAATGAAATTAAACATATATTTCTTGAAATTATGTTCAACTCTTCTTCTACTCTAGAGAGAATGGTACCTATAGATGGTTGGTGTGGGATTACATATTTACAAAATCCGTCACTCAAATGTGGAGAGTAGAGTTTGATAATTATATTTGATGATAACGACCACCCAACTGGAGCTCATGACACAATGTTTAGGACTTACCTAGATATTCATATTCGTTATATGATAATTATTTTATACCATGGTTAGAGGAACATCAACCATTCAAGGAAATATTTTTTATGGGAGATAAAAAAGATAAAATTTATAAAAAAATTTATTTTGTTTTTCAATGATTTAAATATTAAATATTTCATATATTGAATTAGATATGACATTAATTTTAAAGAGATAAAAGTAATAAATAAAGTTGTATACCATTTTCAAAAACTATATGGAGAAATTTTATATAAAAGTTGACATATTTTTTTGGTTTTTGAGGTTAAAAATATCATGATCCTTGATTTATGTATGAGTATATTGATAAGGGTACCTGATATAATATTTTCTCTATACAATTAGAGAATGAATTTACAGTATTATTTTTTTATTTTAAAATCTTATTTCATTAATTATTTTTAATTACACGAAAATTTATTTATTTTTTACTAATATAACAGGAAAATAAGTAAACTCTCTAAGAGATTTGGTCCCCGAATTAATACCCTCATGCATTTCAACATGAAGGGTATAGTTTATTAGAGTAGAAAATTATTATTTTAAAAATTAATGAACTAAGAGGGAAGTCAATTAGTGGCTTTGAAGAGGTTCTATATGAAACTACATATCCTCCCCATAATAAAGAAAAATGTGAAAGGGTGAGAATGAAAAAAACTGAATGTATATTATAGATCCAACAAATAAAATAGATGACAACATTATGGGTAATTAACTATTAATTTTCCTCAATGTTAATATTTTTAAAATTTATATCACTAATATATAATTTGATATTATTATTTCATAATCCCCTTTAGGAGAAAACAACACATGGTAAATGTATTCCTAAAGGCAGGATGGATATGATTAAAATTTCTTTAGGGAAACTTTGAACACTCAGGACTAATTAGAGAGTATAAGGATGGTATTAGTTTTTAAAAAGTTTATTGTTGTTCCCCTAGCACGATATTGATGGGTAAAACATATAACAGAGAAATAGATTCAATGAAGGCTAAGTTTAAAAACATGAAAGATTTAATAGATAATATAATTAAATAATATGAAGAGGATATTCTTGTAGAAGTGATGAGACCAACACAACCTGTGAATCTTGCCTTCCCAAATCCTTTACCTCCTCATTCAGACTTGATCATGTATTGTGAGTTTCATACTAGGCATACCCATGTATATGTTATAACATTCAAAATTTTACATCATATAGAATATTATTTACAACATTAGGTTATGTATTCAGGTTAGGTAAAAGTAGTGTTAAGTTATATTTTTTATCCCACATCTCTAGTTTCCTTCACTATTTTGGTGGTGCCCATATTTGGATAGAGTATTGGTCATTTTTTACTTTTCCCGGATGATATTTATCATCATATAACAAATGATTTATAACACCTTAGGATATTTATGTGGTAACAAAGTTAACATAAGCTGTATATATATTAGATAATAATTATTATTTTTTACGAGTGTTGATATATATAGAAGAGAATATAAGTTACGTACATTTAACAATGATAGAATGGATGTTGTAAAGGGTTAGGATCTCACTCTACCTGAGTTATAGTCATTTTATATGAAATTAAATTTCATTTATTAATTTAATTTCTTTAGGTAAACATATGCTATGTTGACTTATTTAATTTCTTCTCTAATTAGTTATCTATACAGTATTTTCATATAATATGATGAAACATTTGATTATGGTTTTATATATACTGACTAAATTTCAATAGTAGTGCCATATATGAACCAAAATTTTAAAATTGAATATATATATGATAGATTAAAAAACAAATATACTACAAGTTGGATTTTAACATTCCCTAACTGTTAATAACTCAAATATATTAATGGAAAACAATTCATTATACTATTAATAATGTTGAAATGTTTATTTTTTAGTCTACATTGGATATTATGAATATTTTTTACAAATGAATTTAAATCATATTGGTTATTATATTTATTGGGTGGTATTCCAAGAAGAATAATAAATTTATTATTGAAGTAGGTTTTATTATATTTATTATTTAATTTAATATTAAAATTTTCATTTTATATATGTTTTGAAAAATAATATCTAAAATTACAATAGGCCATGGATAATGTTTAAAAGGGATCACTTTTTTATAGTGGAACCAGATAAATTTAATATCAAAAAATTTAGGTAAATAACATTTATATAAGTGAATAATTATTTTTTATTACATATATAGTGTTTCTATTTTAAAAAATTTGGTTCAAAAATGCAGTTCCAACCACATAGTGGACATTTTAAATGTGGGTATTATGTTTCAAGATTTATTCGGGAGATAATCATGAGGAGAAAAACAAGAGATTTTGAAAAATCTAGTTTCATTATAAAACTTAAAATTTAATTAAATATATTATATTATTAATTAATATCTTTTTATGTTTTAGGTTTTTTATTATGTTTCAGCACATATTTTTAATGACCTGAAACACCTTCAAAATTATTTCTAGACTATTTCAATGACTAATGAATTTGGAGATATAGTTTTATTGAGATTTATATTTGTACAAAGTGTTGTGAAAGTTTAAAATGAGTTTTAATATTAATATTAGTTTTTTTGTTGTTTATTGTTTTATATCCTTTCTAGTAAGGTTTTCCTCATCCAGTTTAAGGAATCCAAAATTTTAAAGGTCTTCCCATGTCATTTTTCTTGAAACCTGATGTGTAAATTTGAATATTAAGTCTTTAAAAATAACTTTTTTAGTAAAAATGATGTGTAAATACTTCCATATTACATCTTTTAGAATATTTTTATATGTGGTTTTATAAAATAAAACCTCCAATGTACCACTTTCAACATATCTTATTATAATTTTGAGATTTAACATATGTTGAATGAAAAAAAACATGGTGTTAAAGGAATTTTTCCACTACTATAAACATAAATAGGTCCATAGGGGACTGACAAATTTCACCCTCTATGACATCCCTATATTAGAGAAAGGTTTTCTATAATCTCTACATTGATTGGATCCTCCATTGGTGAATTTGGGGAAATGATATACCCAATGTTATATATGAGGTTTACATTGAGGCATGTGGGTCTCGTGAATAAAAGGAAAAGCTCCACTACTAGATTTAGTGGTTGAGCTACTTTTTCACCACTATGATATATTATTGTATAGTATTATCCAAAAGGTTACATACATTCCATGTTCATGCCAACTATTTCCATTTTCCTCTAGAGTTACCCCACAATACTATATTATCTTATTCTATTACTATTTGTGGAATCAATGTTGTAAAGTCCATATCTTCCCAAGTTAACATTTCAGTTTATGTTTGATCTAAAATTTATTTATTTCTTCTCAAAATAAGTAGAGTTTATTACACTAAAGAAGGTAAAAAAAAGGAACCTGATCAAGATTTTGAAATCTTACATCATCCATTTATTTTTATATCCTTACACAATTATTAACTTGATTCATCACTATTGATACCCCTCTTGGGATGACGGTAAAGATAAGGATAACAATCGAAGCCCATCATCAATAATATATAGGTGGGAAACTAGAAACGATGGTATACAATTTTCACATTAAGGTGACATTTACTAAAAAATTACAGATTAAATAATAATCCTAAAATTACCTCCATAATAAAAATAAACCAATCCTAATGCTTTTAATTCAATACAAACCAAGACTAAAAATGAAAATACAATGATAAAATCCTATCAATGAATTTAATTAATAATAGAAAACATAAAACAACCTATATGGGCTAGTAAGGCCTATATTATTCACTATGTTTTATAGTGCCATATATATATATACATACATATATATGGGTGTTCTTGACCTAGTAGGATCCATCCAAAATCCACACATTAAAATATGGATGAAACATATTGAATCCCTATGAAACAAACCGTGAAATCAAATAATTACCTAAATGAGTACATTTAAGATCCCTACCTTCCCAAGTCCCACTCTCTAAATATTTCATAGAATTATGTAGCGTAAATTTGAAAACATATATAAGGAAGTGTACACAACATACAAGTTCCTAATGATCTAGTCACCCAAAACCCCAACATCACACTTCCTATCATTCCCATCCACTCCATATTCCATAAAACAAATATATATAATAACATCATTATCACATGTGCATAATCACAACCAAAACTACACATCACAACCATATTTCTATAACATCCCCGTAACCACATATTAATACTAATATCTATTAAATCCCATGTAAATACACAATATAACAAAAGGCTATTATAAACCATGTAAATATAAAAAAGTGATAATTATAATCCCTTAGAACCTAGATACAAGTATTCATTATATCATTAAGATTCAAAAACCTTTTTATAAATGTATTTCTTAACTTTGAGCCACTAAAATTCTTATAAGAACACGTCCTATAATTTTAATCCATCATATCCAAGACATGCACACTTACGATACTGTATATATAAGAGAGACAATGTAAGATTTAGTTAGTAATAAATTTCCTCAAAATCATAAATATTTTTAAAATAATATAATCACAAGGTCGATTATGGCTTTTGGTCACTTTATTCAAATTAGGTGATAGAGTGTATAGTATAAAAAATATAATGAATATATAAAAACAGACAACAATTTATAGGGAAACTATACAACTTAAGTATTAGACTATAACTAACTCCCCACATGATATCCCAAATACCAACAGTAACTAGTATAAATTTAGTACTCCCCTAAGAACATAATAAATTTCAATATCCATTAGTATCACTTATAGTATTTTATTAATCAAACACTAATAATTATATTGTATCCCATCATCAATTGTTGATTATTATTCATGTTAATAATCTAAATGTAATAAATTTATTCAATAAATTTTTCTTCAATTACCAGAACCCAAAATCATTAATTTTTTAATATTTACCTCTTTCACTATATTATTTATTTTTTCATCAATAAACCATTATAACCCATCCCCATTAATGAATTAATTATTTAATTTATAATTCCATAACTCCAAGGTACTAATAAGAAACAATAAAACAATTAATAAATGTAACACCATAGATGGACATAGTAAACAATAGCCACCCACCACCTTCATCTCAAGCTTTCCACAACAACTTTAACATTATCAAATTTCCATTCCATCAATACCATCTCACTATCAGCCACAATAATCCACCACCACATCAATAAAATAAATAGATCAACCCTTTATTTTTCAACCATCCTTTAATTAGGTTTTAATTTAAAACAATACAATGTATCGAATATTTTAAAATATATTATAGAAAGTAATAATAACATTAGAAAAATTGTCAATAAACAATTAAAACATCTGTTACAATTGAAAATAAATTTAAATCATACAAGGACTGAATATAGGCAACCATTAAGATTAAATCTAGAAACCTTATCTTTTCTTTTTATCAACAATGATATTAATTATTTATGAATAGTTTTATTAGACAATAAATATAAATTTTTTATAGAAACTAGAATGTTTAATATAAAATAAATATTGTCAATGAAAATATTTTAGATACTAAAAATTCTATAAAATTATGTTGAAAATCATCTATCGCATGATCAATATACTTATACTCTGACCATACTCATGTTTTTTAAAAAAATTAGATATTATTTTGAAAAAATTAAATAAAATCACAAACCTACCACATAATTTATGAAATAACATGACCCAATAATATGATCGTAATCATAATAAAATGCAAAACAGAACCCTCCTTTTAATTCCCTATATTCTTGATTATTATCATACTTAGGTCAATATAAGATATTTACCCATTTAAAACTAAATAAATGTTTTCTAGTATTTAAAATAATAAAAAAATATAGGATAAGTATCAAACCCTACACCTTGATATGAAGTTTTAATTATCATTGGAATATATGGGATGAAGGATTATGAAGACCAACAAAAAGCTTCATAATGAACCCATAAACCCCAAGGAAAACATCCTTCGTGAAAAATCCAACAAAAATCAAGGAATAATAAATAGAATAAAAATAATAGGAATTTCATAGATTAAAAATAAAAAAACATATAAAATTGAAGCGAAGTATAGTGGAAAATGTGAAACCTTGGAATAAAGGTAGTCATTGCACAAATAAATTTCTTTAGGATTTATAATATAAACAATGGTTCCTCTGAAATGATCCCATGAATTCATAGAGATAATGAGAATAAAGTGGAAATATATTGAATTTTTTAGGCACCATTAAATTATAGATAAATTTAGAAAATATTATATCATACTGGGAAAAGGATTCATCACACAATTATGAGTCGGGATCTAAACACATCAACACAATATATTTACATGATTACACTTTAACTTTTGGTCAATAACTATTTATTTGATGATAATAATTTGTTCCAAAATACAACTACGAGTTTTAGGACATAATGACAAAACCTCATAAAACTGTTATGTAATTACCTACCTTATTACATAACCCAATCAACCCTATACCAAGCTCATGGTGATAAATTCAATAAGAAGACAAAACCAAGGAACTTGGAAACTAGAGATTCACAACAAAACATTTATAATCATGATGTAATTAATACATATATGAGGGTAATCCAAAGCACATACAAGATTAAACAAAAATTGATAATTCCTTAATGTCATTAAAAGAATCTTCAAATTTTTTTGAATCCCACATAAGATTAACTCAAATAATTTCATGTAATATTAACCCATGAAAATCCAATTATGAATGAATAAATCATGAGATAATGAAACTCTTCATGCGAATAATGACATACTTCACATTGTGAATTACCTACATAAGATTAACTAGAAATGTTGTGACACTCCTCATTACACAACATAAAAATGCTAAATAAAACCAATAAATCCCCACTAAATTGAGATACTCATAACCCTCATAGCATAAATCCCATAATATAAGGAAAATATCATACCATAATCCAATTTTTATGGTGAGATACATTATAAAAACCTTCTCAAAACCTTCCCTCCCATACAAGGCTTCCACTAAACATACTCATACACCCTTATCACCTATGAAAAACCCTAGAGTTCAGGGAAATCTAATCTTGTATATAATATTCATATAAAATGATTCTAATCCTTGATAATAAACCCCAAACCCCAAAAAGAAACAAAAATTTGTCATATAACAACCCCCGTACCCCTAAGGTACTACATAAATAGGGATATTTTAATAATAAGAGAATAAAAAAATCATTATATGGAAAGGTATAAAATCACACGTGATTATTAACATCTTATCAATCAAACCACATTCATAAATAGCTTCTCAAAAAAAAAAAATCATGAAAAATATTAGGATATTAAGTGTGAATCTGTGACTCATATTTTAATTTATGCACTTTGAAGACACTATCTAACCATAAGACATGATCCCAGGGAATAACACATCATCAAAACACATTCTTCTAACAATCATGAATCCCAATAGGATAATCCTCAAATTTCTCTTAATTTCCAATATCCAACTCACCCAAATTCTGGATATGTAAGTCAACATTAAGACATGGATGAAGCTAAGGTATTAAAAAAATCTGATTGATTTTATCCATATGTGGTTGAATCATAAATTGATATGAATCTTCAATGATATTATCCAAAACCTTCAGAGGCCTAACCAATCAGGTGGAAATACTAATCCCATGATCAAAGTTTTTCAACCCATGATAGGGATGTACCTTCAATAATATATGATATACAGTTTTTCCCATTATAGGATTCCACATATAACCAACATCAGTCATATGATGATCTTTGAATGCCTTCATATTCTCATAAATCACTTGAACCATCTCTTCCTTACTCAACACCAATTTCGGCTTGAGAATTTTCAGCACTAAAAATTTGTTCCAGTACAATAGAGATCAATAGGGTTGGATATAAAATGTGTTGAATAGATATATTACAATGATTGGGTGATAACTATTATTATAGGAAACCTCAACTACGATTATGTGTTTTGATATCATACCTCCAAATTCTAGAAGAAAAACTTGAAATATATTTTCAAAATTATTGATAGTCCACTATATATTAAAAATTTCTACTGAAAAATAATTTTATTTAAACATAGAGAATATAAAAAAGAATTCTATATATGCTTTCATACTTTTAAGTTACAATGTGGGTCAGAATTAGAGAAATTGCCCCTTGTAACCCCATATATCCTTCAAAAACTCTACAATTACTACCGAAATAGGGTATCCAATGATCTTGACTCTTTAATGATCACAAAGTGGAGAGACTTCATTATCCAATCCATGATCACCCAAATTGAGTCATATACACATTGATTCTATGGGAATACAATGAAAAAATCGATAAATATTTTACCCACTTCCATTAAGAAAAGTCAAGGGGTTGAAGAAACCCATCAAGAACATAATTCCTAGTATTCGTATACTAAGAGAATAAACAAATATATATAAGCTATAAAACACAAATCTTCATCCATTTCCACAAAAATGGACTCCTCAAGGAATGATACATTAGAGCAGCACCATGATGCACTATAAAGGACGAGCTATAAAACATATAGAGAACCATCTTACACTTCACTTGGGAAAAAATTATCATTCAAAATAACACATGAGGTTGATCATCCTCAGAAAATACTATAGGGTCATCCTTACAAAGAACATGATCCCACCAAACTGTTGCCTCCGAATCTCTAATCTATGATTATTCAACCTACATTATCAATGATGATTGCACTGTTATCTGGTTGAGATTTCCTATAGCATCAATATATTCCATCCCAAGTTTAAAAAATTATATATCCTTCATCACTCTCCATGAATCCCAAAAATCATGAAAAAATTCCCCTTATGTCTTCCAAATAATTAAACCCAAAACTACATTCCCATTCCCTATCATATAAGATATCATGAAGTTGTAATTTTTAGGAATTACATCCAGTTTAATTTTATAAAATAGAAATAATACTAGAAGAATATATAACACAAAATATTTTCATCTTTAAGGAGAAAAGAGTGATCACCAATGATATTATTAAAACATTACGTAAAAAACATAACTAAGAGAACATCGACATTATGGGTAGTGTAGCAACATTCATGGTGTAATAACTATCAAGACCAATAGGATATGACTGATATTTTATTCATCAGAACAAAACCTATGAAATGGATTGAAGCATTATAAAAAACAACAAACATGAAATATTCATATAGAAAAATATAGGAGCAATGACCAAATTCTCGTCATTATATTTCAAAATATCCATACATTGGTTAGTCCAAATTAAGGCATAATCTATTTTAGTTAAAGTTGTCATAGGAGTTATGATCCAAGTGAGGTTAGACACAATCCTCCTATAATAATCTACTATTGAAAGGAAAATCAAAATAAAAATAAAAATATTATTGGGTGATACCTATGGAACAACCACCTCCATCTATAAATGTTCTATAACAACTCCTTAGTAGAACATAACATTCCACTAGAAATTCACATCTTGGTCCCAAAACTTACAAATAAAAAAAATCCCAAGTTGTCGATGATGATGAAAACCCATAAAAATAACTCATAGGTTCTCTATATTCTCTTCCTTGAGGTTGTAATACATGAATATATCATCAATAACTACCACCATATACAGTTAATGAAACTCACAAAACAAAGATTCCATCTATCCCATGAACATGGACAATACATATTTGACACTTAAAGGTATTACCACTAACATATTATTCCTATAATGGAACATTAAGTTATCATTTATAATATATTCATCTTTAAACCTCATATAATGATACCCTATCTATAAATTTATATTTTCGAACTAGATATATCGCTTTAAGTGATCAAATAAGTCATATATTGATGTATGTGGAAAATAGTTCTACATCGTCCCTTGATTCAAGTAATGATAAATATTACCTAGTCATAGGCTACCACCCACATTATTTTTGTATAAGACTGGATCACCCCAAAGTGAAATACTGGGTGAAATGAATATGTTAGGTATAAGATATTTAATATGAATCCATTGCCCCTGTAACTCAGAAGGCGCTATACTATATAGTGGAATCTAAATCACGAAGACACCCATATGTAATTCTCTCCATAAAATGATTTTATATCTAGTTCTAATGAAATAATATGCATAGTAAAAACATAATGGAATTATTTAATAACCATAAAAACCCAACTATCCAATCCTCTATAAAATCAACATTAGTTCAGTCATCAGAAAATATAGGAGCTTCGTGCATCTCAGACCCATCTGATGACCCCACTCACCAATGATCACAACGTTATCGTAGTCCAAATAAAAGAATATGATTCTCCTACTAATGTAATTAATTATACACTTCAATGAATATAACCAACCCTTTCATAGGATAACTTTTTATGGTTGTATCTAAAAACAATGGAAATATAATGAAGATTAGTGTTTCCCTAACATTAGATCAAAATCATTACATACATCATTCATGATAATTGGACATACAATTGGGGTAGTTAACAACAATGGCACTGAATGAATCTCCACCTCAAGACCTATATAACTAAATAATATGGGAACATGATGGAGTGTGTATCTTCTAAATAAAACATGGCATATACCTAGGATGAAAATGGAAAGATGGTACCTCACACAATGTTTGTATTTCCTAGTACTAAGAACTCTATCATATTCCTCCTACCCTAACATCTTATACAAACTTAATATCCATAATGTTTACAACATATATGTACATTCTCTACCATATGTCCCTAAGGAAAATGGTATCATGGGTTTATGATACATTTACCCTATATCCTCCACCCTGAGAAAATTCTAGAGCACCTTACTATAACAGTTTCCTTAATAGAGATTGGTTCAATGGTTGAATATAAAGATTCACACAATTTCCACATTGATTGTAAAGGAATGTCAAAAAATAAATCATTCAATAGACTATGACTCCATATGAAATGAATACAATGTATGATCTCCCAATACATTTCTGATAACTTTTAGCTCATATGAGATGAGATGAGGGTTGCTCAAGTCGATACTCAGCTATCTGAAACATTGACTAATATAAAACCTAAGGACCCCATATCCTATATGTTTTAAACATAATGTCCTAAAATATTCATTCCCATTACAATAAAGATTAATATTATTTCTTCTCAATAAACTCTATATTCTCAAACACCTAAAATCCATTGACAATATGAATAGGGTGAAATGGTGTCCTGTCTCAGGGTGGATTGCCTCCTAAAAATGTCTCACCCTAGACTCATCATCTAGAAGAAGTAATAAAGTATAAAAATGGAGTTTCGTAAACTAAATACCAATCCTATGCATGAAATAACTTTCCTAGCATATATATTGAATCTCCCATCAGTGTTTCACATTCATAGTTGAAGAGAGAAACTTGGCTTGGAGCTGATTAAAAAACATCTCTGAAGAAACTTTTGACCCAATTTTATCACTATGAAATAAAACCCATAAATAGATATAATCTCCTCAAAACATATTTAAAATAAATAAAATTAAATACTACATCATAGTATATATAAAATAAAAAGTTATAAAGACATCATCCAACCATGTCATGGTCTCTTTATCAAATATTGAACTATCGTACTCCTAAAATCTCTAGAATTAGAATTCACATACTATCTTCTTATATTAACAATCCCCATAAACATAAAATATCTAAGGATCAACTAGTGTATCCAACTATAAATCACCAGTATGATCCTAACAAGGATCGTGACCTGGATCTATCCTTGAAATATAGAAAATACATTTGGAACATCCGAATATAAAAACATAGAATCCTTAATATTTAATTATGTTTCATCTAAATTTTCACTATCAACCCAATATACTCCCATTTTAAAGAAATTATGATTTGTGATCCTTACCTTGGTCTTTAACCTTCAAGAAGTATAACATTTCCAAGTACATTTAATAATCATATGTTCATTACATTAGATCATAGGGAGCTATGATCAATTATTTCATATCTAGTATCCCTTTCTTATATCACATACCAAGTTCAACTAATATTGTTTCCCTATTAACACACACTACCAAAAAATTGGGTTTATCCAATTCTAGGGATTTAACAGCACTGGCTAAAAGCCTTGTTAAATACCCCCCATTGTTAGCGCTAAAAAAGTGCTATTAAAAGGGTTCTTTAATAGAACTTTCAAAAAGCGTAGATAAATGAGGTTGTTTATCAGTGCTTATAAAAAATCACTAACAAAGAGGGGGGTTATCAATGAATCTTTAAAAACTCTAATAATGAATTCCCTTTATCAGCACTTTTTTAGTATCACTGATAAAGGGTATATTATAGAAAAAAATTATATTTTATTAAAAAATAATATATTAAAATATTAACATATTACTTTGATGTAAATATAATATTTATTTTCTTAATATGTTTTTGATAAGGTAGAAAGGAATTTACAATTAACATAAAATATATTCAGTGTAAATGAATTATAAAATAAATAAAAAAATAGTTTTAATTAATAATTTGAAAATTATAATCATTTAATAGTCATTTAATATCAATTGGAAGATAAAAAATCAAATAATAAATAAAAGATCTAAAATATGTTGAAAACCTAACTCAAACATTAAATGAACATAAATTATGAACTGTGTGTATGTTTGGGCTCTACTACATATCAAATCAAGGTTTCTAATGAGCAATTCTCCCTAGTGAAATAGAGTAAACACTTTGTCATATTTTTTAGGCAAATAAGGTCAATATGGCCTCCAAAACTGAGTTTTTGGTCAGGGTAACCAATTTTTTTTATCATTTGATAGATTTTTATCCCCATTTAAGAGAGATTTTTTTAGTTTTTTAGTGGGGACTAAATTTATTCCATGGACTCATTTATATGGATATTATGGTATTTACATTTTATTGTTTTTCACAATGTATTGTTATTTATAATCAAATATAAAATAATATATACATATTTTTTATGTATTCAAACATAAAAAATTTAATTTTATAAATAAATTATTAAATATATTTACATATAATATATATTTATTAATATATAATCATATATCTAAATATATAGATAAAAAATGTAATGAGATGTATATATATACATATACATATATCATAAAATTTAAAACAAAATAGTATAGGGGAGTGGAAAAGTTGCTAGTATATAAGTTGGAGGTCTTAGGTTTGAAACTCCATAGAAATAGGGACCACAAGGGAGTGTTGGATTATTTAAAGCACTGTTAATAGGGTTGAAAATGTGATTATAATGGGTGGTGTGGGGGATGTTATGAAAGGGGGCCCAGTTGTGCGTGGAAAAGACTATTTTAAAAAAACACCCCATATCAGTGGGGCATTTATTAGCACTTTTTATAACCATTAAGGGCCCCGTTCAGTATTTCTTTATTAATTCTATTAAAAGTGTCCTTTATGTGTGATAAATGAATATACTATTAAAGGAAC
Source organism: Viscum album (assembly GCA_963277665.1). Lineage (NCBI taxonomy): Eukaryota > Viridiplantae > Streptophyta > Magnoliopsida > Santalales > Viscaceae > Viscum > Viscum album. Next base: position 1,567,798,380 of record OY728161.1, read on the forward strand.
AGTTTAATAGTTATTTTTTAGAACTGTTAAAGGGGGCCTTTAACATCACTTTTTTAGCACTGATTAAAACTTCAGGATTTTAAATGTGCTTAAGTTATCAGTGTCTTTTAGAATTGATAAAGGCCTATTCTAGCACTGTTAAAGGAGGTCTTTTTAGTAGTTTCATACTATCCTAACTAGTGACTATCCCCAAACACCACCCTCTCTCACAACAAAAATCACTGATACAACATTAACATGACCCTCCCCCATTGATAACCAACATGGGATATTATTGAATACAACAGGGACTCCTAAACCATTCTAATAGTCCATGAGTAGGAACCTAGAACCAGGTGTATAAAAAACACATATATTAATTGCATTACATTTAAAATTACCAGGAAAAATAAATAATCCCCCAATAAAATTCATAAAAAAATTAACAAATAAAAATTCATGTAATGCCACTGTAAATATTAATCAAAAGTAAAATACCATGAGAAACTCTCATGGTACTAACTAATGAAAAAAATTATACTATAAAAAACCTCCCCAGGCTAGCAATGCCAAACTCAATCCCCAACTCCCACCTATTAACATGATATATATATATATATATTTGTGTGCGTGTGTTATTATAGGTGTACTCAGTAGGATCCTACCCAAAATATCTTATGAAAATTTTGAAGAATAATTTTATAACACTCTATGATGTTTTAAAATATATTATTTCTTTAATAAATTTAATTTATTTGATATCTAACATTACACACAACCCCATGTTTAAAAAACCATGATAATTTTTTATTTAAAAATTACTATCATTACATAGCTTTTAAACATGGTTTCATGAATAGGAATAGCCAAATATTAAATAATAAGTGTAATGGTTTTTTATAAATAAAACAAATTGATAAAAAGGTATTAAATTTTTAGTAAATCCTTTTCATGTTTCAAAAATACTATTTTCTAAAAAATATCATTTATGTTTCTTCTTGTAAAAAATAATAAAATTAATATATGAAACTTTCAGAAAATTATTTTTTGAAATCACGAGGTCATAATTAGCTTAGGGTGAATTTTGGGTATATTTCTGGAAAGATTAATTTTTTAATGAATAGTCAAAATATTTTTTTTTGAAAACTTCCTTTAAATTTAAGTAATTTATAAGGTTAATTTTTTTTAAAAAATAAGTATAAAAGTAACGAATTTAGGTCATTAGAATAATTTTCATATTAAATTTTGATATAAAAACATTATATTCTTTTGAACATTTTCTATTTGGAAAACCAAATCAAATTGATATATATAATGATGGATTAAATGTCTATATATTATATATATATGATATTATTATACTTCTTGAATGATTATTCCACATATACCTCCTTACATTCCACTCTGGGAGAATACGATAACATCACTCGTCTGTACCTCTATAACACTTGTTTGTTTTTATGAAATATTTCCTTTAAATATTTTTTATTCTCCGGTAGCTTACTTTTCTCGAAATCATGATTTTAAATAGACCACATTATGACCTTAGTATAAAATTACCATAATAGCCTAGACGTTAGGTTAGTTGGAATAATTATAACTAACATATGAAATTTCATTATGAATTCATTGGATATTAATTATTTATGAAAAATATAAATCAATTAGATATTTGTATTTTTGAGTGAATTAATATTTTTAATGAAATTAATTATATATATATGTGTTATATAATTAATAAAATATTTTATATATTCATCCAATGTATATTTTAGTCATAGTGTATGAATGAAACCCTATTTTATATATAAGAACCTTTTTTTAAAGGCCATTTTTACCTTTGAATGAAGAACCCATTTTATATTAATATTCTGACACATTAATAATTTCTATATGAAAACATAAAAATTTTATTTATATTCAGAATATAACGATTTACTTTGGATCAACTTTTGAAAATTTTCTAATAACATTCATGTTTTGATGAATAGTAAAAATACACAAAATTTTAATTAAAAACAACTTTTTTCATAGAGATAACTTATAGTGTTAAATTATAATATTTAATGGTTTTAAAGTATAAAAAGAATCTATTTTTACCATTTAATATAATTTATGTAATTATCATTAATTTTACATTGAATTCATAGTTAAAAACATTTCACTCTTTTGCAATGTTTTAACTTTCAAAACCCAATTTCTCATTTCAACAACGAGATTAATTTTAAATTAATTACTGAAAATTCTGTGTTTTGAATTTTGAAAAATTGATTCCATATTTGGAATCATTAGGCCCATATTATGTCAATATGATACTTTTAGTTTTTGGAATTATGAATAGTAAATTTGGTCATTATTTTATTACCATGGTTAACGTTAAATCGAGAAATTAAGGGTAAAAATAATATTATGAAATTACTTTAACACCAGTAAGAATACTATGGATGACAAAATTAGACCATTATCATATTTTTCTCAAAGTTTAATTACTTGATGGCCACTTACTTATGAATATGACATGTATCTAATAAAAACTAATTAATGTGACAAAATGTCACTATCGCATTTTATATAAGTATAATAATTTTAATATGTGGGTAACTATGAGATAATATTTACTATAGATAATATATAGAAATATAAATAATTACCTACATCATATAAATTTATTAACAATTTTTAGAGATTAAATAATTACTATTAATGATGGCACATTAGTGATGTAAAAATTATTTTATTAATAAAAATATCAAATAAATGGCTTTAAAAATAATAAAAGAAACATCATATGAACTAATTAAAGTTCTTCACTAATTTTCTAGGTGACTATGACATTTTATAATTCTATTAAATATTTTTTTCAAATTTATCTTCTATCTGAATTTTATTTAAAATCAAATACATGAATAGTGTCAAAATTGACAGTATTGGCATTTAAAAAAAATAACATTTAGTTAAATTATTAAAATAATCATAAAAATATTTAAAAATTAAAAATTAATATTTATAAGGTCTACCATGTAATAAAATATCCATTTATGGTCAATTAACACCATATAAGTAAATATTTGTAACCATTAAAAATTTAAAATATTGTTACTATATTTAAAATTAAATAGAATAACAAAGTGTTATTGAAAATGATAATGCTTAAATTGACCTAAAATCTTGTCTAAAATTTATTGGTTTATGATATTATAACCCTATCACATCTCATCTTTTAATTTGAGTCATTGTTTAGGTTTTTGAGTGTGGTTTGACTTCCTAATAAATTAATATTTTGAGTGTTTCTAAAAGTGGCACTCTACTCTCTTATTAAAGTGCACCTCCTCCCTCTACCTTTCAAGACACTTGGAGCCTTAAATCCATAAAAAACTTGCACATTACTATTATTAACTTCTCTAGTTACATTCTAGACGTTCTTTTCTTCTCAAATGTCAAACTCTATTTCCATAAGAAGAAATTTAAAGGAGGCACGTCGAGGGAGAGGTAATCACTTCTACCGATTCCTTTATGTATCATTTTTTATACTTAATATTATTTAGTTGTTTAATTATAAAGTAATAAAATAATTATCACCAATATAATTATATGTTATTATAAATATGAAACAACACTATTCCACCATCTATCCATCTTATGAAAAATGAAATCACTACGCATGCGTACGTACGACTTATCATCTCCACGTAGTGGTGTTATCTATTTTTTCACCACCACATTAATTACTAGGTTATAATGGTAGAAATAATAACTATATTTTATTATTTTAACAAGATACTATACACCATCCACTTCAATACAATTCAAAAATTATAGATATAATATCGTCGCTTGTGCGTACGTACGACTTACCGTCTCCACTGTGTAATGTGATTCGTTCTACATTATCATCAATAAAACAAGATTATATAAATGATTTGAATGAATAAATATGTTATATATTATAATAATACCATTTTTTAAATTATATAAATATACCCTAAAAATATTAATAAGAACTTATCCGATAAAACTTGCATAAGAACATAAAGTAGTTATCACCCGAATAACGAGTAAGAGTGAAAAGTAACTAACAGATGGATGAAAATGTGATCATAAATGTTATCATTAAGATTATTATGTTTATGGAATATATCAGTAACAATATTTAAATCATCATATAGTACGTTCAGATACAGACGTAGCATATAAGACCTATGGTAAGGGATAACATTGTAAATCTCATTTTTATACGATATTGGTTATTAGTAAGTATTCTTTGGGGGTATAATTATCATCCTCATCCATGTTTTCTAAATATGTATTTATAAATTTTATTTATATCTTTATATAATAGTTAAATGTCAATTTTATAGTTTGTAAAATTTTAAATGGTATGAATATAATCTTTTGTTGTCTTCAGTATGAGGTACTGTTTTACTTTCTAAAAAAATGTACCAGAAGAATGTTTTTTTACTTTTTTGATGGGAATGAATTTTTAAACTTTACTAATACATTATTTCCTTGAATATTCCCCTATAATTTTTTAATTTTATTTTCATATAAAATTATTTCTTCTAAAATAGTGTTACATTTTGAGGAAGGAAAAAGTTTTTGAAGAAGAATGGATATTTTCCTCAAGAATTAATTTCAATTGTTTTCTCAAAATAATTTTCCATCTAAGAAGACACTCTTTAAATATGGTTATATTTATAAACCAATTATTACTACGATTTTATTGTGATGGAATGTTATTTAATAAATATATTTGTTTCATATCAATTGTGATTTAAAGATGTTTAAGAAACCCATTTGATTTCATGGGTCATGCTATGGTAAATGTTTTATATTTTTGTGTAACTCATAAAAATGGTTTCATTATGAGATGGGTGGTACCTATATATCCTAAAAATTCATTGGGTAAATATTTATATCTTAGGAGATAGACATGACTGTAATGAAAAGTAAATCTAGTTAAGTAATACAGGGCTGGAACGAGGAGTGAACTCAGTTTAGTAATAGACTTTGTCTGCTATGATGGTCCTAGAAATGAGCCTTGACTAATATGAAATGATTTTATATGATTATGTGTCTATGACACAGAATTTTAAGTCTGATGTTATGACTATTTGGAATACATTTCACTTTTATGATTTATCTCATGACATGATATTATGATCTTTTAAATGATGGAGATGATTTTCAAATGTAATTTTCTTATGAATATAATATGATTGAAATTTCTTTTGTTTATCATTACTGAGAATTTTATCACACCCTTTCATATGTTTCTTTTCTGAAGGTCATGAATGAGTGTATTATTTATGATATTCCAAAATGAAGTCTAGTTATGATGAATAAAATGGGGGCAAACATAGATGTTATATGAAACATTTGTTTATGTTTCCTAGTTTCTAAAGACTCTATACCTATACAGTCCTATTATGGTTTTGTTATATTTTGTAATGAATATTCTTAAATTATGATGTAATAATAATGTTTGTAAAGTATGGGTCGTTAGAGTTGCTATTTGTCAAAGGTATAGTTAAACTTTGGAATCAAGGATGTGAAATCCTCACTAAGAACCCTAAGGACATGTCTAAGTATAGGATACAATCCAAGTGTTTTAAAAATAACCACAAATAACCTAGGATAAAACATAAATTTTCCAAAATTGGAATTTCATTCTTGATTATATGGTTTTCCTATTATGATTAGTGTTTCTCATACTATGCTTCTTGGTTTTATTAAATGTTTAGAACCTGAAGGAACTGCGTTAATGCTGAATGCAATGGGAAATCCAATGATTTCCCCCTGAGCAACCAAATGTTATTGGATCTAGACTTCAAAATCTTGTTTACATTCTCACACAACATTCTAAAGCTATGAATCATGCCAGACATCCCAATGACAAAATGACGGAGAAACATTTTTTCGAATTCTTTATGAGGAAGCGTCCACCTTCATTCAACAAGTCTTCTGATCCATTAGTGGATGAACAATTGATCAGTACCACTCAAAAGATATTTTTAATTCTATAATGTTCTAAACAAGATAAATTCATATTAGTAGTATAATATTTGGAAGGTGATGTTGATCAATGGTGGAATGTTATCAGGAATACAAGGAAAATAGATGAAATTGAGTCCATGGAATGGGATGAGTTGAATGAAATATTTTTCAATAATTACTTCCCTCGTATTCTTCAAAAAAATATGGAGAAAGTGTTTCTAGAACTGAAGGAAAATGATGATGAATATGTTGGTACCTATAAAGAAAATTATACAATACTTTCATGGTACACTTATATAATTATTAACCAACTTGGTATTAAGTTCGATATATTCCTTTGTGGCTTAAAACAAAGTATCCAAAGGGAATTATCCATAAGGGACTTCAATATCTATGAGAAAATAATTCAATGTGATCTCAAGGGAGTAACCCATCAGTCTTATGGGTTTGATAAGAAGAGGAAAAGAGAATTAAAATGAAAATCTAAAGACCACAATAAAAAGAAGATGATTTTTCCCTTATGCTCGATGCGTGGAAAAAACATTGAGGGAATTATATTAAAGGGAATAAAAAATGATTTATGTGTGGAAAAGAAGGCCATCAGGAAATTGAATGCTAAAGTGATGGAAAAAATATGCCTAATGATGCAAACAAAGAAAATTCAACACATAATGAACCTCCTACACTTCAATGTTATATGTGCAAGGAAATGGAGAATTATTCCAATCAATGACCTAATCCAAGGGTTCATGAGGATGATCGATATAAAAAAATGCTTAAGGCCAATGAAAAAGGAATTTTCCATGCAATTACTATCATTGATGTGGAGTACGATAATGAAGTGGTTAAAGTTACACATACCATCCAATATAACGTGGAAAATGTTTTATTGGATTCTGGATCCACCCACTCCTTTATTTTTGAAGAATTTTCTAAGGGTATCAGAGTATTACCTGAAAAATTTGATGTTGAGTTAGCTGTGACAACTCCTAATGGCACAACAGTCACATCAAAAGTTTAAAATTCTTCTCCGATTAACGTTTGTGGGAAAGTGCTTCCTATATATCTTATGATCCTCTATATAGTAGAATTTTAGGTGATTCTTGGAATGGATTGGCTTTGATCTTGTATTAATTTACAATGAAGGTATGTCACATTTCATATTACAGATCAATCTATGATCATAAATCAATGCAAGGATTAATATAACCTTATATTAGAAATTTATTCCATATTATGGGTCTTGATTCCAATAAATTAAGGTTATTTATCTCAAATGGATGGGGGGAATCTCACGATTTAGAATACAACCATTATACAAGAGTTTGATGATATCTTTTAGGAGTAATTGTGGGGTCTTCCACCAAATCGTGAAGTTGAGTTTTCAATTGAACTCATATCAGGTTCTATGCCTATTTCAAATACACTATATAGAATAGCCATAATTGATTTGTAGGAATTGAAGATGGAACTCTAAAAGAATATTGATAAGGTATTCAAATGCCCTAGTGTGTCACCTTGGGGAGCACTTGTTATGTTTGATATAAAGAAAGATGGATCAATGAGACTCTATATTGATTCTTGAGATCTTAATAGGATAAATATCAAGAAAAAGTATCTTCTCCCATGTATTGATGAATTATTTAACCAATAACACAGACCTCAATACTTTTCAATGATTTATCATCATTCAGGATTTCATTAACTAGGGGTCAAAAAGGAGGATATACCCTAGACGACATTTCTTACAAGGTATGGACACTATGAATTTATAGTGATGCCTTTTGATCTTACTAATTCCCATTCAATCTTCATGGATCTAATGAATATAGTATTTAGATACCATCATGAAAAGATTATGGTAGTCTTTATAGATGATATTCTTTTCTATTCCAATAATAAGTAGAACATGAAGATCACTTGAGAATTGTACTAAAGTCCCAAAGAAAGGAAAAGTTTTATGTCAAATTTACAAACCGTTAATTTTGGATTTAGAACGTTTCATGTTTGGGTCACATAATCTTAAAATATGGGATATATGTGGATCCTTGAAAAAAATGGTTATTTAATGAAGGTCGAGGACAACAACAATAACTGAGATCCAAAGAAAAGGCTATCTCCTTGCCGTTCACTAAGGATATTATCCTGTTCTCCTCATCAGTTCTTTAAAAATGAACATTAGCATAAAACTCCTTCACTAACATCAGGTAGTAAGGCCCATTATTGTTCGAAAAACAATCTAACCATCCTTGCTCCTCTAGTACCTTTAGAACTGGTGACTTACTGGTCATCAGCCACTATGCACATAACTCTCTTTCGATGACTATTTCTCTATGTAACAGATGCGGGTTCACTATGTCCTTCGCGGCTCTTGTTCTAACTCTAATGACGCCGGCTTCAGTGGTGGTCTTCTGCTTCTTAACCTTCGGCTCATCACTGGTATCTATAACATTAGGAAGTTTGGATTTCACCATTTCAAGATTGAATGATTTAGGGTTTTCGCACGGGTATTCGAGGAGTCGGGTTTGAGAGAGGAAGAGGAGTAGAGGGATTAGTGGATTGAGAGATGACTTAAATCTCATTTTTATCATTTAGGAATCACAAATCAACAAAAACAATATGTTTAAATAATAAGAGTTTTGGATTAGGCAATCAAAAATTAAAATAGCGTAAAGTCATAACAGTGAGCATTCTATCAGTGTGGTCTACCTATAAGTGAGGTCTATCTATCTGTAAGGTTAATCTACTGGTGAGGATTCCTAATAGTGAGTATTTTACTATCAGTGAGGACTTCTAAAAGTGAGGATTTCTAACAGTACAGTTTCTCTATCAGTGAGGAGTACCTAATGGTGAGAAAAAAACTACCTGTGAGGTCTCTTTAACAGTAGGATCTGGCAAACGGTGAGGTCAGCTAACGGTGAGGATTTATCTTATTCACAGTTAATCACTCCAAGTTCATGCCTAATGAAGCTTAGCCTTTATAAACTCAAGGGTTTGGTGAAAATATCATCCAACTGAAGTTCAGTGCCTATAAATTCAATAGTAATATCACCTTTTTGGTAATGATCTCTTAAAATTGGTGCCTGACATCAATGTTTTTGGTCCTTGTGTGAGATATAGGATTCTTAGAGATATTAATCGCACTAGTGTTTTCACAATTGATAGATACATGTCTAAATTGATAACCATAGTCTAGTAATGTGTGTTTCATCCACAGAATCTGTGCATAGAAACTACCAGCAGCAATGTATTCTGCTTCAGCAGTAGATAATGCAACAGAGTTCTGCTTTTTACTACACCATGATACTAGGGACTTACCAAGAATGTGAAATGTTCTAAAAGTGCTCTTTATATCAAAAATGCATCCAGAAAATTCAGCATCTGAATAACTTATTCATTCAAATGATTGTCCTTTTAGATAAAATAATCCCAAATTCGTAGTATGTTTAAGACAATTAAAAATTCTTTTAACACCAATAAAGTGTGACTCTTTTGGATTAGCTTGAAATATAGCACACATGCATACACTAAACATAATGTCTGGTTGACTACCAGTAAGATAGAGCATAATCCCTATCATATCTCTGTAATTGGTTTGATCTACTGGTTTCCCAGTTTCATCAGTATCCAATTTACATGTGGTACTCATGGGTGTGTCATTACCCTTACTTCTATCCAGACCAAAACGTTTTAAATGATCATTTGTATACTTGCTTTTATTTAAGATAATACCATTTTCCTTTTGAAAGACATGAAATCCAAGAAAATATTTGAGTTCTCCCATTAAACTCATTTCAAATTCATTTTGCATACTTTTTGAAAAATCAATACATAAGGAATTTTTAGAAGATCCAAAAACAATATCATCTACATAGATTTGAACTATCAAAACATCATTTGAAATTCTTTTGATAAATAAGGTTGGGTCAGCAATTACCTTTTTAAAACATTTTGAAATAAGAAACTACTAAGTCTGTCATACCAAGTTCGTGGAGCTTGTTTTAAATCATACAAAGCTTTATAAAGTTTAAAAACTCTATTTGGAAAATGAGGATTTGTAAATCCAGGTTGTTGTTCAACAAAAACATCTTCAACTATAAAACCATTTAGAAAATCACTTTTAACATCCATTTGATATAACTTGAAATATGGATGAGCTGCATAGGCAAGTAGGATCCTAATAGATTCTAGTCTAGCTATAGGTGCAAAGGTTTCCTCATAGTCTATTCCTTCCTCTTGACTATATCCTTGTGCAACTATCCTAGCTTTGTTTCTAATGATGTTTCCAAATTCATCAACTTTGTTTCTAAAATCCCACTTAGTGTCTATGGCCAAAGTGTCCTTAGGTCTATCAACTAATTCCCAGACTTTGTTTCATTCAAATTGATTTAATTCTTCTTGCATAGCCATTACCCAGGATTCATCATTGACTGCATCATTGATATTTTTAGGTTTAAGATGTGAAATAATTGCTTGATGTTCAACCTGATTTCTTAGAGAAGCTCTAGTTTGGGTTCCTCTACCTAAATCTACTACATAATCATCCAAAGGATGGTTCTTTAGAATCCTAGTTGGTCTGGTCAAGGTAGGACTAGAAAACTCAGGTTCTTCTATGGCTTTGGTTCCAATAGAATCAGGTTCTGGAAATTGTCAAGAATTTCTTGGTTTCACAGCAGGTCCACTGTTTTTGTCATTAAGGTCCAAAACAGAGAGGTCTTCTTTAAGATTTTCAAGAGAGGTTTTAGGCACATGTGGATTAGTCTCATAAAAATTGACATGCCTTGATTCTTCCACACATTTGGCCCTTTTATTAAAGACTCTATAAGATTTACTGGATATATAATAACCTAGAAAGATTCCCTCATCACTTTTAAATGAGAATTTATCCAGATTATCCATTTTATTAAGAATAAAAACATTGCAACCAAAAACTTTGAAGTAACTAATTTTAGGTTTCCTATTATTCCATAACTCATATGGGGTCTTTTTTAGAACATGTCTAATTAAGACAATATTAATAATGTAACATGATTTATTTATAGCTTCTGCCCAGAAATAAATAGGTAGGTCATACTCATTTAGCATATTTCTAGAAATTTCTTGAAGGGTTCTATTCCTCCTTTCAACTAAATCATTCTGTTAAGGTGTCCTAGGGGCAGAAAAGTTATGATTGTAGCCATTATGTGAGAAATAGGTTTCAAAATATTGATTCTCAAACTCACGGCCATGATCACTTCTTAGGGTCTTAATCATAAGTCCACTAAGGTTCTCTACAGACTTGGAGTATTTAATAAAGTAAGAACGGGCTTCACTTTTGTGAGAAAGAATGTATACCCAAGTATATCTAGAAAATTCATCTATGAAGACATAAACATAGTGCTTCCCATTCAAACTAGAAATCCTAGATGGTCCAAAAAAATCCATGTGAACCAACTATAGAGGTTGAGAAGTTGAAAATTCTTTCTTTAATTTGAATGAAACATTATGTTGCTTTCCCTTTTGACAGGGAGTAAAAATTTTGTCTGTTGGGAATTTTAGTTAAGGTAGGTCTCTAACTAAATTCTTCTTAGCCAATTTCTTAAGAGAATGAACATTTCAGTGTCCTAATATTCTGTGTCATAGCCAAGACTCTTTGTGAAAAGAATTTAAATAAGTAACATTTTGTTTGGCTAAAGAGTTTAAATCTACACCATATACATTTTAATTTCTTAAAGCAGTAAATATTAAGCATTTTTATAATTAAATACATTACAAGAATCATTTTAATATCTAACATTAAATACATCATCAAATAACTGAGAAATGATTAACAGATTATATTTTAACCCACCAATAAATAATACTTTGGAAATTAAAATTGAATCAGTGTTACCAATCTGGCCTAGGATGATGATCTTTTATTTAGAGTTATCACCAAAGGTGACATGGACTCCATCAACCTTTATTAAGATTTTAAAGCATGAGTAATCTCCAGAATTGTGCCTTGAACATACACTATACAAGTACCATGTTTTCTATCAAGAAATCTTTAAACAGGTTTCCTACAAAACAGATTTAAACAGAGAATTATTTTGGTACCCAGATCTTCTTGGGTCCAAAAAGGTTAGAAAGCAAAGCTTTAGGTACCCAGATTTGTCTTATGGGTCTCATATAATCAATATATTCCACATATTTTGAAAGATAAACTCTATTTGATCTATAAAAATGTGAGTAACTAGTTGATGCATATGAATTTTCAGAACTGGAACTAGCAGAATATTGTCTATATTTAGGAATAAATCTAGTTATAGTGATCTGTCTCTATCCGTGTTGGTATCCCAAACTAGTAGTATACTTTGGTGCCATTTGTTTTCCAAGAATTAGAGTTAAGGTGTTCTTTACATTTGTAAATTTCTCTAAATCATTTTTAAGTTTCTCATTTGATAGTTTGAGTTGAGTGTTCTCTTTCAACAGTTGAGCATTCTTTTCTTTTTCTACACTTAGATCTGTTTTAACATTACTAGTCAAGGCATGCTGTTTCTTCAAATATTTATATTTATTTTTAGTTCATTGTAGGTATCTTCCAGCATATTGCGATATTCAAACAGTTCATCCTTAGACATATTTTCATCATTATCTGAATCACTGTTATTTCCAGAATAATAATCATTTAAAATAGGGGAAATAGGTACCTCAGATATGTTAGTCATGAAGCACATGTTGACATGATTCTTTTCAGAATTAGTAGCTTCTGATTCACTTGTGCTATCTTCTAAAGCACTCCAGGTTTCTTTCATGGCTTTCTTATACTTCTTGTTCTTATAATCATATTTCTTTTTGAATTTTAACTTCAGACAGTCAGCCTTGATGTGTCCTTTCCTCTTGAATTCATAGCAGACTATACCATCTTCCTTATCAGATTTCTTCCAATCCTTCTTCCACTTACCTTGTTGATCATACATACCCTTGTAGTTTGGTTTTCTGAAAAACTTCTTCTTCCTATAAAACATATTTAATCTCTTGGCTATTTGAGCCATTTCTTCATCACTGTCTTAATCTAAATCTTCACTGGTTGAACTTTCAGTAGGTACATGTATTTTCTCCTTGTCTTTTCTCTTTGAAGCAGTAGACTTGAATGCCACAGATTTTCTCTTGGGTTAATCATCTTCTTCTTTGTTCACCTTCATTTATTCTTCTTACATCATTAGTTTACCAATAAAATCCTTAACATGTAGCATGATGATGTCACATGACTCTTAGATAGACAAAAAAGTGCCTCTCCATCTGTCTGGAAAACATCTCAATATTCTCATGATCTGCTCTTTCTCTGGAAAAACTTTTCCCAGTGAACTCATGGTGTTGACAATCTCATTAAACCTGAGGTACATGTCAGAAATGAGTTCATTAGTTATCATCTTAAAGTTATCATATTTAATATTATAAGTATTTAATCTCATTTCCTTCATGTTGGTTGTTCCTTCATGAGAAACAGCCAAGGTGTCCCAGATTTCATGATCTGTTTTACATGTAGAAATTTGGTTAAATTCCTCATCTCCTAAAGAGTAGTAAAGGGCATTCATAGATTTACAGTTTTTGTTATAGTCAAACTTTGTAGAATCATCCCAGGTAGATCTAACACTTTTGGGGATCTCATATTCTGATTCTATAGTATACCAAATATCAAAACCAATACTTTCCAAATGAATTTTCATTTTAATTTTCCATTGAGCATAATTCACACCATTACGGAATGGTGTCCTGTTTGTAGTGGCACCTTCTAGTCTATTTTTCATAACTAGATTTTAGAAAATAAATTAGAGAGATAAAATTTAGAACTAATAGAAATTTAAGATCTTTAAGATAAAACTAAAATTACAGTTTAAAAAATATAGGGTTTGAAAACTTTTTATAAATAAAAATGTTACCTCTAATACCAAATATTGGTCGGATTGGATACTCAAGAGGGGGTGAATTGAGTTCCAATTAAAATTTCTATTAAAACTTTAGGATTAAAACCCTTCATATTACATATAAGTTAAATAGTAGTGAAATTTTAAAGGTTATGAATTTTCAATTAGCTTCTCAAAGATTGACAACAGAGACATGCACACAGTACTCAAAATGTATGTAAATTAATCACAAGAGTGAATAATATTTGAGATGAGTTTAGAATGCTCTATGTGTTAGTAATAAAGATTTGGATTCCTTTTTGTTTGAACATATGATGTTTTTGAGTCCTTCTGGGATTTGTTGAGAAAACAAAGTGTCATGGTTTCTCTTCCAGACTCCTTCATGAATGAGGTTTGCATGAGGATACAGTAAGATATTCAGCTCTGCACTTTGCCTCGGCTTACAGCAAAAGTACTTTTCTTTTTTGGCTTGGGCGTACCTTTGGGTATCAGCCTTTTACCACCGTGTCTCCAATTTTTTACACACTTATATGCGCTCACTTTTTCTTTATTCTTATAGAACATGTTGTCCGACAATGAGGATTATTTCCTATGCAGGTACGAGGTATGGTTCCCTGACATTCAGCAGAAAACATTTAATTAATATAAGATTCATTAAAATCATAAATGTGGCCATTGTTAGATAAAACAAAGATAAGTAGAGTTAATGAAACAGTGACTGTTATTCATCAGAAGATCATTGTATCAGTGTGCTTGCAATGGTGGACTTGTGTCTGTAGGTCTGTTGTTGCATCAGTAGTTGTCACTCTGTGTAATAGTAGTCTCTGTGTATTAGTAGAAGTTTTTGTGGTAGCTTCCTTATATCAGTAGCTTCATTGAATCAGCAGATTCATTGAATGAGTAGCTATGATGTGTTAGTAGATATATCTATATCAATAACTTTCTTGTACTGGTATCTCTTGTTATAAAAAGCATACTGTCTATATCCGTAGACTTAGTGTATCAGTAGCTCTATACCGGTGACCTTGTGTCACTGAACACTTACTCTAACGGTAACCTTTTTATATTGGTATCTATATGTACTGGTGACCTTTGCATATCGGTGAGCTTTGTAATGGTAGACCTGAAGACTTGGTCTATTAGTGACCTAATCACTTAACATTTATCTGTTCTATGAAAGATATTTCTTGATTAAGTTATAACAGTTATAAACACAGATGAACATTGGAAAAACACATTCCAATGATTATTTTGATATTCTTATTAACTCAATATCATTATGAGATTATAATTAATATAAGAATAGATATTATTTGAGATTATCAAAACATATTAAAGCATAATTGGGATTATCAAAATAGGTGAGGTCAATGGTTAGCTAGTGAACCTATGCTCACACTGCCTAGTAGTGGAAAAACGTTTGTGATATATAGTGATGAATCCAAGAAGGGACTGGGGTGTGTGGTCATGAAAAATGATATCTTGATAAATTATTTCTCACAAAAGTTTAAAATCCATGAGAAAAATTACCCAACTCATGATTTGGATCTAGCTATGGTAATAATTGCATAAAAAATATGGAGGCAGTATCACTATAGTGGAAGTTGTGATATTTATAAAGATCATAAAATTTTAAATTATAATTTAATAGAAAAGAAGCTGAATATGCACCAAAGAAGATTGTTGGTGTTGAATAATGATGACGACTGATCAATACATTACCCCCATGGAAATGCAAACAAGGTGGTATTTTCCTAGAGTTTAAGAGACCATGCTATCTTATCAATGATGAGGATCACAAAAGATCCAATATTTATGGATACACAAAGGATGTATCTTTAATTTTTAATGGAAGGGTAGAAATATTATCTTTCTCAAATGAATTTTCATCCATCTATACAAGGGTAGATTAAAGAGGCACTTAACAAATATGTAGAGTTACAAAAGAAGGTGAGAAATGTTCCTGAATTCAATCTTGATTAGGATGAAATAATATGGTTCAAGAACTATATTTATTTTCCACCCATACTATAATTAAAGAAGGAATTATTGGTTGAGGATCATATTTCTTCGTTCTCTATTCACCCTAGAAGCACAAAGTTGTACAAGGACCTGGAAGAGTACTTCTGGTGGGATGGCATGAAAAGAGTTATTGCTGAATATGTCCGCCGATGCTTGGATTATCAGCATGTTAAGGATGAAAGACCAATGACTAAGGGGTTGTTACCACCATTATCCATACTAGAATGGAAATGGTAAAACATCACTATGGAATTTGTCATCAGACATCCCAAAAAATCCAAAGTCAACAATTCTATCTGAGTTATAGTTGATCGTCATATGATGTTGAAACACTTCATTGCAATTAGATAGGATTGATCTCTTGATCAGTTTTCCCGGATATATGTAAAGGAAGTGGTAAGATTGTATGCGGTACCACATGCCATTATATAGGATCATGATCCAAGGTTTACCTCAAAGTTCTAGCGAAGTATTCCATATGCTCTGGATATGAAGTTATGTTTCAACACTGCTTATCATCCTCAAATAGAAGTTTAGTCTGATAGGAAAATTAAAACTCATGAATACATTTTGAGATCTTTCTTTATGAATTTCAAAGTTGGTTGGTATCAACACCAACCATTGGTGGAATATTCTTACAATAATAGCTTTCTCTCCAGTATTCAGATGGCTCCTTATGAAGCCCTCTATGGAAATATGTGTAGAACTCCAACTTGCTGAGATGATGTTGGGGAATTAAATATACTAGGACCTGAGGATGTTGATGAAATGGAAAAAGAGGTTAGCTCTATTGAAAAACACATAATAGGAGTTCAATGTTGACAAAAAAGTTATTCTGACAATTGAAAAAAGACATAGAGATTGAAGTGGGTGATAAGGTGTTCTTACAAATATATCTCTAGAAGTGATTAATGAAATTTGGAAAGAAGGGCAAGCTGCTCCCTAGGTATATACGTCCTTTTGAAATAATGGATCATGTTGGGAAGTTAGCTTACCGATTGGTGCATCCATCAAATCTCTCTAAAGTTCATGATGTATTCCATGTATCTCCCCTGATAATGTACATACCAGATACTTCACATGTACTAAGCTCAGAAGTCATACCACTGAAGCAAGATATCTGTAATGAAGAATCTATATAGATTTTGGATCGCAGAGAAAAAGTTCTATGAAACAAGACCAATCATTTTGTTAATGTTTAATAGAGAAACCACCAATTTTAAGAATCTATATGGGAATTTGAGGATATTATGAGGTAGATATATCCCCATATTTTTGTTTCTATGTGACGAATTTCGAAGTATAAATTCAGTCTAAGGGGGGTATAATGTAACACCTGAATGTTTTTATGAATTATTTTCATTAAATATTTTTTATTCATCTGTAGCATCGATTGAAATTGTGAGTTTAAATTAACCTCGAGATGTTATTAATATAAAATTACCATTATATCCTATTTGTTAGGTTAAAATATGTAATTATAACTAACTTATGAAAATGCATTATGAATTCATTGACTATTAATTATTTATGAAAAATATAAATCAAATAGATATTTTTATATTTGAGTGAATTATATATGGTAATGAAATTAATGATATATATATATGTGTTATGTACCCAATTAAATATTCTGGATATTCATCCAATGGATATTTTATTAATTGGGTATGAATATAACCCTATTTTATGTATAAGAACCTTTTTTAATGGATAACTTTTACCTTTGAATGGAGAACCAATTTTAAATTAAGATGTTGAAACATTAATAATTTCTATATGACATAATAAACATGTTATTTTGAATCCAGATATACAAATTTACTTTTGAATTTTTTTTTATATATTTTTGATAACTTTCACATTTCGATTAATAGTACAAATATGCTAGATTTTAATTAAATTTTTTTTCATAGAGATAATTTATATGGTTAAATTATAATATTGAATGGTTATAAATTATAAATCGAATATATTTTTACCATTTAATATAATGTATGTCATTACCATTAATTTTACATTGAATTCATAGGTAAAAACATTTCAATCTTTTGCAATGTTTTAACTTTTAAAACATGTTTTCTCATTTCAACAATGAGATTAATTTGAAATTAATTTCGGAAACTTACTTGTTTTGAATTTTGAAAATTGGATTCCATAATTTATATCATTAAGTCCAAATTATGTTAATATTCTAATTTTATTTTTCAGAATTATTAATAGTAACTTTGGCAATTATTTTACTACCATGGTTTATGGTAAATTGGGTAATTTAAGGTAAAAATAATATTAAAAAATTACCTTAACATATATAAAAATACAATTGGATGATTAAATTAGACCCTTATCATATTTTTCTAGAAATTGAATCACTTTATGTCCACTTACCTATGAATATGACATGAATGTAATAAAAACTAAGGAATGTGACAAAATGTCACTATCTCATTTTTTTAGTATATTATTTTATATATATGGGTAATGAGGAGATAATATTGACTATTGTTGGGAAAAAATCCCTCAAGGTAACATTTCAGTATTTTTGGGTTGATTGTGTTTGTTGACAAAGCAGGTTTCCGTGGAGAATTGTCGAGTTCACAAGAAGTTGTTGACAATCCATGTAGACAAAGAACGATGAAAAAGGAAAGGACGATCTGGAGGCGGTATAAAAGAGCAGTACAAGGTGGCGCCGTTTCCCAGTGTTTTCCAAATTTTTGGGGTCCAAAATTTTGAGTTTGGTGAGCATCGCGAAAATAGGATTTCCATGAAGATCATATTTTTATATGGCAAAGGCATGAGTTTCGCGAAGATGGGATGCATGGATTGGATTTTGCGAAGGCCAGAAAAATATATGCGGTGATGCTTCGCGATTACGTCAAAGCTTTGCGAACGGCAGAGTTGAAGCGCATCACGGCGGTGAAGGGCTTTGTGAGGGAGCTTCACGGCGAAGGTGCAAAATAATGTTGACGGTGATGCTCCGCGATTACGACGAGCTCCGCGATCCGAAAATTGTCAAGGTACTTTGTGATTTGGACAGAATTCTGGTGGAAACTTCGGAGCTTCGCGATTTGAGATGACGTGGCATTGACTTCGCGTGGAAAGTTCGAGGGTCGGTGGAATCGCCTATAAATAGAGGTCGACCCCCTCGAGAGAAGAGGAGAGAATTTTTAGAGAAAATCATTTGCTCTCGATTCGTGAATGTAGTTCACGTAGCCTGTGTGCTTCGTGAAAGAGGAGCTTCACGGCGGCTATTGTAGCTCCGCGAAAGTTGCGCGCTCTGCATTGGCTCACTGAGCTTCGCGAGGGAAGTTTCTCTGCAACGACATGAGCTTCGTGGTAGTGCTTCGTGGTAGTGCTTCGCGAGAGTGCTTCTCGAAAAGGAAGGAGCTTCGCAAAGCCTTGTTTGAGCTTCACAAAATTGGGAGCCTAGCGAAGTAGGGTGCTTTTCGAAGGTGTTTCCAAAGTGAATTTCCTAGTGGTTAAGAGGAAAAGTGGTATTCATCAGTGGATGAAAGTTGGACTTCAATAGAGCATCTATCAACAGTTGAGGATGCATTTTTTCATGAAAGTGAAGAGACCTACAGGTCTATAAACTGTGAGTGGATTCCCTTCTAGAGTAGTGAGCTTAGGAAGAGAAAGAAGGCGATCCTCTCCACCGGCAGTGAGCCAGAGAGAGAGAAATAGGGAGTGACCCTTGGGAAAGTAGTGAGATGACCCTAAACTTTGTAAAGGCAGTGAGCCTGGGCATAGAAGTGATCTAGCCCGAACTTTTTATCCACATCTAGTGAAGAATAGTGGAATTTGGTACGACCAGAAACTTTTTGGTGTATGCTCCTTGGACGTAGCCCAGTGAGGGTGAACCAAGTAAAAAACATTGTGTCTACCTATTTTCTTCCCTGCATTGCATTCAAAGCATCATCATTAGATAAATAAGTAAAGAAGTGATCATAGTTTACACACAAGAGCAAAAAAAGTGACCCTTGTAATAAAGAGGTCAAGATCTAGTGGGGTAGGAAGAACTTTGAAAAAGAATATCCATACCATGATTCACCCCCCCTCTCAGGGTATATAGGCCCCTATTGGTCCTAAAAATTGGTATCAGAGGGAAGGTTGCTTTTATCAGATTTGTTTGCTCCGACTTGGTGTAGTCGATCTGTGTGGTTAAGGAATCAGTCTGCTCTTATCTTGGTGAGCCATGGCAAAGGGAAAAAAAATCAAAGAAGAATCAGAAGTCATGTGGTATCCCTCAGTGTGGAAGTGTTTATGGAAAAAGTGTGATTCATCTAAAGGAATCAAACAGCTTGCTGAAGGAAGGATTGGATGAATCTGATAGGTAAAAGATAGATTCACTCAATAATGATGCAGGAACGAGTGAAGTACATGAACTTCAAAGTTATATGGAAATAAATGATGATGGAGATGTTTCAAGAAGGCCACAAGTAGATGTTGTCAATATGACAAAGAAATTGGATGAAGAAGTTAAATATAAAGATATCTGGGTCAAATTATTGGACATTGAGGTAAAAAAGCTAAGAGGCTTAAACCAAAGGCTTATTGATGGGATTACTGACCTAACAGAGAAGAATGATTCTCAAGATGAAGAACAACGAAAGAGATCAGCAAAGGTTGAAAAATCAAAAGCTGATGTCAAGGGAAAGAATCTGAACATAGATGAAATTCAGAATCTCAAAGCCAGAAATGATGATCTAGCTACATAGCTGTCTGAACAAGTTCAAAAGAATCAAAGGCTCCACCAAGAGAATGAATCTATCTCTAAATCTATTTCTCAAGAAAAATTGAAAGTAAAGGAGCAAAGTGGTATGGTAGAAAAGATCACACAAGAATTGGAAGATGAGATGAGTTGTGGAAAGAATCTCAGAAGGGAATTCAATGCCCAACTTAAATCAAGTGATATGAAGATTCAGAAGTTGGAAGAAGAGCTAGAATCAGTATAGAAGGAAGTGGAGAAATCCAATGCTAAAGGAATGCAAAAAATGAATGGATGCCTTACACTTTCTATTTGATCATCCTTAGACAAGTGATGATAAAATGAAGAACAGATATGCTATTTCTGAAGAGAAACAGCAGAATATTTTCTCAGCTCAAATACCAGCAAGTTTCGGAAATGATGGTATTGGATTTGATGAATCACCTCCCATGCATGATAAGAAGAGAGCCATGAACAGTTCCAGGAGTGGAGAAAAACCTGTAGGTGCTGGAGATAGGCCTAAGAGGACTGTTAAAAAAAGTAGTGATGACATGTGCTATTTCTGCGGGATTCAAGGCCATACATCAAGCTTCTATTCAGAGGATCTAGAATACATTTCAGGCTGTGAAAACAAAAAAATTACAAAATCTGAGAATAAGAAGAAGCATCATGAGAAATCAGAGAGAAGAGTCTCTCAGAGGAAGTCATTCGTTAGATGCTATTGCTGTGGAAGAATGGGACACACCATGAGTATGTGTCAGGATTCTCAAGAGCCCCGTGTCAGAAGAACTCAAGGTGTATCAGTATCTCGACATAGAAATGATGATATGAGGTATGACTTTGATGGAAAATGTTTTATATGTTCAGATTATGGGCATTTGGAAAGAAATTTTAGAAAGAAGAATGCAAGAATGGAAAGGGAACTCGAAAGGAGATTCTCGACTCCAATGATTCATGATGATAAATTCCACACTGAGAGACAAAGTGGTAAGGAGAATAATAGGCTTAGAGCCTCAGGGGAATCACATGGAGTTAAACAAAAGGTGTATCAGTCACCTCCTCTGTCATACTCACAACAGCTCTCAAGGAGAGAATGTGAACAAACCTGGAAGATTAAGGGGAGATCTACTCCAGTTTTGATAAAGAAGAATAAAAATTCAATGGAGGACTCACCACCAGTGAAAAAGAGTGTGGTGACTTAGACATCTGATAAAAGAAAGATGAAAAAATAATGTAATGACAAATTTGCATGTCGTGTTCCACAGTGAAAAGTGGAGGAAGGTGAAAGATCCTTGCAATGGTGGAAGAAGCAAGGGAAGATGGAAAGAAATAATATTCCTTCTCAGAGTAGGAATCAAGGGAAATGGAATATTGGTAGTACATCAAAGACAGATGTGTGTACAAGTGGGTTTAAACCCCATATTGTGAAAAATACCAGGCCTGTAGAATCTTCATATCAGAAAAAGACTCAGCATGTGAGTAATGAATGCTTAGTCATATGGCCAGAGCATTTGAAGTTGGCTAGGCAGCTAGAAGAAGAAAGGAATGAGTGTGAATCTCTGCAAGAAAGAATCAAAGGTTTGACCCATCAGGACCAACCACAATACTCGTCCTGAGGATTCCAAATACACCCCTCTCCCTATGTATATAAATGCTATTAACTGATGATTCATGTGTTTCAGGTTCTAGGGAGATACGATCCAAGGGGGAGTGGAATCTAAGGATGTGAAGTAGAGATGTGATATGCTCTACAATTTCAATTGATTCAAATCAGGTACTAGAGTTTAAGAAGAAAGGGAGAAACATAGCACAATAGAATGTGATTGTGTTGTTAACTTTGTCTCTTGTTTCCTACACCGAGTTCCAACTCAGTTGGCTTAGAGATTTCGTTAATGACTCAATTCCAAGTGGAAGATGAGAATAGAAGATGTAGGAGGAGAAGAATGGTTATGAGTCTAAATAGGAGTACTAACCCCAGGAAGTGTTTCACAACATAGGGGGAGCATTCAATAACAAAATAAGATGCAAGATCCATCAATGCAATAACTGGATGACTCAGCTCAGGTGTTGCCTATTGGGGGAAGAATGAAGCACAGGGAGAAGCAGCAATAACCTTGCATTTCATGATTATTTAAATTTCTCTAACAATGTGGTATCAGCTGACTGATTTCAGGATACCAAGAAGCTGCGAGAGAAAATCAAAGGCGCTTCAACAAAAATCTGAGAGAATATGTTCAAAGAAATGAAGTCATTGAATAGTGACACAGAGATACGTAGCTGAAAGAAATGAAGACACTAAAAAAAGAGTCAATGAACAACTTCCTGATGAAATTGTTGAGGAAGAAAGCAACACATGGAGAGCAGAAGTGGCTGATACTGATTTAGAAGAATACACTGATGATGAACAAGAAAGTGTCAAGTCTGTGTCTACAATGAATCTAAAGAGTTGAGCTGAAATTGATAGATATAATATCATTGGTGATCAGTCGGCTTCATTTCAGACAAGGAAAATGAAATCACTACAGCATGCATCTTTTCTATCTCAGGTTGAGCTGAAATGCTTTGCTGATGCAGCTGAAGATGAAAACTGCATTCATGCCATGAATGAAGAGCTAGATCAGAATTGAGAAGAATCAGACGTGGGAGATTGTTTCGAGGCCAGTAGACAAGAATGTCATCGGTACTAAATGGGTCTATCGCAACAAGATGAATGAATATGGAACTGTGATTCGAAACAAAGCACAGTTAATGTGCAAGGGATACTCCCAGATAGAGGGAATAACTGTAGATGAGATATTTGCACCGGTTGCAAGGCTGGAGACAATCAGATTATTTTTGGCCATAACAGTTCAAAGAAAGTTCAAAGTGTTCTAGATGGACGTCAGATCTGGATTTCTAAATGGGTTTCTAGAAGAAGATGTGTACATTGAGAAGCCAGATGGTTTTCTCATTCATGAGGATGAGAACAAAGTTTGTAGGGTGAAGAAGGCGCTGTATGGGCTAAAACAAGCACCAAGGGCATGGTACTCAAGGCTTGATCAGTATTTGAATAAGCTTGGTTTCCAGTGTAGAGGAGTCGATTACAATATTTATTTCAGCAATGATAGTAATCAAAGAATGATGGTACTGGTGTATGTCTATAACATAATTTTTGGCGGATCAAATGAAGCTCAGTGCAGAAAGTTTTCTGAATTCATGAAAAATGAGTTTGAAATGTCAATGATTGGTAAACTAACATTTTTCCTTGGTCTACATGTGACACAAGGAAGGAATGGAACATTCATTTCTCAATCAAAATATTCCAAGGAGGTGTTAAGAAGGTTTGGCATGGAAAATTACAAGGAGATGAAAACTCTGATTGCTACCCAGATGAAATTATCAAAAGATGAGGATGTCAAGGCAGTTAATATCACAGAATACAGGGAAATTATTGGAAGTTTTTTTACTTGACCGCGACAAGGCCTGATATTGTTTTCACCACATGCCAAGCAGCAAGATATCAGAGTAATCCCAAGGCAAGCCACATGCTTGCAGTGAAAATAATACTTCGGTATATCCAGGGTACAATGGATTTCGGCTTGACATATACTGATAAATATCAGACAGAGTTATTGGGATATACTGATGCAGACTGGGCCGGTTCAGAGGATGATAGAAAATCAACGTCAGGTGGTGCATTCTATCTTGGTGGATTGTGTATTTCATGGATAAGCAAGAATCAAGATTGCATTTCATTGAGCACTGCAGAAGCTGAGTATATTGCGGCCAATCAAGCATACACACAATTATTGTGGATGAAGCAACAACTTGAAGATATGGGAGTTGAAGTGAAGTCTCCGATCGGAATCCAGTGTGATAACTCAAGTGCTATAAATCTTAGCAAAAATCCCGTACATCACTCAAGGACAAAGCACATTGAGATAAAGTATCATTTTATAAAGGAGAAGGTTGAGAAGGGAATCATGAAATTGGAGTATGTGCCTACAGAGCTACATATAGCAGACATTCTGACAAAGGCCTTACCCAAGGAAGCTTTTGAGAGACATCGACTGGCTCTGGGAGTTCAGTCGACTCCCTGCACTTGAAAGAGTGTGGATGTGGAAACCCCCCCTCTCCCCGAGGTATGATGTGTTTTTCCCTAATGTGCTGATATTTGTTCTCTACTCTGTTACAGACTACAAAAGAGTGACCTTTGGGTTCGTTGACAAAGGGGGAGAAAATAGTGACTGTTCAAGGGGGAGATAGTGTGGCAATTTGATAAATCATGTTTGATATGGGGAGAAGCTGACAAGTAAAGCATCCAAATAGGGGGAGAAATGAGAAAGGAGGAGATTTTTTAAATCTGATGATGCTAGAACTGATCGATCTAAGCATAGAAATCACGACAGCTGAGGATTGTGATAAAAGCAGAACAGTAGTGTTGGAATGGTGAGAGAAAGTTTCCAACTATCACGAATTGGTATAAGTGTGATTCAACAATTGGTATCAATTTAAGAATTGGTATCAGGTTGGAATCGACAATTGGTGTTTGACATGAAGTGATTCATTGATGAACTTTTCATACTACTCTTGTTTCTCACGCCGAGCATTGCTCATGTGGGATTAGAGTACGTGTTAAGTAAATCCTTGAACGCTATCAGAATCACAAGAGGCGAATGGTGGTAGCGGCTGGAAGAAGACTTAGTGAGGTATCAACGTGCAGAAAATCATTCTGAGAAGAGATATGAAGAATTGTCAACAAACCCAAAGGGAAAGATTGTTGGGAAAAAATCCCTCAAGGTAACATTGCAGTATTTTTGGGTTGATTGTGTTTGTTGACAAAGCTGGTTTCCATGGAGAATTGTCGAGTTCACAAGAAGTTGTTGAAAATCCATGTTGACAAAGAATGATGACAAAGGAAAGGATGATCTGGAGGCGGTATAAAAGAGCAGTACAAGGTGGCGCCGTTTCCCAGTGTTTGCCAAATTTTTGGGATCCAAAACTTGGAGTTTGGTGAGCATCGCGAAAATAGGATTTCCATGAAGATCATATTTTTATATGGCAAAGGCATGAGTTTCGCGAAGATGGGATGCATGGATTGGATTTCATGAAGGCCAGAAAAATGGAGGCGGTGATGCTTCGCGATTACATCAAAGCTTCGCGAACGGCAGAGTTGAAGTGCATCACGGCGATGAAGGGCTTTGCGAGGGAGCTTCGCGGCGAAGACGTGAAATAATGTTGATGGTGATGCTCCGATATTACGACGAGCTCCGCGATCTGAAAATTTTCGAGGTGCTTCGTGATTTGGACAGAATTCCGTCGGAAACTTCGGAGCTTCGCGATTTGAGATGACGTGGCGTTGACTTCGCACGGAAAGTTCGAGGTTCGGTGTAATCATATATAAATAGAGGTAGACCCCCTTGAGAGAAGAGGAGAGAATTTTCAGAGAAAATCATTTTCTCTCGATTCGCGAAGGTAGTTCGCGTAGCCTGTGTGCTTCGCGAAAGAGGAGCTTCGCGACGGCTATTGTAGCTCTGCGAAAGTTGAGCGCTCTGCGTTGGCTCACTGAGCTTCATGATGGAAGTTTCTCTGCAACGACTTGAGCTTCGCGGTAGTGCTTCACGAGAGTGCTTCGCGAAAAGGTAGGAGCTTCACGAAGCCTTATTTGAGCTTCGTGAAATTGGGAGCCTAGCGAAGTAGGGTGCTTTGCGAAGGTGTTTCCAAAGTGAATTGCCCAGTGGTTAAGAGGCAAAGTGGTATATATCAGTGAATGAAAGTTGGAATTCAACAGAGCATCTATCAATAGTTGAGGATGCATTCTTTCATGCAAGTGAAGAGACCTACAGGTCTATAAACTGTGAGTGGATTCCCTTCCAGAGTAGTGAGCTTAGGAAGAGAAAGATAGTGATCCTCTCCACCGGCAGTGAGCCAGAGAGAGAGAAATAGGGAGTGTCCCATGGGAAAGCAGTGAGCTGACCCTAAACTTTGTAAAGGCAGTGAGCCTGGTCATAGAAGTGATCTAGCCTGAACTTTTTATCCACATCTAGTGAAGAATAGTGGAATTTGGTATGACCAGCAACTTGTCGGCGTATGCTCCGTGGGCGTAGCCCAGTGATGCTGAACCAAGTAAAAACCTTTGTGTCTACCTGTTTTCTTCCCTGCATTACATTCAAAGCACCATCATTAGATAAATAAGTAAAGAAGTGATCATAGTTTACACACAAGATCAAACAAAGTGACCCTTGTAGTAAAGAGGTCAAGATCCAGTGGGGTAGGAAGAACTTTGAAAAAGAATATCCATACCCGGATTCACCCCCCCTCTTAGGGTATATAGGCCCCTATTGGTCCTAACAACTATAGATTGTATCTAGTAATCTAAAATAATTACCTAAATCATTGAAAATTATTTATAATTTTTAGATATTAAATAAGTATCATTAATGATGATACATTAGCGATGTAAAAATTATTTTATTAATATAAATATCAAGTAAATGGTACTAAAAATATTAAATGAAATATAATATTAACTAATTAAAATGATCCACTAATTTTATAGGTTACCACGACATGTTATAAGTGTATTAAATATTTTGTTTTGAATTTATCTTCTATTTTAATTTTATTTAAAATAAAAAAATGAAAAGTGTCAAAATAGACACTATTGGCATTTTATAAAAATAACATTTTATTAAATTATTTATAAATCAAAAATATATTTAAAAATTTCAAATTATTATTTACAAGGTCTAAAATTTCATTAAATACCCATTTATGGTCAATTAACACTATATATGTAAATATTTATAACCATTAAAAATTTAGAATATTATTACCATAATTAAAATTAAAAAGAATGAAAAAGTGTTAAGGAAAATGATATTGCTTAAATTGAAAAAAAAACTTGTCCAAAATTTATTGTATGATGATAATAAAATCCTATGTCATCGCATTTTCTAATTTGAGACATTTTGGATGTTATCGTCGCTCTTGAGTACGTACAGCTTACCGTCTCCACAGTGCGATGTGATTCGTCCTACAAAATATTCCTTAATCCATAAATATATAAATGAATTGATTGAATAAAGATGATATATATTATAATAATACCATGTTTCAAATTATATAACTAAAAACTAAAAAGTGGAAGAAGAACTAATCCGACCAAACATGCATAAGAACATAAAGTCATCAATACCTGAATAACTAGTAAGAATGAATTGTTACTAACAAACAGATGAAAATGTGACCATAAATGATATCATAAAAAATATAATGATTCTATAATAAATAATTAACTTTATTTAAAACATAATACAGGATGTTTCAATACATATGAGTCATATTAGACTTAATGTAATGGATAACATTGAAAATTGTCTCTTTATTCAAGATAGGTTATTAGTAAGTATTCACTGGGGTATAATTATCTTCCAAATCCATGTTCCATAAATATGTATTTACAAATATTCATTATATCCATAAATAATATTTAAAAGTAAATTTTACCCATTGGTATATTTTTAAATGGTATTAATGGAATCTTTTGTCTTTTAGGTATAAGGTACTAAATGACATTTCCCCCAAAAGTACGAGAAGAATGTTTTTCTACTTGTATGATGTGAATGATTTTTTCTAATTTACTAAGGCCTTATTTAATTGAATATTCCCCTATAATATTATAAGGATATTTTCACATAAAATTATTTCTTCTAAATTTGGGTGTCATTTAGATGGTGCATAATGTTTTTGGAGAAGAAAGTATATTTTGGTCAAGAAATAATTTCAAGTGTTTTCACAGAATTATTTTCCATCTATGATGACACTCCTTAAATAGGGTTATATTTATAACCCTTTTATTACTATTATTTGTTTACGATGGAATTTTATTTAGGAAATCTTTTTATTTAATATCAATTATGATTCAACGATTTTTAAGAAACCCATTTGATTTCATGGGTCGTGCTATGGTAAAAGTTTTTATGTTTTTATGGCAGATATAAGAATGGTATCATAATGAGATGGGTTGGACCTATTTCCCCCTACAATGAATTGGGTAAATTTTTATATCTCATGAGATATACATGAATAGAACGATAAGTAAATCAGGTTTAGTAATATAGGGATGGAATGAAGTGTAAACTCGGTTCAATAATAGACATTGTCTGCTATGATGATCGTGGCAATGAGCCTTGACTAATTTGAAATGATTTTCTATGCTTATGTGTGTGTGCCACAAAATTTCAAGTCTTATGTTATGACTATATGGATTACATTTAACTTTTATGATTTCTCTTGTGACATGATATTATGATCTTTTAAATACTGGAGAAGTTTTTCAAATGTTATGTTTTATCAATATGATATGATTGATATTTATTTTGTTTACCCATAATAAGAATTTGAGCTTAAACATTCACATGTTTCTTTTCCCCATGACATGAAGAAGGGTATTAAGTATGATATTCCCAAAATGAGTCATGTTATCATCAATAAAATGGGAGGCAATGTAGATGTTTGATGAATCAATTGTTTATGTTTCCCAGTTTCTAAAGACACTATACTTATATGGTCATGTTATGGTTTTGTTATATGTTGTAATGAATATAATACAATTCTTAAGTAATATCATTGTATTTAATGTATGGGTATTTATAACCACTCACTACTGCCTCTCAAAGTGATATTATGGAATCCCATATTTTTATTACCTAGCTGTTCATTACATGGTACATTACAGAGGATATTTTAAATTTTAGTTTCATATAAATAAGGTACAGAATACATAAAAACCTATAACATTATTATTGGTCCATTTGAACATACCTTCAGGGGTTCATACTATGTTGATTTTACTACATATCATATCATTGGGACATAAATCAAATTAAAGGGGTGAGTATGTGGCCTAGGAAGGAAAAAACAAGCAAGACCTATAACATACGATTTTTAAACATATCAATAAGAACGTGAGGCATAACAATAAGACATAAGAATTGGAATATCATAATATTAATATTAACCTAAATCATAAAATGTAAACCTGTCTACTACATTTAAATGTGTAATTCATATGCATATCACCAAGGTTAATCACGAAGCTTTCATAAAAAATTACAATGGTTATTTACCAAGGTATCGCAAATCATGTCATCTTTAGAGATTAAATTATATATCCAATGCATTGGAGAAATATCAGGGTGATCAATTCATATTTCATAATTTCATGTGATCTACATATATTATAATAAATTATTTCTTAGATATCCCTAGGTGAATAAATAATAGAATTCCTGAAAAAATAATAGTGTAAAAAAGTTCATAAAAGAAATGATCATTATGTCATTTTTAATATGTGAATGGAAATAAGATTTTCATATACATATATCCCTAAATAGAAACTCATTTTTAAATCTATTTTATTACCCATCGAATATAAAATAGGTTTCGGTATTCAAATAAAAGGAAAAGATAATTTCTCATGTAAATTGAGAAACTGTTTGAAGAAAATTCCACAGCATGACTGTTATAAAACTTTGTTTTCAAAAATAAAAAAATGTGTGGACACAAGGTTATCCCATTCATAATAGACTCTTATTATAGTAAAAATATAAATTAATGTGAAAAAATGAACTTATTTATCAAATTGTAACAAATACCCAAAAAAAAAAGAACCTGAATGGAAAAGAGATGTGAATATTTCCTTTACCATTTAGAGGTGTTCCTAAAACTAAAGGATGGAAACTTAGGGATTTGGGGGAACCATGGGGGGACTAATTACGAGAAAAAAACCATAATAACTATGCAATGGAGGGGTTTTAGTGAATGGAAATGGAGGAATTTGTTGGTATTTATTGGAGATGTGAAGTATTTTTTTCATATATTCCAACTATAGGAATTGGAAAACTATGTTATGAAAAATGATAAAACATTGGTTTAAAAATAATTTTTTTCTTGGTTTTTAACATTTGGGTCACAT
Source organism: Viscum album (assembly GCA_963277665.1). Taxonomy (NCBI): domain Eukaryota; kingdom Viridiplantae; phylum Streptophyta; class Magnoliopsida; order Santalales; family Viscaceae; genus Viscum; species Viscum album. The sequence goes on from OY728161.1 coordinate 1,567,828,930, forward strand.
TTTATGTTTTTTAATCCACCATAATCGAAATTAATTTTTAAATACTTGTTTTGGTATGGAAATATATTTTTTTTGAAAATTAATGTGTTTACAAATTTTTTTTAGACTTTGGAAAGTCACTTATAGTATAAAAAATTAAATAAAATACATTAAATCTTTTAATATTAATAAAAAACTTATTTTTGGTCTTATATTGTTTATAATTAATTATAACATCATTGTGTCATAAATATGATTTCATAAAATATACTGAAACCCAAAAAATGTATTTTTTTACTATTTAAGAAAAAAATTGTATTTTAAAAAATTCTCATAAATTCACCTTTAATTAATTTCAATGTGATGATTTAAAAAATAGAGTTTATTTTATCATAAAAATTATCTAAATATGATAATTTTAACTTTTAAATATAAAAATCATTAATTATTTAAAAATAGATGTTTTATGGCGTAGCCAAATTTCTAACACTTCTGAAAAATTTCTAGGCCATTGTGAAATTACATAATAATTGAAAATACAAAACTTTTTAAAATACTATATAATTAAAAAAAATACAATTCAGTGTACCAAGGTTTATTATAAAATTTTAATATATTTTCTAGAAAAATAAAAATATGTTTTATTTTCATCCAAAAATAAAATTATAAAATTCATTTTAATTAAACATATATTTTATTAAGAAAATATATTCTTAAGAAGAATTGATGGGATAAAAATTTTCTTTTTACAAATGAATTTACACTAACGATTGGGGATGTTACCATTTATTACACCTGCATACACTCTATGGGTAAGGTGTGAAATTATTGTAGTTTCATGGGGTGACTTGGCTATGATCGATAGAGTTGTAATCACCACTCACTTGAATTTCACCCATAAGAGATTTCATTCAAGATTAACTTTCTAATTATCATCATGGGCTTGGTCAAGGGTCAACCCCAGTGATGGTACCTCCCTCCCATGTTCAGGAAAATTGGATTCAAATGGCACAACTCTACTAGTTGAGGCCATTGATTCTCCATTCTATTTCAATTATATTTTATCATAAAACATAGATACCATAATTATAATGGAAAAATTATAAACCAAGGGTATAGTATTGAATGATCATACTAACTAATGGTAATATTTTAATAATGGTCATATAAATGTTGACTCCTGATGGTCACATTCCCCATTATACTATATAAATACTACATAATTATTAAAGAGACATGGTTTTTTCTGTAAAATAATACAACAAACATTTTTTGGGAAAAAATATTATTTAATAATAATGGGTCATTACATTCTTCCACATTTAGAAATTTCATCCATGAAATTTTCAACTCATTATATCTGTTGAAAAAATTTAAGGTTACTTCTGTCCCGTTGTCTCCCCTAGTTCCCACATCCATTTTTCATATTTATGAATCCTCCAAAACACATTGATTATGTGGGTAGTCTTGTTTCTTAAAACATTGTATATACCTTCCAAGATATCCACTAGTTTCTCCTCATATGAGAGGTCATGTTTCAGTTGTACCGCCATTGGATCTAGAAAACATAAGAGAATCGTTATGTACTTCCACAAGAGAAGTACATGGAATACATCATGAACATTAGAAAGATATGTGGATGTTCTAGCCTATAATCCACTAATCCTATGAGATCATTGATTTTATAGGGGTTAATGTTCTTAGGGATATGATTCCCTTTCTTCCCAAACTACATGACTCTATTACATAGTGATATCGAAAAGAAAAATTTCTCCCTAACATCAAACTCCAAGTCCCTTAGATGGTTGTCAACATAGCTCTTCTACTAACTCGGAACACCATTTATATATGTTTGGATGGCATGAATATTTTCTGTCATCTCTTTCATAAGATCTGCTGCAAGAAATTTCCTCTCTCAAACATCATCCCTACAAGTAGGAGTTCTACATCAATTTCTATAAAAAGCTTTATTTATTTCCATTTGAATTCTTGAGTGGAAGTTTCTGTTTAATTAGAACTCAACTAATGGGAGGTGTTGATCTAATCCACCATGAAATTACATTGAGCATCTTCTCAGCATGTCCTTGAGTGTCTGAATAGTCCCTATAGATTGACCATTAGTTTTGGGGTGATAGGCCGTGATGAAATTCAATTCAATGTTAATATAATGTTGAATATATCTCTAAAATTTAGATGTGAAACTTGCCTCATTATAATAAATGATAGAATGTGGAACCCCAAGCAACCTCACCACTTCAATTACTTATATCTTGGAATGTTGGTTATGTAATTAATATTATTGAATAGAGATGAAATGGGATGTTTTGGTGAAATGCTACCCTATAACCCATATATCATTATTTCCTTTGGATGTTCTTGGGATACCATGATGATTTCCTTAGTGAAACTGTACTAATTATTTGTTGGTATGGGTAGTGGTTGCAATACCCATATTGGATGTTTTTGCTCTGCCTTCTCTTTCTGACATACAACCACCATATATTGTAGTCATAAATTTCTTTTTTCATATTATCCCACAAATATGAATAATGAAGGTCCCTATAAATTTTAGCTCTTCCAATATGTAAAGGAAATGTTTATCTATGAGCTAAAACCAATAGATCATTATTTATCTCTCGTATATATGGGACACATATCCTTGTATGAAATTTCAATACACCTTTTTGATTAATATTGAACTTACGAAACATCCCATTATTCACAGCCTCTATCTTTTTTTTAAAAGGATATTTTATTTTTTATTTCATGATCTTCTACTATAATTATGGTTGATAAATCATTTGGGAAAGGGTTGATAATGTCATTTCCCTTAGGATTCCAATGTTAAGTTATACTATGTCCTTGATCAATGGATATCCTTGAATCCTCATCCATGCTAGCACAATAGGGTCTTTACTACTTAATGAATCAATGACATTTTCTATTTTGGGGTGATAATGAATTTAATAGTCATTGTATTTAAGAATTTTAAACCATCTTCTTTGTATCATGTTCAATTCCTTTTGTGTTAAAATATAATTCAAACATTGGTGGTCTATATATATATCACATTTCTTTACATAAAGCAACTTCCACCATATTTTCAGAGAGAAAAAATAGAAGCTAGATCTAGGTCATGAGTACGTATGTTTTTCTCAGGAGGCTTCAACTATTTAGATTTATAATAAACCACCTTATCATTTTTCATGAGTACAAACCTAAGCCATTTCAGAGATAAATCACTGTAAATAATGAAAACTTCTTCAAAAGAGTGTAGAGTTAACACAACAACAATATCCAATATCTTCTTTAGTTTATAGATACATTCTTCACAGTCCTTTGTCCAAATGAACTTATCACCTTTTCGAGTTAACATGGTTAATGAATTTTATAGTCCGGATTTTTTTAACAAACCTCCAATAATATCATAAAATCTTTGGAAACTATGAATCTCAGTAACTATTGCAGCATAAAGCCACTCATCTATAACCTTTTTCTTTATAGGGCTAACGAAGATTTTTTTATTGGTTACAATGTTGCCCAAAAATGTAACTTATTGCAACTATAATTCAATTTTTCTGATTTTTACAAATATCCTCACCTTCTTCAATGTTCCCAAGATTACTCTTATATGATACTCATTACCCTGATGAATTTTAATGTATAACATAATATCATCAATAAAAACTACCACAAATTTATCAAGTACGTCCTTAAAGAGTCAATTCATCAAATCCATAAATATAGTAGGACAATTAGTCAATACGAATGGTATAAAAAACATGTAATTCCCATATGTTGTTCATAAGTAAGTCTTTGGAATATCTTTTTTATTCAACATTAATTGATGATACCTAGATTGGAGTTCAATCTTGGAGAATAATTGAGCCCCATAAATGTTGTCAAATAAATAATCAATCATTGGTAGAGGGAAGTTGTTCTTTATTGTGATGTCATTAAGTTTTCAACAATCAATGCATTCGTGCTTCGATCCATACATCTTCTTTATAAAGTGAATACGTTCACCCTTTGGATATACACTTGGATGGATAAATCCCTTCTCTAGAAGATCTTGTAATTGTTTCTTTAGTTTCTCAAACTCTATATTTTCCATTAGATAAGGGGTATTTTATATCATATTTGATCTAAGTAAGAGTTCAATGGAGGGATATACCTCTCTTTATAGTGGATTTTCAGGTAACTCTTCATGAAATACATCATTTTATTCCTAAATAATGGGTCATTCTCAATATTTATACTCTCATTTTCTTCTACCTCATCACTGATCATATTGATAATGATGTCTACAAGAGGATCATCAAGACAAAGATCATGATGTGAAAACTCTCTTTTAAAAAGTTTTTTTGGTTTTCCATTCAGGACTAGAAAACGTTCTTTGCTTATATAGTTTATCCTAATATTACACATTGAGAGTCAGTCCATCCATGGTATAGTGTCAAATTCCACCATGTAAATGACTTCTATATTTTCAATGAGAGAGTACTCTACAATGTTAATAGTATAGTTCTTATACACTATTAATTCTAAGATAATTCTTTTGGGATTATTGAATTTTAAATCTAATTATAGAACTTCAAGGATTGATTATATATCTATTTAATACATGAATGAAATATAGGAATGCATAGAACCTGAATTCAACAAAATACTATCTAGCTTTGCGAGTACAATGAGTGTACCTGAAACCACACGATTTGGGGAATCCAATTTGTCAATCATGATAGAAAATTCCTGGATTCACTCCCTTGGCCTATTCTATGGTTGATGGTGGTTCCCCTCAAGTATCATCTGATTTTGAAATTGATTAGAAAAATGTACTAGTTTTCCAAACATTAAAATTGAACTTCCATCTTGGCCAACACCATCTTCTCTTTTTCTTTAGTGTTGATAATATGGGGATTCACAATACCATGAATATATTGAGGTATATTTCAATCTATTATACAATTACAGAACATTCCACTTCCATGTAAGAATATCCCTGAATGCTTCTTACCATAATTTTTTCAATTGATTTGTTTCACATTAGTTAAACCACTTATATGATTAACATTACAACCTATGTGTGGATCCATAGATCCATTATTTTCATTCCAATTGTGTGACCACTACGTTTCTCCAAAACCCAATTCAACATTCATATTACTCCTCACTATCTCCTCATAGATTTCACAATCATGATTTTTTAGATTCTTCCAAATATTTGGTATTAGTACACCAAAAAAACAATTAATATTTTCATTAAGATCTATAATAAAGATTGAGGTTTGTTAGGTAAGTCTTGTAATTTTAATTTCATGGATTACCGCCAATTTATTTTCCATCTACTTCAGTTCTTGTAATTTCTTCTCCATTTGAATTTACATAAAAAATGTGAAGTATTTATTGAAAAATATTCCCCTAAACTCCTCCCACTCCATAGAATCAATATACCATATTGAATTCATGTTTTTAATTAGTTTCTACCAATGATCATATTATCTTCCTGGGATATACCCAAACAGTGTGAATTTCTCTTGTTCCTAAAAATAGAGTACATAAAAGGTTTTTTCTATAGATCTTATCCATTGGTTACTAATCAAAGGGTTGGTAGAACCAATGAAATAAGGTGGTATTTGATAAATAAATTTCTCAATGGAATTTTTTTCCCTTCGATGTGAATCTGGTCTCTCAAAATGATTCATGTTATTATTTGTAACTTGAGTTAGTTGATTTATCATTATTATGATGTTTTCCCGTCTATCTTCCATTAGAACATCGTCAATGCATTGTCTTTTGCACTCATCATTTATATGGTTCCTCTTATTTTCCCCCCATTATTCTAAAAAAATAAAAACACAATGAGAAACATGTCACTGTTAGGAATCTTATAATTAAAAAAGGATATTATGTCTTAAAACATTATGCTTATTTTTTTAATCACTTAAAATAACAATTAAATTTTATATATATCCTTCATAATGTACCATATAGATTTTATTATTAACCAAAAATAACTTCCACGAATGTTAATATAGGAGTGAATAAAGGGCCATTATTGTGTACCAATTCCAATTTGAGTCTAGCTCAAAGCAGTTTCTTCTGGTGTTACCCCAAGATTCATCTCTTCTAGAACCACATCAACTTGTTCTTATCAAGATAGGGATGTTTTTGTTTGGAAACATCTTAAATAATACTTTACCAAAATACATGGATATTTTCATATATTTAGATTTACCCCTTAGATTCATCTTAATGTTTTAAAATTATAATTCTCATATATTAATAAACATTACTTTTATACAAACTATGGAATCTCGATATTTTATTAAATAACATTGCATTACATGGTACAAAGTAGAGGTTATTTTCATGTTTAGTTTCATAGAAATATGGTATATAATACATGAAAACTTATAACATTATTCTATGTATACTTGAAGAAAACTTCATTGGTTTACCCTAATTTACTTTTACTATATATCATATCCTGGGGAAATACGTCAAAGGAATGGGGTGAGAAATGTGACCACTAAGGAAAAAACAAGAGAGACATATATCATGTTATTTTGAGACATATTAGTAAGAACATGAGGTATAATGGTAAGACCAGAGAAAGAGTCATATTATAATAATAAGAACATGAATAATAACATGGAATTGTGGCTAAAACATTTAAATGAGAAATTCATAAGAATATCACCACATTTAATAACAAAGGTGTCAAAAATAAAAATTACCAATGTTATTCACCAAGGTATCGTAAATCATGTCATCTCAAAAGATTAATTTTTTTACCCAATTCATTGGAGAGATATCATGGTGCACTCTTATTATGTCTTAATTTCATATAATCCACATATTATAATAAATTATTTCCTAAATAACCCATAAAGAATAAATAATTTGTTTCTTATCAAAATCATGATTTAGAAAAGGTCTTAAAACACAAGCTCATTAATTCATTTTTATTACATGAAATGAAATGTGAGTTTCATATATGTAAATACCCTGGTAAAAATTAATTTTTAGATCTATTTTATTACCCAATGAAAATAATATATCTTTGGATATTTAAATGGAATGAAAAGAGAATTTCTCATGTAAAATAGGTCATTTTTTATGAAAATTGGGCCGCATGATGGGTGTAAATCATGGTTTTAGAAAAGGAATAAATGGGAGTGGACAAGATAATACCATTAATAATATACTCTTTATACACTAATGGGATAAAATAAAGTAGAGAAAAGAACATACTATTTAAATTGGAATATAATCCATGTATAAAGGGAACATCATTAGAAAAGAGAAGTGAAGATTTCCCTCACATTGAATCGGTGTTACTAAAACATGAGGATGAATCATTGGGGGATTAAGGATTCCTTGGGGGACTTTATGGGAGAAAAAATCACTAGAAATACAAGGATTATGGGCTTAAAGTTAATGAAAATGGATAAATGGGTTGGTATTTATAGGACATGTAAAGGATTTGTTAAATATTTTCAAAATATAGGTCTTTGAAAAATAGGTTGTGGAAAATGAAAAATCATTATCTTGCCCATGGGGTTTACTCATGGTTTTGGACATTTGGGTTACATTTTGTGTCATTTCAATCCACCGAAACAAAAATATTCTTTAAATACTTATTTTTGATTGGAATGTAAATGTTTCCACAATGTAATGTTATTAAAAATAAAATTTTCCTTTAAAGACATTGAAAAAGAAGATAGAGTTTTAAAAATTGAATAGAATATATTAAAACACTTAAAATTAATAAAATATCATATTTCGGGACTTTTATTGAATTTTATTAATTATTAAATCATTATAAAATAAGTATAATGTCATAAAATATACTGAAACCCTAATACTATTTTTTTTACTATTAACCAAAAAATAAAATATTTTAGAGAATTCTCATAAATTAACCCAATCCTAATTTCAACATTCAAATTAAAGAAGTTGTGTTTATTTTCACTGAAAATTTCTCTAAATATTATAATTTTCAATTTTTATTATAAAAAATATATATATTTAAAAATAACATTTTTAATGGAATGGGAAATGCCTAACACTTAGAAAAAAAATTCATTAGCCAATATAAAATTATTTAATCATTAAAAATAATTTCTTAAAGACTATTTAACAAAAAAACACTATTCAAAATTCCTTGGTATGTTATTAAAATGGTATATATTTTCAATTAAAATTCTATTATGCTTTATTTCCATCCAAAAATAAAATAATGAAATTTATCTCAATTAAACGTATATTTTATTATGAAAATCTATTCATCAAGGGAATTGATGGAATAAAAATTTTATTTATACAATGGAATTTACACTATGATCTGGAAATATAACCCATAATTACACCCGCATACACCATCATGGTAAGGTGTGTGATGGTGTCAGTTTCGTGGGGTGCTTCAGCTAACATACATGAAAAACACAACATTTATTATATGAAACAGGATTTTAACAAGGAATTGTAAATGAAAATTTAATAAATGGTTGTAAGTAAATAAATTAATGTATGATATATAAATGAATTATTCTATAATAGTTTTATAAAAAACATTTTTTTATTATACATGGGGCTTGAATGTGTATGATGGAATTTGAAAATTATGGTAAGGGGTTTTTGTCTCAATTTTCCTTCTTTGAGCATATGTTTTGTTATACAACTATCTTCTTTTTTGATGCGAATAGACAACCCCTTTGACATATAATATCATGAATTTATTCATTCACATGATATTTTGATATTCATTTAACATGATTTTTTCATTTTCCTTATGATTCAATGTTACCAATTTGTAAGGGTTTAATGTTACAATCTCATTATTTATCGTTTTTTCTATTGATTTTTCATCCAATGATGTAATATAATGATCTATCTCATGTATTATCATCTCCTATAGTTATTTTTAGTGAATACATGTTCTTCCTTTATTTTCCACTCTTTATGTACTAAATAGGTCAAAATAATATTTTTAAGAAAAATCAACTTTATTTCACTCTTCGATCGAAAACCCATATTATTCTGAATTCATGTTTCCTAAAAATGTTTTAAATTTTTATAAATGATATAATATATAATTTTTTCCCATTTTTTGACTTTTTGAAAAATAATTTGATTAATAATTCATGTTTTTTCCAAACAATGCATGATTGAATATTACTAAAAATGTGAAACGAATGTTAGTTTTAACATGTATGGAATGAACATAAATTTATAGGCATCATAGCCATTACATTTTGTAATGATTCCTTTATAAAAGATTTAATGCAATTTTCATTGAAATATACTTCAACAATATTTTATGAATTTTCCTTTAAAAATTATTATTTTGAAAGGAATGATATTTTCATCATGAAATGTTTCATGTAATATCTATTTAAACATACATTTTCATCTAAAATGACATAAATGGATGTTAAATATAATTTACTCGGATAAAAATATTTTTATGAATCCAATTTCTTGTCCACATGTTACATCATAATAAAATGCCCATAGAACCGCTTCTTTCCCCAAAATTTCTACATTAATGAAATGATTAAATTATTATGAAACCTATTTTTTATATATATTGATATCTCATGATATAAACAGGATTGTATCAGGGAGTGAACCAGGTTTATTAAGGGACTTTATCCACTATGGTAGTCTTGGGAGTGAACCATTACTAATATGATAGTATGGGGAGTGAACCCATTCCACTATGATAGTCATAGAAATAATATTTGAACTACTATAGATATGATTTTATATCCTTACCTATAAGACAATAATATATACATAATGAAAATTAAATGTTCTTATGGTTCATGTTTTTTGCACCATTTGGATTCATGTATTATGAACTACCTAGATTAATTACTTGACTCATGTTTATGATCTATGATATGTAGGTCATGGATTTCAATTTTTTTGCATTTCTCTTACCCTTAATCTCATGATATATTGATATCTCCCTTGTTTACCATAACAGAACATATGAGCTGATCCTTTATTAGGTTTCCTTTCCCAAGGTTATAATAAATGTTACTATTTATGAAATGTATATAAAGGGTTCTATATAATAATAATATAGTGGGAGATGGCGTATCTAAATTATTGAATAGTTTTTTATGTGTCTATTTTCCAAAGCCTCAATACCTATACAATTATAGCATAGATCATTATGTTTGGGATGAACATTCTTCTATTAATATGTAATATTTATGTATGATAAGTTTAGGACTTTATAGTTCAGATTAGAGAAAGGTTTAGTTACATTGGGAATCTATGATGAGGAAAAATCAGCCAGATCCTTAAGGATACATATAAGGAATTATATAATGATATGTATAAGTATGAGTAAAATAATAGGAAAATATATATGATTTTTTAATGTATAGAATAAGTGGTTTTCAATAAATTACATATATGACTTGATACAATAAGTCTATGTGTCAATGGAACATAGGTATAAAGGGGTAATGAGTTTGAAAGGGGTATATTGAGATAGCCTCAATCATTACCTATTGCAGGAAAATAGGCCTTTCCACACACTTGGATTGACAATACCTAGTGATATGGTTTAGGAATTAAAAAAGTAATTATAAACTATCATTAATGATTTTAATAGTGAATTCAAATGACTTAGGTTAAGTATATGGTTTCATAGTTTAAAAAATGGTTTCATGATTTAGACATCCTCTAAGAGATTTTTTTGATTATTTGGTTCCTCACTATGATTATTGATAAGTAGAAAATTATATTTTTTTACTGAATAGATAAAACCTAAAGGAACAATATTAATGATGATTGTGATAGAAAATGAAATGATTGTACTCCAGAGAATCAAGAGATTTTGTGATCCAAAATGAAAAATCCTGTTTATATGATCATCTATCCAAGATAAATTTTTATTCAACGAAAAGGTGTAAGTCACCAAATGGACCCTATGTTTATGGTGGAAAGAAATAGTGTAGGCTGATGACACCCCCTATAATTAAATTAATAGCCTATGATTTCAAACAATTAGATGAAAGAATACTAGTGTGGATGGGCCTCTGCAATGATAATGAAGGCATATAGCATGCTACCTTATTGCCCACGCACCATGTGTGGGAAACTTGGATAGTATCCTGAATTAAGGATATGTAATTCCTGACCAGGTAGGATATGGACCACGGAGTAATGCCTTTACCCATCATAGAATCTTGAAAAATTATGGAATCCATCTCAACCTGAGTTAGTAACACCTATTCCTGGAAGCAAAGATTGAGACCGGTGAGCATTGCCTTTGCCTCACCCAAAAGGGGAGTGCCCATTCCAAAGCACGATGTAAAATCCAACTTGACGTTCCCCCGAGAGTCACGAACAACTCTACCACCTTTCATGATTCCCAAAGAGCAAGACCCATCCATGTTAATCTGGAAGCCCGGACTAGGATGTTTCCAGCACACCCAATGTCCCTAAGACATAACTGGATGAGGAATGAACATAGTGTTACTAACCTGGATATTTCTGAATGAAGAAGCATCTCGCCAGTCCTGGGAGAGTGAAATAAAGTCCATCAACAAGAAGTGTGTCCTCGCTATGATGAATATAGCCATAGAAATAGAACCTTACAATCTCGCTTGGTTTCAAGCTTTCTACAAGCACCAGCAACCAGCACTAAAAATCCATGAATGAGCCAACCGATCCTTCTCCAACCCTGATGAGACTTGAAATTGACTTTCCTAGAACGAATGAAGGTGCCACCAAGGAGTGGAGTTAAAAACAAAGCCTCTGAAAAAGGAGCACACCGCCGAAGCCCACTTCCCCCATAAAAAAGAAGTGATGCATACTCTCCTTCCTACTGATCTCACAATACTGGCCCGACGAGGCCATATTAATTCTCAAACTTTTGATATTTTCATCCATAGATACAACAAAATTCATTATGCGCCATATAAGGTAGTTGAATTTCACTGGGATCTTCTGGCACCAAACCACTCTATTCCACCCATCATGTTGGGTCTGCATTGAAATCAACATTCGGTAATCAGGTGGAAAATATGCCCAAAGATAAAGTAGTAAACACACAATAGTCTTATCCGGAAGTGATATCAGTGGACTCAAGAAGGTCCTAATGGTCATAGTTCAACACAGTCTTGGTGAACCAGGGACAAAGACGCGCCTCCTTCACCAATATAAGATGGGTAGGGCATCCCGTAAGAATAGAACCAGCCCAGTTTTTGTGTCAAAAGAGTAAGTCCCCAGAGCCAACAATCCATTGAGAGCTTGGTTGAAGAAGCCGGAACAGAGGAAAAATCTTCATCCATAGGGGAGGCTAGTATCCGAGAAAATTCTACGCACTTCCCCCGCAAATTTTTGACATAGATCTTACCCATAAAATACACTCATCCAGAATTTACCAAGAAAACTTGGCATGCATGCAATGAATCATACTCTGGAGTCTCCTTACACTGACCCCACTATCAATAACTAGCCTCACCATCTTTCTCGATGAAACCCAATTTATTTTAATTTTCTGAATTAACATCCCAGACAATGGAACATAAGATCTTTTCAACATTGATGATAAATTTTTTAGGGTCTTTTGAGGAAGCCATTGCATGAATGGGGATAACCAATAGAACACTATTAAGTAAAGCAATTCGTACCCCAGAAGAAAGGAATTGATTATTCCAGTTATGAACTATGCTAGTAATCCTACTCAAAACAAGATCAATATCATCTACCCAGAGTCTGCCAGAGGATATTGGTGTGCCCAAGTACTCCATTGGAAGAACACATCATTGCACGTCCAAGTGACTGCACAGGGAGGATACATGACTGGGGGTTCACTTATTAGAGATAAAAAACTACTATAAGTTGTACTCATGACTTTCCCACTCTAGTGATAATATTCCTCCATAATTCATTTGATCCCTCGAACTGAATCCTTACCACTATTCAAAAATATGATGTTATCATCAGAAAACATCTGATGAGAAATCAGGAGGACGTTCATCCTCCACTTGAAAGGTATTGTAACTCCATGAGATAGGCCTTAGTTAATATGTTTACTAAGTGTATCTTGCACTAGTATGAAAATGCTGGGAGAGAAGGGATCTCTTTGCCGAAGCCCACATGTTGCCTTAAAGAATCCATGAACCTTTTCCATAAATGATACCTCCAACCATGAGGAGAAAAATCTCATGAATATGAGGTCCACTGCTTTGGATGAGAAGCCAATACTCAAGAGGACTTTGTTAATGAAGCTCCATTTAATCCTGTCATAGGCATTGTTCATATCCACTTTGATAGCCAAACTCCAAACATGAATTTTTACGTTGATATACCTAATCATCCCTTGGGCTAGAGCTATCGCTCCTTGAATAGAGTGTAATTTCACGAACACCTGTTTCTCTGGGAATATCTAGTCTGGAAGGAATTTGGACAACCTCTGATTAATAACAGTGGCCAGAATTTTGTAGGGGAAGTTACATAAACACACAAGTATAAAGTGAGATAGTGAGGATGGATTCTTAATCTCAGGGATGAGAACCATTTTAGAAGCACTAGAAACCTAAGGGAGAATCCCACCATGAAAATAGTCTTGAATAACTTATACTATGTCCTTATTAACCACCTCCCAAACCCCTCTATAAAAGGACCTTGGGAAACAATATGGCCCAGGTGCACTATCCAGGTTGAGTTTCTGCATGGCTGAGTGAATTTATTCCTCTCATGGAATCTCCACCAGACCATCATTATCCAATAGAGAAACCATACTGGGAATCACCTCCCACAAATCACATTGCCCACTTGGATACCCCCTATTCATACCTGGATTAGGACCAACCATCAGCTCTTTAAATAAGTAAAACGACATACCCCCCACTGTATCACAATCCTCAGTGTAAGATCCATCTTTAAGGAAAATATTAGGTGAATGGAATCCCCTTCATTCTCTGATACATGCATGGAAATAAGCAGTGTTTTGGTATCCCCCTTGAAACTACCTATCCTGAGATCGATCCCAGGCCAATCTCTCTTGCTTTAGAAGCATCTCCACCCAACACAACTTCTTGCCCACTAAATTTTTAAACACTAAGTCATTCCACTCCTCCTCTATATTAGACTCTATACTCTAAATTCCTTTCTTAGGAATCTTCATGTTATGATCTAAAGGTAGAAGCTCCCTGGTCCATTCCTTCTACCCCTATTTCAACCGCCACCGTTTGTTATGAAGAGCTACCCATGTATGACCTTGAGTAGTTTCTACCCACAGCTCCCTTAAAGTTCGTTGATAAATTTGAAACCGAGACCACTGATGATTGAATCTGATGAACTCAAGGGTATCCTGCTTGGGAACCAGAGAAACCAATAAAGGGGAGTGATCTGATATACCTCGGGCTAGGTGATTGACTTTTGCATTAGGGAATTTGTTTATCACATTATTGTAATCCAAGCACCGATAAATCCTACTCCAACTTATCCTTCCACCAGATTGGTTATTGCACCAAGTATAGAGATCACCTGAATAACCCATGTCAAGAAGACCCGTGTTGGCCATAGACTGAGAAAAGTCTAGGCTTGCCTTACGGGAAAAAACACCGCTTCCATTTTTCTCCTCTGGGTAGTGAATTGTATTGAAATGCCCCAAAATAATTTATTGTAGGACCAGAGGATAAAATGACTCAAGGCTTTTCCATAGCCTTTTACATTCCTATAAGTCACAACAACCACATACGATAGAAAAAAATAAGCAGTCTGTTCCCTTCGTTACTCTCGTGGTAATGAATTGGTCTCCCACCTCAATTACATACACTAAAATCTCTTTATTGCTAAAGAGCCAAATATGTCTGTTGATTGGAACAGTGTGCAATGAACCCTGCATCAGGACATGGCGACTGAAGGATTTTTTCTTACTCAGCCTCTATTTATGCTCAAGGACAGACAAAATACTAGATTTACTTTTCTTTTCATCTGAGACAATGAAGTCATACTTCACTTGAGCACCCAATACATGAGCATTGGTAGCCCGACTTTGGCCCCAGGTAGGATGGTCTTATTGATATTGGGAAAAGAAATTTCCCTAATATGTCTCAACTGAGCTCGGGTACAGACCCCCAAACTATTGACAGAGGTAGCAGGGGATACTGGAGGATCATAGGAGTAAGACTTCCCCTTAATATCCCTACCGGAAGACATAGGGGATGGAGAGGAACAAGATAACTCCATTGCCTTCAAAAGTCTAGACCCTCCTTCAAAAACCTCACAATAAGCCACTTTCAGCCCATAGGGGAAAATACTCCAATACATCCTTCAACTTAAGAACCCCCACATTCCCTTTGGTTGACTCAAAAGGCACTGGAGGAAAATTACGGGATTCAAGCACTAGCATTCTAGGGATAACTGACAGAAAGAAATCTATCAATTCACCTTGGGAGAATAGTAGGGGGAGGAACAAGATCTTACAGAAGGCTCCACCATAGTGGAACCCGAGTAGAAGTGAACTAAGTCCTTGCTGGGAGGTGTTTTTGAAAACTATGGAAGGGCATACGTAACCTTGCATGCAAGGGGAGGCCTGAATGCATCACTCACCCTTGCTAAGAAGGCCACATATTTATACTCAAAAGGAAACAAGGAAAAATCTGACCCTCCACTATGAGGGAACACCAAATATTTGGGCATTGATGATCTAAAAAAATGCATACAAATACCATGGTGCCCTCTTCTGCTTATTTGAATATAATCCCTTTGAAGGAGGTTGGATGAGCAGTACCTTTGAAACACTGGTAACACAATATCCTGAAGTCATACCACTGAATTCTATACTTCCACAGATAATGACTTTGGTATATGGATAAACAGATCTAAATCGACACAAATCTAAGGCAACATAGTCTCCTCCCCACTACGAGTAAGTGCATCCATGAAAAGAAACCCTCCAAGAGAATACCCAATTGCATTGAGAAAGGTTCCATTCTATAAAGGGAGCGGAAGCCCTGGAAGGCTCATCCACACTATAGCCCGAGGAAATTACTTCCCATTATGAGCCTCCATTGACCAATGAGAGATATTAAATCTCCAATAACCCAAAACATGTGGAGTGCCACACCAAGCCTTGTCAAAATCTTCCTCCGATGAAAGCACCAAACAGATGGAGAACCTGTGAAACACAGATATTCGAACGCCATCCTTCATGACTTAGGAGTCCACAAAACGCTTGAAGATAGAAATAGAGGGTTTATCATAACCCAAACGTGCCACAAGAATCCACTTAAGGATGGCTACCACCTCTTTGAATGGAGATGCAGGGGAAGACAATGAAAGGCACGACCCATCCCTCACCACTGAATGCGAAAATGGAGGAATCGATGGGAAGCACAGATCTGAATCACCTGAAGCCTTCCCACATAGCCCTTCCTTGAAATATGGAGGCATACACCCTTCTATAGAGGAGAGAACCGAATAACCACTATAAGAAGGAAGACAACTAGCTGGAAACACAAATTCTGGATCGAACATCACCAGAGACAGGGGCACTGCCGAGGAGTGGGATGCTAAGGGAACATCGGGCGGAAAAATTCAAAAAACCACTGAGCGTGTGAGGTGTGTTCTTCTGGAACGAATAGGAATCCATCATGTTTTTTAATTCTTTCTTATTTATATTCTAAAAAAATAATCCTAATCCTTGAATCATATAAAAAATAAAAATGGGAAAGCGGGGGGAAATGATCTATTGAGGCCTTTATTATGAAATGACACCTTATTTTAGTGGTTTTATTGATCCAGTAGTTTCTGAGAAACGGATCAGTAACAATAGATATGTATTTTCTATTCTATAATTATTAGAACGTGAAAAAAATGAATTTGGTATTCTATAATT
Source organism: Viscum album (assembly GCA_963277665.1). Taxonomy (NCBI): domain Eukaryota; kingdom Viridiplantae; phylum Streptophyta; class Magnoliopsida; order Santalales; family Viscaceae; genus Viscum; species Viscum album. The sequence goes on from OY728161.1 coordinate 1,567,845,788, forward strand.
GGGATATCCAAGAGGATAAATGTTGGACTCTTATCAAGAATATGTGGTTAATAATGAAATTGAATCTATTGAGTTTGATGAGTTTATGAGATTACTTTTTAATAATAAATTCCCTCATATTCATCATTCAAAAATAGTGAAGGACTTCCATGGTATAATGAAATATCATGATGAATATGTTGGTACATGTGAGGTAAATTTTAAATGACATGAGAGGTTTTATTCTAGATTTATCATCAATCATGAAATTAATATTAATTGATTATTTAGTGGCTTAGAACATATTTTTTTTATGGTTTTTATCCATTCAGGACTTTAGCAGCTATGATAAAATTATTAAATTTACTCTCTAGGTGGTAATGGGGATTAGAGTTACCCATCAATCCAATTGTTTTGAGCAAAAATGTGATATGATGTTTGTAGTGACCCAACCATATATATCCCCGATCTGATGTCTTTTATGAATTACATTATCACGATTTTAATGAGTCATGACCTGAAGGACCAATTAATTTAGTAGTATTTGAAAACCAAAAACATTAATGAGAATTATATAACAAATGGATACACTAATTATAACTTTTCTTCTTCTTATATACAAATAAAAAAAATTAGGATAACTATAATCCATACAGTATATTCCTATAAATCCTTCATAATAAGTTACTTTAATTCCGGGGGAAATAAACATAATAATGGTGAGCTCAAATGCTTAATACAGAAAAAATATAGCAGAAGCAATTATGAATCAATGAGAATAGTAAATAGGGAAATACAAATAACTAAAAATGCATTCCATTAAAATAAAAAAATAAATAAGAATAAATATTGCAAGGTATGAAACTAAACCACATTCCATTAATTAATGAATTGAAATAAAATGTATACATAGATACATCGACGCAAAATCTCATAGATGAATAATAACTGAAACTACTATGAGGGAAATGATTTATTAATGGAAGTCATATATAAGGAACATGAGGACATAATACCATTAAGACCTTTCAAAATACAGTTTAAAACTACAGTTAGAAACCCATTTGTTGAATTATTCATCTCATGAGAACATGTCAATGCATCGAGGAGTTATATAACGTCTCGACTCCACCCATCATTTTCAGTCCAATGAATTTCTCATATTGAATAACCAAAATAAATAACATGCCTTATCAAATAACTATATTGAATCTGGAATATGGATCCATCAATAATTATCAAATAAATTAAATAACAGTCAATGTAGGCACCGTATGAACAATGGTATATGGTATAGGCAATAGAAATATCCCTGATAAATGTTCTTGATATTTAGGAGATATTTAAAGATTAATGATCATGTGAAGTTGAATATTTCCAGGGAACTTCAATAATGAATTGAATAAGTGAATGTGAATACTATCATTTTCCAAATAAATAATAAACCATCAAGGTCAAGAATAATGATGTTATTAATAAAACAAACTGAAGTGGAGTAAAATAGAGGGTATTTACATTGTTTAAATAAAATATTATCATTTTAAAATATTCCTAAGTAAATTATAATTTTATTTTGAAAACACTTTTAAAAATATTAATCATAAAAAATAATACTTTTTAACATGAAAAGGATTATTCAATGAAATGAAAGTGGATGAATCTGTACATGTCATATAAAGCAGAAAATAGAATATTCCTTTTGTATAAAAAATTGCTAGAAAATGCCTCAGTCACGAAGGGACAAAATATTCCTATAAAAATATTGGTAAAAGATAAAAAGGGTAGAAATTTATTTACTAAATAATTCTTTTAAAAAAATTGAAAACATTTTAATAAATAATGGTTTTTAGAAGACAAAAGTTTCTCCAACTAAAGATGGAAATAAAGTTCGGTTCTCTGAAAACATTTTCTGGGACATTCTGAGTACCCAAGAATTGAATATTGGTACAAATAATTTAAAATGGTCAGGAGAAACCATATATGAATTAATGTTTTTATTTAATAATATTTATTTAATTTCCATGAATGGAAATACCATTGAAAGATCATTAATGTAATTGTTGAGGTTAATAATCTTTAAACACTCCTAATTGTCCCATATAACATTGAAAAATCTTAAAGCATCGCCCCAAGAAGGATTAAAATTGAAAGAAATTTATAATATTATGATATTAATTAGATTCATGATATATAATTTCAATGTAAATATATACACCATATAAATGAAACTAGGTGCATAACAATAAAATGTGCCTCAATGAAATGAAATTGAGACGAAATACCTTACATATGAATCAAAAGACCCAAAAGTGATAATCATAAAATGAAACATCTAAATACCAAGAATATAAATTAATTCAAGATATAATATATCCAAATTGGAAATAAGTAAACCACAAAAAAGAAGTAAGTGGTGAATATGATATTTATCTCATGAATGTAAAAAAGTGATATTGAAATCCTTACCAATGTGGTAAAAAATGAATTGGAAATCCCAAAGGTAATAATCAATAAATAAAACATTTAAATACCATGAATATAATATAATTCAGGATATTATATGTCAATGTGGAAGTATGTAGCTCATATATAAGAAATTATATGCACAACAATAAATTATGCCTCACAAAAAGAAAAGTGAGACAATAATTCCTAACACTATGTTTCCTTTTAGGTGAACTTCCATTAACATCCTTTATAATAAACATATGTTAATTTTATAGTTTCTTAATAAAAATTTTCATGTTTATAATTAAATTTATTTTACTTTTTACCATGTTGTGTAAAACTACTTAAACAATTAAGTTTATGTCGGGTGTTTTGGACCAAATTAGGTTTATGTGTTAAAACAACTATTATTGGTAAACTATGGTCAAATTGGTCACTATATAAAATCTCCAAAATAATATAAATGACCTAATTATCTTATTTATACATCAATTATACTTTCAAAATCAATCATTAAATTTTTTTATGAAAATAATCAATTGATACAATCATAGAGACAATAGGCCCTATATACGCATGTGTAACATTCCCATTTTTAAATGTTCATCATGGGAAGAAGGTAAGTAACTACAATCATTATAGAATTTTAATTATATAATAAATACCACATTATTTATTCATATATAATTAAATATATAATTATGTTATGTTAAATGAGTCACATCATGTCGAGGAGGTGGTAGTCCACATGTCCACGAATGACGTTATCTTATTTAAAGTGTGTGAATGGGTAATAAAGGGGATGATATATATATTTATCTATATTATATTTAAATAAAGATAATTAAGTAATTAATATATTATTTATGTTTTTAATTTCAATTATGTTTAATTATAACCATTCATTTATACATTCCATGTATCATGTGAACAAATCACATCCCATTGAGGGGGTGGTAGTCCACACTTCTCAAATGATGTTATCATATTAACATAAAATAGAATTTATTAAATTTATGTTTTATAAAAGGTTTAAATAAGTATAAATAAACTATAAATATCATATATAACATATATAAAAAACATCACATCATAATGTCCACCATGAGAGGTGGTAAAAGAAAATTGAACAGTCATCGTTTCGTGAGGCAGTAGTTCGCTGTATGTAGAAGCAATATGTTATCTTCCATTATATGATGGTGTGTACACGTGTAGGATGAATACATATAATAAAAACATCCTAGTATCTTTAGGATACTTCTTTTTTGTACAATAATTGAAAAAAGATATTTTATGTGGTGGAGAATTGAAATGAAACTAAAAAACTTGAGAGAAGATGTCACCTCTTAATCAGATAACTACATTTAGTTTAAACCAAAATATTACTTGGATTTATTTATTTCAAAATGGAGGATTATAGATCTCGGTATTTTATTTATAGAGACAATTTTGGTGTGTAATGGACAAACCTAAATGTTTTGAAAGGTGTGATGATGTGGGAGATGTTGTGTCCTTTTATAGGGAAGGAAAAGGACTCACTCAGAATTTTTGGAAACAAGATAGGTGTGAAAATGTTCTTACCTATAAATGTTAAAAAAACCAACCAGAATCAATAATGTAAGGTTCAAGGATGTATAATGGATAGAAAATTGGTTTTGGACTAGTGGATAGGACATTTGGGCCATTATGATAAGTGTTTACTCTATTACGCTCAATTTTACCACAAAAATTGTAATTAATTTTAATCAATTTCACAAATATTTATTGTCAAAAACATTTTTTGTTTTATTATAATTTATATATTATTATTATTAAAATTATAGTATCCATTTTTTAAAATTAAAATCATATGAGTGGAAGAAATTAAATTAAAATTAATCATGCAGACAGGATGACAATATAGGGTTTTAAAGTAAAAACGTCTAAAGGATTTGTTGTTTTTATAATAAATTTACAAGGGAAATAGATCCCAATCATTAAAATTTTACTAATTTATAAAAATATTATATAATTTAACTTTAAAACCAATGAAACACATAACTTCACTTATAAATTAATTTGATTAAAAAGTTGTTTTGAACTAAAATTTAGTATTTTTAAATATTTATTAAAAATTGAAATGTCCTTGAAAAATATAAAACATTAACCCTAGACCAATTATTCTGATTCAATTTCAAATAAAAAGTTTATTTTGACATATTAAATCAAATAATGTGTCAAAATTTACATTTAAAATGTGTTTTCTATTAAAAGGCGGTAAAATCTTCTTTTATTAAAAAATTGGTTTTCATGTGTAAAATAGGGTTAATTCTAATCTTATGAATATAAAAAACAAATGGATGAATATCAATAATGTTTGATTGAATATATAAAATATATATTTCATTAAAATAATTCACTATTGGTAATTAATTATGTTTATTAAGATTAAACTCAACTAGAAGCATAAAAAATAATATTTATTTTTATATCAAATTAGTTATTATTTTCATTTCTAATTAATTAGTAACCCTTGAATTCATTTTATATTTATATAAACTATATATTTTCATTAGTTAGTTAATACTATTCATAACTTCTTATATAACATATAGGTTGTACCATATTATATTAAATAATAGTATTTTAAAAAGACATTATTATTTGGTAAAACTAGGTTTTTCATTTAATACAAACTATCAAGTATGGTCACTCTAGAATGTATCACAACCTATCGAGGAAGGTATCCATTATGTGTAATGAAATCTATTGAGTAAGTTATCTCTTTCATGTAATGCAATCCAACTCGGTTTTGTGTGCATTGAAATTTATATAGAATATATTTTAACTACTGACTGGAAATTATTTTTTTTATTAATAGCAACACTTTTACGGGAAAAGTGAGAAACCAAAGGGTTCCGAAAACATCCAAACAACCCCAAACAAAACAGGAAAACAAACAGGATACCTCATTCAAGCAATAACATCAACCACCATCCCCATGCAGGATACTCGGCGATCCCATGCAAGCATGGTCCCTCCCGATGTCGCCATCCCTCCAAAACAGCCATGTCCCAAATGGCCTACAAAGATGATACCAGAGAAACCGATCCTAACGAAGATATCCTGTAACGAACCAACAAAGAACACAAACTGAAGACATAGAAAAAACCACCATACACATGACAGCAACAGGAGAAACAAACCCAATTAGTCCGGAGGTGATGCCTCATAGGAATAAGAAAAATTACCAATGCATAATCTGAGCCTGTTATTGCTTTCATCTCTATACAGATTCCACTTTAGTAACCATACCTTGGCATCAGGGTCTTCCCCAATGATGTCTTCATATTGATATGCCATTTTGTCCCATGTTCGGATATATTCAACATTGCTGATTTTTCGTTTGTTGAAGCCTCTCATTAGGATCAAATCCTGTTTGTCAATCCACCTGGCCTGCTCGCTGTTAACCTCCACTTTGATAGGTATTCCCATCATATAGGACTCCTCCTGAGGTATGTTGACATAGAGAAATTCCTATACCATATCCTCTTCAGAGTAGATGATAGGTTCTTTAATGCTCTTTCCCGTTTTAGAACTGCTTCCCATTCCATTATTGTTCACCTTGGCCCCAACCTGGGGGTCCTCCTGTATGAGAACCTTGTCAGATGATGTTTCCTTCTCACCTAGTTTAGATTTTTTACCTGACCGTGTTTCCATCAGCTTCAGTAAAAATGAGTAATCCTTGCGTTCTCTCCCTTTATTCTTCTTAGGTAACATCTCCTCCTCCTGGACCTTGTCAACTCCCGAACCCCCCTCAGTCTGCCCATCCCCTTCAACCTGGAAAAATTCAATGGTGTCCAAACAGTCAAAGGGATTGAATGTCTCAACACCATTTTGGGTCCAGAACTTCCCTGTTGGTGACTTGGTGCCTCCCGAAGAAGCATCCTTTCCTCCCCTGAATTTCTTCTTCCCCTCCCCGGCTTGATCCTTCAACCCAGCAACAGGACCTCCAGCAGAAATGCTCAGCCGCTGTTCAGCATGAATACCTTCTGCCAAGTGTTACCGCCCTTCCTGCTCAGCAGTTTCTCAGGGCCTGCCACCGGTTCTAGCCCCAAAAAATCCCCCTGCTTATTCTCCTCCAACAAAACATCACCCTCGCCCCCTGAAAGGGCGTCCTCCTCCAGAACCTCAGCCACCTTATCCTCTGATAGGACATCAAACATGTTATTCAAATCCATAAAAGGCTTGGCCAAAGGATCCAACACTTTAATCAGTCTGGGCATGTTAACCAGCTCCAGAGTACTGTCTTCCCACTCCTTCCCAACATGTTCAGGTCCCATAGTGGTAGGAGAGAAAACAGCTCCCGCCTCATCCCGGTTCATCCCAATGCTTGCGTTTTCAATTGATTGATCAACCTCCATGGCAATAACACCAGAACCAGAGCCGAGGTGATCCCCTGCTAACTGATTCCTCCGAGGATCCCTCCCTATTTCAGTAACCCCCTTCATCTTCGAATCCCGACCCATCCTCGAATCATTACCCAGTTCAGTGTGCTGTATACCCTCCTCAGAGCTTTTCCTCACCTCTTTCCCATTGTGACCATCCCTTCTCACATGAAAAACTTCAGTCGAATGTCCTAACTGCTTGCAGCAACCACAAAAATCCGTCCAACTTTCATTATATTACCTTACGTGCTTGGTGTCGCATGTTATACATGCTATCTAATAAAAGGTTCATAATAATTTGTTTTGGGTTGTCACATTATCCCCACCTTATTTAAATTGAGTCCTCTCAATTTAAATTTGACTATGGTGAATTTTTTTGATACTTTATATGATTGAAATCCCACATCATGAGAACGGTTCATAAGTCGACCTCTATAAAAGAGATAATGGAAAGTATAAAACGTCACACGAACTACCATCTAACTAGTTTTCTAAGTTGGACAACATTATTGAAAAGTAGAGATACATAAAAAGATGGAAAATTTAAATATGTATATAGAGTGAATGATATCGTCAATAAAAAACAATTGAATGTTCAATAAAATGATATCGTCAATAAAAAACAATTGAATGATATCGTCAATAAAAAACAATTGAATGTTCAATAAAATGTTGAGGTCCTCAAGGCTAAATTTTTTTGATGATTTAGAAGGCCACCAGGTCCACAGAAATTTAGTTCTAAGGATTTTTTTTTATTTCTAAGTCATTTTACTAATTTTGGGTAATTATTTTCTTGACCATGGATATAATTAAATATTATAACATTATATGTTTCAATCTCATATGAACAATCCTAACATTTGGTTGTTCTTCAATCAAATTCTAATTCCACCCTTTACTCCCAAAAATCAATTACCAACAATGATTTTTTTCCTAGAAGCACTAAAAGAAACATTTAAATGATCGCAATCCCTATAAAATAGTGATAAGTATTTATATTTTTCATTAACTATCTCCCAAAATAAATATGGGCAATATATTAATTTCTAATCATTATAAGTGTTACTACTAATTCATCATTAATATTTTTTTGTTAAAATTTTTAACTAAAAACAATGAAAATTAATAGGGACATTGCAAAAGTTTGTGATTGGTTTAAAACCCTAATCATACTTCAACCATTGGTTCAATACTTGAAGCCTTTCCAAATTTGATTGTTTGTTACCAGGATTATAGGTTGTCCTTTTCTATAACCATATTAATATAATTTACTTAAAAATATGATATACATCCTTAAAATTAGGTAAAACATTTGACCGAGGTTATAATTAAAACATCAATAATTAAATACATCATCCACATATTTTCAAATATATCCTTCCATGATGTGGAGCTTTTCCCATAGGAGAGGTGATTGAATTAGGTAATGTGCAGGTTCCCCACATTTACGACAATGATCTATAAAGGATTTCATAGGATGATCTTCATTTACTTACATTATACTCTATCTTTTTTCCTCAGCAATCCTTTGTTATGTTTCATTCATTCCCACACATAAAGCATTTACATGTTCCATTGAGACAATTTCCTAGGTGTCTAATTCCACACTTCTCAAGAGTTGAATGTCGATCCTTCTTTTCTACACGGTCTCCACCACTCGAGCACTTATCATCCTTAATAATTTTATTCTTTGGTGCACCCGGGATTTGGTAAAGGTATATATTGTTAATAATATTTTGGGATAATTGATTTGGAATAAAAATTATATCTTTCAGTACCATCAACACATAATTTGTTTCCTCATTTTCATTACCTTGTCCTTAATGTTAAATGATTACTTGAATACTTCTGGTTCTATCCATTGACAAAAACCATAAATAATAGGGTGCGTAACAATATTCATAGTGCGAAAAGTGTATAATTATCTCTAAGATATCTAAATCATGACATGTTATTTTTAAATATGAAAAACATAGGTTTAACCATGATTATTCATTGTCAAAATCCTTTTGAATTTTTCATAATGTTTTGTAAAGAAAATGTGTATTATCCAAAGCATATTCCATATGAGGGTTAAATCAGGTGCGCAGTAAGGCGCATTGTTGTGTACCATGTTACCCCGAGTAAGGCTCGGAACACCTTGTCTGAGTTTTTACTCCTCGGTACTTCTATTTCAGAACTACGTCCAATTATAGAATCTAGATAGAGATGTATTTCTATGAATACCCACATAATCTATACATCACCAAAATAATAGGGGTTTCATATATAATTATCCAAAAATTCTATCTTAGGGTTATGTTATCTAACATACATTTTCCTAAATCTAGTTCCCAAGGTTTCTACTTAATATACATTGATACCAAAAATAGTGATGTAGCCATGGATAGCCCATATCTAATGTCTTATATCAAATACATTGACATTATTACATGGAATGAATCCTATAATGACTGATTAGTTTAGTTGTCTGGTAAAACTAGATACATAAATGAGAATTTTATTACAAATGGATACACTAATTAGAACATATTTTTTTTTCTTCTAAACAAATAAAAAAACATCAAGGATAACTCTAATCCATATAGTATATTATTATATATCTTTCATAGTATGATTCCTAGATTATTAGGGAACGAAATAAAATTAGGGTGAGATCAAATTTACATTAAGGGGAAAATATAGAAGAAGAAATAATTAATTAATGATAATAGTCAACATGGAAAGGTAAATAATTGGAAATTTATTCCATTAAAATATCTAGATAAGTAAATATAAATATTGAGTGGTATGAAGCTAAATCACTTACCATTAATCAGTGAATTGAAATGTAATGTATCTATAGACATGTCAATGGAAAACCTCATGGATGAATAATAAATGAAATTATTATAAGGGAAATACATTCTTAATTGGTGTAATGTATAAGGAACATGAGGACTTATTAAAATCAAGAACATTCACAAGACGGTTTAAAACAAAGGGTAGAAACCAAGTTGCATAATTATTCATCTCATTAGAACTTGCCGATGCATCAAGGAGATATATAAAGTTTGTGCTACACCTGACATTTATAGTTGAAAGAATTTCTCATATTTAACAACAAAAATAAATAATATTTCTTATTATATAACTATATTGAATGAGGAATAAAGATTTATTAATAATTTCCAAATTAATCAAATAGCTATCAATGCAGGCACTATAGGAACAATAGTAAATGGTTTAGGTAGTAGTAATATCCATGATAAATGTTATAAATAATTAGTTGAAATTAAAAGCTCAATGATCAAATAATGTTGAATATTTTAAGGGGACATCAATAATGAATAGAGGAAGTAGTTTTCAATACTAACCTTGTCCAAATCAATAAAAAACCATTCATAGGATGAAAAATGATGATATCAATACAAAAAAACACAAGTGGAATAAAATAGAGGGTTGTGGTTATTGAAGAAGTAAAAGATTAACTTTTAAAAATATTATTGAGTAAAATATCATTTTATTTTTTAAGAACCTATTTAAATTATATTTATTTAAAAATAATCTTTTTAAACATGAAATAAGGCTTCATAGAAATGACATAGTATTAATACATACAATTCATATGAGGTTAAAAATTAATATTCCTTTTGTACAACAAATAGTTAGAAAATAGTTCATTTAGAAATCGACAAGAATACCCTTTTTAAAAAATTGGTAAAATACATAAAAAATGTAAAAATATCTTTAAAAAATAATTTTAAAAATATTTTTGAAAACATTTAAATAAAGAATGGTGTTTATAAGAAAATAGGTTCTCTGACTAAAGAGATAAATAAAGTTGGGTTTTCTGAACGCATTTTCTAGCACATTTTCAGTACCAAAGAATTAACTTTTTTATTAATACTTGAAAATGGTCATGAAAAGAGGAAGGATTAAATGCTTTATTGAATAGTGGTTATATAATTTCATGAATGGAAATACAATTGAAAGATCATTAAATTTATTATTGTGGTTAATAATATTTAAACATTACAAAGTGTCATATACCACATTGAAAAAACCCAAATCATAACCTCAAGAAGGTGTAAAATGAATGAAATTTATAATATAATGAGATTAATGAGGTTAATGATATATAATTTAAATGGAAATATATACACCATATAAACAAAACTAGGTTCTTAAAAATAAAATGTGCTTCAATGAAATAAAATTGAGATGAATTCCCTTACATATGAATTGAATGACCCAAAAGTGATAATCATAAAATAAAACATCTAAATTACATGGATATAAATTAATTCATGTTATTATATTTACAAATGGGTAGTATTTACACCATATAAAACAATTAATTTGTTAATATGATATTTATGTCATGAATAAAAAAAGTGAGATGGAAATCATTAACAATGTGGTAAAAAATGAATTTGAAATCCGAAAGGTAATATCTGTTAAATAAAACTTTTAAATAACATTAATATAATATAATTCAAGATATTATATTTCAATGTGGATTTAAGTACACCATATATAAGAAATTAGGGGCATGACAATAAAATATGCCTCACAATAAGATAAGTCAGACTAGGATTCCATACCTTGTGTTTCTTTTCGGCTGAATGTACCCTAACATCCTGTATAATAAAATCATTTTAATTTTCTACTTGTTTTAGTGATATTTTTATTTCTATAATTACATTTATTTTATATGTTACCATTTTTTGTACAACTACGCAAACAATTAAGTTTATATTGTGTGTTTTTGACCAAATTTGGTTTATGTGTCAAAACAACTATTGTTGGTCAACTGTGGTCAAATGGTCATTATATAACATTTCTAGATTATTAAACATTAAATAATTATCATATTAATACATCAATTATAACTTTAAAATAAATAATTAAATACAGTTATGAAAATGAGAAAATGTTACAATCATAGAGACGGTGAGCTACATGTACGCATGAATAACATTCCCATTTTTAAATGATCATTGTGGAAAAAAGGTAAGTAACTAAAATCTTTCCAGAATGATAATTTTATAATAAATAACATATTATTAATCATATATACTTATATATAAATTTTTTTGATATAAAATGAATCACATCATGTCTAGGAGGCGGTGTTCTACACTTACACAAATGACGTTATCTCTTTTAAAGTTTGTGAACGGGTAATAAAAGAGATAATATATATATATATTATATTTCATGAAAGACAATTATTTAATTAATATATATTTTTTTTAATACCAATTCTATTTAATTATAACAATTCATTTATACATTGCATATATCGTGTGAATGTATCAGTTCGCTTTGAGGGGGAGGATGTCCACACTTCCTCAAACGATGTTATCATATTAATGTAAAATTGAATGTATTAAATGTAGGTATTTTAAAAGTTTTAAATAAGTATAAATATTTAATAAATATCATATATAAAATATTTAATCAATGTTTTCCTTCATAATGGACACCATGATAGGTGGAAAGTGAAAATTGAAAAATCATCGTTTCTTGAGGCAGTAGTTCTCTGTAAACAGAAACAGTCTGTTCACATCCATTAGAAGGAGGTGAATTTAAGTGTAGATATAATCACTAGATGAAAAACATCCTAGTATATTTAGTATACTATTTTTTATTATAAGAATATATAAAATGGATTTTAGGGGGTGTTTATTGAAAATGAAACTTAAAGGCTTGGGAGAAGACATTGCCTCTAAATCGGGTACGAATTTTTGGTTTGAACAAAATGATTATTTGGTTAATTTATTTCAAAAGGAAGGATTATATGTAGAGTTTAGGTATGTTTTTAGACTATTTGGGTAGGTCATGGCTGAAACTAAGAGGTTGGAGGGGTGTGAAGAGGTGGGAGAGGTGGTGGCCTTTTATAGGGAAGTAAAAGGACTCACATGGAATTTTTGGAAACAAGTTAGGTTTGAACATGTTATTACCTAATAAAAGTCAAAAAAAAAAAACAGAAAAACTAAATAATTTAAGGTTAATGGACTAGTTATGGGCATAAAATGCGTGTTGGATAAGGGGATATGTCATTTGGGCCTTTAAGATAAAGGTTTTGTCCTTTATTATACTCAATTTAACCTTAAAAATTGTAATTACTTTTAATCACTTTCTCCAATATTTTTGAAAAGAAAGAAAATTTGTCTTATTATAAAATATAAATTATTCTTTTTCAAAATATGGAATCCATTTTTCCAAATTAAAAAAATTGGCAGAAAATAAATTAAAATTAATATCGCAGACGGGACGACAATTAATGATTTTAAAGTAAAAAATGTCTAATTTTTTTATGTTTTTATTATCAATTTCAAAATTAAATTGATCAAAATAACCTAAATTATATTAATTTAAAAATATATTATCTAATTAAACTTTAAAACCAATAAAAAATAAAAATTAACTTAATATGTTAATTTAATTAAAATGTAAGTTTGAACTAAAATTCAGTATTTTAAATATTCAATAAAAATGAAATGTCTCATAAAAATATCCAAAATTCACCCTAAAATAATCCTTATGTTTCTATTGAAAATTAGAAGTTTATTTTGACATATTAAATCAATTAAGATGTAAAAATGAATATTTAAAATATGTTCTCCATTTAAAGGAGGTAAAATTGCCTTTATAAAAATATAAGTTTGTATGTGTAAAATTGGGTTTGGTCATATATTATGCATATAAAATCCAATGGATGAATATTAACAATATTTTATTGAATATATATCATATAAATATAATTTAAATCATTCAATAATTATAATTAATTATTTTTATTAAGATAAATCTCCATCAGATGCAAAAAATAGTAATATTTTATTTTATATCCAATTAGTTCTTATTTTCATTTATCATTAATTAGTAACCCATGAATTCATTTTATATTAATAAAAACCATATATTTTCATAAGTTAGTTAATAATATTCATGTACTCTAATATAATGTTTAGGTTATATCATATTATATTAAATAATAATATTTTAATAATACATTATTATTTAGTGAAACTAGGTCTTTCTTGTAACACAAACTACCATGAAAGGTAACTCTTGTGTGTATAGAAAGCTATCAAGAAAGTTAGATATTTTTTGTAACCAAATCTATTGAGGATGGTATCTCTTGAATGTAATGCAAGCTAACTCAGGGTTTCATTCATTGAAATATATATAGAATCTATTTTATATAGTAAATATATTATAAAGTATCAAGATATTACCTTAGGCGCTTGGTGTTTCGTGTCATACATGCTATATAATTCAAGGTTCTTACTTATGTTTTAGGGCATAAAATATTTTATAGTAATCTCAAACAATATATATAAGAATATAATATTTCCTTCATGTGATAAGTGGGGAAGAAAACATATGGAGAATTGTATTTAGGGGATGAGTAAATATTTAATATGTAGAATGGATTCATGTTAGTCAATCAAATTCCCATGTGATGGGAAAAAGTTACCTAATGAAGAAAATAAAGATAATTATCCACATTAATAAATTTCCAAACTCCATTGTTTCAAAATAAAGGATTAGGGGAATTTTGATATCCAGTGTTGAAATTCAATGATTAAAGATGATAAATGTTAGTAACCTCTTAAGAAAATAAAAAATAAAAATATTCTTTGATTAGTATTTCTCTTGAATGGTGTGATAACTATATTGTGAATGTTACACATATCATCTACTCTAGAACTATTAAGGTCTTATTTAAATATGTATCTAACCATTCTATCACAACTGAGGAATTTTCTATGTGTATCAGGTTTCCACCCAAAATATCACATGTATAATTAGTAGTGAAAAGCCCTAATGTTAAAATGATTACGTCTTAAGTATATGACTCCTCTATGGTTTATGTTTGTTAGAATGTGCTTCTAGAAAATATTTACATTACTCCTCCAATACAATTTGATGTTATCATAATAATGGATTGAATTTTTATACATAAATCACACATTAATTTCTGAGGAAGGTAAGTCAAATTTTATTCTCTAAACCAACATATGATCATCTATCAATGTGATGAAAATTATGAAATTCTATTGGAAATAACATCCATTATATGGGTTTTGATTCCAATGATAGAGGGTCATTTATCTCAGATAGTTGTGGAAAATTAAACATTGAGGATATGTCTATTGTGTGAGAGTTGTATTTACTCAAAAATATTTTCATAGACTTCCACTAAATTGTCGAGTTCATTTCAAAAAATAAATCCTAGAAGGTTCCATGCATATTTTGAAGAATCCCTATAAAATGGCCTCGATTAAGTTACAAGAATTTAATAATCAGCTTCTGGGGGACCTTCGAAGGTGAGTTATAAAGCCAAGTGTGTCACCCTATGGTGAACATGTTCTTTTTATTAAAAATAAGGATGGATCGACGAAGCCCAAATACTGATTATTGTGAGAATAGCAAGGTAACAATTAGGAATAAGTATACTCCACCCAATATTGATGACCTATTTTATCTACTATGGGGAGCTCAATATTTTACAATATTGAACTTTGTTCTAGACAACAACAATTGAGGTTCCATAAGACATATATACCCATGAAATCACTCTGTAAATGGTACAGACTCTATGAATATATAGTGATTCCATTCAGACTTACTAATTCCCCTGATATCATCTTGAATTTTATAAATAGGTTCTTTAGATATTACCTTTATCATTTTTTGGATGTATATATTGATAATATTTGTATCTATTAAATGAGAAATGAATAGCATCAAGATCACTTGATAATTATAATAGAGTCCTAATGGAAGAGAAAACTATATAAAATATTTTAAAATAATGAATTTTGTATGGAAAAGGTTTCATTTCTAGTTCATATCATTTATATAGAGGGTATATTGTAAGATTCATTGATGATTATGGCTAATGAATATTGGACCAAGCCAACCATAGTGACTGGGATCTATAGTTTTCTTAGTTTAGCTGGATATTATCAAAATTTCATGGAGAATTTTTTAGGACCACCTAATCCACTAACCAAGTTATGTTGTAAGGGAGAAAATTTCCTCTAGATATATGAATGTGTGGAAATTTGAAAGGAACGGATGTGAATATTAGTTATAACACCTACTTATACATTACCCTATATTGGAGGATGGGTTTTAATCTATATCGAGACATCCAAGAAGGGATTGTGATCCATTATTTTGTATAATTCAATGGTTATATATTCTCCTCATGAAAAATGAAGGTTCATTAGAAAAAATACCCAAATCAAGATTTGGGGTTATCTATTATAATTTTTGCATTGATGATATGTAGGACTTGTCTTTATGGATAAATGTGTGATATATATTCTGATCACAAAATTTTATATTATATACTTACACAAAATGATTTAAAATGAGATTTAGAATATGGTTTGAGATGATTAACGATTATGACTACTCAATACATTACATCCTTAAGAAAGTGAACAAGGTGGTTTCCGATTTGAGTCAAAAAGATCAAGCTAGCTTATCCATAATGAGGATAAAAAATATACAATATTTCTATATTTGTAGAGGGTAGATCCATAAATACCAAAGGAAGGGGAGAAATATTATCTTTCTCAATTTAATTTTCAACCATCTTTCCAATTGAGTATCAAATGGGTTTAGATATCAGATATTAAGCTACAAAAGAAGGGTAGAAATGTTCCTGAGTTTATCCTTGGCCATGATGAAATATAATTTTTAGGGACCATGTATGTATTTCATCCATAACAAATTTTAATGAGGAGTTTTTATAGGATTCTCATACCTTTTAATTCTCTCTTAATCCTAGATATACCAACTTATGTATATATTTTAAAGAGTATAAATTATGAGATGGAATTATGATAGATATAATATAGTTTATACCTTAGATATTGGTAGGTCAGAAGGTTAAGTATGAGAAAAAAAATTCAATGAGATTTTATATTCATTTCCCTTACCATAATGGAAAGGATAAAACATCACCTCTGATTTTTAGTCGATCTCCCCAAAATTCCTAAAGGGAATATTGTTATAAGGGTTATAGTTCATAACCATATAGAGTAAACTCACTTCATAAATATTAGATAAAAATTATCTATTATATTTCTATAATCTACATCAATAAAGTTGTAAGGATGCATGGAGTACCACATTCCACTATGCTAGATCAAGATTTTAGGTTTACCTCAATGTTCTAGAGAATCTTCAACAAACTCTTGGTAAAGTATTACATTTAAAAACTACATATCATCATTAGAAAGATGATCAATATTATTGAACAATTCAAAGTGTATAGAATATATTGAGATCTTATTCATTGTATTTCAATGGTTTTTTAGATCAATACCTTCCTCTAGTTGAGTTTTAATAAAATAATATATTTCACATGAGTATTTAGATGGCTCCTAATAAAGACCTCTTTTTAAATAAGTGTAGATTTACAACATACTTTGATGAAGTTGGAGAAGGAAATATATTGGGACATAAGATAGATAAATAAATATCTAAGAATATAAGATCCATTTAGAATCACATAAGGGTGGCACAAAGTTGTTATAAAAGTTGTGTTTAAAATCGTCGGTGTGAATTGGAATTTGAAGATAGTGACAAGGGGTTTCAAATAATTCTTCCATATAAGTTGGTAATGATAATTTTATTGATGGAAAAACTAATCCCTATGTATATTGGTCCCTTTTAAAATTTTGAATGTATCTAGTTAGTAGCCTATCAGTTGTTTCTTCCACCAATCCTCTCTCATGTTCATGATGACTTCCATGAATATCTACTATGGAAGTTCATACCTAATACTTCACATGTATTGAAATCAAAAATCATAAAATTAATGTAATTTATTTATTATGATAAATAACCAGGGAATATTCACTATCTATTAGAAAACATTCTATGAAACCATACGACTCCCTTAGTCCAGGTTTTGGGAAGAAACCACCAGTTTGAAGAAGTTTTAAGAGAACCTGAGGAAATATTAATCCAGAAGTATCCTAATTTTTTATATATAAGTGAAGGATTTAGAATATGAAGTCCATTTTAAGTGGGTTCTAATGAAACACCTTGATATTTTAGGAAAAATGTTATTTTTATTAAATTTTATTTCGTTGATAGCTTGTGTTACACGCAACACCGAGTTTTAACAAACTGTGATATATTATTAATATTTTTATTTAAACATGACTCTTATTTCCAATATATTATAAATGAAATAATGAATAGGAATAAACACATATTTAATATTAAATATAACGGTTTTATAAAATAATATAAGTTGATGAAATTGTTAATTAATTTTCAATAAAATCTTTATAGGTTTCAAAAATACTATTTTCTCAGAAAATATGCTTCCCTTTTTTCATGAGAAGAATAAGAAATTAATTTTTGAAACTTTTATTAATTTATTATTATAAAATAAACTTCATTTTTTTAATTCTACATTTCAAAATTATCTTAGGAATAATTTTTATGATTTTCTAAATAGATTAATTTTTTGAAGATTATTGAAAAAAATAAAATTTTTTGTTGAAACTGCCTCTTTGTTTATGGAGTTTATCCGATTAATTTATCCAAAATGGTATTAAATATAAAATTATCTCAATAATATATAAATTTAAAAAATATAGATCATTTTATTCAATTTCATTTTTATTTTTTATATAAAGATTTTTTAATCTTTTGAACATTTTAACTTTCTGAAACCGCATTTTCTTCGCATCGGTAGGTTTATTTTTAAATTATAAAGTTACAAATTTATAGAAGGAATTTAAAAAAATTGATTCAAATTTGGCTTCATCATAATTTATATTATCTGATTATCTCAAATTAATCTTCAACTATAATGAATAGTATAATGAGTAAAAACATATCATATTTGAAGTAAAAGTGGTTTTATCAGGTGTTAAACTAAAAAGATAAGGGTTAAAAATGATCAAAAAATTGTAAAAAACCAATAGGATGGATAAATCTATAAATTATAATGTATTACTCCCAATAATTGTATATTTTACAATGCTTTTTCATGAGATAAACATTATCACACCATCTTATTTTTAAAAAATTACTAGTGTGTCACTCACCACACTTATAAAAGGACATGCATTATCCTAGGCTTTTCACACTTCAAAAAGAATTTGTATTGTATAATAACTACCAAAATATCTTCCCAAATTCCCCAATATTATCTTATAATACTTATTTTTTCCATAAATGCAACCAAGAAATGCTTTTGGTGAAAACCGAAAGAAGTTGTTCAAAGAAAAGGTAACATCCATAACCGAGCGTTTAATTTTATTTATTTTACCTCATACATAAATTATTATTAAACCATAATGATAAAATAATATAATTATCTTACATATAATGAGATTTTTTATCTTAATTTAATTACCTAAAAACATCTCCACTTCTATCAATTGGGATATTAAATCTTCATTTTTGTGTACGACAGACTACCTCCCCACAAAACAATATTATTCATTTTCCATGAACACCAATAATGGAAGAATATAGTAATGGATTAAATATTTATATATAAAATATATGGTATTATTATACTTCTGGAGTTATTATATCATAGATACCTCCATGTGTTTCCTTATTTTTGAATATTATAACCTCGATCATTAGTACAACGGACTACCACCTAGTGAAGCGATGTTATTCGTTCATGGTTTACAAGGAAGGTAATAAGGATGGTTTTAATGAATATAAATGAAATGTATGAAATTAAAATTGTTTTTTAATGATATTATATTATTTACATATATTTATTTTTATTCATTGATAAAATGGAAACAACGTTTATGTGTACGTATGACCTTTTTTCTCCATGAATAATCTATTTCATTTCCTATCTCATACATTTATGGATTACTAAAAATAAATATATAGTTAATAAATAGGATTTTATTATCATGTTTATAATTAGATAGATCAAGGATCCATGACCTGATTATGTGGACCAAAAATAAAAAATCTAAACACACATTAAAAACATATCACTTATTACCCAAAATGCGATTTCAACTAAAAATTATTATTAAATAGGTAATATAAGGTCATAAGTAAATATTATCTAGTGTGATATTTATTTATGGTTATTTATCATATATATAATAAACTTATATTTATTATACATCTGGTTTTAATGTGTATAAAGTAAGTGGATAATTAATGTAACTAATTTAAGTCTCAATTTTCCTTCTTTGAGGTATATGTTATGTTATGAACCTATATGATTTCATGAGGTGAATATACAACAAAATTTACTTGTAATATCATGAATTAAATTATTATCATGATATTTTATGTTTCATGTTAAATTAATTTTCCATTGGTCTTTTGATTCAAAGTTACCAAAGCGGTAAGGGTTTTATGTTTTAATCTCCCTGTTTTTCAGATTTGTTGATAATTATTCTTCCATTGATGAAATCATATCATCTTTCTCTCAAGAAACTCATTTATTTTATTATACTATTGTTATTTCTTGTGAATAAATATCATTCCTTATTTTTCCTATCTTTATGTACTCTATAGTTTGAAATAATATTTTCAACAAAAATCCTCGTTATTTATCTCTTCAGTGGAAAAGACCTTTTCTCACAAAACTACGCATTCTAAAAGTGTTTTGAAAAATATTTCTAAATTTTTATTAAATTTTTTTTACCCATTAATTAAATTTTATTGTTTATTGGAAATGAATATTTATTATATATTTCATACAAGGTCCATTTTTATTTTACTAAAAATGAGAAAGGAATCTATATTTTAACATGTACGACATGAATATAAATTCACCAAAGTCATGGCCATTATTTTATTTGAAGCATAATTTGTATGTTTTTTCAAGGTTATTTTCAATGAAAATGATTTCAAAATGATTTTATGAAAATTTTATTTTTAAATAGTCATTTATAATAAAATGATATTTTCTTCAAGGTACATTCGAAGGGATTATTAATTTTTTTAAAAAAATTATCTATGATGATGTCCTTTGATGTTACTGATGATTTACTGTTGATATCATCCAAGGATACCATCCATATTATTTCATTGAATATTTTATATTTTTTATGAATATATTTCTATGAATACCATTTATCTTTGATAGTTTAAACCATTATAAAATGCCTATGAAACCCGATAATTTTAACATGGGTTATAATTTAATAAAATAATGAAATGATTATGAGGCATGTTTATTTTACAAAGTTTATGCTATGATAAATTAATTATGAATCCAATTCCTTTAATTGGTTCTCATATTTTGAATTTTTTATGATCTTGAAGAGACATATGTTTGTTTTTTAGTATGGGATGGGTGAGACATATATCTCCCTCCCATCCATTAGGTAAGGATTGATATTTATTTAGATAAATAATACTGGAATGGGGATCAATTCCAATTTAGTAATGGAATCTACCGACTTTGATAGTCTTGGGAGAGAAACATGATAATAAAAATGGTTTGGGGAGTGAACTCATTCCACTATGATAGACTTTTTAATGATCCTTATACTTCTAAATAAATAATTTCTTATTCTTATATGTAAGGCCAAAATTTATGAATTATGGAAATTTTAGGTTATCATGATTCATTATCTTTGATTCAATTTTTATTCATGTCATATAAAATACCAAGATTAATTCGATGACTTGATATTATAATCTATGATATATAGGGCATGGTTTTTAAATTTTATTCTCATGTTCTTATACCATTATTCTCATTTTATGTTGATATGTACATTGTTTAAAATTACTTATCATCTGATCTCACCCTATCTTATGTATCCTTTCCCAATGTTACGATGATAGATATTTTCTATGATATATCTATGAAGGGTTCTAGTTATGAATATCATTGTATGAGATGATGTGGCTCATTTATTGACCAGTTGTTAATGTATTCATGCTTCCAAAGGCTCAAAAAAAATCTGTTGTGGATTGTTATGTTATGTAATTGATATACATAAATTATGGTTTAATATTTATGTATGAGAATATTAGGTCATTGTAGTTGGTATCACATAAAGGTGTAATTGTCCTTTTGAAACTAGGATGAGAAACATTGGTGAGATCCCTAAGGATTTGTCTAAGAATATATATTCAGATAAGTCTAAGGATGAGTCAAAGCATAGGTATATGTCCATTGTTTTTGTTAAATAACAGAGCATGATGTTTCTAAAAAATTGTATCCGTGTCTAGATACTATAATTGTATGTGGATCTAGCACAGATGTAGATAGGCATAATAACTCTAAAAGGGATCATTTTTCTAGACCCAATCGTCACCTAGATCATGAATATGGGCCTTGTTTCACAACTAATTTGGAACTCCATGTGGAAATGATTTATATATTCCCAAACTATTTATGAATCATCATAAATGATTTGAAAAATAAAGAATAAAGGTTTAGCTTAACCATATTGGGTCATAGATTTAAAATAAAATATAATGATTTAGACAACATATAAATGATTCATTCATGACTATTTAGTTCCCCACTATGATTATTATTTCTTACACTGCAATTTTTGGTTTTGATAAATGGTTAGAACCTAAAGTAACCGTATCAGTGCAGAGTTTTTTGGATAATGAAATTATTTTTCTCATTATTTTCTAAATGTTTTGGGAGATGGAATGAGACATATTTTTTCTATGATCACACTTATTTATTAATCCATTTATCATACAAAAAATCAAAATAACCAAAAAAGGGAACAATATTTTTTAGATTACTTCAAAATTAAATGTCACCAAATTTATATGGTTCTATTGATCAACTAGTTGTTTTTAAATGGACCAGTACCACAAAAAATATATTTTTTGTTCTCTAGTGCTCAGAACAAGAAAAATCATTCTGGTTTTCTATCATTTTTAAGGAGTAGGGGATAAATTTTTGAATCTCATCAGTATTAAAATTTAACATGATAAAATTAACACCATGGAGAGGTATGATCATAAACATTTATTTTTCAATAAGTACATTTCTTCTATTATTAATAAAAAAATGTATAAGTAATTCATTGAAAAAAATAAAATGGATGAATAATCATTTGGTACATACGAGGAAAATTTTACAAGACATGTGAGTTATGCAATTGAAATTATCATCCAACCTGAATGTAAGGTTAATAAATTCTTTAGTGGATTAAAATAAAGCCTATTGGGTGATTTATCTATAAGGGAATTTATAAGAAATGAAGAAATCATTACATGTGATCTCAAGGTGGAAATAATTATTGGAGTTACCCATCCATATCATGGTTTTGAAAATAAAATGGATATATTGTTCAGAAAATATTATAAAAACAATGGAAAGCATATGATGAGGATTCCTTCATTCTCAAAGTGACGAAGGAAGCCTAGTGTAAATTATCTTATGATGACTAGTATATTTATTAAGTTAGTAAAATAAGGTATAAAATAAATATAAAGATGAAGTCATGGGAATAAGATTTATAATGATTCAAATAGAGAGTAATATCCACATAATTCACCACCCACATTGTATTTTTTCAAATGAAAGGTTTGTGGGAATGGTTCTAAACAATTCCAAAATATTTCCAATAATGATGATAATAAAAATCATCAACCACTTAAGCCAACGGAATACAGTAAATCTAATTT
This sequence comes from Viscum album, assembly GCA_963277665.1. Taxonomy (NCBI): domain Eukaryota; kingdom Viridiplantae; phylum Streptophyta; class Magnoliopsida; order Santalales; family Viscaceae; genus Viscum; species Viscum album. Next base: position 1,567,869,277 of record OY728161.1, read on the forward strand.
GATCAATATTTCTGATTAGGGGGTTAATATTGAGGTGGTGAATATGTCACACAAATGATTCTTTCATGTATGAGTACTTTTATTATGATATCATGATTCTAACTGAATTCATATATGTAGAATTATTAGAGAATAGTATTGATGCTATTGTTATCAAATATCATGTATATGAATTCTCTATACTTGAATTTTATGAGAATGTACTTTCTAAAAATCCTTTCATTTCTGCTTGGGTTGAATTTGATGTTTTCTAATGTTATAGATTTCAATAAATAAATCCCAAATTAATTATCAAGTATGGGATGTCATGTTTGATACTCCAAACCAACCTATGATCATCAATATGTGTGAGGATAAATATGAACATTCAATATAAATTTATCCATTGTACGAGTTTTGATTATTATTCAAGAGGGGATTTTATCTATGATACTTGGGAAGAAGCTCAACATCAATAATATAACTATTATGCTGTATTTTTTTATGTCATTCCATAAGGGTTTCCCATCCTTCCAAAAAATATAAAGTTAATTTTTGAATATAAATCATTCCTAGTTCTATACATATTTTTAATACTCCTTATATAATGAACATGACTATGTTATGTTAATTGAATAAGTAACTCCAAGAGAACCTTGAGAGGGGATTCAATCACCCATGTGCTTCTCCTTTTAGTGCACCGATTATTTTTTAAAATAAATATTAATCGACGTGACCCTACATTGATTATTGGGAGCTAAATAAGATCTCAATCAAGAATACCTTTTTTCCTCCCCATATTGATGACCTCTTTGATAAACTGAAGAGAGATCAATATTTTCTAATATTGACCATCATTCAAGTTATTTTCAATTGAGGTTCAATATGGAGCATATACATATGGAAAAATGATATATGAGGTATGTACATTATGAATATGCAGCGATTACTATATTTATTACAAATTCCCCCAAAATCATCATTGATATAATGAATAGAGTCTTTAATGATTATCTTGATTAGTTTTTGGTAGTCCTTATATATGATATTCTTATAAATTCAATATGTAAATAAGAGCATGAAGATCAAATGATAATTATACTAAAGTCCCTAAGGAATGAGAAACTATATGTGAAATTTAATAGGTGTGAATTTTGGGTGGAAAAGGTTTCATTATTAGGGAATATAATCTCCAGAGAGTGTATATCGATATATCCATCAAAGATGGAGGCTATTGAATGTTTTCCAAAACTAACCATCGTGACAAATATCTGTAGTTTTCATGGTTTAGGTGGATATTATCAATGAATTGTGGAGAATTTATCATGAATATATAATCCAATAACCAAATTAACTCAGGAGGGTTAAAAGTTCTTCAAGATATGTGAATATAAGGAAAATTTGAAGGACCTGAAGAGAATATTAGTTAGCTTCCATAGGATTACATTACCCTACAACAGATATGGGTTTACAATTTATAATGATGCATCCAATAATTGACTAAGACACGTTAATATGCAGAATAAAATGGTTTTAGCTTATTCTACATGAAAAATGATGGTTCATGAGAAAAATTACCAAACTCATGATTTGGAGTTAGCTGTGGTAATTGTTTAATTATATATAAAGATGAATTACATTTCTAGAAGAAAATGTAATTTATATTCTAAACACAAAAGTTTATATTCAAATAAAAGGAGTTTAATATTTGTTACATAGGTTGGTTGAAGCTTAGTAAGCATTATGAATTCTCAATACATTACCACTCTATAAAATATGACTCGGTGGATGATTTTTTTCAATATAAAATATCTTCCTAACTAATGCATGATGAGGATAAAAAAGGATCCAATACTTCTAGAATCTAAAAGTATGGATCTGAAAATCATGAATGAATGGGATAAATATTATCTTTATCAACTTAATATCCATCCATATATCCATCTAATGATTAAATAGACATAAAATGAAGATATATATCTACAAAATAATGTTATAAATGTTGTTGAGTTTAACCTGGATCATGATGGGATAATAAGGTTCATGAAATATGTATATGATTCATCTGTACCATATTTGATGAATTATTTGTTAGGGGAATCTCTTAACTCTTCATTATTTATTCATCCTGTAAGTGTAAACATCTATAGATATTTGAAAGCGTGTTACTGGTGGGATAAAATTAAGTCAGATATCACAAAATTTGTATCTTGGTTGTTGTTATGATAGAATGTTAAGGCTGATAAGAAGATGTCTAATGGGATGTTACATATACTTACCTTACCAGAATAGAAATGGGAAAACATCAGAATTGATTTTTTCACTCGAATCCCCAAAATGTCTAAATAGAATAATGCTATATTGGTAATAGTTTATGTCCTTAAAAATTGACCTAACATAATCTCAATAATAGAATAATTATCTCTTAATCATATTTCAATAATATAGATCAATGATGTTGGGAGGATTCATGGAGTACCTAATTCCATTATGTCAGATTGGGATACTAGGATTACCACAATGTTCTGGTGAAGTGACAAGAAAGATCTTGGTATAGAGTTATGTTTCGGCACTATGTGTCATCCTTATATAGATACTCAATATTAGAGAAAAGTTAAAACCATATAGTGTATACTAAGATCATTTTACATTGATTCCAAAGGTTCTTGGGATCAAAACCTTCCTCTAGTTGAATTTTTATTCAACAATAACATTCAAAAGGGTATTCATATGCCTACTTATGAAGCCCTATATGGAAACAATTATAGAATTCCAATGTACTAGGATGAAATTTGGGAATTGAATCTATTGGGACCAGACATATATGAAGAAATGGAAAATAATTTTATAATCCTTTAGTATCACATAATGATTGTATAAAGATGGAAAAAATGTTATGCTGACAATCACAAAAATGAATTAGAATTTGAATATGGTGATATGGTGCTTATAAGAATTTATTCATGGAATAATGTAATGATATTTTCATTTAAGTTCAAAAAATTACCTTCGTATATTGGTCCCTTTGAAATAGTTAATCTTATTTGGATGGTAGACTATCAGTTGGATCTTCCACCAAACCTCTCTCAAATTTAAGATGTGTTCTATCTATCTCTCCGAATAAAGCACATAACTGATCCTTTACAAGGAATAAACTCGAATGCCATACAACTAATGTAATATATTTATTATAAGGAACAAAAATTGGAGATTTTGGAATAAATAGAAAAAATTCTATGAAACAAGACCACTCCCCTGGTCTAGGTTTTGTGTCGAAACCACCAGTTTGAAGAAGCAGTGTGGGGACATGAGAAAATGATGGGGTAGAACAATACTCATATTTAATATTAATGTGAAGATTTTAGAGTGATAAAATCATTTTAATGGGAGTATAATTTAACTCCCTATGAGTTTGTGATTTTTTTTCTTGAATTAATTCAATTTCCCTAATAGCTTGCCTTACAAAAACATTGAGTTTTAACAAACTCTTGTATATTATATACATGAACCTTATAACCTATCCCTTAAATGTTGTAAAATTAATAGTAATATCCACATTTAAAATATTATTTATAAATTTTTTCTATAATTAAGATATATTGATTAAAAAATTACTTTATTTTGGAAAGTCTTATATATGTTTCAAAAATAATATTTTCTCAAGAAAAAATGATTTTTGCTTTATCTTGTAAATAATAATAAAATTATTTTTTAAAAAATTCAGGAAATTAATTTTATAAACAAAATTCTTTTTTTAAATATGCATTTCAAAATTATCTTAGGGTGAATATTTTTTATTTTCCTAAAAAGTTTAATTTTTTTATCAATAGTGAGAATACTGGTTTTTTTTTAAATTTTATTTTACATTAAAGAATGAATAAGTTTATTTTTTAAAAAATGGGTTTTTTATCTAAAATTAGTTCATTTATATTTTAGTTAATCCAATTTATGAAATTAGAATCATCTTAATATTTAATTTTGATTTAAAAACATTTTAAACAATAAAGTTTTTCTTTTGGGAAAATAGTTTTCTCGTCGCCTCTACAGGGATAATTTTAAATAATTTTTTTTTCAAATTTTTTAATGAGATTTGTAAAAAAATTATTCCTTTATTTTAATCAGAATAATTTATATTATATAGTAATGTAAGAAAAAAATTTCACCGTAATGAATAATAAAAATAGTGAAAATAATTTACCACGGTTTTGGTCAAAATGGGTTTACCATGACATAAACTATAAATATAAGGGTTAAAAATGACCCAAAATTTATCTAAAACCCGTTTAATATCCATATATATACATTATCATGCCTAATTCTCAAACATAGTCCATTTTAGAGCATTGGGTATTGTGAGGAACTTTAAAACACCATTTTCTTTTCAAAACATTACATGTGTGCCACTCATCCCACAAATAAAAGGCCACTCATTATCCACTCCTATTCATAGTTCAAAATACATATGGTTCATCCAATACCTAAATAAATATTTTAATTACTTATCTCATATCATCCTAGTAAACTTATTCTGGTCATAATTCCAACATGGGAGGAGTTTTGTGAAAACAAAAAGAGTTTTTCCAAAGAAAAGGTAACATATCTAACCAAGTATTTTGTATTATTTTGTCCTCTTAATCCTTCATTATTAAAAAATGAAGATATAATAATCTATTTATATGAAAAATATTAATATTATTTTATTTCATGGGAATGAAATAGGATATGAAGTCATTATTCTTTTTTTTACAGCATACTACCGCCTCACGAAATAATGTTATTCATTTTTCATCACCACCTCTTATAGTTGTCTATTATAATGGATGAAATGTTAATATATGAATTATATATATATATAATACTGGTATTATTTTGGAATTATTATTTCACACCTACCTCCTTACATTCCATTATGTCAGAATACAATGACTTCGCTTGTCTACATAGAGTACTACCACCTCACAAAGCGACGTGACTAATTCATGCTTTACATAGATGGTTATAAGGATGGATTTAATGAAAATATGTGATATATATAACATTAAAATTATTCTATAATTATAATATAGTATTTTCTATTCCTTCATTTCTTTAGTCAAGAAAATGAAAATAACGTTCATGCGTACATATTACCTAACGTCTACATAAAGATTGTATTTCATTTTTCATTTCTAATCTTTATGGATTAATATAAATTATAATATAATAAATATATAAAATATTTATATCATGGTTATTATAATATATATTCACTAACCATGATCAAATTAAAAGGATCAAAAATAATAAATCAAAACATTCTCGAAATAAAAAGGCTTTTAATGTCTGGAATGTGATTTTATCAAGGAATTTTTTCTAAAAGGGTAATAAAAGGTCATAATGAAATAATATATTTTATTATATATATAATTATGGTTCATTAATATATTTATAATAAAATTATATTTACCATATGGGAATTTGTAAAATTTATAATGGAAGTTGGTCTTTAAGGTAAGGGATTTTTGTCTCAATTTTCCAACTCAGAGAAATATGTAATGGTATGAACCTGTTTACATTTTTGAGGTGTATAAAAATACCATTTCAATTGTAAATGTGTGAATTTATTTATTCTCATGATAATATATGTTTCATTTAACTTTATTATTTCATGGGTTTTATTACTAAATGTTTTTAAAGTGGAAATGGTTTTTGGTAACAGTCTCATTTTTATGTTGTTTTCTCATGATTATGTTTCAAATGATAAAATTTTATATTTCATATCTATATAAAATCTTGTGTTTTATTATCCTATGGTTTTTTCAATAGAATTCACGAATTCCCGTAATTTTTTCAATCATTATGCATTCAATATTTCAAAATAATTGTTTTTGAAAAAATTTCATTATTTCTTTCATCTACCAAAACCCCATTTTCTTCTAAAACCATGTTTAAAAAAAATTATTTAAAAAATGTTGTTAAATGATCAAATAAAGTGATTTTAATAAATTTTCAAATTTTTAATTTTTTTTAAAGTAATAATTATATAATTTTCAAAAAAAGGCCCATTCGGATTTTTTTAAATGTGTGAAAGGAATCTTTATTTCAGCATATACGGCATGAAAAAAAATTTCCTTAAATTATAACCATTATTTTATTTGAATATTCTGTTATATTTTTTTCAATTTTATTTTTAATTAAATGGATTTCCATAATATTTTATGAATTTCAAATTTTAAAAAATAATTTATAATGTAATGATATTTTCCTCATGAAATGTTTCATGTGATTTTCTTTTCAAAATAACTTTCCATCTAAGATGAAAAACTTTTAAATTACTTATGATTTATTAGGGATATAATTCAAGGATACCATTCTTATTGTTTCTCTACATGGTTTATGTTTATTATGAATATATGTTTATGGATTCTATTTCTCTTATACATGTTATACCATTATAAAATTAGTATGAAACATGCTTCTTTTCACATATTTTATGATTTAATTAAATAATGAGATGATTATGAAACCTGTTTCTTTTCCACTTGTTATGTTATGAAGATATGCTTATGTAACCCATTTTATTTAATGGGATATAATATAATACATATTTTATGATCTTTTAGACCTCATAAGTATGATTTTAATTATGTGATGGGTGTGACCTATAACTCCCTCAAATGAATTGAGTAAATATTGATATCACATGAGATAAGCAAAATTGGAATTAGAAATAAACCTAATTCATTAATGGACTATATCAACAATGATAGTCTTTGGGGTGAAACTTGACTACTATGATTGTTTGGGGAGTGAACCCATTCCACTATGATTGTGTTGGAAATAAACATTGAACTACTAAGGAAATGATTTTTTATGTTTATGTTGTCACGACCCGTTCCCCGAGGCCCGTGTCATGACTACCCCATTACCGCCTTCCATAGGCCAGGTGCTGGCGACTAGCACCAGAAAGGTGTATCCATATAATTGGAATCATTTCATTTAAACCTATACACACACATAGTCCTAGAACAATGCAAGAAGGAACCACAAAGTAAACTGTTATTGTAAAAGAATGATCAAGGTAAAGGGGCCGAATTACAAGCCCAACTAAAAAGTACAAGTACAACTAAAAAGTACAAATACAACTGAAATGTACAAAGCAGATCATGGATCATCCACCGAGGATCCTAACTAAAGGTTAGGTACATCCCCTAATCCGTAGTCCCAATATCACATCACACCAAATGGTCCACCACCGAGAACCATCCAGTCTTAGCTCTCTCAGCCTTAATAAATGTAGTTCTTCATCTTCACAAGACACAACAGCGTGCAGGTGTATCCCATGCATGGGTGAGTATAAAGATACTCAGTAGGGATCCTGAGACCCCTATAGGTCTCCCAGAGTTCCAAATAGGAAAAAACACAATAAAGTCCACAATCTCAAAGCATGAAGTGATAGACATCAACTCTACTTAGGTATATTCCCATACATATACCTAAGTTATCAAGATATACTCATCTCATACATGAGGAAAGAATACGACAAAGGTAACACCACGAAGGTAAAATTACCACATAAGTAACACCACAAATATTGAAGTACCACACAGGTAACACCACGAAGACAAAACCACAAAGGTTGAGGTACCACACAGGAAACACCAAGAAGATTGAAGTGCCACACAGTTAACATTGTGAAGATAGAAGTACCACACAGGTAACGCCACTAAGAGAGAATACCACACAGGTACACCATGAAGATAACCCAGTGAAGTTAATGGGATCAGCTCATTCTTGGTATAACTTAAGTACATAAGTAAAAATTATTAGTCGAATGATAGATCATCTTATTATATTAAGAGGCTCTATCACTGACCCACCCATGATTGATAGGTAATAACCCCCACTAGCCCACAAAGGATCTGATCCACAACGGATCAGTATTGGATGACCCTAAAATGATCGTTGAGCGCTGAACGACACATGATCTGATAGATGCTAACCCACACAGGATCGATAGATGCTGACCCACTTTGTATCATTATTCTTTCATCATGTTACAACCAGCCACAAGATTCCTCCGCATCCTGTGCACTCGAGCTCCGTAGAATCTTCCCCTCGAGATATCAGTCACACCTATTCCACTATTAAGATTTAAAAAGGAGTAACCCAAAGGACCACTATGTCGTAAGGATTCCAATGCGACAAACGACACATCAATCGGACGCCCTATAATTGAATTATAAGCGTTTTACTCCTAGGGGCCCTATTGGATTCATGTTCATTCCAACCCAACTTTACACCAACTACCTAAAAATCTAATGTGGAGTATACCAAAAAAACATCTCGCTCCAAGGGTCCCGTCACTGCAGAAGGTTAGTCAAATAGACACCTGGTTCACATGTTATGGCCATTTAAGTATTTCTGGGTCTAGTTGGGCCCGAGTCTAGTCCGACCCGGTCAGGCCGACCTTACCCGACACAGTTTGGACCAACCCGAGCAGGTTTGGGTCGACCTGGTCGGGGTATGATCTTATTGGGCAGGGCTGGGGCGGGCTTGGAATGCTGGTCCATAGTCCGGCTCGGCCCGCCAGGTGGGTGCGGCCTGGTTTGCAAGGGGCGACCCGCTGGAATGTGTGGCCCGCCCTAACCGACACTGGGGGTGAGACCCCTTGTCTTCTCGAACGACCAAAGGGTTTTTTAGATTGTGAAGCGACGATTCCTTGTGGGTTATTCTCAATCACCACAGGACACACCGGTGGCATGAGATCCTCCTCTGTCGTAGCTTCGACCACGACCCCTTTCTCACCAGTGGTGCGCTGGTAGTGTTTCCCTCCTCTTCTGTTGCCGACTGATGTTTCGGCCGCTTTCTTTGATCTCCGTGGCTGACAATCCATGATCGGTTCCTCTGGAATCACGGTTGCACCACTTCCAACCTTGCGGCTGACCGGTGCTGGCCTCCGCCTTGGTCCTCGCAGGTTCCAGTCGCCGGTACTCCCACACCGGCGGCCTTGCACGGGTCACCGGGTGAGCTCCGATGGCCCATTTTTCCATCCAAAGGCATTGTTGAACTTCCCGGGACAACACCATCACTTCTAGCCCATCAAAATTGGGTTTCATTGATCCCAAAGAATCGCCAGTGAAGAACACCCAAAATTAATCTAGATAGAGGAGGGAATGAGCCTTGTTCGTTTGGCCCGTTCCCTCCACGTTATCTTGATAAAAAAGGGTAGGAAGGATTTGACAAACTCTTAAAAAACAGGTCATGATTAAACCCTACCTCAAGAACGATGGAGAAACACCTGAAATTGAGGAAGTGGGTCAGTGTTCGTCATCCCATGAAACTAGCCTCCAACGACCTCACTCGATCGACGACCTTCGGTTCGGGGATTCGGTGTCGCTCAACACTACTCTTATGAACCTGCTCTTTCTTCCAAGGTTGGCATTGTGGAACTTTTTCAGCACTTCGTTGCTTGGTGAAGCAGTGCCGATACCACTATCTAAGCTCCATTTAAATAGGAGAGGGGGAGTATGTCTAACGCTCATGGGATTAATGAGGGTTCATTAATTGGGACCTTCCTAATTCCCAATGATGATATTACATAGGATTGAAGGGTCAATCCATTTATTGGCTTGACACATCACTGGTCCCATGATTCCACTTGTCCATTGGAGGAAAATGAACGAAAACAAAATAACAATGTTATTGTATTTATTCTTCTAAAAAGTCCAAAAATCAATAATTTTCTCTAGACCTACTACAGTCAAAGTGAAGTCTCTCTTAAGCGAATACCAACACTGTGGATTCAATGGCGCCCTCATATTTTTATTCCGAACACTGGTTAAAATGTTAAAAAATGTAGCTCGTGCATTTATTGAATATACTTTAAAAAAAGTTTAAAAATTCATTCCGGGCACACCGAGCCTTGGAATCACACACTGTCAATTTTCGTAGACTCGTAATAATTCCATATAATTAAAAAAATTACATGGATAATCCAGGTCTTTATATTCTCCCAACCTTAGGGCTTTTAATATCTCTAAAAGCCTCAACATAGACTAAGAAAACCAATGTCGGTACTGAGCACGAATCTGAGTCCCCCGCTCCCATGTGCACTTCTGGAGGTTCCTGTGATGCCAGAAAATGCGCACCAGAGTTATTGATCACCCATGAAGGACTTGATCCTATCAATCCTGAATCTCCACTGCATTCTCTATAAAAGTCACCCCATTATCAAAGTCCAGCTCGCCATGGTCAATGACATGAGATGGGTCATGAAACTATCTCTTGAGTTAGGATACGTGGAAGATGCTGTGCACCCTCTCCAACTATAGTGGTAGTGTTAAGCAGTATTCTACCTCTCCAAACCCCTAAAGTATCATAAATGGTTTGATAATAATTGGTGAAAACTTTCCACCCTAGCCAAATCTCTGCAAACCTCATCGAGGTGAGGCCCATAGGAAGACATAGTCTCCATCTTCGAACTCCAAAGGTCGCTGTCTCCTATCAACATAAGACTTCTACCTACTCTGTGTAGTCTTCATCCACTCCTGGATAATCTACACCTTCTCAGTGGTATCCCGTACCAACTCTGGACCCATAAGTGCTGACTCCCCTGGGTCTGTCCAATATAGGGGTGATCTTCACGGTCGACTGTATAGGGCCCTGAATAGTTCCATACCGATGGTGGTGTGATAGTTGTTTTTGTATGAGAACTCCACCAAGGGAAAACGATCCTCCAAACTATGGCCAAAATCTAGGATGTAATCATGTAGAATATTTACTAGTTTCTTAATGGTCCGCTTGGTCTAACAACCTGGTTGTGGATGAAAGGCGGTGCTCAAACGTAGTTGAGTCCCAAATGCCTCCTGCAATACCTTCCACAACTGGGAAGTTAGATGTGCGACAAGGTTTGAAATGGTCGTTTATGAAACCACATGATGTTATACAATCTCCTTCATGTAGAGGAATCCAAATCCCTCAAATGATCCCAGCACTAAGATATGTAGGTAGTGGGCTAACTTGGTGAGTCAGTCAACGATCACCGAGGTGGGATCATGTCCTTTGGATGTATGTTGAAGCACTGTCACAAATTCCATGGACATTTCATCTCACATCCACTCTGACTCCTCATGTGGCTGTGAAATGGATGCTAGGACCTAATGCCCAACCTTCACTTATTGAGAAGTGAGGCATCATGAAACAAACTTTGAATCTTTTTTCTTCATCCCTGGCCACCAGTGCTGACGTTGGAGGTCCTGGTACATCTTTTCCACCCTAGGATATACCGCCAGAGGGGATGTATGGAACTCCCTCAACAACTCCTGCAATAGCACCACCGATACCATGGTACGTCCACTTAAGAGGATGACATGCTTTCCACCTTCATAAAAACCATCAAGTGCTTGTCCTGAGGATATCTATGCTCGTCGAGCCTCAGAGTCAATGTCACCAAGCTACGCCTCCCTGACTTGATGAAGGAGTGGGGGGTGACTGTCATAGACAGGAGGTAAGCTGCTTGATCTCTATAAATGAATGATATATTCATTACAGCTAGTTTCTCTATTGCCTCACTCAACAACTATTGACCAAACCTCCTGCTGAGTGCATCACTACCATGTTTCCCTTCCTAGGAGTATAGTCTATCTCAAATTCATAGTCCATGAGGAACTCTATCCATCGTTGCTGTCTCTGTTTTAGGTCTTTCTGAGAGAATATATACCTGGGACTCTTGTGATCAGAGTAAACCGTAAAATTTTCACCCATCATGTAATGTCACCCCATCTTTAAGGTGAAGACCACCGCTTCTAACTACAGGTCATGGGTAGTGTAGTTCTGATCATGTAGTCATAGATTTCGCACAACCATAAGCGTTCATTGTTCTCTCATGCATTTGGACACATCCAAATCCAGTTCCTGATGCATCACAGTAGACTACATACCCAACACACTCTTTTGGTAGCCTCAATATTGGGGCACTCGTCAGTTGCTACCAAATTTCCTAGAAAATTTGCTAGCATCTCTCTAACCACAGGAAGGGATATCCCTTCTTCATCAACACTGAAAAGGGTGCCAAAACTATAGAAAAGTAAAGCATGAATATCTTGTAGTTTCCATCCAACCCCAAGAAACTATGCATCTCGGTCACACTCATGGGTGGATACCAAGAAAGCAAAGCCTCTGTCTTCACTAGATCCACTAAAACTCCAGCCTACGAGATAACGTGTCCTAGAAAGCGGACCTCTCGTATCCAGAACTCGCACATCGAGAGATTACCATATAGCTAGTCCTATCGAAGTGTATAATGAACTATCTATAAATGATTGGCATGATCCTCCTCCGTCACTGAGTAAATCAATATGTCGTTGATGAAGACCACCATAAAGCGATCAAGGTATGGATGGAAGATCTTGTTCGTGAGTCCCATGAATAGTACTGGGGCCTTGGTCCTATCGAATGGCATAACCAAGAACTCATTGTGGCCATTCTGACATTTGAAGGCTATCTTCTGCACATCCTCATCTCGTACCCTCAACTGATGATAGCCTGGTATGATGTCTATCTTCGATAACTAATGAGCTACCTTCAGATAATAGAAAAGATGATTAATCCTCAGAAGTGCATACTTGTTTGTCAAAGTCTCCTAGTTCATGAACCGATAGTCCACAAAGAGTCTCAAACTCCCATCTTCCTTCTTGGTGAACAAAATCGGGGTTACCCAAGGAGAATCATAGGGCCTTATAAACCCCTTCACTTGCATGTCCTCCAACTATACCCATAACTCATGAAGCACCATGGGAGCCAGCCGATATGATGTCATAGATATACCTACCATCCCGGGGTACAGGTCAACATAAAATTATACCTCTCTGCATGAATATAGTCCCATAACCTCAACAGGAAAGACATTGACATACTGGTTCACCACTACAGGAGACCTAAAACTATCAAAATCAAATGCCTCGAGGGTAAGGCTTTCCAAATGATGTGTGGTTGGCTGCACCCTCCTCCGGGCATGTCCAGATTGTGCTTCTGAGGTCCCCATCTCATCGGTGAAGGAAGACATGGTCCCATCCATGTAGAAATAACACAATTTTCACCTAATACAATCAATCTGATCATGGATTATGGATAACCAGTTCAAACCCAAGATGATGTCACAAGCCCTCGACACCACTGCTAGAAGATCCCAGCTGAAGCTCTCGCCTCCTACAGTATGCTCACACAGCCGGAACTAGCTTGTAATAATATAATCCACTCCCGTAAGAGTATCTATCCATAAGGATCGAGCCAACTACTCCACCAGAATCTCTAAGCTCCGAATGAGGCCCATGGAAATAAAAGAGTGACTGGAACCTGTGTCAATAAGTACTAATGCTAAGGAAGAGTAGACACAAATCATACCTCTAATCATCTCTGGAGCACCGCGTTATTAGGCCTCAGCTACCTAGAGCTATGATCATCCTCGTCCACCTACTCTCTGTGGTCAAGGTGGTCCACCTGGAGGTGGTGGCATAAGAACCTCAAATCATCGCCCACCGCCTGTTGCACGTCCAACTCCTCTACCACATTCGCCTACTGCCTGAAGACCTCCCCAATTGAATCTCCGCCTCTACCTCAGTAATCCCTCAACCATATCCTGGTCATATATACAGTGGGTCAGGAAATTACAAGCCATTTGACCCTACCCACCACATGTGTAGCAGAACATGCTCTTAATCTTTCCTCATATGTCCCGTAAGCCCCGGACCACCAACACAGTATCCTGAGGTCATCCAATAGAAGGTCTGGAAAGCATGGTCCCCTACATCATCTGTTTACATCCTAATGCATATGTATCTACTACCTAACATCTGGTGGCGACACTCGCTGTCTGTGCCTACTCAGCTAGAATGCTCTCCACCAAAGGTGCTTGCTCAAGCCCCCATCCTACGTTGGAATGCTGAGCGATATCATCGATGCTCTGATCTCCCATTGGAGACCTTTCTTAATGGTCAGAGCCCTGCTGAAAGGGTATTGTACCATGTTGGGGGAGTAATAGGAGAGATCAGTGAACCTCGCCATGTACTGGTCCACAATCATGCTGCCCTGCTGTACGTGTAGCTGCTCTTGTATACGCACTAAGCGTAGAGTCGTTGGGACGAACTCTACCCCTGAAAAGACTCTCAATGTCCACCCAGATGAGGGTCAACTCATCATGTGTTTGGTGTGTCAGACTTAACCATCTCCCAGATTCTCCCTATATGAGATTGGAATCTAGGATCACCATCTAAACTGTTGGTGTCCCAACTAAGCGAAATACTCCGACCACAGCCTCCATCCAGTCCTCAGGTGCTTGCAGGTCCCTGTTGCCTTGGAACCTTAGTGGCCTATGCCACTGAAACTCATACAGTGTTGTCAGTTGGCGTGCATCCTCTATCGGTGGGGCTGGTGGCAAGGAATTCCCAATATGTAGTGGTTCTTCTAGTACACCACCCGAAGGTGCTAACACCGTAAGAGGGACCTGCATCGAGGCCTCATCACTCGGTGGGTCATCATCATGTACTCTCTCTGGAATCCTAGTTAGCTATCTATGTAGTGGCATCCTGAAAAAAACCTGGTGTTCCACGGTCAAAAAGTTATACCTGGTGATCTAACTTAATGAGATCATAGGAAAGACTTTTAAAAAACACACACAATCAGTGTTTCTGTGTACTGAGTTGGAAATCAAAATCTAGGGTCCTGGTGTATGGATAAGTTGGATGCTACACCAATACTAGATTCCCTAAATATAAAACAACACTCATAACACCTAACCCAATTTCCAAAAAGAAAAAATCTGAGTCCGAGGTCTTCAGTAGAACCGACTCCTCTGATTCCACTTTTTTATGACCTGTTTCCGGGGGCATGTGCCGTGACTACCCCAAGCCCACCTTCCATAGGTTATGGGATAGAAACTAGCACCAGAAAGGTGTATCCCTATAATGGGAAGGCATTTCCTTTAAACTTTTATAGACACACAGTCCTAAATACAACAAGAAGGAACCATGAAGTAAACTGCTGTTGTAAAAGATTTTTGAATGTAAAGGGGCCAGAATATAAGCCCAACATAAAAGTAAAAGTACAACTGAAAAGTAAAAATACAACTGAAAAGTACAAAGAAGCTCTTGGATCGTCCAATAAGGATCCTACCTAAAGGGTATCTATAGCTCATGATCTATATTACATGTGTCACATCACACCAAATGTTCCACCTATAAGCACCATCCAGTCCTAGTTCTCTCAGCCTCGATCAACGTTATACATCGTCTGCACAATACACAATATGGTGCAGGTATAGCCCGTGCATGGATGAGTATAATGATACTAAGTAGGAACCCCGAGACCCCCACAAGTCTCTTAGAGTTTCACAAAGGAAAAACCCCAAGAAAGACCACAATATCAAAGCACGAAGCAATAAACATGAACTATACTTAGGTATATGCACATATATATACCAAGGTTATACAGATATACTCATCTCATAAATGAGGAATGAATAACCCAAAGGTAATTCCACGACGATAAAAGTAACATATATGTAACATCACTAATGTAGAAGTACCACACATGTAACACCACCAAGATAACATCACAAAGGTAGAGGTACCACACAGGTAACACCATAAAGATAGAAGTACCACACAGGTAAAACCATGAAGATAGAAGTACCACACAGGTAGCACCACGAAGAGAGAAGTACCACACAGGTAAACCATGAATATAACACAATGAAGGTATATAACTCATCTCTTTCCATGTATAACTTAAGTACTGACGTATAGATTATTAGTCATAATTTATATCATCTTATTCTGTTTAGAGGAAATGTTGTTGACCCACATAAGATCGATCAGTAATAACCCCCGTTGACCCACACAGGATCTGACCCACACATGATCTGTATGCGCTGACCCACACAGGATCTCTAAGCACTGACCCACACAGGATCTGATAGATACTGACCCATACATGGTCGATAGATGTTGGCCCACATAGGATCAATGTTCTTTCTACATGTTACAGGTAGCCATAGGATTCTCCGCACCCAGTGTGCTCAAGATCAAAAGAATCTTCCCCTCAAGATAAAGGTCATACCACATCTGCCACTAAGATCCCCAAAGGAGTAACCCAAATGACTGCCATGTCGTAAGGGTTCTGAAAACGACATATTGAGCATCAATCAGACGCCCGGTCTATGAGTTATAAGTGTTTAAGTTCCAAGGGCCCGGTTAGATTTGGGATCTTTCCAACCCATACATACTCCAACTATATCTAAATTTCAAGTGGAGTATAACATAAGGACCTTCCCACTCTAAGGGTCCTAGTGCCGTAGACGGTTCGTCAAACAGATGCCTGATTCACAAGTTATGGCCCTTTAAGTGTTTCTTGGTCCAGTCTAACCCAGTCGGACCGACCCAACCCGACCGAGAATGACTCGACCCGGTCCGGGACTGACCCAGATGGGTGGGGCCATGGCAGGCCCAGATCATTTTGCTGTAGTCCAGCCCTTCCGGCTAGGGGGGTATGGCCCGATCCACAAGGGGGCAGCCTGCTGTGCTCGTGCGACCTGACTTACTGGGCTCCCGTGGCCCGGCCCAGTAGGCTTGTGTGACCCAGCCTATAATGGAACATAACCCGCTAGGCTTGTGCGGCCCAGCATGAGGTAGACCACTGCCCGCTGGCTCATGCAGCCTGACCCGAGGCAGAGCACGACCCATTGGCTCATGCGGCCCAGCACTAGGCAGGGCCCACACGAGCTGACAGTTGGTGTGATTCCCCTGGTCTCCCCTAATAGAAGACGGACCATTGGGCTTGTGAACTGGTAGTTCCACATGGGTGCTACCCAATTTCCACGAAACCCGCTGGAGGAACGAGTTCCTCCTCCTCTGCGGCTTCGTCCATGACCCCTTGCTCATTGACGACGTGCTTGTCGTGCCACCCTCCTCTACCACATCTTGCTGATGTGTCAGCCGCCTCTTCTGAACACCACAACTGATGAGTCACAACTGGTTCCTTTAGCGGCGCAGTTGCGCCACCTCCTCCCTCGTAGCTGGCTGATGTCGGCCGACACCATGGTCCCCGCCATCGCTGGTCGCGGGTACAGCCACACCGGTATCCTTCCGCTGGTCACTAGGTGGGATCTGGTGGCCCGTTTTTCCTTCTGATGGCATCGTTGAACTTTCCGGGACATCACCGTCGATTCTAGACCATAAAAATTGGGTTTTATCCATCCCAAATAATCTCTTGTGAAGAATGCACAAAAATAATCAAGATAGTGGAGGGACCATGCCTTGTTCATTTGGACTGCACCATTAGTGTTAGCTTGATAGCAAAAATGTATGATAGATTCAACAAAATCTTGAAAAAAAATCAATATTAAACCCCACATTGTGAAAAATGGATAAAAGTTCATGATTGAGGTTGTGGGTCGGTTTTCATCATCCCCTGCAACTAGCCTCCAACGACGTCGCTCGATCGCCGACCTTTGGTTTCTAGGTTTCTGTGTCGCTCGTCACCGCTCTTCGGAACTGGATCCTTCCTAAATGGTTGGTGTCACAACTCTTTGTCAGTAGTTAATTTCTCGGTGAATATGTTCTAGTACCTCTCCCTAAGATCCATATAAATAGGATATGGGGAGGGTGTCTAACTCTCATGGGATTTATGAGGGTTCATTAATAGGAACCTTCTTAATTCCCAACGATGCTGTTACTTAGGATTGAAGGGTCAAGCCATTTAATGGCTAGACACGTCACTAGTTCCATGCTTCTGATTGTCCATTGGAGGAAAAATAATGAAAATTAAATAACAAATTTATTTTATTTATTCTTTCAAAAGTCCCAAAATCTAAAATTTTCTCCAAACCTGCTGTAGTCAAAGGGAAGCCTCCCTTAAGCGAATCTTAGAGCTGTGGATTCAATAGTGCCCTCAGATTTTCAATCCGAGCAATGGTTCAAAAGTTATAATATGATGATCGTGTGTTTACTGAACATACCTTAAAAAATGTTTAGAAATTCATTCCAGGCACACCGGGACTCAAAATCACACGATGTCAATTTTCAGAGACTCGTAATAATTCTATATAATTTAGAAAAATTACATGGAGAATCCAGGTCATTACATATGTGTTTTCCACAAATATAAGTCTTGGGACAATGTTATGTTCTCATGGTTCATTTTATTTGACTCTATTATGATTCATGTCTCATGAAATTTGAATATTAATTCCATGACTCATGTTTATGATCTATGATATGCACGGTATGGATTTGAAATTTTCTTCTCTGGTTCTTATACACTTATGTGAATAATATGTTGATATCTCTCTTGTATTCTATTTTATTTATCTGAGTTCACCCTTTATTATGATCAATTTACCGTGGTTATGAAGATTGGTATTATGATTTATCTATCTAAGAAGGAATATGGTTAATAATAACATAGCGATAGACAATGTATCCCTCATACAGACCATTTCTAGGTCTCCATGTTTCCAAGGAACTAGACCTAGAAATTTATGGAATGGATAAATATGTTATGTAATTAATATATGTCTATTAATATGTAATATTTATGTATGATATGTTTTGGTCTTTACCCATACTAAATCTTTACTGAAAAAACAGTGAAATAATTTCATTACATAAATTAGGCTATTTAAATCCCAAACCTCAATATGGCTCACTGACTAAATATCTCACAAAAGTTGACAGTATAACAACAGAAACACATATATTGAAGTGTATAGGTAATCTACTTTCCCCCTGAATTAGTCTCACAAAACCACAATATAACATCTTTGGAATATCGTATCATTTCCATAAGGCATACCACACAAATCAATAATCACATTACAACTACATTTATATAATCATTTTCAGAACAATACATCACAACAATATAACCACCACATACTTATAACCACATAGTAAATCATAGATCAGTTAGAGCCTATGAAAATAAAAATGATACCTTATTCCATTACGGAATGTGTATACACACACAAGTGTTAACTATAATCGAATATAGTCAAGATTGATGTATATATTATAACCTTATGATCCAAAACCTGTATATAAATGTATTTCATAACTATGTGTCACTATTTATCATGTGAGTACAAATATTAAAATTGTAATCCATTATATCATTCCCATGTGTACATACAATACCATATATTGAAAAGATAATGGTTTGGGGGAGTATTAAATCATTCATATCCTAAAAAACCAAGATATTAAGAAATCACCCAGATTCCATGACCAACTGCGGGTGTTAGTCATGTTATATGACTTAGTTCCTAGAGTATAACAAATAAAAAACATAATGAATATATAATAACACACAACTATTTTAAAGATAAAATATATAACAAATGAATCGAATTATAACTAACCCCATATGAAAACCCAGCTTCCATGGCTAACCAATTAGTGTCTAATATAGCCCTAAGTACAAAACATGCGGCAATGACCATTACTATCACCTATAATTTATTTGTAATCAAATAATAGTTATTTATAATATCTAGTAATCAATTCTAAATTAATATTCACATTAATAATCTAAATCCAAGCTGCTTTTATTCAACATCTTAATCATCAGTTACCAAAACCCATGCTCATTAATTCCTTTAATATTCACCTATTTCACTTAATTATTTTCTAGGTTACCATGAAACCATCACAACACATCCCCATTAATTTATTTTTCAGTTATTTTACCATTCCATAACTTTATGGTACTAAAAAAAAATTCTATTATAAATAATGATTACACCAAGAATCAACCTAGAAAATAACATCATGAAAATTTGATAACAACATATCGCCACCCCCTCATTCAAAATCCAAACACCACAACTTTATCTCAAACACATTTCTATGTCAACCATACCATCCCATTATCAACCACAATAATCATTCACCATAATTATATTAAAAATACTTCAACCCTCTCCTTTTTAACCAAAAGTAGATGTTTTAAAATTAAAACATATACAAGTATCTAATATAAAAAAATATCATAGAAAAATCATAATAATAGTAGAGAAAAGTCAATAAAAATCTATATTTCTTCGACTAATGAAAACAATTATGGAAACAAGGGTAGAACATATTAGAACACTAATATTAATTCTAAAAGCATCAGATTTTTTACCATCATGAATTTTATTATGCAATTATGAACTGATTTAGAATCTTTAAAATATAAATAACCAAAAATAATTTGCAGTATTTAATATAAAATAAATATAATCAAACAAAATATCTAACATTTAAAACAATCCCCATAAATTATATTGATAAATATAAATCAAATGATCAATTCGATTTTCATATTACCATTGTTAAGTTTCTTACCAAATTTATATATGTTATTAAAATAATAAAATAATATAAACAATATGAATAAAAATCTATGAAAAATATAATGTAATAACTTAAACAAAATTATAATTTCATGTAAAAAAAAATTCCCCTATCAATTCCAAATATTTTGAATTATTATCTTACTTATATCAAACTCAACGATTTATCTATTGAAAACTTAATCATAATCGTACCCAATGTTTTCAAGATTAGTTTATATTATTATTTATTTTATTGTTTTTTAAATTAAAATCAGGTCATTTTAAAAGCATTATTTTTAATACTATTTTAATGATATTTACATAGTCGTTTTTTACATAGCCATTTGCTAAGGAAAACAATGTTTTCATTTTATGTTTGGAATTATGTAGTTATTTTTAGAAGTAAATAGAATATCCATTTTCTATTTGTTTCTATGTAGCCATTTGAAGATGAGTTATATTTATTTGTTTCCATAAGTGCACATCATAGATGATATATACTAATGGATGGTATCACCAACAAAAATTCAATTATATCTTGCCTCAAAGATCCATTCATGCGCTAGAATAACTAAACCAACCCCAAACCTACTTTTATAGTTTCTACCTGGAATATTCCTTACCATGAAGTCTTATATGAACTTACCATGGAACCTTATATGACACTATAAGTATACTTATTGTGAAGGTAAAAACAAGTCATCCTTCTACTTACCATGTGGCATGTAAGTTACCTTACCACATAAATATAAAACTTACCATGAATTCTCTAGAAAACCTACCTCTTATGGTTAATATATAATATAAATTTATTTTTTTGTGACCGTAGTTAGGAACATTTTCATTATTCCAGCCACAAATGGTATGTATATTTTCCACATGTTATCGCTTGATCAGTATGTTGCACGGTAATCTATTTACTTTAAATGTTTTCATAAAAGTTCAGGTTTTTTAGTATGATTTATTTTAAAATGGTTTTGAAATTTTTACCTTTTATAGGTTTGTAAAATTTATTTTTTATCATTATATTTATTTATAATTTAATTATATTTTTTAACAAAATGGTTTAAAATATTTAATGGAGAAAAACAACCAAAATGGATATGAAAATAATAGTTTTCATACTTAATATATTATTCTCTGTTTTATGTATATTTTGAGATATCAAATTACAACTTGTTTTTAAAAACATTTACAATTATTTTATACATTTGAATAAAATATCATTAATTATAACAATCATTTTGTATGTGATTGGATTTTTTTCATGCTGAATTAAAATTTTTCTATGACTTTGGGTGTTGTTTAATATTTCTGGCAACAACATTATTTTAAGTTATTATATATTTTCTAACTTGTATTTCATTGATTAGAAATGGAGATGATCCAAAATATTTGTATATATTTAATTCCTTTAGTCGGTGTAATTAAAATCAATTCATATGATAAAGAGTTTTTTGGATGAGGATTGATTATAGTGTTTGATAAAATTATCAATGCAAAAAAATAGAAACTCCATAAAATGATTGTGAAGTAATAAATCTTCCTTACTAATATGGTTCCATTACCTTGATCTTGAAGTAATTCACCATTTTCATCATATACAACTGTAGTGATCAAATAAATTGAACTGTATTTATTTTTTACATTTTCTCCTCTTCCAATATTATTATATTCTTTCTATTTTACACTATTTTATTTATTCCTACCATCCATTTATACTCCTGTGTTTCATTTATGATATTCACATCCAAAATAAAATATATTTAATTAATCCTTCTATCATAAAATAAGGTCAGGTTTTTCCTACAATACATGGAAGGTAGCTTGTAACTCCTTGAACAAATAAGAGCTATACTACGAGGAGAGAAAAGGGTATGCCTTTTTGTAATCTGGTTGTTACTCCCTATAAAAATCTAGAATCTAGTAAATTCATGTATCCTCACTATTTAAAGTTGATTGAATAGTAGAGAAGGATATTGAAGATATGAACAAATTTAAAAATATGTTGTCTTAATTGTTTCATATTCACTACACAATTAACACTTATAATACATATGATTATTATATTCAATTGAATAATTTTTAAAGGGACTATTCACCACCCCTCAAGTAAATCATGTCATATAACGGGACATAACAATTGCTATCGTTGGGTTGTGCCATTTATAGAATTAGTTTTAACTATTTTATTATCTATTTTTATCTAAAAATTATCTTAAACTTAAAAGTATAAGGAAAAGATCCACTACATTATTTTCGAATGTCAGCAATTCAAGATACTAAATCCCATATAACTAACACACTTTAATTGAAGAGACTACGCTCAATTTAAGGATCCAATGGATGTATTTATAAAAAAGTATTGTTCTTGAATTTGGTGCTATTTTTTATAAAATATATAAATTTATGATGTTGATTTAGATTCTTTAACTTGTAATGATGCTGCATAATGTGTTTTATACTATAAAGTTATGTATTAATTATATTTTTAATTAATTATAAATATGTATAGACATATTTAATCTTGTAAAAAGCCTTAATAAACACAAGGGAAATTAAATTTCGCTCATTAAGTAACTAAATAGTTAGAGAGATATAACTTGGGAATTAATAGAGTTGAGTTTCAAAATTCAGAATGACTAAATTCGAGGGAATCATTGAGATGTGAAACAGATCAACCAAAATTGATTGTATCAGGTTTTCACTAGGGTACACCTTGAATAATGAATATATTATTGAAATTTGCATTAATAACTACCAAATAAGTGTAAATCAAATAAATTGTTAGTTGATGAAAGTAATGATTCTACTAAATATTAAATGAATGAGCCAATTGGATACCTTATTCAGTATGAGCTGGAAATAAAGAATAACAATGTTTATGATCATGATAAATAGAATGGTATTCAATTTATATATAATATAAATGGTTTTGGTAATTCATATGATTCGAAGTTACATAAAAAGTAAAAAGGATAAAATCTCAAATTTCACCAAAGGAGTCTATAAGTACCTAAATTGAATGTGTGTATTTAAGAAGCATCCTAGAAGATATCATCAAAAGGACGAAAAAAGGGATGTTAAATATGTAAAAGTAATAAATATGATGTTTCAAACTGAATGTGATACGAGAGTAGGAATAAGGGGAATATAAAATCATATTGTAAAAAATTGAAACAAGAAGTAAAAGGTAATTATATAATAAATAACTAAAAATAACATAACATGTTATATGGAGCTATGCTAAAGTGTCAAACTTCTATATTGATGAATCTCATAGTGAAAATGAATCAAAATATATTTTATTATTGGAAAAAATAATGTGTTAATCATTGATTATTATTGATGTTCTTGCGATGAGTATGATATTGAATATTAATATAAATAATTTATCAACAAAATTAAAATAGTTCTAAGTTGTAATTTTGTAATGAATAAAGCCTATGGTTAAATTTAAAAATTATATAATAAATTTAAAGAAGAGGAAAATGTTATATATTTTGAACTGAGTAAGCTTAATGATGATAATGTAAGAATGAATGATTTATTTTCAAAAACTAATGAAGATCAAGACAAGAGATTTAAATTTTTTTTTTTATTATTTCGATAAAATTGAAAAGGAATGTACGAAGCCTAAAAATGAAGATAAGAAACTGAAAAATACAGGATCAAGTAAAAAAGGGAAAATATTTGGTGATTTGGAAGTTGTTAAAAAGGAGAATGAGTATCATAAAAGGAATATAACATTATTAAAATAAACCTAATATATTTTTTTCAATGAATAAAAAAATTTTATTAGATGATTATAGGGGAAAAAATTAAAAAAAAAATACGAATCTAGTTTTCAATATAAGAGAAAAAATCCTAATATGAGCATAAATTATTTTGATAAAAGCAGTAAAGGAAGTTTTTTAAATATCACATGCTTTAGATGTAATATCGAAGGTAATTAATTTAATGAATATTATTAAATATTTACTCAATATCTAGGCCAAAAAAAAACTTGTATATCCAAAAATATATCCTCTATATTAACCTATAATAAATTTCTTAAATCAGTATAATTTTATAAGAGTTTTATTACTAATCCAGTTGAACCAAAAATAGATTGGGTACCGAAAGAATTATCTTTTTATTCTATTTTACAGGATACCTACCTAATGAGTTATAAAGATACATGGTACATTCCCAGTGGGTTCTACAAGAACCTGACTAATGACATCTATAACCTTTTATATTTCAATTATAGTAATAGAGGCACTTTCACTATTAGTGAGAAATCTAATACCATGGTTAATGGTTTTAGAAAAGTATTTATATTAAAATTTATTATAATATATAGTGTACGATATGTAAAAGGATTAAAAAAATTAATAAGGATATAATAGATTTTTTATGATGGTATGAGTGTAATGTTGAACGATAATAAATATATTGTTTAATAAGATATCATTGTTTCATTTTATGATAATATAAAAGAAAATATATATTCTATATACTTTTGAAAACTAACCCAACAAAACACAATGTGATTAAATAATAAAGAAAAATACCTCATTATTTATCATTTAAGGTTGGGACATGCACATATTAGAAAACTATACAACATAGAAAAACATGTATAGGATCGGAATCATCCTAAATTTAATGCCAGTGATTTTTTTTGAATGTGATTATTTTCTGAGTGGTGAACAATAAAAAGTTTATTTTAGATCTATTAATATGATTCACACTGATATACTCTTATAAATACTTATTCTTTATTTATTTAAACCCATGAGAACATACATTGTAGGCAGTAACAATTATTTTATGTAATTTTAGATAATTTCAGTAGATTCACTGAAACTCTTTTCTTATCTAAAAAATGTGAATCAATAAAAAAGTTTATTGCTTTATGTAAAAAAATCAAAATAAAAAAATAATTTAATTTAATCAATGAGAAGTGAAAAAGTATGAGAATTTTGGGTATTATAAATTTTTTGAATTTTATGAAGATAATGGATATTACTTTAACTTTTACACTCTTAGAACACCACAATAAAATGGTGTTGTATGGAGGGAAAATAGAATTATTCAAGAATTGGAAAGAAATTTTTTTATTGGATTAAGCCTAACAAAACACTTTTTTTTATAAATTATTTAACACTAATTTATATACATTAAATAGATTTTAAATTAGAACCATGTAAAGGAAAACCCCTGATAAACTATTTATAAAAAATAAACTGATGATTAGTTACTTTAATCTCATTGGTAGTGGAGTATATATTTTTTATACTAATGATAATATGTAAAATATTAATGCTAAAAGTGATGATGATATTTTTATAGGATACTCAAATAATATTAATGTTTATATTTTATATAAAAACTGAACTATGTCTATGGAAGAATATGTACACTTAAAATTCATGGAAAATAATGAAACACAAATTAAATATTCTGTTGATTCTGCTAAATAAGTAATAGATTTCAATTCTGATGAAGATAAACCTGAAAATTATAAGGCCTTAGCTGAGGGGGCGTATATCACTTCTCAATTAGATCCCACGAATTGGAAAATCCAAATAATTAATTCAATAGAAAATTTAATAAGGATCTTGAGTAATAGTAAGAAAATATATTGTGATTTTTTGTGTTAATTAGGCCTTTGGAGAAGATTTTTTACCTATTAACATTAAAAAATAATTATTAAATTCAAAATGGATTACATCTATAGACGATGATCCTAACCAACATGATAGGAATAAAGTATGGAATATAATTGAGTTACCTAAATATAAACTATCCGTAGAAACAAAATGGGTTTTTCAAAATAAAATGGATGAGTCCATTAATATGGTTAGAAATATGGCTATATTAGATTACAAAGGTTGTTTAGAAAAAGGCATTAAATTTAACGATTCAATTACACTAGTTTCAATGTTATAATATATTTTTATTTTGTGAGACTTTTCTTGTTTTAAAAATATTAATCTATTAAGAATATAAGAAAAGTTTTTTTAAAATAGTATAATTTCATAAGAATTATATGTTAATCAACCAGCTAGTTTTGAAAATGGATCCAAACCCCATTTGCAAACCATCAAAATAATTATATGGTCTTAAAAATAATCCAAAAACAAGGTATGAATGTATAAGAATGATTTTACTATAGAAATGTTTTTATAAATGGAATTTTGATCCAACCATTTTTATAAATAATGTCTCTATTTATATTTTAATTCTGAAAATATGTGTTAATGATATAGTATTTGGATCTAAAAATGTTATACTTAGAAATATGATTTAAAAATTAATGAAAAATAAATTTGATATGACCCGAATGAGAGAATTAAAAATATTTAGTGGGATTCAAATTCTACAATGAAAACATGGTATTTTTTAAAATCAATATATGGAATCTAAATATTTGTTTTAAAAATTTAATCTGGATTCTTATAAAAATATGATAATAGAAATGAAAACTTATTATAAACTATATGTAGATGGATATTAAAAATATGTTTATAATAAATTTTATAGAGGAATGATAGAAAGAATTCTAAATTTGTCTATAAATAAGATAGAAATTATGTATGATATTTTTATATGTGCTAGATATCAGTATAAACAAAAAGAGATCAATTTTAAGGATGATATAATATTAATCAAATATATTAATGGAACATCCAACACTAGTTAATTTTAATCCAATAAGAAATATTTTTACCTATTATCATTTTCTAATTCTAACATTAGAGGTTGTAGACTTGTGAAGAAATGTATATCTGGTACGTGCCACTTATTTGGTAAATGTGTATTATCATGTAGTCCCAAAAATAAATTTTTAGTTTATTTGTACATAGTTATGGTTGAGTACATTTTTCTGCTAATTGTTGTAAAAATAGACTGTAGGTAATAAAAATAATATTTTATTTTAATATTTACATAGATAAAATTTTGATTTTCTATTATAAATCATCTTTCAATACTAAATCTAAAAATCCATTACAAAATTATAGGAATATGAATATAGTTGTTAGATATCATTTTTTAAAGATCAATTTAATTAAGAGGACATTGTATTAGAGTACATTTATATAGAAACTCAACAAGAATATATATTTACTAAAGATAAAGATTTTATGTCATTTGAAAATTTTAAACATGAACTAAGCATGGTGGAAGTTTAATTTTTGAGTGCATGATTAAACTATGTTTTATTGTTTTTACTTATATATTTTTATAATTACATGAGCTTTGGGGGGTCCCTTATTTAATTTTAATAATTTTATGTTCTTATTTTTTTAATTTTATGCTTTTTGATAAATTTCAAAATTAGGGTCAAGGTAGGGGATAAATGTTGGGAGAAAAACCAGAGAGAAAATTTGGGACATCAAATTTGGGATTTCATGAAAATGTAAATTTTGTTTTATTTTCTCCATTTACAAAAGGGGGATATTTTTTAAACTCTCAGTTTACAATATTATTTACTCTATTGTTTTGATAAATTATAGTGCCCTCATTTTAAAATCCATAAATTTCTATATTATTTTAAATATATTTACATAGTCATTTTTAGTGTAGTCAATTTATAAAGAAAACGATGTAGTCCTTTTTTGTTTGGTACTTGATAGTCAATTATTGATGTAAATTAAGTAACCATTTTAGGGATGGTTATATGTATCCATTTGAGGACGAGTTCCATGAATTCATTTTTAGAGGAGCACTACATAACTGATTTCTACCGAAGGATGGTAGTACCAACAACAGTTCAATTATTGCTTGCCTTAAAATTTCATACCAGAACTAGTAATACTGAACTAACTATAAACAATATTTTATAGTTTCTTCATGGAATGTTCCTTGCCTTGAAGGGTTATATGAACTTACCATGAAGCTTACCATGTCATTGTAAGTATAATTACCATCAATATAACTATAATTTATATTTCAACCTACCGTGTGACATGCAAGTTAACATACCACATGTAGGGAGTACTAACCATGAATCCTCAAACCACTCTAACACTTAAAGTTCCTACACACTGTGAATTTAAATTCTTGTGATTGTGCATAAGTGCATGGTTTGTAAAAGAAACTTTGCATGATATATATAATGAATACAACCTTTCACATAATCAGTATGGTGCACGATCAATTATTCCATTTTCATATTTTGATAAAAGTTCTTATCCAGTGGGTTTCACTGTTTTAACATGGTTTTGATATTTTTATCTAATATAAGTTTATAAAATTTATTTTTTATCTTTATGTTTCTTTAAAAATCAATTAAATTTTATAATGACTTGGTGTGAAATATTTAGTCATTAAAATCTCACCAAAATTAATTTAGAGATAATAATTTTCATTATTATGAAATTATACTATAATTTATATATCTCTTGAGACATCAAATTACTAATTTTTTTATATTGATTTTTATATTTATTATAATAATTATCTTTAATGTTAATGATATTTTCTCATGTGCCTTAATGTTATTTCATGAAGAAATAAATGAACTCTAAGAATCAGAATGTAAATTTAAATTTTAGTTAATGGTGTTGTTTTAAGGGATTATTAATATTATGATGTGTTTTTTTTGTGATTATATATTTAGACACTCTGAGATATTTGGAGTTAATGACACACATCTATCCATTTAAATGAAAATAACTGAATGTGATAAAATATCAATGAGGATAAACTATGGTGATTGATAAAATTACAGATATAGAAATATAGAACCATCATACAAGATTTTTTGAATTAATACGTCTTCCCTAAAACTAATGATTCATTACATAAATCAGGAAGGAATTTATTTTTTATCATCCCATACTAATTTCATTGAAGATTTTAAGCAATATCGAATTTATACATCTTTTACCCTTTTTTTGTTCTTATATTTTTTCACTCTTTTATTTATTCCTACTTTCTATTTGTACACCAGAGTTTGGTTTTTGATTTTCCCATCCAAATTAATTCATATTAGGTTATTACATCCATAAATGGAATATTTTATTATTTCACCAAGTAAAAAATATTGTAGATTGTGACTCCTTCATAAGTCAGGGGTTATATTACTATGAACGAAAAGGGTATGGCAATTTGTAATCTTGTTATCACTCCCTATAAAAAGTAAGGATCCAATAAATACTAGTATCCTCGCTGAGTAGAAAAAATTGAATAAGGAACTGGGATCTTGTTGATCTAAACCACTATAAAAACATCATGTGTTAGTTTATCAATTTTAAAATAAAATTAATAATGTTAGTCACTCTGATAGTCATATTTAATTGAATATATATTTCAAAAGGAATATTCACCCCTAATCAGTATTTCCATACACAAGTACCCATTACCACATTTACACAACTATAAACTGTAGTATAATTATAAAATCATCTACCTTGATATGAAACATCATAAATCGCCAAGAGAAATGGTATTACAACTATTGAATCCCAACATAAAACCCATGATGAACCCATGAACCCTAAGGGACCCATCCATCAATAACCCCACACCAATAATTGAGGAAGAATCCAAAAATAAAATAATAAGGATTCAATAACATTGTAAGAATGAACAATTGAATAATATGGATGATAAAAGAAGAAAAAGCGATACATTGGTTTATTAAAGCATTTGTACAATGAAAACACCTAAGGATTTATCATAGAAGACTATTTTTGTATAAAATACTCCCGTAATTTTTTTTGATTTAATAGAAGTATGAATAATAAAAATTCAATAGGAATCATACATTTATAGATAAACATGTAAAACAATATTTCCCAGAATGATAAATATTCATTAAACCACAATGAGCCAAGATTGAAAGATCATGGTATAATCTACCCATGTGGTTCCTTTTTTCCTCAGTGTTAGTGGCCATTTTTTAATGAGAATACTAATGTTTATTACAGTGATACATAATTTTTTACATAAATTTTTAAAATAAATATTTGAACATCCATTGCATAAAATTAAAATCCATCCAATAACATTATTTTTTTTAGAGTATTTGGAGACATAATAAATAATATTCTTATTTCATGAAATATATTCAATAACTCTGATAAACTATTTCTATATAGTACTCATCTTAGACAAACCCTTCTTATAACAATCATAATTACATGGGGAAAGGAAACATAATAAAGGGTGACCTCATATGCTCAGTAATGGTAAAAAAGTTAGATATCGTTGAACATTTAATAAATATATGATTAAAAGGGTATGATATCATTAATATAATATTTTAAAACCATACCCAATAATTTAGAGTTCATAATCACAAGTCATAGAGTAAAAATTTTTAGTTCAAAACACATGATTCATATAAGAATCATGGAAAATGATCCATTAGGGCATGAAATTGGCATATGAATTTTACATTAAAGAGTGGAATAAATTATGTCAAAATAATAATCCGATAAATCTTATTTCAAGGAAATGAAGAATTGAATTAATCACATGATATTATTGGTATGAATACCCATGTACCAACATCTAGATTGTGATAACATCTTGTGTACCCTATCTTGTGAATGAGATACCCTTCTATACCCTTTGAGATCATAAAAAATTAATATTTACCCAATGAATTAAAAAGATATACAATTTCAATCAGACCCATTATTTAATCATTGTCAATTAATATTTATGCCACAAGATCTTCAAAAAATTTACCATTTTATTATAATGTAACCTGTGAGGAATAAAAGAGGTTTCATTAATATTTAATAATCATAACCAAAAAAACATATAAAGAATGAATATGGATGGTATCATAGAATTATATACCATGTGAAACATAAGTAACATCAATGAATTTTGTCATAGTTTAAAAATTACATGATAGATCATTATAATATGTATTGAGGAAAATACCCATTTCATTTAAAAATATCTTATTTAAAATATAAGAATTTCTAAAATATTCATGGGAAAAATATCATCGAAAAGAAGATTGATAAATGTTAATAGATTATTCAAATCATTGATTGTTCATGATGGAAGTAAATTCTATTCATGTCATGTATTTTAATTGTTTTCCTATAACATTTTTGGAAAGAAGTGAAAGTAACATTATCCATAAAAATAACAAGAAGATTCCTTTTAAAAAAGTTTATTAAATTTAAAATATTGTATAAATAGAATTAAAAAATCATAATATAATAGTATAAATATTCATGAAATTAAAATCAATAAAATATAGACATGGAATAATATTATTCAAAATTGAATAATAAAAAATTTAATTTCTCTATAATAACATTATTTCGATCACTTGAGTACGTAACAGGAGGAAAATGAAGGAAAATATGTAATATATATAAATAAGAATATTATAAGAAAATTAATGAGATTTATGGGATATATATTATAAAATTTTATTTTAGGAAACTAAATAATAAAAAATCTATATAAAAATGATATTATAACATAATACTCTTGTTACTTCATAACATTTGAGTCATCTTTTCCCTGAAAGGAATAAAATCAAATAAAACATTAAATATCATGAAAATATGGATAATCATGATAAACCACATCTAATGGGAGGTCAATAAACCTCATAAACATAATTTGGTTTATAAAATCACACACTTCTCAATGAAACAACATTAAGATAAAGAACCTTAAAACATTGGTAATCTCATAATCAAAACCTCTTATAAGAGTGAATCTTAAATGGATTTGTAAATACATTTAATTTCAATGAATATAAAAATATTAAATTAATAGATATTAAATTCACTACTGAAATAAAACAATCGTATATTATGGTATTTGTATCATGGAAATAAATGTAAGACGACAAACCCATACCTCATGTTCTATCTTTCTCCACACACGTTCAAATATCATCTTCTTTGGGTGACATCCTTCATATACCATCTTAAATACCCATTTAATGGAAATTTAAAAATATGAACACCTCTATGTCATATATAGTGATTTTTATAATATAAATGGTTAGAGTTTTCTTGTTGTATTGGGATTAAATTGATTTAAATAAAAGGGAAAATGACTATCCTTTTATAGTGATGGAAAATATGCACGTGGAATTATTTACATGACATAAATTTAGTTAATGTATTTCTCACGTATAATCATTAAAAATAGAAATATATTAAAATAAGAATACTCTAAGTATTAAAAATCATCATCTAATAATATTTTGACATGTTTTTGTGTCATTTTGAAACAAATCATTTGGTTTAACCACTTCATTAACAAATATTTAACATAAATGTGGAAACAAACTATTCAACAGTAAAGGTTTAAAATTTTTATTATAATTTTAAAACTAGAACCCAAATGTTCATTAGATGAAATTCTCAACCATATCCCATACTCTAAAACTCTTTCAATATTTTTATGATATTTAAATGATTTATGAATATATTATTTAAAATAAAATACTATTAAATTCATTTTAGAATCTATTCACATAATTTGTCTTTAAAGACGAAAATAAACAAAAATAAATCAAACATAATCCATTTAAGCATCAAAAGTACATCATAATTTACAATAAAATTATTTTTTCACTTAGTTAATACAAATACATTGATTTTAATTTTTTTTAAAGTATTTACTTGGATTCCTTCAATGATTTCCCAAGAACTATATTAGTATGTTTTAAACATTTCTTGCTAATTAAATAATCAATAAAACTAGAAATAAGTTACCATCATAAACATAATTACATTATGATAAAATTAAAATTTAATATTCATCCACAACTTATTTTTATCCCAATGTGAACACATAATAGAAATTTAAATAAAGAGAGTGACATTTTGGAATTTTATAATCTTAAAATAATATAAATATCATTATCAAATGAAAATGGGACCAAAATGAGACAAATTATATGTTATGATGGATATGGTAGAAATATTCTAATAAAATTAAACAAATTCATTTTTTAGGTTGATTTTGAGACCTTATATCATTTTCTAACACTGTTTTTCTAATTTTACATTAATGAGGTGAAAAATAGTTACCACAAATACTATTCATAATTACCAAAAATTAAATATACATATTTTACAAATGTAAATACCCAAACCCCAGATTCCTAGATCTAGTTCCTTACATTATTAAAATTTCATAGATACATGAATTCAATACCAAAGGAAGGATCAATTTAGTAGTTTTGAAAACCATATTACATACTTGAAACATTTATTACAATTGAAACTATAGAATAAAATATATCCAATAAATTGAGAGAACTAATATTCTCTTATCTTAACCCAATATATAAGTCATAATATACATCATTTCATCCAAGGAAAAATAAAACATAATAAAGGGCTAAGCTCAGATGCTCTATAAGTGTAAGTGTACAGTGAAAGCTATTATGGATAAATAAGCCTCACCATTATGGAATGTTTTATAACTAAAACATATGCAATTTGAACATAATCTTGATCATAATATGGAATATATAAAATTGAAATCATATAAATCCATATATATAAGCACATGGATATTCTATTAGTCAATGAATAACATGGAATATCAATAACTGGTCTCATAATGATAGAATTCATAATGTCGAACATTATAAACATACTGTACATGCTTCATCCAATACAACATACATAAATAGGTAATGCCTCATCCAATACCCCAAATAGAATGCCTAATAAGACCTATTGGGGCATCAATGGGCTATGTTGGGACCCAAAAATTACTTACCAATTCCAATGTATTCCTCTTATTGAAGGGGTGAAACATAAAAAAAATACATATATGTGTTGAAAAACATGTATACGACATGTGAATACATAAACCATAAACTGTGAATTGAGTAAAAATTGAATATCTACTATCAAATTGTTCACAAAACATTCAATAAAATCTGGTAAAGGATATCAAAAGAGATCAACCACAATAATGAAAAAGATCCCACTATGGATGTTGACATATATGAAAATACTCTTATAAAATCATGAAAAATATCTTCATAGAAATTCCCTTTTTTACATTTAAATCATTTATTTGAAAGGTAATAAAATTTTAAAATAGATAGATTTCATTGATAATATTCTTGTAATTTGGAAAATTAAGAATTAAGAAATTATGGATTCATTATGGAGGAAAAAATAACTCATGTTGTATTAGTTAAAAAATCATTCCTTCCATATTTTTGACTAAAAATTCATAAAGTATATCATTTGTAAAATGAAAAAAATATTCCTTCCAAAACATTTTATAAAAAAAATTAAAATTTTATTAAAAAAGGATTTAAACTATTATAGGATAATGATAAAAGTAGTTGGGAAAATATTTTTATGAAATATTGAACTGGATGATAAATATTCCCCCTCAAATACATCTATATAAAAAATCCTGAATAATAATGAGATTGTAAAATTGACCCTTAACTTGTACTTTATTTTAGTTGAACATGATTTAAACTCCTTTATAGTGGTTTAAATAATGTTTATAATTTATACTAGAACTGTATCCATATTTATTACATCATACATGAACCTCTTATTTCATTTTGTAAATATTATTTTGTTATTAGCTTTGTTTTACGTGTTAACTATTTCATTTACCAATGCATGTTTTTTCATTTATGTCATGTTTAATATGAATATAATATATTTAATTTATCTAAATAATGTTATTAAGTTCATAAATATCATATCTACTTATTATATATATTTTTTAATCATTCTCAAATTGTTCACATGGAAAATGACTCACATCGTGTCATTGATAGGGAATGTCATACGTACATACAAGAAACTATATCACTCCCTTAATGGAGAAAGGGTAAGGAATTTTATGGTATATTAAATATATATAATCAATATATCTTCATAATTACTATATATATCCTTTATTTCTATCATTATATGCATCCAAAAATAGTGATTACGAAAAAAAAATTACACCACGGCGTGGAGATGGTATGTCGTATGTAGGCATGTGCAATGATTTCATGTTTCATAGGATGGATAAATAATAGAATATGGTTTTCTAGTAACCAAAATAATATCTATGGAATATATATGATATATATTTATTACATTATCATCAAAAAAATCATGAATTTGAATTAGAATAAGAAATGAACTTGGATGAGGGGGTTTAAACGATTATCTCTTATTTGGATGATTCCATTTAGATATCTTCTTATTGGATATAGGTTTGGAAATTTTAGATGAAAAATAACTCTATAAATTAGATTATTTTTTTGGAGGATAAATGGGATGAGTTTTATTTAGATATAATGCTCAATGTGGTGGGAAGAAGTGAGGAAGTATGTGATCTTTTATAATTGAGGTGTGGGACACTTTTGGAAACACTTAAATATTAAATTTATATAAATTAATATTTAATTAAAAATCTATATAAAGTGATTTATTTAGATTTTAATAGGATTATGGAACAAAATTTTCTCAAATGATTATTTTATATTATTTTTGGTCTAGTTCTTAACCTTATCTTTTGGCTTTAACCATTATTTAGACTATTTAACTCTTACAATGACAACATCTGTTTTACTCATTCAAGGTTAGTATAGTTACTATAAATTCCCTTAAGTACCATAAATGAGTAATGGATGAACTTTTCAACATTATCCTAGTCAGTGGACATGATTTCATATTTTTATGAATTTAATATCATTAAATAAAATATTATTTATTTTAATATATCATTAATGTCAATGATGATATTATTCATTACATGACTTTTTTTAATATCATAAAAACATTATATCATAAAAAACCATTAAAATATCTTTAATATGTCAAGTAAATATAGAAAATTATTGTATGATATAAATTATATCATATTATATTTATTTTAATATTTTTAATAACATTTATTTGATATGTCCATGAATAAAACAATTACTGAATCATTATTATGAGAACCTTTAATTTATTTATTTCTTGACTAAAAATTAGAAGTTAGTTATCATGAAAAATATAAACATTTTATCTTTAAATAGAATATTTATAGTTTAATTTATCTTCTATATTATGATATATTAAAGATTATATAGTTATTAAAAATATTATAATGACATCTTTGACTTTTCTTTAAAAAAATATAATAAATATCACAATATCATTAAAGTGGCATCCAAAGGTTATAATCTCATTCCCAGGAGGGTTTTGGTCTACAAAAACTCATCCAATTAATTTTTTATTTTTTAGGATAATTTTATAATATTTATAATATTATTTTTCCCCTAAATTTCTCAATTTACCTTTAACCGAGTTAATGCAAAATTATTAAAGTTACTATTCATAATGCTGTAAAATAAAATAAACTTACTTACACAATTTTGACACACTAATTAAAAATTTTTAATCCATTATTTAAAATAAAAAACTTATAAGTTTTAGTAATTAATTTAAAATCAATCTTGTTGGAAAAATGACAAAATATGTTTTTAAAGTGAAAATTTTGAAAAGATATTAATGATTTTATATCCAAATTCAACGTGTAATGGTTTCCAATGACCTAAATTGGATTTAATGATATAAAATTAATCTAATTATAATTTAAAACAAATATAAAATATAATTTAACAAAACATATTATTAATATGAAAAATCCATTTCAATTAAAATCCAGTATTTTTTAGAACAAATGAAATCATGAAACTAATCAGGAAAATAATAGAAAATCAACCAAATTAAGGTTTTATATTCTTATTTTATAGAAGATTTTTTTTCAAATAGAATTTATTAAAGTTTTAAAAAATATATTTAAAATAGGTTCTCCATCAAATGATGATAAATATACCATTATAAAAATATAAACTTTTAATATGTAAAACTTGATATATTTTATTATCATGTTTAGAAAACACATAGTATGAATGTTAGATATTATAATTAATTTATTACATATAAATTTCGTTAATATTAGTCACTAATATTAATTAATTTAGTTTATTAGGATAACATACCTTTGGCGCTTAATAATAGTTTTTTTAATAAAACATTTCCTATATATTCAATTGGGTTTTATATTTACATCTAAATAATTATTAACCAATGAATTAAAACATATATTTTTGTATATTTTTTAATATTATTCATTACCAATAATTTAAATGGTAAGATATAATATTCATTTTAGAAAAAAATATTAATAGTATATCATTTTTCTTTTAAGCTTGGTGTTGTGTGCAATGTAGGCTATCGAAGTAGTTGCATTTAAAAGGATACTTACTGTAAAATATTTGTGTGTTATATTCTTCCTTACATTAATAAACTAAAAACTCCCAATTTTAACTCAGGATAAAAAACTAATGGTTTTAATTTTCAAAATATTCTTGTTGAAATCCCACATCAAAAAAAGGAGTAATGAAACCTCCACTTGAAAATAATGAAAGGGAAGTTAGGAGCCCACAAGAGATAACACATGCTAGGGTTCCATATGGGAAAACATGGAAATGTAAGAGAAAACTAAATATCTAGTTTTGATGGAGAGTAATATAGAACATATTCAATATAAATTTAACAATCACAAAACCATAAATCATGTGATCATTTAAAAATACCATTGATTTCTTAGAAAGAAAACTAAATGGATGATTATTTTCATTTCAAAATCAATTTATTAGGGTTGAGGGATTATTTGAATATCTATATAATCACTTGAGAAAATATACATACTTGATTACTTTCCATGTCATAAGCATAATTTCATATTTTTTGTTGTTCTTTGATCTATTTTCACATTATTCCGTACACCTATAGGTTGATATTCATGAGGAATTTTAATGCATGAATAACATTTAATGAATCATAAGGTAAAAAATTATTTCCTTCGTCCTCTATAATTTTACTATAACCAAAAATGGTAGAACATTATCTCTAATAAATCACACTTTAACCTTAGACAATAAAATAGAATTTTCAACTTAGTCCATTCCAACATTAAAACTCTCCAAAAATACATCTATCCAACTTCTCTTTCTAAAAATATATAAGGAAGGATTCTAAATTCAAAAATCACATTTACATTATATTTCCACCAAGAAAACATAATATATATCATTTAGTTCGAAACCAAATATATTAATACCATGATCACCATAAAACCTTATTGAAGACATGCATGATTCCAAATCCATAAAGAAGAAGTACTATAGTAAAATCCTTATATGTAACATGATTATTCTAACCATAATATCCTAAAATAATTCATGAATCAAAAAACACATATACAATAATTATTCCACATTGACTGTAGTAACATCATTATCTTGGCATTGATCCCTATTATTTTTTTGATCGTTATTTCATTGAATCTTGGTATATTCATTTTCATAGTGCCCCATCTCCATAAATTTGAAAAAAATGAACATTTATATCTTCTTTATTTCCCTTACAATCACGAGCATGGTGACCTTTCTCTTTAAACTTATAACAAACTCCCATTACCTTCTGAAAAGTACAATGGTGTTCCTTAAAACAATTATAACAAGTCAAAAAATCATTATTATCCTTTATCCCTTTATATCTTTATTTATTTATAGTTTTCTTATTCTTTTTCTTAACCTTAAGTTCAATAGATATATATAATTCTTTATATATCTCGATAGAACATGAGACTATATCTTTGTATAATGAGAATGCTTAGGCGACCGGTACCCTTTTAAGGAATGGCGTTAAACCATCAAATAAATGTTGAATATTACTCCTTGGGTTATATATGTATTCAACAAAAAGCCTTGATAATTTAGTAATCTTGGCTATATACATAGAAACATTCTCAATATCCTTTTGTCTCATACTCAAAAATTGTCTCCCTATATCTGCTCATTGCTTATTAGAGAAATATTCTTGCAAGAAAAAATCATTTTAATACATATATTTTATGTTTTTTATTTCCTCCTAATCCTTCATGTTATGAATTAATGACCACCAATGATCTTCATCATTTGAGATATGATAAAATGCCACAATTACTATCATGACCTGTCCCCCAAGACTTGTGCTTTGGCTAACCCGAGCTCACCTTCCATAGGCTAGGGGTAATGACTAGCACTGGAAATTCATAACCCTATAACTGGAAGGAATTTTCATTAAACATGTACAAACAGACAACCAAAGAACACAACAAGAATAAAACGTGAAGTAAATGGCAGTAGTAAAAAGTGTGATCAAAGTAAAGGGGATAGAAATACAAGCCCAACTGTAAAGTACAAGTAAAAATAGAAATAAAAAATACAACTAAAAAGTTCAAAGTAGTTCTTGGATCATCCACCGAGGATCCTACTTGAAGGGTAGGTAAAGATCATCTCCACAGTACTCTATGTTAGCCCATCTCCTCTATGTACCTCCTGATCATGGCTCCCTCAAGACTCAACCTTGCTTCTCATCACCTGCACAAGGCAGGACAATGTGTGGGAGAAGCCCATCCAAGGGTGAGTATAAAAATACAGAGTATGGACCCCGATACCCCCGATGGTCTTTCAGAATTATACAAAGGAAAACCACAAATCATGATCTCAATCACAAAGTACAAAGAAAAAGACTCAGCTCAAACCAGTTTATGTATTGTATAGAAGTATTTATGATTAATCGTATAGCTAGATCATATTATTCTATAAATAGGCACTACTGTTAACCATACAGAGTCTGACTGACACATGATCGATAGGTACTAACACCAGCAATGACCCACACAGGATCTGACCCACTTGGAGACGATAGGTACTAACCCCCGCAATGACCCACACATGATTAGACCTGCCTGAAGACGATATGTACTAACCCCCAAAATGACCCACACAGGATCTGACCCACAGATGATTAGTATGTGCTGACCCACATATGATTGTTGAGCACTGACCCCACTAGATCTGACCCACAAACGATTGGTATGCACAAACCCGCACAGGATCACTGAATGCTGAACAACACAGGATTTGACACAAACATGACACGTATGCACTGTCCCACAGAGGATCACTGAGCGCTGACCCACACAAGATCGCTTGGTACTAACCTCCGTATGATCAGTCTCCAACCACCGCCTCACTGCCAGCCACTGGATTGCTCGCACCCAGTCCACTCGAGTTACATAGAATCTGTCCCCCGAGATATCAATCGTACCTCAAATGCCACTATGCTCGACAAATGAGTAACCCAAAGGACTGTCATGTCATAAGGGTTCCAACACGATAGACCGTTTGTCAATCGAACAACCGGCCTATGAGTTATAATCATTTTAGTTATAAGGGCCCAGTTCGATTTCAGATTGATCCAACCCGCTCGTTCTCCATCTTTCTCTAAAACTTTATTAGAGTATACCAAAAGGACTGCCTCACTACATGGTTCTGAACTCCCCAGATAGTTCATCAAACAGATGCCTGGATATCAACATATGTCCCTTTATGTGTTTTTGGATCCGGTTGTTCTATGGTCTGGTCCGACCTTGTTGGACCGACTCGGTCTGACCCAGTCTGGGTCCGACTCAGCTGGGCTAGGTCGCAGTGGTCTCAGCCCACTTTGCCAAGGGCCTGCTCGACCTTCAAAGGGAGTTCGGCTCACTGGTCTAACCCGCATGGGGGGGGGGGGGGGGTTCCGCAAGGGGCGCGGCCCAGTCCGCTGGGTAGTTGGCCCGTCAGAGTGAGGCTCGGCCCGCATGAGGACCTTCAGTGGGGGTCTTCTCTAACCGTCACTGGGGGAGTGACCCCTGGTTTTCCCGAACAGCCGCGAGGGCCGTTTAGTTTCTTCTGTAGTGGCGGTGCAACATGGTGTCATCAGGTGGCACGTGGGACCTAATACAGTGGGTCCTGCCAATCCCGTCGCAGCTGGCCGATGTTGGCCGCCATTGAGGAAGTAATTTTTCAGGGGATGGTTTCACCTCGGTAGAACTTGCTTCACGCACCCCCGTTTTTTCATATTCCTTTGCCCGCTCTTACCCCGCCTTCCGTTCCTTCCCCGGTGGCGCACTGTGCTCCGGTGGTCTTCATTCCCTGATCCCTGCTCCCCGATGTTGTCCATGCGGCTGTTCCTTCCCCCACCCCTCCCTTGCTTCCTGTCCCTTTCATGGCCGCCTTAATCTGATCTCCCCCACCTCTCTCTAGCCCCTACTTCCTAGAGATCCTTCTTACCTCTCCGGCTGTGTCTCTCGTTGGTTCTTGTCCGTTGATTGAGTTCCCTGCCTCAGCCTTTGTTGATGATGCGGACTTCCTCAAATGACCCCTTGTGGCAAGGTTTAGCGTTGCTAAACCTCCGCTCCCAGCTTTCCAGTATTTCGTCGAGTCTTGGAATCTGGCATCGCCAGCTTGCATCTCTCCCCTTCATCGCAATTCTTTTTGCGTAGTGCTGGATTCTGAATCCGATTTCGTTCACGCGTGGTGTGTTACTCCCCACGCCCTGGGTCGCTGGAGTTTCAACCTGACGTGGTGGTCAATGGTGGTCCACAAGGGCAAAGAGGATTCCCATGCCATGGTTTGGCTACACCTTCCTGGACTTCCTCTTCCTTTTCAGAATAGAGATTTTCTTAGAGCCATTGGAAACTCTCTCGGTCGCTACCTTTGTGCTGATGTTCACACCCTGTCCTGCTCCGAACGGGCGGTGACCCGCATCTATGTTGAGATCGACTTATCCCTACCACATCCATCCTAGTTTCTCCTCAAGGTCCAAGACATGATTTCCTGGTGTCAAGATATATTCTACCCTGTGTTCCCCAAGTTCTGCTTTGACTGTCTCCTGCATGGCCATTCCTCATATGAATGTAGGCGACGCCGCCACCATGTAAGTGGAAGTGATAACCGATCCTCCAGAGCTAGCTTGTCTCCGGGCCATCCAGTCCCTTTCCCTGCTGCTCCTGGCCAGGTGTTGGGCTACAATCCTACTACACCCCCACCTCTAGTCTTGGTGACCGATCCTCCTTCCCTTTCCCAGCCAGCCGATCCTTCAGCTTGCATGGATCTGATTCCTTTTATCCCGAGACCCCTTCCCCCCCACTCCAGACCTATTCTTTCAGCTAGCTTCCTCTCTCCCTCGGGGTAAACGAGTCTCTCTTGTTCCCCCTTTCCCTCTTCCCCCTCTTAGAGGGCCTGTCCCCTCCAACCAATTTCCTTTCCTTGAAGCCCCCTCCCTCTGTCTCCCCTCCGACCAAGTGTGCCCTCCAGGTATAGATGTTTGGCTCCCTAATATACAAACACCAGTCAAGACCCCCTCTCGGAAGCAAGATCCCTGTCCTCTTCTTCCTCCCCCTTTCCCTACTCTCCCCCAGTCATGTGGTGTTTGTACGCGCTCTCTCTCCAAACACCTTCAGCAGAGTCCTCCTCCTCAACATCAAGCGCCACTTCATCCTGGGGCCACTTCCAGGCGCCTCCTCCTTTAATGTTACCCATCATCATTTGGAATGCCCGTGGCCTGGGGGCATGAGTCAAGACCGACTATATTGCCTCTGATGTTAGAAAACATAAGGCGTCCATTGTTATTGTTATTGAACCCAAACAATGTCCTTCCAAAATAGATGAATTTTCCCGCAGGATGAGAATGAATGCCTCTTTGCATGCCAACCCATCCAACCTGCACATATGGATATTCTGGAGCAACACCATCTTTTTGAACTTGATACAAGTAGATTATCTATCCATCACTACCAAAGTGATCTCAGAGAATAACAGCTTATATGTGTCCTTTAACTATGGGAGCTGTGATGCCCATATGAGAGTCTCCTTATGGCAGAATCTCGATGCCTTTGATCCCGGTGATCTCCCGTGGATTGTTGGGGGGATTTCAAAGTTATTGTTGATCCGGATGAAAAGAAAGGTCGTGGGTCTTTTTCATGCAAGGTAAGCTTGGACTTTTCCCAGTTCATGGATGGCAAGGGGCTCAAAGATTTGGGGTATTCTGGCGACACGTTTACTTGGTGAAACAACCAAAAAGGGACCCGCCGTTCCTGGAGTCACCTCGACAGATTCCTGGAAAACATACATGCCATCCCTTCTTACCCCAATGCTAAGGTAACTCATCTGGTCCACATCTTATCTGACCATTATCCGCTTCTGGTCTCCTTGTCCTCCAGGAAAGAAAGACACACACGCTTCAAATTATCCCCTCAGTGGCCCCGATGGAAAGGTTACCATCAAGCCATGAATACTTCGTAGAACAAGCCCACTCAAGGAGATGCTTGGATTAGGCTTCATAATAAATTGAGGCGCCTCAAACAAGACCCCCAAATATGGGTTGGTGCACATACCCCTGGCTCTGAGAATATCGTCTCCATCGAGAAGGACATTGCTCGGCTCAAGAGCAGTCTGGAAGAGGACTGGAATGAGCTTTTATTTTTCGAACTCTTAGGCAAGAAAGACACTTTGGATAAAGCGCTCTTATGCCAAGAGCGCATGGATCATGAAAAATCGAGGATCAAATGGCTTCGGGAGGGATATAGGAATACTGAATTCTTCCACGCTTGCATTAGAGAGAAGAAACACATCACTCAACCGAACATTCTGATGGATGATGGTTCCTACTCTGCCGATAGGGATGTTGTGGGTGCCATGGCCCATACCTACTTCAAAACACTCCTTTCTAACATCAACCCACGAATGCCTGAAGGGTACCCTAATGGGTGTGCTGAGATTCTGGAAGTGATACCAAGCACTATATCCATTCAGGTTAATGAGCTCCTGGAAGCAGTTCCTGAGAGGAAGGAAATTTATGAAACCGTGGTGGGCCTTAACCTCGAAAGTGCACCAGGTCCTGATAGTTTTCTGGGCCCCTTCTATAGAGATTCCT
The DNA here is from genome assembly GCA_963277665.1 of Viscum album. Classification (NCBI taxonomy): domain Eukaryota; kingdom Viridiplantae; phylum Streptophyta; class Magnoliopsida; order Santalales; family Viscaceae; genus Viscum; species Viscum album. The sequence goes on from OY728161.1 coordinate 1,567,913,371, forward strand.
GGAATGTGGTTTCGGAGGACATTGTGAGATCCATTCAAGAATTTTTCTGCGGAGGGAGTCTCCCACGTGTTTCTTGTGCGACTACCTTAGTACTCATACCTAAAATCAAAGACCCCTATTCCCTCCAGCATTACAGACCGGTGAGCATGTGTAACTTCCCTTACAAAATATTGGCCAACATCATCAACAGGAGGCTATCCTCCCACCTCCCTCACTTGGTTTTCGCATAAAAACATAGATTTATTAGAGGTAGATCTATCTAAGGTGCCATTTCTTTGGCCCAGTAGATGGTTAGAGACATCAACACCAAGGCCCATGGCTCAAATATGGAAATCAAACTTGACATGAACAAAGAATTTGACAGAATCGAATGGAATTTAATTATCAAGGTGCTTTTAGGCATGGTCTTCTCTTCTCTGGGCCTCTGATCACATTTTTAGGTGCTTCAGCTCTTCGTGACTAGCTGTTTCCTTCATGGGGAAAATTCATGGATTCTTCAAATAAACCCGCGGGCTAAGGCAGGGAGACCCTCTTTCCCCAACCCTCTTCATTCTTACCCAAGATGTGCTCAATAGGCTCATTCATAGAAGCATGGAAAAGGGGGATATTATTCCCTATCGAAGTAAATTGGGCCCAATCACCATCTCCCACCTCATGTTCACAGATGATACCATCATCTTCATGAATGCCAACAAGAGATCTATTCGAGGCATCAACACAATTCTTGAAGATTATTGTCATTGGAGTGGCCAACTGGTTAATAGGGCTAAGAGAAACCTCTATATCTCGAATAAATGCTCATAAATAAGGGCCAACTCTTTGTGTAGCATCCTTGACATGCAGAGGGGTTCCTTTCCAATGGAGTACCTTGGTGCCCCATTTTCTCTAGGTAGGATGCGCATCTTCCACTTCAACTACATAGTGAATAGGATCACATGACGTGTCCTAAACTGGAAACACTGGTTCTTATACTTTGGGGGGAGGATAACATTGATCAACAATGTTCTCTCGGCCATTCCTATTCATGCTCTTTCTATTGTCTAGGTACCGAAGGGGGTTAACCACACCATTGACAAGGTTATCACGGGGTTTATATGGGGTTCTCTTTCAGAAAGCAAACGACACTGAACCTCTTGGGCTAGGATGGCTAGACCCATCCAGGAAGGGGGAATAAACTTGAGGAGTCTTTCAGATACTCTATGCTGCTTGAATGCAAAGTTGGTGTGGGAGACCATTGAAGAATGCACCCTATGGGGAAAGACAATGTCTGGCAGATACAAAGGTAACTCAGAAATGATGACTGGGAACGCATCCCCTCTCTGGTATGAGATCTCGTCCCATATACCTACCCTACAACCTCTTTCACGCTGGACAGTAGGGAAAGGTGACATCTCCTTTTGGCACCACAATTGGGCAGGCTATCCACTTGGCTTCCCCAGCTTCCCGACACCAAATATTTCTTTTAAAGAAGACCACAATTACCCGCAATTTACAAGCGCAGTCCTGACTGAGACTCAACAAGATACATTTGATCTCATCGACATGAACTCCACTCCCGACAAATGTATTTTTATAGCATCCTCATCTGGTAAGTTCTCTATGCGTGACTTCTGTAGAGAAAATTTCTTTCGACACCCTACCGATCAGTGGAATGGTCCGCTATGGTGCAAATCAATACCCACAAAAATAAACCTCCTTTCTAGGAGAATCAAAAACCAGGAAGTCTCTACGGATGACAACATCATAAATCTGGGTATCTCTACTGTCTCCAAATACACGTGCTGTAGGAAAAGCAGGGAGGAGAGCCAGCACCACCTATTTTTTGAGGGCGATTGGGCGCGAGCCATCTGGGGCGACTTTGGTGACTTCACGGCTGTCCATCCTCAGGCTATCCAAGGCGATTACTTCCTAGACCTGTGGTTCTACGCATTAGTTATGCAGGGCCTAAACAAAGTGCTCGAGTGGTTGTCTTGAACACTAGCTGCTGGTGCATCTGGAAAGCCCGAAATAAGGCTCACTATGAGGAGGTCAGGTCTTCCAGCCAGTCCCTTATTTCCTGCATTAAGAGCCTGCTTATTGACTTGGTTAGACTGGTTAAAAACTGTCGCTATGCTCCCACCCTCAGACCTCTCCAAGCAATCAGTCCTCCCGCCCAGGCTCTCCGCAACCCTCCACAAGGCTCCTAGATTCGCTGGTGCCCTCCTCTGAAGGGCCTTAAACTCAATACTGATGGTTCCTGTCAGCAAGGCACCATGAGGGGAGGATGGGTTGTGCGTGATCCCAAAGGATCTATCATTTTGGCCTTCTCAGCTCACTTCGGATGTGGACAAACTCTTCATGATGAGGCCCAGGCAATGATCACTGGTTTAAGCTTATGCCGTCAGCAGAATATTGTTGTTTCTGAGGTGGAAACAGACTCCACTATTCTGCATCACTCTCTCCTCGACACAGGCACCACCCCTTGTTCAATATCTTACATTATCAGAAGATGTAATGGTTTGCTCAACAACAACATCAAAATGCTCCATACTTGGCATGAGGGGATCAAGGTGGCAGACCTTCTTGCTTCTTTTTCTACCCAAGTTACAGGTACCATTTTATTTTCACGTACAAACCCTTTGTGCACTGAGGGGGAGAACCTTGTTATAGGGGACGCCCTCGGTCTTCACTATTTCAGGCCCCCTTAACCTTCCTTGTACTCTTTTTTCCCTATGGAATAAATAAACAATAATTTGTAGTAGGCCGCCATCCCTAGCAGTGTGCAACGACATGCCGTTCCAGCACCCCTGGTCAGCCAATGATCTGGCCGCCTTCCTCAGTCTGTAGCGGCTGACGAGCCGCCACCTGTATCCTTCGATGGTGTGCTGGTCACGCCATCCACTTCTTCTATGACTGGCCGGTGTGCTGACCACCTTCTTCAACTGCCTTGGCTGATGAGCTGTGGCCGGTTCCTCCGATGGCATGGGTACGCTGCTTTCTCCTTCGTAGTCGGCCAGTGCCAGCCCCCGCCATGGTCCTTGCCAGCGTTGGACACCTGTAATGCCGCGCTGGCGGTCTTCCATGAAGAACTGAAGGGGGTACCAAAATTGCGGAGGGTTCAGGCTATGTTCATTTATCCTGCACCCTCCGCGTTAGCTCGTATACATGAGGGAGGATAAAGGGTTTAATAGTAACTTGAAATAAACAACAAAATAAAACCCTACAAAGATACCCCACAATGACCTCCAGCAAAAACGAATGAATGTTGGATCAACCCATTAGTCAGTTGATCCCCGTTCATTGTATTATTCAATAATGGGGAAGTAGAAATCATTTAAAGTGTGTAAATGAATAAACCCCGTACCTCGTAAACCCATTGCAGAATGTCCGCGCTTGAAGGTGGGTTGGTGTTCTTCATTCCCACAACAGGCTTCCCACGATGCCACTCGTACATCATCCCTTGGTTTGGGGTTTTGGTGTCTCTCATCACTGCTTGCTAGAACCATCTCCATACTCCAAGGGTTTGTCATCTCGGTGCTCCTTTAGCACTTCTTTTCTTGGAAAATCTATGCCGATAACCCTCCCCAAGTTCCATATAAATAGAAGTGGGGGAGGGTAAGTAACGACGTTGAGAATTAATGGGTGCTCATTATTTAAGAAGATTTATAATTTCCCCAAATTTTTCATTACTTAGATTAAAGGGTCAATCCATTCAATATCTTGACATATCATTGGTCCCACACTCTGCTTGTCCGTTAGAGGATTTTATGAAAACAAAATAATAAAGATAATTTACATGATTTCTTTTAAAAAGTTCCAAAATCATAAATTTTCTCCAGAACTAATGACGTCGAAATGAATCCACCTTTAAGTGAATCTTGGCATTGTGGATTCAATAGTGACCTCAAATTTTTAATCCAAGCATCAGTTCAATAGTTAGAAAACACAGCTCATGCGTTTACTGAATGTACCTGAAAAAAAGACCAGAAAAAATAATAAAAGTCACCCTCGGCTCATGCCGGTAGAGGTTCGGCTCTGTCTAAAGAGAAAACGCCCTCACGAGCTCAACGACACAATAGTATTTTCAATCCGACTTACCATTTAGAAGTTATAAATTTTACAATAAAATAATTTTCAATTAGTTATTTTATTTACAGCCAAAAACTATCTTTCACTGGTGGACCGTGTCAGCCAAAATTAGTATCATCCTAATGAAAGCATACCCTCATGAGCATAGCGGTGGTCTCAGGTTTTCAATCCGAGTTACCATTCGTGAGTTATAAGCATTTGAAAAATAAAATAATTTGATTTAATTATTTTATTTTTGGTTTTGCCACTTTTGGGTTTTACCAGTGGAGACCTACATCGACTAAACTTATGTCCTACCATGGGTAAACCCACCACCGTAAATGAAACTGTGCCCTAATATTTTTGATCTTGGAATCCCTTTATGCGTTATTCCACTTTTTCAGGAAAACCACTCACGCACACTATTTAAAGTTAAAAAAAACTTTGACGGATCATTCCGGGCACTCCGGGCCTCAGAATCACGCACTGTAAAATTTCACGGTCTCAAAATAATTTATATAATAAAATTACCTGGAAAATCAGGGTCTTTAAATTCTCCCCACATTAGAGATTTTTGTCCCCAAAAGGCACAATATAGACTAAGAAAGAAAATGGGGGTACTGAGCACAAATATGAGCGTCCCGCTCCCATGAGCTCTCCTGGAGGTTCTCGTGTTGCTAGAGAATGCACACCAGAGGTATTGAAAACCCATGAGGGACTCTTTCCTATAAATCCTAAATCTCCACTAGAAGCTCAGTAATCATCGCCCCATCATTGAAGTCCAGCTCTTCGTGGTCGATTGTATGAGATTGGTCATACCTGAATCTCCTCAGGTGTGACACTTGGAAAACATTATGCAATCAGTGCATCTATGGTGGAAGAAATAAATGGTACACCACCTCTCTCAATCGGTTGAGAACCTAGAATGTTTTGATGATCCTCGGAGATAGATGGTCTCCCCAACCAAACCTCTACAATCCTCATCGGGGGTGAGACCCATAGGAATACATGGTCCCCTCCCCCGGACACCAAGGGTCTATGTCCCCGACCATCATAAGACATCTGTTGGCTCTGTGTAGTCTTCACTTGTTGACAAGTGAGGAATTGTTATGAAAACTCTGCCACAACATCCTTCATCCCTAGCCACCAGTACTAACGCTGGAGGTCTTGGTACATCTTTGGCACTCCATGGTGTACTGTTGAATAGAATTTATGGAACTCACTCAACACATCCTCCCGAAGATTCACTGGTACCATAGTGCATCCTCTGAAGAGAAATACATGGTTCCCCCCTTTATAAAATCCTTCAAGAGACCATCCTAAGGATATATGAGCATCTGGGTCCTCGTAGTCAATGTCCCAAGCTGTGCCTCAGAAATTCACTGATGAATTGGGGGAGTGATAGTCATAGACTAGAGGTAATCTTCTCCATCTTTATCCACTAATGATATCCATAGTGAGACTAGATGCTCAGATGCCTCACTCTGCAAATGTAGACTAGACCTCCTACTGAGTGCGTCTTATACTATATTCCCCCTCCCAATAGTATAGAATATCTCAATTTAATACTCCGAGAGGAACTATAGCCATCGAAACTATCTCAGGTCCAGGTCCTTCTATGATATTATATACCAGAGACTCTTATGATCTGAGTTAATTGTAAACTGTCCACCCATCATGAAATGTAACCACATCTTCAGGGCGAATAACACTGCTACTAACTCTAGGTCGTGGATAGCATAGTTATTCTCATTAGTATATGTCTCAGCTTATGAAATATCTAATGACACTTCTTCATCCATAGGATAGGCTCCCCCATATTCTTCAAAGATGATAAGGGTGCCTCTACCCTAAAGAAGTCTGGTTCGCTACTCCGGCTGTACTCAACCAAAGAAGAATCCCCTATCCCTTCGGGGAGGTAATCTTAGATACATATTTTGAAAATATGAACCCACACTCTACCACTCCTATTGGGAACTGGAAAATGAAAACTCCAATGGCCATGAGGGTAAGGATGTCTGACTCAAGAGTGATTGGCCACACCCTCCTACACATGAGTTTATCCTGTGGTACATGGGTTTCCTTTTTCAACGACTAATGAAAAACCTATTCCAACATTGTAGATAAACCACAACCTTTTTTCCTAATACAGTCAATCTGAGTATGAACTGTGGATGTCCATTTATACCCAAACTAACATCGTAAGGCCTCAACGCTTCCACCAAGAGGTTCCAACTGAAAATATCACCTCAAGGGTCAGATCACACCGTCGACTTAAGTGTGATTTTTGAGTCTCATCCTAAAGGTATCTCCAAATGTAAGGGCCAGGTCAATTGTTTAACTAGAAACTCTAGATCTTGAACAAGATTCCTGGAAGGAAGGATTGATTTTTTCCTATGTCTATTAATATGGCCGCTACTAGTAAACACAGACTGTACTTTTAATAATTCTGGGATCCCTTGGGTCACACCTTTTGACCGCATGCAACTACTACCTTCCCATGTCCTCCTGCTCCATGTGCTAGGTGGGGACCACATTGGGGTGGAGGTTGTAACATGTTGAAATGTATACCACCTCATGATTCCCACCTAGCTCCAGTTCCATAGCTAAAACCCTGTAGATTCATCTATCCTTATCAATTCCTTTTCCTGAAACATTTTACATCCCCAAGTCTCTTCGACTTGCATCAATTTCCTACTTTCCCACCGTTAACATTCACTGGCTGTATCTACCCACCCAAAGATCATTCAACCACAAAGGTTCTCTCTATCACCCTAACATAAGTTGGAATGCATATGGGAATACTGCTAGCTCAGATTTCCCAAAACACACCTCACTCAGAGGTCTGAGCCATGAAGCACTGACCGTACTGTATTCATCGAGTACCTTGGATGGTCGGTATGCCTCAATGAATACTCAGCTATCGACATGTCATTCTTCCAAAGCTTTAGATGCTCATGGGAAAACTCACCCATTATCTTTTTATGGAAATAGACCCCTTCTCTGAGGAAGGTTCTCCAGATTGTCCACAAAATAGTCACCTCATCGCAAGATCAGGGTATTCTAAACCCTATCATCATCCCACCGAGCCACATAGAGGGCTCTCTACGAGGACCGCCATTAGATTGAATGGTGCCTTGGAAAGATGGAAACTCGGCCACCTCCCCACACCAGTCCTTAGTATCCTATGAGTCTGGCTCACCTCAGAACCTGAGGTGTTTCTGATGCTGAAACATGTGTAAGGAACTAAGCCAACATGTGAACTCTTCCAGTACTACCAGTTGTAACTGTTTTCCAAGGGGTTATGATATAGTTGTCACACTACCCAAAGGTACCATCTCAGGTAACAATCAATGTACTAAAGCCTCATTACCATTCAAACCATCCTTATGATCACTCACTGGTAATGAATAGCAGATAGGATCACCATCTGATATGCTCATGTCCCAAATAGGCGGAATGATCTTGCCACAACCTTTACCTAGTTCTCAACTTCCTAGGTATCTATCTCACCTCAAAACCTCTGAGGAATTTGCCACTGGAACCCAGGTAACGTGCTCGGTCAGCGTGCACAATCCACTGGTAGGATCTGCTACCCAACAGGTGGTGGTGCTGCTGGTGGACCACCCGAAGGTGCTAACACAGTAAGAGGGCCCGACACCGAAGCCTCATTGCTCAGTGGGCCATCATCATGTATCTCTTAGGAATCCTATCTGGATGTCTATGTGGTGGCATCCGGATAATGAATAGGTGCACTAGGGATATTTAGTTATACCTGGTGAGATAACAAAAAGAGTTCACAAGAAATATATTTCAAACACACCAGCAATCAATGTTTCTTTGTACTGAGTTTGAAATCAGAATTCAGGGTCCTACTGTATGGATACATCGGCCGCCGCACCAACACTAGGTTCCTAAAACTGAAAACCACACTCATAATACTTTACACTATCACCACATGGAAAAGAACATATTCCTAGTTCTTAGGTTGAACCGACTCCTCTGATAACACTTTTTCATGACCCGTCCCCTAGGGCCCGTGTCGTGACTACCTCGAGACCACATTCCATAGGCTAGGGGCTGTCTACTAGCATCGAAATGGTTCATCCCTATAACGGGAAGGAATTTACTTTAAACTTGTACAAACACACAACCCAAGAACACATCAAGAAGAAACCATGAAGTAAACTAATATAATAAAAAGAGTGCTGAAAGTAAAGTGGATGGAAATACAAGAGCCACAGTAAAGTACAAGTACAACTGGAAAGTACAAATAGATCTAAAAAGTACAGAGGAGCTCCTAGATCATCCACCGAGGATCCTACGAGAAGGGTAGGTTCAGATCGTCTCCACATCACTCCACATTGGCTCGTATCCTTTGTGTACCACCTAGTCCTAGAATCCTTAAGACTCATCCCTGCTGCTCGTCATCTGCACAAGACAAAACAAGGAGCAGGTGAAGCCCATACAGGGGTGAGTACAACAATATTCAGCAGGGACCTCGAGACCCTCGATGGTTTTCCAAAATTTCACAAAGAAAAACCACAAAGCATGATCTGAATCACAAAGCACAAAGCTAAAGACTCAGCTCAAACCAGGTTTTAGTGAAGTATAGAAGTACAGATGATTAGTCACAATGCTAGATCATCTTATTCTGTCAAGAGGCACAACTGCAGACCATACGGATTCTGATCCACATAGGATCGATAGGTACAAACCCGCGCAATGACCCACACAGGATCCAACCCACCCGGAGTCGATAGGTACTAACCCCCGCAATAACCCACACAGGATCCAACCTACCTGGAGTTGATAGGTACTAACCCTCGCAATGAATTAAAAAGGATCTGACCCACACATGATCGGTATGCGCTGACCCACATAGGATCGCTGAGCGTAGACCCACATAGGATCTGACCTATACAGGATCGATATGTGCTTACCCACATAGGATCGCTGAGCTTTGACCCACACAGGATCTGACCCACATAGGATCTATATACGCTGACCGACACAAGATCTCTAATGGATGATGCACATAAGATCACTTGGTACTAATCTCCGTATGATCAGTCTACAACCTCCGCCTCACTACCAGCAACTGGATTCCTCACACCTGGTGCACTCGAGTTTCGTAGAATCTGTCCCTCGAGATATCAGTCATACCTCAACCACCACTAAGCTCCTAAAAAGAGTAACCTAATGGACCACAATGTCGTAGTAGTTCTAATGTGATAGATGGAGCGTCAATCAAATTCCCGGCCTGTCAGATATAAGCGTTTTTGTTCTGAGGGCCCGACATGATTCATGTTTGATCCATCCCATCCATACTCTAATATTATCCAAAACTCTAGCGGTGTATACTAAAAGTACATTCTCACTCTAAGGGTCCTAACTCCGGAGATGGTTTGTCAAACTGATTCCCAGATCTCAAGATATTTCCCTTTATTTGTTTTTGGGTCGGGTTGGGCCTGGTCTGGCCCGCCCCGGTCAGAAAGAATCACCCCGACCCGGTCCGAGGCAGACCTAACTGGGTGGGGCTGTAGCGGGTTCCTCCCACTGAGCCGAGGTCCGGTCTGACTAGAAAGGGGGCGTCGCCCGCCAACTCGACCCATGACGGGGTGACCTAGCCCGCAATGGGGCGACCCGACCTACAAGGGGGGAGGCTCGAACCATTGGCAGCAACCCGCAGGAGGGCCTATAGTGAGGATCTACCCTAACTGCCACTGAGGGAGTGACCCCTAGTTTTCCCAAATGGCCGAGAGGTTCGTTCGATTTTTTTCCACTGTGGTAGAGCCACATGGCGCCACCAGGTGGCCCATGGGAACCACTGGAGTAGGTCCTGCCGATCTCGTCGCGGCCGGCCAATGTCGGCCGCTGTCCCCAGCGGCACGGAACAACGTGCCACTCAACCACCCGCGGTTGACTGGTGTACTGGCCCCCTTCCTTGATCCTTGGTGGCTGACGAGTCATGGCCCGTATCCTCTGGTGGCACACTGGTCGCAGCTCCCACTTCTTCCACAACCGACTGGTGTGTCAGCCTCCTTCTCTGACTACCGTGGCTAATGAGCCACGTTCGGTTCCACCGGAGGCACGGGTTCACTGCATTCTCCTTCGTTGTCGGTCGGTGTCAGCCACTTCCTTGGTTCTGTCTGACGCCAAATGCAGGTATCATGATGTCGGTGGTTATCCACAGAGAATAGAAGGGGGTTGCAAGGATTCAGAGGTTTTGAGCTGTGTTAGTTAGGCTCGCTCCCTCCGCATTAGTTCGTAATCATGAGAGCGAATAAAAAGTATAATAATAACATGAATTAAACAAAAAAATAAAAACCTACAAAGATACCCTACAACAACCTCCCACAAAAATGAATGAATTGAGGATCAACCTGTTAGTCATTTGACCTACGTTCTTATTATTATTCAAGAATGGGGAAGAGGAAAAAATTTAAAATGTGTAAATGAATAAACCTAATACCTTGTAAACCCATTGAAGAATGTCTAAACGTGAATTTATGTTGGTGTTATTCGTTCCCCCAACAGGCTTCCAACGACGCTGCTCGTACGTTGTCCCTCGGTATAGGGTATCATTGTCGCTCTTCACCGCTCACCAGAACCATCTTCATCCTCCAAGGGTTTGGCATCTCGACACCCCTTCTCCACTTCATTTTTTAGTGAAGCTATACCGACACCCCTCCCCAAGCTCAATATAAATATGAGATGGGGAGGTTATGTAACGATGTTCAGAATTAATGGGGGCTTATTAATTTGAAAGCTTCATATTTTCCCCAATGTTTTCGTTATGTATATTTATGGGTCAACCCATTCAATGGCTTGGAAGATCGTTGGTCCCACACTCTTCTTATCCATTGGAGGATTTGAAGATAATAAAATAATAATGTTATTTTATATTATTTCTATCAAAATGTCCCAAAATCTAACTTTTTTTCCAGACCTACTACGGTTGATGTGAAGTCTCCCTTAAGAAAATCCCGGCATTATGGATTCAATAGTGCCCTTAGACTATTAATCTGAGCACTAGTTTAAAAGTTAGAAAACACTGCTCGTGTGTTTACTGAACATACCTGAAGAAAAGTTCAGAAAAAATATTAACAACCACCCTCGAGTTTCATCAGTCATGGTTAGGCTCCTCCTAAGGATGACATTCCCTCACGAGCTCAATGGTACTCCCATATTTTCAATCTGAGTTACCTTTTAGAAGTTATAGTTATTTCAATAAAATAATTGTAAGTTAATTATTTTATTTATAGCTAGAAACTAACTTTCACTGGTGGCCCATACCAACCAATGTTTGTATCAGCCTAAGGAAAGAATACCCTCACAAGGTCATCAATGGTATCATATTTTCCATCCCACTACCATTCGTGAGTTATAAGCTTTTGAAAAATAAAATAATTTTATTTAATTATTTTATTTAGGGTTATGCCACTTTTAGGTTTTCCCACTAGTGGTCTATGCTGACTAAACATATGTCGTGCCTAGGGTAAACCATCATCCTGAATGCAGTGGTGCCATTCAATTTATGATCTGGACATCAGTTTAAGAGTAATTCCACTTTTTCATGAAAACCAATCACACATGCTATTTAATGTTTAACAAATCCTTGACGAATCATTATGGGCACTCTAGGCCTCGGAATCACGAGTCGTCCGATTTTGCGATCTCAAAATAATTCCATATAAATTTTTTTTCATGGAATATCCAGGCCATTAAAATTACTTTCTCCCTTTAATTAATTTTCAATTAGAGTAATATCTTTTTATGGAAATTATTTATTTCGCTGCTAAAAATGAATTTTTGGTCCCATTAAATGATGGTGTTTGTTGTCTCATGAAGAGGTATAACATTTTTAATCCATGTTGTGGATCATGCCACTCCATACATGTGTGTTATTTTTTATATACAAGGTTAATTGTCCATGTATTGTTATAAGTTATTCAACACAAATTAAAATTCCAACTCTAAAATCATTATTTTTCATAGGAGGTTAATCCCAATATAGATTGCCTACATTGATATGGTTTCCATTCCTTCCACTAGGATCCATTTCTAATAAAATTTCATACACTACATTAGATCATAACATAATGAAACACAAAGTATAATATCATAACTAGTGAAGTACATAACCTAAATTGAAAATTTAGGTTTAACTAATCTCAAAATCTTTTGTTAAGTTTTATTTGGATATGTTTTCATTTTTTTTCATAGGGACACATTCTCTAATCTTTTTTTCCTAAATATAGTTCCAAAATTTTCAACTAAACATGATCTAATATAAAATATAAAGACACCAACCACAATAACCCAGAGTTAGTGCCATACGTTTTTACATTGGGATAGATAAAAGTCTTGAATCCAAAGGGGACAATCAATTTAAATTTTTTGGAATCATATTACAAACATGAAACGTACATTACAATTGATCATATAAAATACAACATATGCAATCCTTTGAGACCACCAATATTCTCCTAGATTAACCAAATATGTCTGATAAGTGTGTTTTATTCATACATTTTAGTGTGTTTTAATGTATTAATTCTATAATTAATTGAATATTATTTTCAATTTGTTAAAAAATAAACATGTTTTATCTTTTATTGAAGGAAACAATGAATATTTTCAAAATGAGTGAAATGAGGAAAATTTATGAGCTAAAAGACACTCCATGCTGTGAGATTCACTCATGGTGAAACACCGTATTTTAGAAGAAGATTAAAGATAGAAAAATAGGAGAAACATGATTACACATATTTTATTTAAATTTCATGTCATCACTTCATCGGAAAGGAAGACCTTCAGTGGGACATGTCAAGAAGTTAATATAAGTTGTGAAATTCCATTATATTTTGTGTAACTACATTAAAAATGTAACTTTTTTTGGACTTGTTTTTGGAGAAGAAATATGCTAATAATAACGGGATCAAAAGATTTAATAGTTACATATCATGATTCCTAATTAAATTTCATGAAATGAGTCAGTGTTCCTAATTTATGGTTGAGATTCTCACAATTTCAAACATGTAGAAGAAAACACAGATCGGGATTAAACGAACTCTAATCACATTACATGTCATGAAACTTATCAAGCAGAACCAATTTGAATCCTATAAAAAGAGTACTTACCTACAACATTGTTATCATTCTGGATCCATATGGAGGACCCCCGAAATAAACCTGTGGAGCTCTAATTCTCCACCTTTCTGTAGGATTTTCTTTATTTATTTTATAAACATGCTCCCGAATAGCATGAGTGGGTGATTTCTTTGTGCTGAGGTATGTGTGATGAAAGAGAATTGAATGTATGAGGTAATTTATATTTTCAAACAATTAATGTTGGTATTTTATATTTGTTATTCAATTCTATCCTTCCCAGTATTTCTTCATACAAGACAATTGTGAGCGGGATTAGGGATAGGGTTTTTTTTATTTCTTTCTTTGAGCATCACAATTGTATAGAATTATTGAATACATTTTATTAATGTGAAATCTAGGGCTTAGACATTCAATGTGACTATTGGGATAATCTCTTCCATTTTTTCAAATAAGGTTTGAGGTTACATATTCATTTAAATCTGAATTACCTGACCATGAAAAAAGGAGATCTTAGGATGGTGGGAATTTTTCATGACCATTGTATTATCTAGAACCCAATTTTGATTACTTCATAATTTTAAATTAAATATTTAATAAATTTACATCTCAGGAACCTATATTCATTTCTACCTGACACCCTTTTTATATTTTCATCTCTCATATTCTAACAAAATCAATTCTCAAATAGTTTATATTCAATTTCATTAAATCAAAAATAGATTAGGTTTATTTAATTGAATTAATATTTTCTCTAACTTTATAAATGTGGTTTTGAACATGAAATTTCATATAATATACTACCCTATAGTTAGTGGTATTTTTGTTTCATGTTTTAAATTTTTAACTTCTGTAACCCAGTGAGAATTAATGATTCCCATGGGGCTATCAATATCAATCATAATATCCATCTTGAAATCATGAGAAAAATATAACACAATAATGGTGGGAGATCAGATGCTCTGTAAGGGTAAGCATAGAATAAAAGAAATTATGAATAAATAATCCTAAACATTATAGCATGGTGTATAACTAAAACACAATCCATTTAAACATAATCGTGATCATGAAATGGAAAGAATAAATAAAAATAAAATAATTCCATATAAATAGTAACATGGATATTCTAATAATAGAATAATCACATGGAATATAAATAACTAATATTATAAAAAGGGAATGCATAATGTTGGACATCATAAGCACACTGCTAAGGCTTCAGCCAAGACACCATACAAAAACTGTTATATCCTCGACCAATACCAAAATTTGTTTGTCTTGGGAGACCTACTAATTCATTTATGGATTTTAGAGGTCCCCTCCCATTACTAACTATGACCAATTCATTCCACATATGAATGATGGGAAACATAAAAAACATCAAACTTTGAATTGAAAAACTAGTATAAGAAATTTTAAAATATTACTCTTAAACCATGAATGGAATCAAAATAGAATATCCATAGTCAAACTAATCATAAACAATTCAATAAAATCTGGTAGATGATATCGTAAGAGATCAACCTCAATCCGGAAAAATATCCAACTAAGGATGTTGACATAGATTAAACTACCCTAATAAAACCATTAATGATATCTTTAGAGAAATTCCCCTTTTTTCATTGAAAGCATTTATTTAAATGGTCAATGAATTTTAAAATAAAAAATTTTGATTCCAAATATTATTGAAACTGGTAAATAAATATTCATGAAATTAAGGTTTCATGACACCAAAAAATTCCACTCATTTTGTATGATTTTAAAAGTCGATTCTTCTATATTTTTTTCAAAAAAGTCATAATGCTCTTCATTTGAAAAAAATAAAACAATTTCATGGAAACCATTATGTTAAAAATGTTGAACATAGATAAACAATATTTTAATAATTTTTAAGATAACAGTAGAAATATTTTGGAATTGTTTTTAAGAAACATGTACAAGGATAATAAATTTTACCCTGTGATACTCACATATAATCAATCCCAAATAATAATGAGATTATAAAATAAACCCTTACCTTGCACTTTCCTTTTTTAGAATGTTAATTAACATCCTGTATAATTTTTAATGAATTTTATTAATTTATACTAGAACCATATCTATATTTATGATATCATATATGATCTTATTATTTTATTTGGTTAATATTAATCTTTTATTTCCCTTGTTTCGGGTGTTAACTGATTGATTTTTCTATGCATGTTTTGTCGAGTAAGTAATGTTTTTTATTAATATGATATATTTTATTTATATCTAGAATTATATTTGGTTCGTAGATATAATATTTAATTATTATATATTTTTTAAATAATTATTGAATTGTTAAAATTGAAAATGAATCACATCATGTCTTGGAGACGGTATGTCGTACTTATGCACGAGCAATGGTATCGTTCCATTAGTGGTGAAAGGGTAAGGAATTGGATGGTATATTAATTACATAAAATAAATATAATATCATATTTAATCTACATATATTATATCCATCATTATACTCATAGAAGTAATGTTGTGTTGAAAATAAATTACAGCATGTCATGTAGATGGTAATTTGTATATCCTCACGCTTGATGCTTTCATTTTTCATATGATGCATAAATCATGGAATATGGTTGTACCATAATATTATATATGATACCTTATTTATTACATTAACAAGGAAACCATACTTTATTATGGAATCAACTCATGAAGAGGATGTACAAGAAGATATTAAAATGGACAAGTTGGTAAAAATGATTACCTCTTCTATGACAGACTCCCTTTAGATCTCTTCTTAAAGGATCTAGGTTTGGTCTTTTTTGATGTCTAGGAACATCAAAACCTGGATAAGTTTTTTAGGTGAAATGTTGATTTTTTTGGTCGAGATATAATTCTCATAGGGGAGTGAATATGTGAGGCAGGAGGTTCCCATAAAAATTGAGGTCAGAAGCACTTTTGGAAACTCTCATAATATTAAATTATTATAAATTAATTGACAATTTCAACTAGATAAAAAGTACTTATTTTTAGGATAATAGTAATATGGGTGTAAATATTCTCAATGAATAATTTTTATACTAGTTTAGGTTACATTTGTACCCTTTTCTTTTGGTCTTAACCCTTATTTAGACTCTAACCCTTACTATGACAACATGTGTTTTTACACTGTTAAGGTTAATGTAGTTAATATATGATAAAAAACGAGCCATAATTGAGTCATGGATGGTACTTTAAGATTTATCCCAATCATTGGAAAAAATTTATGTTTTTTTATATCATATGACAATGTATTAGTAATTTTAATAAAACATTAATGTCAATTTTGATACTATTTATTACTTGTCTTTTTTAAAAAACCATAACAACATTTTAAATTTTAAAAAAAAATTTTAATAAATAAATAATATGTCCAGATAATCTAAAAAATTATTGTATTACATAAATTATATCATATTATATTTATTTTATTATTTTAAATATCATTTATTTGATATTTTTATTAATTAACCAATTACTGCATCATCATTTTCCAGACCTACTATATAATTATTTATTTCCTAAAAATTAAAACTATATTATAAGAATTTGTATAATCATTTTTCATTAAATTTATTATTTATAGTAGTATTTTTCTTCTTTGTAACCCTATATTAAAAAATGATATTGTTTTCAAAATTACGATTATAACATCTTTTAACTTTCTTTTAATTAAAATATAATAAATTCCATTCCTTCATCTAAGGGGCATCCAATGTTTATAATCTTTGAAAAAAGAATTTTTTTCATAAAAAACTTGTGCAATGAAATTTGGACAAGTGTTAGGTTAAATTTATAATATTTATAATATTATTTTTACCCTTAATAACTCTATTTACCTTTAAAAGATTTGATGAAAATTTAAAAAAGTTACTAGTAATAATGGAAAAAATAATATAAAAATACTAAATAATTTGGACCCACAGACACCAAATATGGAATAAATTATTAAAAGTTTAAAATACATAATTTTCAGTAATTAATTTTAAATTAATCCCATTGGCAGAACAAGAAAATGGGATTTTAAAGTGAAAACTCTCAACAGATATAAATATTTTTATATCAAAATTCATATTGGAATGGTTTTCAATGAATTATATTAGATTAAATGATAAAAAAGTATCTATATATTATTTTAAAAGTAAAAAATTTAATTTAACACTACCAATTATTTAGATAAAAATATTGTTTTCAATTAAAATTCAGT
Organism: Viscum album; assembly: GCA_963277665.1. Taxonomy (NCBI): domain Eukaryota; kingdom Viridiplantae; phylum Streptophyta; class Magnoliopsida; order Santalales; family Viscaceae; genus Viscum; species Viscum album. The sequence goes on from OY728161.1 coordinate 1,567,930,757, forward strand.
ATTTTACACTATTCATCAATACATGAAACTTATCTGAAAAATAACAAAAATTAAACCTAGGTAATTTTTTTTATTAAAATATAAAATAATAAATTTATTTTGTAAAATATAGTTTATAAAATAGTTAAAACCACATTTTAAAAAAGTGCACCATCAAAAGGATGTAAAACTTCCATTAGAGAAATATAGCCTTTTAATGTGTAAAATTGGATTTATTTTTTTATCATGTATAAAAAGAAATAATATGAATTTTAAACATTAGATTGAATTTATGACATAAAATATTATTAATATACTTCACTTTTAACCTTTAATTAAAATTATTAGGATAAAACACCTTTGGTGCATACAATTTGTTTTTATAAAAGCACTTCATTTATATTCAATTGGTTTTTATATTTATTTTTAAATAATTGGTAACCAATTAATTAAATAATATATTTTAATAAAAAAAATATATTAATAATGACCAATTTAACATCTAGAATATTATTTTCATTTTAAATAATAATAATAATAATAGTATATCATGGTTTGTTTATGCTCGATGTTGCATGCACTGTAAGCAATCAAAGAAGTTAGTTCTAAAAAGATACATACCATAAAATCTTAGGGGTTTACAAAAAAATATAAAATAATTATTCAAAATATGTAATCCATTTTTAAATATTTCATATCAATAACCAAGATAAATTAATTTTAATATAAATGAGTAAAATGAAACAAACTGTCCTTTTTGGAAAAAATTGTTTTTAGCCATAAAAAATAACTTATATCAAAATAATTAATATTATTGATTAAAATGGACATAATTATATTATTCAGAATAAAATGGTACATTTTTCAATTTAATACTAAATCCAAAAATGTTATGGGGCATTTAGATTTCTTGATTTAATGAAAATAAATGACGTACTTGAAAAATCGATATTGTTCATTTTTCCAGAAATATTAACCTTATTATGATATTTCTAAAATTTCAGACTAAGATACTATCAATATGATGATTTAAAAAAAGTATTAAAAAATTATAAAATTTATCTAAATTAGTTATAATATTTATTAAAAAAAATTAGAAAAATAAAAATAATATTTTTTGAAGAAAAGTATTTTTATTTGTGATATCACAGTACTAGAAATTAGGTAATTATTTTATATGAATTAATCAATACATTTATGTTGAGTTGATACATTATAAATATATTTTCTAATGTTATTAATCATATTTATATGCACCAATTAAACGACTAGGTTATGACAATCACATTTAAATAATAATATTTCTATAGTAAATCAGAATTCACTTAATGTCTGGTGTTGCATGTTAAAAAATCTATCAATCTTACTAATAATTTAAATTAAATTTTTATCAAATTATATTTTCCTCTATTTAACAAATAATTACCTCAAAAATTTATCTCCGTCATCGAAGGTTCATTATTTGAATATTCATTTTTTGAAAACCCATTGCATACAACAGGATAAAAAAACTTCCTTTTAAATGGGAAAGTTTGAAACATAATGATTATATGAAATAACTCATAATCAGGCTTCTGAATATGGATATTATCATAAGTAAGTTAAATTTATACATTGAGGATAACAATAACATCTAATTACCAAAATATAGTGGTAGACAACATGATCATTAGAAATTTAATAACCACAAAACAATAAATGAATGAGGTGTTAAAAGACTATTAATTAATTTGGACTGAAGGTAAAAGAATAAAAATTTTATTTCAAAAACCATTTCATAATGTCTAGGGACTATTTTTAAATCATGATAGAGAACTTGAGAAAATACACTTACTGGAAATCTTTCCATATGATACACAAATTTTCATACTTTGGTTATGCTTATATCACTTCCCACTTCATCTCTTACTCTAGGAAATGAATATTAAAGATGAATTTTTCATGTTTAAATCACTATAAATAACCATTATTAGATCCTCATATCCATAAAAGAAAAATCATTCATTATATCTCTAAATATTTACTGAAACCAAATTGGTTAGCACAAGTTTTCCAATATAGATAAATATAATACATTAATATCTAAAACCTCAACAATAACACAAAAAGTTCAACAAAATCCATTCCATAAAAAGTAATCCATAAGAATCCTACAATATATATATAAAAAAAATTTAAAACCTAAAAATCTTAAATATTTTATCTCATATTATTTAAAATAAACATTAAGATGTATCTAAAAACAACATGAAGTAGCTCATAAAGTTTCAAACTATAGATGCTAATACCTAGACCATATATTCTTATAAGACATGATAATAACTTTAATCATTATAAACAATCATTGAAATCATACATTATTCCAAAAAATTACTATATTCTTATTCTTAACAAAATTTCACACACTGATTATTATATTAAATAAATCCATAAAATGAAATAAACATTATCATAAATCAATTTTTCATCAAACCTCGAATCATTTTCAAGGTCAATAATACAATACCATTTATTTTATCCATGTCAATCATATTTATATCTCAACTAAAAATTATTATCGCAACATTTTTCATATATTACTGGTTATATTTAACTCAATCATGTCTTTTAATAAAATATGACCTTACCAATAAATCACATTTCTAGTTTATAATCATAATTCAATATAATCTTATAAATCTATAATGAAAAATATTTATAGAAAAATCCTTTTATGTTTCAATTTTCTTATAACTATAATATCATTTATAAAACACACATATTATATAATTCATAAATCCAAATACATAAATACTTCATGCATTCCACTTCAATGATTGGATTAACATATGACCTTCCAAGGATTAGGGGTTAGCCCTTATATTTGGTATTTAATGAAGTAATTCCCTTGTTAACCATATATAATAAAAAAAATTCCTTTGAAATTCATTTCTCTTTACTAATAATTTCTCCATAGAAAACATATTCCCCTCTTATTAAGATATTCTCCTCAGTGCCTCTTCCCACAATATAGATATGACTAAAATTAAAATTTTATTCATCAATGGTCATTTACACATGAAATTCTATAAAATCAAATCTTCCTATTACTATATGTGTTATTAAAGTAAGATAAGTTAATGTTTTTAATCATATATTGTGTATATAAATGGTAAAAATCACATGGTTTTCCCTTCATTGTCCCATATCATTCAATTTACACAGAGGATAATCATTACATTTTCTGTTACATTTTTCATTAACATGATTCCTCAGAGTTCCAACCATTTAATAAAACCAAATAAAAATTATAGTGTGAGGAATAATGATCCAAATGTGTAATCATGAGCATACACTCTAATAATGACATCATACATTTATTTTATAACACCATAGGTTTAATCTAGGTAATCCCTATTTATATTTTAATCAAATACTATATAATGGTTCATAAATAAAATGTTTATTAACCTAAGAATACCATCTAAGAGTGTGAAACAAGGTTTGTAGTAAGGTCACATTTATCGTGAACCTGAATTATTGACGAGGCATACTTAACTGACTATTTTTGAGGTTATTTCCCATATATTTATCTATTCCTAATCCACATCTACCTATAGTATCCAAACATGGATGTATTACGAGGAAATCCACAAAATATCTCCCTACCCAAGAAATTAAGGTTTTATTATATATTTAGAATTATCCCTTGGATTTTCTAAAATTTTTCCGACCCTAATCCATAAATATTAGCTAAAACCTCCTCTAATAACATCAATAGAAACCAATAAATTTCTTACATAAATATTACATATTATTAGATAAATATTTATTATATAAAATAATGATCTTTACCAAAACCATAATGGTTTAGTATCTTTAGAGACTAGATGTATAATCCTCTTATTTTAGGAAATATATTTAACATATCCCATAAAGAACTTCTAGTATAGTAATCTTCTTAGATATACCATACATAAAATATTCATTTTAACCTAGGGTAAAGATACATACTAAAGGGTTATCATATATTCCTAGAAAGGGTAAACAAGGGAGATATAATTGATAATTTATTCATAAAATGAGCATAATGGTATGAGAACATGATCATAAAATCTTAAGACTATACCCATAAATTCATAGATCATAATCATGAGTCATGGAATAAATAGTGTAATTTCATAAGAAATGAATCATAAAGAAATAAAAGAGTATGATCTGTGATATAATAACATTTTAATATGATCATGTCATCAAGTATTTTCATAATGTATGTTAAAATCAAAATAATAGGAATATTATGTTAAGGCTACCCACTGAGATAAGCATCCCATGTTAGGCTTGGGAGACTTCCCATGTATCTTCTTTGGGCTTAGTATAATCTCCCATGTACCCTATTTATGTATTTGGATAACCTCCCATGAACCCTCATTCAGAGTAGTGATAACCTCACATATACCCTTAGAGCTTATAAAACATTAATCATTATGAAATTAATTTAAGGGTTATATAATTTTGGGGTCACCCATCATATATTCATTATTCATTCATAAATATATCATAAGACAATCAAAAAAATTATCAATCTCTCATAACATAACCTGTTGGTAAGAAAATATATTTCATTAATATTTCATCATCATAAAAAAAGACCATTCATACAAAAAATTAGGATGGTATCATAGAATAATGTCCCCAGTTAAGCGTAAGTAACATCAAAGGATGTTATCATAGATGAAAAGTTATATTAAAATATTAATGGGGCATTTATTTGGGAAAATAACTTATTCATTTTTAAATCACTTATTTAAAATCTAAAATTTTCCTATTATTATCGAACAAATTTTCATTTAATATAATAATTGATACATTCAAATTATGTTTCAAATAATTGAGTGGTCATGAAAATCGGATATTCTGTTTATGCTGTGTATGCTAAAACAAAAAATAATTTCACATTTTATAAAAAAAATTACTTCTTTTATAAAAAAACAAGAATTTTTATTTTAAATTTTTTTATAGAAAGTAAATGTTTGGAAATATTTATTTTAAATAATTATATGTTAAAATTAAATACATTCTTGAATTCATTTTGTAGAAACTTCGACATAGAAGAAAAAATATTCTCAACTGAATAGTAAAACATAATTGTTTTTCCTTAAAAACTTTTTTTTGACCATTGAGAAAGTAATAGGTGAAAATTAATGAAAAACATGTCATATTTATATATAATTATAGGGAAAATTTTTTCTGTAATTTCTAATATATGGACCATAAAATTTCATCATCGGAAACTTAAGCATAAATAAACTTGGTAAAAATTATATTGTAACATAAAAATCTTATTTCTTTGGTAACTTTTGAGTCATAATTTTCATGAATGTAATTACATCAAATAAATATTAAATACCATGAAAATAAGGATATTCATTACAAAAAATATGAACGGGGAATAGATAAACCTCATCAACATAAATAGGTTCATAATATTGAACATTTAATAACAAAGCAATATTGAGATAAAGAACCCTTACAAATTTGTTAATCTCTAAATCAAAACCACATAAAAGAGAGACCCTTATGTAAATTGGAAAATCCACTCAAATTTTATGAAAGGATTCATAAAATAAATTAATGGGTAGTGTATTAAAAAAATAGAGGAAACATTTTGTTCTTATGGTATGTGTCTTATGAAAATAAAAGTGAGATAGGAAACTCTGAACTCAAATTTTTTCTTGGTTCATACGAGTTCAACAATCGTTTTTGTAGGTTGAACCCCTTTTGTTCCATTCTTATGTACCCTTGGAATTATATTATATTAATAAAAAATAACTACTTCATGTCTATGGAATTTTAGGATAAAATTAGATATGTTTTATTCAGAGTTGGTGGATCAGAGTGATATAATGAAAAGAGAGAAGGGGTGTCATTTTCATATGAAGGAAATGCTACACATGGAATTAATAAAAATATTTAAATATATTAAATCTATGTATCAATATTAATTATTTCAAATGGAAATTAATTAAATTAGTAATGTTCTATGATATAAGTATCATTATGTAACAGAATTTTGGAATGTTTTTATGTCATTTTAGATATTATCTATTGGTCAAACCCCTTCATTAATCAATTTTTACCTTCACCATTATAACAAAATTTTTAATATTAATGAGTTATAAATTCACTTATAAGGTAAAAATTGGAACACAAATGTTCATGGGATGAAATTTAAGACCATATCCCATCCCACATTCCATCATTAAATATTTTTAATATTTTTAAATCATGTAATAATATATTATTTAGCTGAAAATACCATTACATTAATTTCAAGAACTATTCAAATAATTTGACATTAAATACAACAAGAATGAAATTTAATTGGAATATAATGCTTTTAATTTGAGGTAATACATCATTAGTAACAATAAAATTATTGTTTCACTAACAGAGAAAATATTTTTAATTATTTTAATTTTATATTTAACTACTTTCAGTCCCACCATTATTCTATTTAATGATCAATTGAATCATATTATTATTTTATAATCATTTTTTGATTAATTAAAAATAGTTTAATTTGGTACTATTAATTTTTGTAATTATTTGTGTATTGTAGCCATTAATTTTTATAAACTAATTTAATTTATGAAATTACTTCTTTAGTATTATAAACATCTCGTGCTTCATTTAATTCTTCCAGACTAAGAGATGAATCCAATATTTGGAGACCCAAAATAAGATCAAAAATAGGCCTCAAAATCTATGCACAGATCTCGATAAGTTTAAATATTTCCCTATATCTTGTAAATGGATGGTACAATGGAGTTGAAATTTTACACTGATGAAGATGAGGACCAAAATTCATAACTATGGCTTGATTTATTATACATATATCAAGGCCATTTATTCATGAAAAATCTGATTTTAGAAATTCAAATATTATTCCTCGACAGAATAAATATTTTGAGTAAATGGTCTATAAATTATTTTATACAAAGTGGTAGAAGCTGAAATTGTGTGGTCCATTACATAAATTTTTTTTGAATAAATTTATAGAATGATACCTTTACCAATTCAGTCATTTAATGGATATATCACATGCAAAATTTTCTAAGAAAATTCTATATTCAAAACATCAACACTTTTCCTATAAAAATGGACAATTATGATAGCCCAAATCATCTTTACTTCAAATAACTAAATTGAAAGGGTTTTATTGAAGAGGATAAATCAGTTTCTATAGATTATCCAATGCATTGTGTTGTATGGATACCCCTACTTTAGTATTTATTCATTTTCGTTAATTTGTTTTCTTTTCCTATATAACAGAGGAATATTTTTTAATAAAGTGTTTCCTTTTTCTTATTCCACCAGTTTTTTTCTTATAACCCAAAACTCATTCTCTCTATCTTCTATATTTTTTTCATGCTATTTTTTTAACTTTTAATTGACATGTTACAAACCCGAGTCCTATCCCTTGGGGAGTTTTTTTGGCATTCTTAATTATATTGCTTAAATTAAACATGTCTTAAATCAATTAATGGTGGATGAGAGAGTATTTTATGGGTTTAGTGGCCATCTACCAAGAAATTATTTCTAATTCCATTCATTTTATATGATTTATTATCCCCCCTTATATTGGGAAAACCCTCACTTGTGTGATTTGGGGTTTCCTGAAGGGATGAAATGACATACAACGGATTTGGGATTTTTATGAATAATATTATCGGTTAAGGTGTTATCCTATTTCGCTATTGGAGGATGGTAGGTTTTGTGTAACAAAGGAATGCAAAAATCAAACACTCAATAAAATCAAGGATTGTAATTTTTAATGAGGTTTCATAAAAAAAATTATCAAATTCAATTTAAACATCAAATAAAAAATGATTAAACCCACAATAACCAACCCTAGGAAAAATAACTTTCTTACTAAATCTCATTCTAGGTTGCATTTCCATGTTATAATAGTGTTATTTTATTTCAGTTCATTATTTTCCAAGACCAAAATCCATTGTTTTCAATAAATATTAAAAAACCCAAAAATAATATGAATATATTATTTAGAAAATTGAGATTGAACCGACTATGATTCTTATCATGTAATATAACCATGGATATCCTCTTCACTCCATTAGACAAATAAAATATCCATTTATTATACTCTATTATAGGCATTCATCAAAACCCGAACCATTTTTAGGGATCTATGTGGACTTTTGATCACCTTTTTTATTTTTACATTTTAGACATGTCTTCATTATTTTTATAAAATAACTATAATAATTCTTTTTCCACAAATAATTGATATTTTTATTATTATTCATTCATTGATTACTCACAAGTTAACCATCAACAATAATATGAAGAGTGTCAAGAAATTTATAGTGTATCCCTGGGGAAAGAACATAGAGAAATCCTAGAACAAATGAACATAAAGGATGAAAGAGTATTGGAATATGTGGGTGCATTGATATAGAAACAAAATATTAAACAAGAACCTACTGTTGTAGATATATAATTACTATATAACTTCTTAAAAAATATGAAAAAAATTGATCTTCCCAAAGAAGAAGAGACAACACCATTGAAGGAAGTGACCCTGGTATTCCTCAATATCACTGTTGATATCAAAGAGGCTAAGGAAACAAATAAAGAAGATAAAAAAAAGACTATTTTAAAAATAAAATCAATGATCACTAAGAAGAGATAGACAGTAAAGATGAATAATCACATGATGATAGGAATATGGAAAAGTAATCAAATCAATTTTAGAGTAACTAGGTAGAAGATGAAATGAAACATGATCATCATATCTATAATATTGAATAACCATCACCTAACTACCTATTTCTATCCATGGAAGTTTTTTAAGCCACAAAATAGATCAAATTTGAAGAAATGATGGAGCAGAATGACCTATTAGCACCATCCATAAAGATCAAACTTCATGAGTCACTTCCCACTAATAATGTGATTTAATCAGAACCAACTCAATTAAATGACCTTTATTTTAACTTTTTTCATGATTTTATTAAATCTGATTTGAGTACTAATCATTATTAACATGAATTTTCATATTTGATAGATTCATTCCATGGATTAGATGAATATGATGAAACAACACCATAACCTTTTGAGGAACACATGGAGATACTCGATTTTGATGTACATGTATTTTAGGGAGACCATGATGAGATCCAGGTTTCTGAGATGGGGGAAATAATGATAGAGGATGCTCACACAAAATGGTGGATTCTGATTTACTTTCTTCATGTTTAAATTATATAAAATAAAAAATGAATTCTAAACCTAATATTTAAATTTCAATTTATACATCCCTTGATGAGATTGTATTGGAAAAAGATAGGTTTTTATAAGTACAAACCATGTAAGAGGATGATCCATACTTCATACTACCCTCACCATGAATTCTTTACCAAATTTTAGAGGAGATAGATCTATTATACTCTATTAATGGATCATTAATCAACAAAGAATAAGAAACCTCTAACATATAGAATTACATGTGGTGGTTCATGTTTAAGAAACCACTCCCACCAACAGATTATGGATTAGAGATGGTACTTCCCTTCTTGTGTAAGTAAATATTCAGGGCCCATTTGGGGGATAATACCAATATATAACCATTTACTTACTTTATAGGACATATAAATTTAATTTTCTGGGATTTTTACAACATAAATACCCATTCCCTATTATCATTTTTAGATTAAAATATATTATATTTATGCCTAATTGAGTAATATTATTTTATTTCTCATGAAAACATAAGGAAGACCCAAAATGGAGAAGTAATAGTACCTATGTTTCATGAGAATGTGAGTTGACAGTTAATTTCTATCTTTTAAACTCGTTCTATTTTTGTCCAAAAACATGTTTTGATCTAAAAATTGGGAATTACATGTTCATTATTCAATGATTATTCACATGGCATATCTTGGCGACATTAGTTTCTGAGGAATCCAATGATACCATGTTTTAGATTTCAATGTTACCAAAATTTAATGGGAGATTGAATAATTTATTCAATTAAATAAAGAACAAGTATTAAATTGAGGACTCGTGATTTAGTGTAATTATATTATTCATTTAAATAATATTACCCAAAAAAATTCATGATTTGATTTTCTGAAATTCACATGCATTGATTTTTATTTTTCATCATTCCAATAAGTGATTTTCCAATATCAAATGTCCCATTTCAGAGAGTATATCTAGACTAAGTACTTCCAATTTATTCTAGAGCATATTTCATGATTGAGCAGGGGACAAGTCACCAACCAGAATGTGAATTTAAACTTGCCAATGATATGACGATAAAAAACACACATTTAAAATGATTGAGTCAACTTTCAAAAATAACTTATACTAAAATTCTACCTTTACATCAATCCTTGTTTTTCCCATTGATATCATGGATGATCATGTAATGGATGATCCCTGTTTCAATCCATTTTATCCACTCCTTCAATCCTTTTAGTATTTTCATGATATTTTCAACTATATGTGTTGGAGTGAAGGGATTAATAGTAGAAGGTATGATTTAGGTTGGAAGGAAGAAGTTTTAATGTGCAAAATATGGGGATTGAAAATTTTTGTTTCATATTAATTTTATTACTTTTTATTTCTACCCTCTTTAAAAAGAGAAAATTACAAAAATAAAGAAAAAAATGGAAAAAATGGGTTGTGATTTTGGAAAATCAAAAAACACCATTACCAGATCAATGCATGTTATCATATGTTTTTAAGTGATAGTCATGAGGATTATTTCAAGAATAAAATTAATAAATGAAAAAAAATGCAATGGTTCATTGAAAAACAAGTATAAAATTAGATAAAAAGAATCCAAAGGTTGTAGAAATAATTCATTGTGATTTTCATTGATAATGAACATAACTTGAGTTTGAGGAAGTGGGAGATGTTACAATTTGAAGTGGATAATATTATTGATATTTTACTTTTGATATCATGAAATTTAATTTATAGATTAACATCCTTCATGATAATTATTTTTTAATTCTTAACAACCATAAGCCTCAATGTCTATTGAATCTTTAATGAAAGTTTTTATGATTTCATGTTTCCTTTATCATTACAAAGTGCGTAAAGAAGTTTCATTACAAGCCTATGGATAAGGAGAATGTTTTACTAATATGAACATAAATATACGTGAATTAATATAATTAATTATGAGTGAAAGGATTGAAAAGTGATGTAAATCATGAGATGACATGATTAATAATCATTAATTGAGTTAATTGAATGAATTGAAGAATAAGTTAAACCACTTTCCAAAGTCAGAAAGTAAGATACATGAATTATATATTTATTTAGAAAATGGTAAATTTAATTGATATTGTATGTTACGTTTTAAAATTTTATTTTACATTGATTATTGTTTAATTTTATTTTCTTGAAGTTTTAATAATGATAACATTGGTTCCCTCTAATTTTTAATGTGTAGATTTTATGTTTTAGGACAAGCATGGTTTAACATATGTGGAATTGACAAAAAATATATTTAAATTATTTTAATTTTAAATTCAGTGTTTTTAAACCCAACATAGATTTATTTAAAGGTAAATTGTCATATTTTATGTTTTTAGTTGTATTTTGAGCTAAATTGAAAAAATGGAGTAATTTGGATTTTATGTGTTTAATTTATTTATGTATTTAAGAAATTACATTTTATACACACATTTAGTTAATGAAATATTTTTATTACGATTAACAACATCTATGGATTCATTTAGTTATTATAGAACAAGAGACAAATACAACTTTTGGAGGCTCAAAATAAGATATCATGTCAGACCTCGACATTTTTTCATAAATCTGAATATTTTAGATAGTTGGGACTATATTTCGTAAATAGATAACACAATAGATCTGAAATATTACATCGATAAAGAAAAAAATATAGATAACAACTTTCATAACTATGGACCCATTGATCCTGTCAATATCAAGGCCATAAATTCATGGGAAATTGTATTTTTGATATTTAATGACTCTGCATGGCCAAAATGGATTTTTTGGCAATATGGTCTATAATGTCTTGTAAAGATTGAAGATAATGATGATCTTATTTACAAAAATTTACGATTTTTTTATCAAATTTCTAGAAGACTAGGTTTTCCTATTAATTCTTTAAATGGGGCTACCGTGCACATAATTTTGGAGGTAAATTATAGAGCCCAAATTTTACCCCTTTTGCTTATAAAAATTGACCATATGATGATACAAATCCTCTTACATTCCTATAAATAAGAGGTTATAGGTGGATTTAAGAGAATCAATTATTTCTTGAGGACCTCCCAATGCACTGTGCTATACAAATACAGTTTTATTTAGGATATCTTCCATTTATTTTATTTTTGTTTCCTTTTCCCATGTAATGCATTAATTTATTAGTAAAAGTTTTTCCCTTTTCTTATTTCATCCTTTTATCTCTTCAAACCCTACTTTTATTCACTATAAATTCTATCTTTCCATTGTGATCACTTTTTTCATTTAAATGAAGATCGAGTAACCCGAGTCTTGGCCGTAGTGGAGGTTTTATGGCATTCATAATTATTTTGTGTCAATTCAACATGTTTTAAATGAATTTGTAGTGAATGTGGGAGTATTTCCTTGGTTTGATATCTTCCCACACCAACATTATTTCAAATTCAATTCCTTTTCATTGATTAATTATTTTTCCTACCATTATCTTAGTAAAACCCTTCATATATGAGAGTTGAGGCTTCTTAAAGGGATAAAATGACATACGGTAGAGCCGTATCTATTAGTAATTGAAATCTCAGTAGAGGTGTTATCGTATTGTAATATTAGAGGAGGTATGTTTTGGTGCACCAAAGGCATGAAATAAGAAGACATTCAATTAATGAATGAAAATTAATTTGTCAATGAGGTTTCATCAAATGAATTATTAAACTGAATTTAAATAGGAAATAAATAATTAATGAACCTGCCTTAACCAATTCAAGGTCCAAGATAATTATTATGGAATCTCATTCTCTGTTGTATCTTCATGATAAGATATTATTATTTTAATTAATTGAATTATTTTCCCAAATCAAAAACCACTATTTTAAATAATTAATATAAAACCCAAAATGAATTAGATTATACGAATTAGAAATTAGTGACTAAACCAACTATGGTACTCCATAATTGAGACAACCATAGTAAGAATCTGTTATACATTATGAAAATAAAAATTTAATTTCCCAAACCCTATTATAAGAATTAGTTATGCACCATAATTTATTAATATATATTAATTTTAATGTTTTTAAATTTTTTTACTTTGATTATTTACACTACTTTCACAAGCACTATGTCTGTGTTAAGTATTAGTATAAGGTAATTATATAATCACCAAAATTAGAAATAAATAATAATAATAATAATTATTTAATATGATCAAAATAACCTTTAAGATTCGTTCAAATAATATTTTTTTCTCTTGGTAAACATATAATTTAAATTAAATCCCAAGAGTCAATGTTTTTAATTTTTTTAACATAAAATAATATAAATTTAATTTTCAACTATAAATGGCACCAATATGAAATATATTAGAATATAGAATTTCTATGGGGGAATTAATCTAATATTATAAAACATATTCTATTTTTGGGTTTATTTTGATACATCATCTCCTAGTTTTTACACCATTAAACCCATTTTAGTTGTACCTTGGTACCAAATATTTACCACGGTTAATATTCATAAATAAAAATAAAAGGGACATATTTACCAAATTTAATGCTCCCAATTACAAATATGGTATCATTTTCTTAATATTCAATCTATATATATGCTGAAATAAATTTTAATAATAATTATTATAATGAAACAAAATATCATTTTAAGAAAAATGTTTTTAAAGAATAAATAATTAGATTTTATCAAAATCATTAATATTTATGATAGAAATGTATTTAACTAGAATATTCTAAAACAAAATAACCATATGGAAATTTTATAAAAAAACACCAAATTAAATTGTACTTTTATTTTACCTGATTTTATGAAAATAATTGATAGTATTTGACACGTTATTTTTCAGTATTCATTGAAAAATCTATCATATTAGAAAAAATCCACAATTCCACTCTATGTAAATTTTTATATTATTATTAAAAAATAATTTTCAATATATAAAAACAATTTTTTAAATTTATAAAAATTTATTATAATATTAACACATAAAATGTAATAAAAAAGATATCATTTCAAGAGAAGTATTTTTCAGGCAGAAACTAACTTTTATAAAAATTGAGTTCTAATTACATAAGAAATAATAAATACATTTTTAAAGAGTACGCCCATTTTTTTTATATTTGATATTTTGGTTACACATATTCATAATCTCCTATTAAATGTCTAGCTTATAATTGTCTCATTTAAATAATTAGATTTCTATATTATATCACAATTATCTTAATGCTTAGTAAGGTGTGTTAAGAAATAAATTTATGTTATTCTTCTTTTAAACTAATTTTGTTTGGTGTTATGTTCATAAAATGGATAATGGTTCCTTGATATAGGAATAAAACTTCCTAAAAACATGGTTTAATTCATGACCTTCTTCCTCAACTTGGTAAATCCGAAACCTAGATCGTGGTGCAACCAATGCATCGGGGTACCATGTTACTTAAGAATATAAAACCAAGGAATCAGATAACTAGTAACTCATGAAAAAGTGACTATAATAAAATAGAAATTGATCAATGCATGATATTAAACAAAATCCCTTGAAAAATTTAATCAAAACCAATCTTACATTCTCAATGTGATAAAACTATTCACATTGTATTAGATCCCATATAAGACAAACATAAAGGAATAAGTGTTACATTAACCCATGGAAATCAATTTATATAAGAATATCTGCACACAGATTCAAACCCTTCCCATCAAAATATACATAGTTTATTCCATGAGTGGACAAAATTATCTTATTAAAAAAATTCATGACACTCACCACAGCAAAACATGAATAATCCCAACACAGCCATCAAAACCCTACTAAATTGTCAAACACGTAACTCTCACAGAATTAAAACCATGTCGTAAGAAAAACCATAAAATAAAATACAATCATCGTGGAGTGATGCATCATAAAAAAAAACTCATTACCTCAACCATAAGTATACCACCAAAACATTTTGAATTCCCTAAACACCCGAGAAATAAAAAAGTATGGTTTAAAGAAAATATAGGACCATACAATTCTAATAGATAATGGAACCATTTTTTTAGAAATCAAACTAAATAAAATTTTCACAATGTATCAAATTCATTAAAACCATACTTACCACTATCTTGGTTATAAAAATAAACTTATTGAAAAATTTAAAAATATCCTCTAACTTTATTAAAAAGGCAGTGGATCATAAGAAAATGTTTTTCCTGAAAATATCTCCATTACCTTGCAGGAATACCATACCATAAATCAAAAATTCCACCTAGGTGACCCCTTACTCCATGATATAAGAAACATAGGTATTACGTCCCATTCATGTAATAGTGTTCTCATTATGGATAGGCTTCTATGATCTATTGATGTAAGATAAGTGGTCATTAGTCAATCAAGTAGAGTTGAAATCCCATGAATTTAATTGGTTGAAAGCACTACATAACCTAAATGATCATTATAATCATGTTGCTCAAAAATTAAAAATGAATGTACACGTTCACTCATTTCTCCAACATAATTTGGTATTATCACTATGGATTGCAATGATACTAGGAAGACATCTATGAAAAATTAAACCTAAGTGGGAAGGTTACTTTATTATTCCCAAGGATTGCTAAAATGGTTATATTTATTAATCATCATGCATGGGAATAAAATAATTCCACCAACAAATGTGTGTATTTTATAAATGTACAATGCACATTCCATATTGGTACCCCTATCCTTACCAGAAGATATTAAACAACATTGTAAATTTCCTCAGTTCATGATGTTAAACTAAAAGAAGTCATCCTCTCTTCATGAAGTTAAACTATACAAGTTTTTTCATGTAACATTATAGTAAACTATATGGGTTTTTATTCCCCAAAAAATACCCTAAATAATATGGTTGATTTATTTGTGTTTGAGACATAAAAAAACAATCTTTTCTAGAGCCTTTATTAGAGTGGAAGTCCCATAATTATGGTGTTAGTAACCTACCTAACCTTCCTCTCTATTTTGGTATTATTCACTTACCAAACCACCATAAACAAACTAAATATGTCTTTATTATCATTTCAAATGGCATGTTTTAATTATTTTATATTATATTTTGGGATTAGTAGTAAATAGATTCCTACCACTATTCTATTATTCTATTCAGTGTATCTATACTCACACTAATCAAATCAATATAACCTTAAAAAAGAAGCTACACATTTGATATACTATATATGGACATAATCTATATATACCCATGGATTTCATCATTACCATTCAATAATCTATTGAGTAATCAATTGCATGTTTCTTTCTGAGTTATACTTTTCACTCCTTCATACCCAAAATTGGCCTATATGGCCACATCTATACCAACCCACCCCATTAATTTACATAACACGTGACGTTCTAGCCCTGTTAGGGTGATTGAAATTATCTCGAACATTTTCACCTTCTTCCATTAACATATTTTTTCCTTTGAGTTTGAATTATCCTCCCCAATCCCTTTTTACAGTACAAATTCCCCTTGACTTTTGATGATAGAACATGCACAACAGTCTTGTCCATCTAATACCCATCCACGACATGCATTCTAGTGGAATAATTATTATTAAAAATGTACTATAAGCATTGTTTTAAACATGGTAAATAGCCATAATCAATTTTTTAACCAATATCATATAAATATGACCTCTGAAACCATCTTTTGAATAAATGGTTAGTGGTTGTCCAAAACCTAATTTTCCAAACCAATTCACCCCTCGACTCAAACTCGTTATAATTTTTTTCATCTTACCCATTTAAAATATGTTCATGTGAGTTTTAAAATCCTTTTTATTTCACCCTCATTCATCATCAAATATTTTTAGGTAAAATTAGACTTTTGGAATTACTTTTGGCCTTATTTTTTAGTTATTTAATGAAACATGGGGTGGTTGAATTTAAATCCTAAACCCAACTCGTTCAACCTAGTTGTGTGATATAACACTTCATGAATTATCTTTAACTACCTCTTGTATCTCACATTTTTCATAAATTATGTGAGATTATGTGTTTTAGTTTGTTGTATCATTTTCCTAATTGGGATACATCAAAGTGAAAAATATGGATGTTGAACAAGTGATAATTTTATTACTTGGTGAAGAAAATAAAATAATATATAAATTTGAGACTCTCAATCATTACAAGAATGAAAAATATAAAAAGGCCTCAGATATTTACCATTAAAGATTACTCATATATCATTGTGATGATTTGATAACCTTCAAGAACTGTGTTAGCTCTTCAACCTCAGCCTCTTCTTAGGGGCTTGGTTGCGATTCTTCCACTTCAGTTCACTTCACCACACATTATACTCTATTTACATGGATATTTCTAAGGCTAGTTCAACCTCAATAGTTCCTATATAAGTGTGTAGGTTTTATAGAACCTTATCCATCACCAAATTATATTCCTTCGGCTAGAACACCTCCATTACTCATTGGGATATTTCCAATTTAATTACATATAAATATTCATCACTAAGGAATTCTTACTCGGCTAATGAAGCATAGACTAATCATCCCTCCACTATCTCTCTCTCTCAACTAGAAAATCATAGATCATAGTGTATATGGGTTGATAGTTAGATCCACTAGTTTTTTGGTTCACCAAAAAGTGATATAAGTCACCCATCCCACCACCCAACCCATCTAATAAAGTTAAGGTTATCAAGATCAAGATTTTATTCTATTCCCTTATCCAGATCACCCAGTTATCTATAGCTATGATTGATACCAAAACTTCTTACTTCTATGTTTTATGTTAAATCAATACGAAAAAATTGATTAAGAATAAGATTTCATTACTATATACCTCATAAGACTAAATTTTTAAATATTTTGAGGACAATACCCGATTGTTGTCACGGTTGTGTGTGATCAAACAGAAAATAAATGTCAATTTATTTATTCTAAAATAGAAATTCTTTAATATTTATATTATTTAGTTAAATGGGGATCACTAAAAATAGGATTGGATGTTATATCTCTCCCCAAATATGTGAGGATGATACTTTTTCCAGCTCTCCCATCTCATCTACTAGAGTGGTGACATTCTTCTTTAGGATGATGTGAACCTCATGCTCTTATTCATTCGGGATGAGGACTTCAATGAAAATTTTAAAATAAATCTTATGAAATGTAATTAAAATGAGTATAAAACATTTATAAAAGTCTTTATCCTTTCCCAAAAAATTGTGAGTTCAACCTATACCTCCATTATGAAGATGAAGTCCTTGAAGCTAGGGATATCCTTTGTCTTAAATAGTTTGGTCCCTACATAGACTGACTTGTTTAAAACTAAGGAACTAGATTCTGAATCAATAACCAATTACCCCACTTCCCAAATTATTAACCCATAATCCCATACAAAAGTATATATGACCAAATTTGTTGGCACAATAATGGAGGATTCATATTAATTGTTAAAGGTTGTTCCTTGTGATTTTCAAAATAAAGAAGGTATTTGAAGGTACCATGCATGTAACATAAAATATGATTTTCAAAAGCCACATGCACTTCAAGCAGTATACATCATTAGAACTAAGTGATGTTCATGAAGACTTAGGAGATAATACTCTTTGTACTACTGGGAAAATCAAGGAATCTGGAGATCCCTCCTCTATATTCCAACCACTTGAACCATACACGTCTACTTTTCCACAAAATTTATTTAAGTTCTATTTATGATAAAATTATTCTGATGCTTCTATTATGTATTAAGAGATATTAATTCTTTACTCTTCTAATAACCTTTGTACTTAATTTTTTTTTCCATTCTTAAATTAAGTAGAAAAATTTATTATAAAGGTATAATGACATATGTGATATTTATAGAAATTTGGAAATCTATAATAATAAAATAGTAACCTCAAATATGAAATTATAAATAAAATTCATGTATCTTAAAAGTGAATATATGATATATATATATATATCATAAAACATGTAAATAAATGTTTTGAATGTGAAAAAATTCTTTTGGTATTTTTATGAAACATAAAAATTTATTTATAATTTAATAAATACATTAATGGTTTAAATAAATTATTTTTATAAAATATATTCAAAAATTAATAATTTATTGTATTATGATTATAAAAAAATTATGTGATCTTATTTAATTTTACAATCTGTTATAAAATTAGTTATAATGTTAAAATTTTTATTTTTTAAATAAATGGTGTGTATTTTTTAAAATTAAATTTCTCATATCTAGAAAATTATTTTCATAAAATGGAGTTCATTTTTAATTTAAAACAAGTAAAATTCGTTAGAATTTTTTTTGTATATTTCTAAAATACTAGTTTTATTTATGAGTAGAAAAATTACTTAATTTTTATTATTGAACAAATACATGATTTATTGACTCATAGATGATATATGGATGATGTAACCAAATAAACTGGAACTATACATCATTTATTTAATATATTTTGTGATAATTATTCAACTATTCATATTATTGAGCAAAAATAATAAACTAATGAATATAATAAAAAAACACCCCTTTCATCCACTATAAATGTCACCTCTCACCAGCTCTTCTCCTCTCATATCGAACCTTGAAGCTTGTTTAATTTATTACCTATTAACATCCCAATCCTATTCCCCACATCCTAGACCTACTGGTATAACCAAAATGAGAAGGCCAAGTGTCATAAAGAGGTTATCAAGGAGAATATTTCAAGTTTTAAAATATTCTTTCATTTGTTTGTATTTTTAATTTAATTTAATTTATATTATTTTTTTCTCTTCACCTAACCTTATCCATTTGGAATGAAAAATCACATATCTTATATATTGTATAATTTTATCATGTTTATATAAAAATTACTCATCAAACTTTTTATCATTTCAATTTTCTTTTTAAAATTAGAACATCATCTATGATGTGTCAATTTACCGCCATTGTGGATTTTACATTTTAATTTTACATTATCGCCTTCCAAGATAGTCATAAAACCATTAATATGGTTAAATAAAATTTTATTATACATAAAATATGTTTTTTATAATTTCTATAATTATTATATAAATATTATATAAAATATAATGTTATAAGTATGTGATGGTCATAAAAACTGCAATAATAAACTAAATCATTTTCATTACAGTTTTATCTAATGATTCATCCTCATATCTGAAATCAAAATTATATTTGGAATCATTTAAAATTATGGGAACATATTAATACCATTTGTTTCCAACTATAATTTTTTCTATAATTTGATGATAAAATTCAATATGAACCGATCCTGGAAACCATGAAAAGAACAATCCCAAAATGATAGAAATAACAAAATATTATTAGTAATTTGTGAGAAAGATGTTATAATACAATAATATAAGGAATTATAAATATGAAAATGGTTCTTAATTATATTACTAAAACTATTTAAAATATTATAGTATTTTTTAACATATTTTAAGAAATTTAAACCCATGGTAATGGATTTTTCTTATAAAATCATCCTTATAATTTATTTTTTCACAAAATTTAAAAGGAATGTTTTTATGATGCAGATATTATTATTTTATGATTTTTTTCTTAGTTCTTGGGAATCATTTATGATGAATTAGGGGACATATATCTCTTATAAATTCATTGGGTATGTTTATGTTGGACGTCAGATGTAATGGTTACTCCAAGTGTAACTATAATGGTTACACAATAAGGTAGTCACAAGGGTTACATTATAAGGCAGTCACGAGAGGTACAAATCATATAGTAGACGTGATTGTTACAATATTATGTATGTAATTCCCCAAGTTATCTAAATTTCATATTTATTATTTCTACGTTCTATGTAAATAACATTTTTATCATAATGTAAGTACATGATAACTTATTGGTGAGAAGTATGTCTTTGTGAAAATGACTTCATATGTTTATAAGTATTCATGGACTAATGGTTTCTATTTTTCATGTCCCTAACTAATATTTTTGAGCTCACCCTATATTTCAAAATGTTTTTAAAGGTTTTAAGGATGTTTAAGAGAAAAAAAGAATCCAATATGACTATTGTGAATATTTTTCATGAAATGAATCCATGTTTTATTAAAAACAATTATATAAGGGATGAAATTGTTACTATTTTGGTAGTATCTACATTTTATGATTTTAGGTTTTCATGTATGTTTTATAACTTAATTAATTAAAAATATAAACCAAAAAGATAATTGGGAATATAATTAGATTATTCTAGTAAAATTAACTAGATTAGTTAATGCTTAAGGTCGGGCTATTATAGTTGGAATTAGAGAATGATTGGGATAAGTTTCGGGGTTATGATGATGTTAATTTAATACCATAAATTATTTTTACCATAAGGTTATGCTTAAATTATATAGAATTTAAATATTACCATCTTAATTAGTTTAGGACATGCCTTTTTTGAATTGGGTTCCATATAAGTAACAATGAAGTTAAAGTTGCAAGGAACTGAGAGGATAATATCATTCTGAATATGCATCCCAAAATGGTGGGAATTGGAACTGAACTATTTGTGATAGTTATGGATCAGATTAGATAGGATATAAATGGTGGTAGATTCCATGAAAGAGAACATCCAGATTTACAACAATGGAACATGATTATAGTGTAACATTTTATAATGAAAAACCAATGAACATTTAGGGAATATTCTGGCCTAGTGGCATCTAATGGATAGATTAAATCCCTTTAAAAGATATTTTATGTCATGGAGTGTTTATAAAATCAAAAGGATAGTCTTTATATTTAACGTTCTTAAGGTGAAACTATCCAGTGGTGGTAAATGGTCAAGAATATAATTAATAATGATGATATTTATTCCCTAGAATGGGATGAATTTAAGAATCTTTTCCTTGAGAAATATTTTTCTATGGTGGTATGACTTAAAATGGAAAATAAATTAATTTAATTGAAACAAAATAAAGAAGATTCATTGGCCATGTATGAAGAAAAATTCAACAGATTGGAAAGGTATACATTAAATATTATTTGATATCTTGGTGGTAAAATCTATCATTTTTACTAAATATTAAATCTAAGACGACAAAGTATTTCACACCCTAAGAATTTAAAAGTTATAAGAATCTTGATTAATGTGCTAAGATGAAATAAATTGAGTTTTCTAAAGATAACATGAACTTTTAAAACAACAAGATGAAAATGTACATATGTAAATAAATCGGTAAGAATCAATCAAGCATATCTAAATGTAAGAAAATTCAGTTTCCAGTTTGGGAGAATTGTGGTAAAAAGAACCCTAGGGAATTGATTAACTAAGATGAGAAGTGTTTCTGATATTGTACATTTGGGAAAATGGCTAGATATTGTAATGAAAAATATCTTATTGATGATATTTTTAATTTTTATACGAAAACTGTATATAGTGTTAAGTGTGGTGATATGGTTCATTATAAAAATGGTTACCCCAAGAAATACTTGAATGATGGGATATAGTAAGAATATATGAAGAAAGTTGTGTTGAAATCCTTTGACACTACATATGTAGATGTCAGGCCATCCAATGAAGTAATATATGATACTTTTTATGTCTACTTATATTTTTCTATCATCATATTTGATATGGGGTTAACAAGTTATTTTATTTTTGAGAATTTATCTAGTAAATTGTAAATTTCACTTCAAGAAATGATATATAAAAATATGGTAAAAAAACTATGGGGAAATATTAAGTAAAAGAAATTTATAATAATAATTCTATTATTTTATGTGGATATTAAATACTATAATTTTTTTTGTTTATCTCTTTGTTGAGTTTGATGATATTCTGTTTATGGAATGGATTTCATTTTATCTTGCTAATATTCATTATAGTGATAAAGAAGTTGTTTTTTAGATTTTTTTTGTTTTTATACAAGAATGAATGCATACCATTGATAACATAATGGGATGTTGAGAAACTATTATAAGATTGAAATGAAATTTATCTTACACATATTGTGGAAATGAAAGGAAATATTTATATAAATGATGTGCCAATGGTAAATGAATACTTGGATGTTTTTTCTTGATGAGTTGCATGAGGTAATACCAGATTGGGGAGTTGAATATAAAATTGACTTAGTTCCTGCTATTATGCCAATTTCAAAACCCCTTATCAAATTTATCAAGGTTAACTTATATAATTAAAAAATTTGTTGCATGAGATTCTTGAAAAAGTTTCCATTCATCCTTGAACGTCACAACAGGGTGATCCTATTTTGTTTCTTAAAAATAAATATGATTCCACATGTCTTTCCTACAATTATCATGATTTTAATAACACTAATCTTAAGAATAATTATCCATTGACTTATATATATGACTTGTTTGATCATCTTCTGGGAGATTAGTATTTTTTCATGATTGACTTAAGATCTAGTAACAAACAACTAATGGTGAAGGGGGATGACATTCTAAAAATATCTTTCCATACTAGATATGTGCATTATGAGTTTGTTGTTATACCATTTGGTTTAAAAAATCCCTATGTAGTGTTTATGGATCTTATGAGTAGAATCATTCATGATTATTTGGTTGTGTTTTTTGTTTTCTTTATTGATGATATTTTATTTTTTTCAAAAAATTGATGTGGATCGTGAAAAAAATATAAGGATTCTTTCTAAAATCTTTAAAAGAAAAGATATTATAATGTACATTTAGAAATTGTGTTTTTAGGATGCAACATATTTCATTTCATTGGAACATTATAAATAAGGATGGAATAACATTTGATTGTTCAAATATTAGTGTTATTGATGAATGGAAAATACCTACAAATGAAAAATAGATTCACTGTTTTCTTGGATTAGTAGTATTTTACCAAAAATTTGTTAAAAACATTGTTTGGTTATCTTTTCCTCTAACTATGATAAAATGAAATGGGTTTAAATTTATTTGTATAGAAGATTATGATGTTTTTTTAGGAACTGAAAAGAATATTGGGGAATGCTCCAGTTTTAGGGCTACCTTCCAAAAATGGTTTTCTATCTATAATGATGAATTATTGAGGGTACATGGTTGTGTTATGATTCAGAATGATCATATAATTTCTTGTGCTTCAAGACAACTAGAAATCACATGAGTTAATTTATCCCACACATTATTTGGAATTATCCGTTGTGGGTTTTAAAAAAAAAATGGTTACATCATTTATATAGAGCTAAATGTGAAATATATACTGACCCAAAAATATTAAAATATATATTTACTCAAGAGAAATTGAATATGAGGCAATAAATATGGAAGGAACTAATAATGTATTATTATTTCATGATAAATTACCATCATGGAAAGTAAATAAATGTGAAGGATACCTTCAGTTGAAAATACCATGCTACATTGACCACGTTATATTTGGAACATGTTCCCCTAATTAATAATTTAATGATTTTTGAATTAGAAGTTATTAGAGCAAGAAATTCCTCAGTTTTGTTTCAATTGTTATTAAAATTATCTCACTCATATAGAATTACGTAAGCATAGAAGGAATACAATGAGTTACCAAAAAATTGTAGAATTGGTTAAGAAAGATAAATTTCCTAAATTTAATGTTGATAAAGATTGTGTTTTTTGATTTGGGGAGATATTATGTGTGACTTGTGATTCCCAATAGAAAAAATAATTGTTAAGTGAAGCCCATAGTTCTTTTTATTTCCAGTTAATCCTGGTAGCATTAAGATGTACAGAGACCTTATGTAGTATTACTGGTGGCATGGAATGAAAAGTGATATTTTTGGTCTTACTCTAAAATGTTTGACATGTAAATAGGTTAAAGCAGAGAGAGAAGTACCCGAGGGGTTGCTTTATCCTTCCCCAGTACCATAATGTAAATTGGAAAATATATCCATTGACTTTGTTGTGGGACTACCAAGGTATTCTTGGTTTAATAATGTGATTTATACTATTATTGATTAGCTAACTAAATGTGTTCATTTTATTCATATTTCTAATATTATTTATCTAGATAAACATTTCTATCTATACCTCAATGATTTTGTTAGGTTACATGTAGTTCATCTCTTTACTGTATCAGACCATGATCCTTGTTTCACTTCTATCTTTTGGAAAGTCCTTTATATGTCGTTGGGAACTAATTTAATTTTATCATAGCTTTTCATCCACAATATCATGCACAGTTAGAGAAAACTTTCAGACATTATAAGATATGATTCAAGCTTGTTCAATGGGTTACCAGGGAAGACAGGATCAACGTCATATTCAAGTTGAGTTTTTTTATAATAACATTTTTCATTCTAGTATACATAGGAAACCATTTGAGTCATTTTATATAAAATAGGGTCGAACTCCTTCATTTTGGGATGATGTCAGGGAATGAATGTTGATGGGACCATAATTAGTAGCGGAAGTGGCTGATAATGTGATGATGATCCAGAAAAACATTAGGATAACCAAGACTAGAAAAAAACATTCACTACTGGAAATGGGGTCTTTCCCCATGCATCTATCCCCACGGTTTAGAAAAAGCATGGGGATATGTGTATTTTTATTATTTATTCTTTTGTTTTTATTAAAACTGTGGGTAATTATTCCTCAATTCTCCTCTCCAATCATGCTTCTCGTCCCTCTTCGATTACGTTCCTCCTTCACTATTCCATCACACTCCCTCTTCGATCACACTCCCCGCATGAACCCTCACTTCCCGGCCATCTGACCTCCACCTCCCATCCCTCTCCTCCCCTCGTTGACCTCCTCCTCCTGGCCATATGGCCAACGCATCCCGACCATCACATCCACTCCCCAGCCTCTGCCTACCAGCTGCGCCTCTGCTCCTGACCTCATCCTCCTCGCCTTAGCCTCAGCCTCAGTGTCTCGATCTCTACCTCCCTACCCCCAGATCCTACGATGCCCCCTCTCAGATCCCTCTCTTCTGGAAACATACCCTCTCAGCTTCCTCTCCTCCCGGCCATCGTCACATCCACAACTTCCCCAACTTTGGCAATGTCGGATCCCGACTTCCGCCTCCCTGGCTCCAACTCTAGCATCTAGTTATGAAAATGGATTGATGCCCATGGATTTCCATCTCTGTTTAAATTTGTTTAATGAAACAACTGGGTTATTTATGGCATCAAAGAAGTTTTTATCCTATGATTGATAATTCATTGAATCTTTTATTTCTCCCTGTTAAAGCTCTCCTAATGGACAATGGATGTTGCTGCATCTTTCTATTATGGTTCAATGCTCGAGCTTTTGGTGGCATTTGGATATGCGTTAACATATTTTTTATACCTAAACGTGCCAAATTGTTTTCAAATGCCAAGAAGGATACGAGATAGGATGTTTGTCACATGTTATGGTTTTTTACATTTATTAATGCATAATCATGGGTGAATATATCTACTTTTGCAAGGTTCCATGAAATTAACAAGAACTAGCATGAAAATTTATAATTTTTGGGCACACTAACACTTCATGCATTTGATTTTTGTGGATTATAATTGAACTTCTATCACTGAAATTAGTTGGAATTGTCCATTTTTTAAGGAGTGGTTGGATGGATATCCATTTCATTGATCTAATAATAGTTAGTTTCTTCTAAACCATGGAAACATTCTCTCTTTTAGGAGAATTTAGTTGAGGTTCCATAGCATTTTTGGATGCATGATGGAAAATCAGAAATCAGTTTCATGGTTGAAAGTAATTATCATCAGGATAAACAGTAGTATACAACATTTTATTCTTACCGACTTATAAATATACACAAATGGTTGGAACCTTAATCCCCTTGTTGAACCTTGAGTATATTTTTGTATTCCTATTTCTATTTGATAGCACGCCTGGTCAGATTTGTTCAGGGGATTAATAGTTAGAAGTGTGGATTTGGTAGCTGGGGTTTAACTGGGATTTGGTAACTAAAGTTTCCAAGCTTAATAGTTAGAATTTCGGGTTTTTAACTAGTGTTTTGTTGTTAACTGGGATTTACTAACTAGAGTTTGTTGTTTTTTACACAATCCTTTAATCCCATCCATTATCACGCTGCAAATTTTCACCTCCATGAAAGTGGAGTAAGGATATAGCAAGCATGGATCTGGTTGTACTAGTGATTATTTGTTTGAAAATAATTTTTTTACAAGACATCATATCTTTTTTGATTTATTTTTGAGAAACCATTGTGTTGGGATAGGCTAGGCTAAGCTGTAAAAGGAATTACCTCGATTATTTTTGTTGTTTTCTTCTCATTTTTGGAACCATGTCATAATTATTCCTTGTATTTTTTCTTCAGTGAATAAAATATCCCTTATAATTAAAAAAATATAAACGGAATATTAGATGATAAAACTTTGAAAACCATGGCATATGGTCTTGAGTATCTACCTGGACCCAAAAACCAAGCATAGTATTAGGAACCATGCAATAAAAAACATTAGGTACTTTCCCAAACCTAAATATACAATATAATATTAATAACAACATAGATGCCCAACTTCCATGGTAGAAAGTGAAGGGTTTTACTATAATTTGGTAGGACTCAAAATATGGTGTTTCTAAAATTAAAATTCAAATGTTTTTTTCATTGATATGTGATTTAATAATCAATTATTTATTATCATGTAAATATTTAAAAAATTTATAATTTAAGTTAAATTGTAATAAAAATACTAGTGATTATTGATTTGTACAATGAACCTCAACAACATTTTGTATCTATGTTTTCCATCAGTGGAAAGTCTATAAACATGGTACATGTCAAATAGTAAATGGTAACAATGTAAACAACCATGGAAACCAATGGAATACTAATCCGAGAGAACCCATATGGATCTATATAGTATTCTCTCTCAATAAAACTCTTACGAAATAAAAATGGGTGAGCCTTTCCATTCTTCCTAATCCATTCTTCCAGTCCCTCCTTTCAAGAGATGAAGGGGAACCCTTACAAGGACCATAGGCTCAGAGATTACATGGCCTGTAGGCTTTAGGATATTACATGACCCAAAGGTCTTAAGGAATTAAACCAGAGTATCTACAAGGAACTACCCCTCCCCAGCATCCGCATCATGATAGTAGCTCTCCACCTTAACATGGTCATCTGGATAGGCTTCCCATGCAATCACAGGCTGGTACCGATGACATAGCCATACCATCTCATTTTGAAAAATCTATTTGGCTCAGCTCTGGTGGGTGCACCTACTCTGAATCCTCTTCTAGGGATACTCCATTGTTTTAGTGTGTTTGGGGCAACTACATGTGGCCCGTAGGCCTTAAGGAGGCCTGAAGGCCTTAAAGGTGTCCTGAAAGCCCTACTTTCCTGAAATACTTAATAAATCCAAGCCCTAACTGGTGGCCAAAGGTGAATAGTTTCAGCTGCTACAACAATTACTACAATACCCGCACAGTGTACAGTTCTGCTACAGTACCGATATAGTGTACAATTCTGATACAGTACTGCTACTGTACCTGTACAGTTCAAAGTACTACTACAGTGCCCGAAAATATGCCTCTACCTGGATTTGAACCTGGGTCTTGTGGATGAATATAAGTATACCTCACCAACTGGGCTGGGGCTCATGTGCCATTCTTCCCGTCTATACTCAAGGAACCATCCTTGATACATAGAATAATGGTAGTATTACAACCATAAAATTACGATGGAGGTATTCCAACCGAATCGGACAAGTATAATATAGATAACTCATCATTCAATGTTAAATGAGGCTACTCGATAACATTATGAAACAATAATCAATGACATTTGATATATAAGACATTACCTAAATCCCAAGGAATTTTTCCCAGGTCATTTCACTTCAATTTCCCTCATTTTAATTTCTAATGAAAAACCTAATCATGGTTTTTGTAAAATTTAATGTTCGATATAAATCTAATAACTATTATTCGATTTTTTTAATTGATTTTAAATTCATTTAGTATACAAAAATGACATTTTTCTTTTTAAGAGTATTGTTGTGACTTGTTCTACTTTGTTTGTAGTAGGTGTTTCTAGGTAATTATTTTATTAAAAAAATTCATCATGTTATTTATTTTATTAGATTCATCTTCTAGAATATTTATACCAATATTTGGTACCCATGATTGTTTTATATAAATTATCAAAACGAATTTCATTAATGGATATGAAGTGGTTTTCTTTAAATTTATTTTCCCTCTTTGAATTAAAATTTAACACATGGAAAATATTAAATAACATGAATATCGGGATCGTTTAATATATTTTTGATTATGGATGATTTTTTTTATCTCTTCCTTGCTTTTTAAATGAAATAATCCATGTTTAAGGGTGTGTTTGAATGATAAAAGTTGGGTTTTTATGTTATACCTAATGGAGGAAAAACATTTTTATCTATCTCTTAGTTCAACTATAATGACATGTACCACAATATCATAGACATGAAACCTTTCTAGGAACATTATGATTTACCTTGTGGCTCATACCTTTATAGAATAGATGTAAGAATTTTATCTCTGATACTAAAAGGGTAGAAATTGGTTATAAAAATAAAGTAACTTTAAATTCAAATGTGAATTAACTGTGATGTTTTTATGTTATAATTGTTTTATTTTTATAGTAAATATCCCTTTTTTAATTGTGGTTTACATGGTTGATTGGAAGATAACATTTTTTCTTGTTATAGAATGGATTGAAGTAGGATTTATCGTACTAATAGGATTTCAACTGCATATCTAAATATTTTGGAGAATTTTTTAGATTTTACATTTGACAATGCTTCAGATGGAGGTTGTATACAGTGTCCATGATATAAATGTGTTAGAATACCATAGTTATGAAAGAATAAGTTAGCTACCATATAATGATATTTTGATTTCAAACAAACTATTTTGTTTGGAATCACCATGGAGAGATGAGTAAATATTCTACTGGTAATGAACAAAATGAAAGAAGTGGCATGCAAAATTTGATATTTGATCGGTTTCCATTTGTCCATTATCTTGAGAGAGATAGTATTCCAGTGAAAGAAGTCAATGATATAAATACACATGAGGAAAATACTGAAGATGATGATGAGAGAGTGAAAAATTTATTGGATGATACCAGAACTCCAGAATACAAGGAATGTAATAAAATGAAAAAGTTGTAATTTTTAATGAAGTTATATCAGGGGAAAACCATGTATGGAATTTCTAATACCTCAATTGATTATATTATTACATTTTGGAAGGACATGCTTCCTGATGGTGTAGATATTCCATCAAATATTTACAAGGCATGAATGTTAATTAAGAAGCTTGGATTTGATAGTAAAAAATTTCATGCTCGTAACGTCCTGACCCGGAAGCCACTAAACCAGTACTCCGAGACGATTCGCCACAAGGCCTCAAGCACACCTCCCCATATGCTAAAGGCTTCCGACTAGTATTTTTGGCCTAGGGAGTGATATTGGGGAGACTATTCCCTCATACCAGAGTAAGAAAAAAGAAGAAATAACTAAGTATCATACACAGTGGAAATTAAACAGTGTGCAGAAGAAATAAACAACTGAAATAGAACAAGATGAAATAGTGAAATGTTGTAAAATCCCAAACAGCTATGCAATACAATACAACACGGGTCGCCCACTAGGATAACCAAACAAATAGAATTACAAAATATGCTGAAAGTAAAAGTACAAGGCTCAACTACTAACTCCGAGCCAACCCACGTTCCCCATCTCTAGACACTTTCGAACTGCATCAGCCCAATCAGTAGAACCACTCGAGGAGCCCCACTCGATCATGCAACACTGGGCCTCAGGCCTATCAACCATGCAACTCGTGCCCAACCTGAAAAGAAGACTCAAGGTCTACACATACAATGATGTTCACATGAAGGGGTGAGAAATAATCTCAATAGGGTACCCCGACAAGCAACCTATAACTGTGCTCATATGTGTAAGCAACAACAATGTGCTCAGCCTAGCTGGAACACAACAAAGGATGTAAACAAAACATGAAACCATAGTTGAACCTTGGGTATGTAATCCCTGTCAACTAGGAATGTGCCACCATGGATATCCATATCTATATACGTACACATGTATAGTACCATACCTATACAAATATACATAAATATTAATATTCATTATTAAGTGATTCAAATGACAAGAAACAACATCAACAGTCGATCCTTGGGACCATAAGCCTGTTCTCCTGGACATCCTATTAAAGGGAATTGAGCTATATGTTATTCCACTCATGTCATGTATCATTAAGTCGATATCTTGGTTCGTAATCCCATCGACAAGTACCTGCTTCAGCCAAAGCAGGAATTATATATCTGAGTAAGCTAAAAAAACAAGTAACCCTCTAGTCGAACCAATCAAACACCATAAACCCTCTAGGCAGTACTCACAGTCTAACCCCTCCAGTTCAAAATACTATAGAAAATATAACAATGACTCTATGAGGAAGCACTCTTAGTCAATTCCCCTTATAGTCACGTGTAATCAAAGACTCTATGAGGATGCTCACATGGTCAATTCTCCTTATAGTCATGTGTAATCAAAGACTCTATGAGGAAGCTTAGATAGTCAATTCCCCTTATAGTCATGTGTAATAAAAGACTCTTTGAGGAAGATCACATGGTCAATTCCACTTATATTCTAAAGTAGTTAAATACTCTCTGAGGAAGCTCACGCAATCCATTTCCCTTATATTCTAAAGTGGTTAAAGACTCTCTAAGGAAGCTCACATGGTTAATTGCCCTTATAGTTTAAAGTGTTTAAAGTCTCTCTGAGGATGATCACATGGTCAATTTCCCTTATAGTCTAAAGTGTTAAAAGACTCTCTGAGGAAGCTCATACAGTCAATTCCCCTTATAGTCTAAACGGTTAAAGAATCTCTAAGGAAGCTCACATGATCAATTCCCCATATAGTATACTACACCAGGTTCTCACATACCTGTTTAAGTCAAATGATCATAGCAACACAACACTTCCAATGTAAACCTCAAGAACTACTTGGATAAATAGTCTACAACATATCAAGAATGTTAGATAAAAACCACTCTATCCTAACAATACTATGAATGGAAAACAATGCATCCAAACAGACAAAGCTATACCAAGCGGTCAATATCAAGCAACATGGGAAATCACATCCACAACAAAGTAAATTATCCTGTTTAAATACATACCACCTCTACTCAGGAACACAAGGAAATGTAGGCATCCCAACAAACAAGTTGACACCTTGTGTCAGGCTCAACATCCACCAACCAGGAGGAACCTTTGGTAACCACTACAGCATCGACATACCATGTTAGATATAAAGAAACGAGTGCGGGTGGCCCAAACCCCCAACCCAACAATACATACATAGCCCCATGGAATTACCATTATGGCACACGTTCTAGGGGACACCCAATCACCATATCTACCCAAGCCCGATGTAACAACTTAGGGTCAGTCAAACAACGAGCATCCACTGGGTCCCTCAAGTAAAACACTAAGGAAGCATCATACTCAGAATTCTACAGGTAAACACGAGCGAAGTCATCCTACATGGGATCCTTAGGGAAGAGCAAGGGAGGAATCTTAAATGGGATCCTCAAAGGAAGGACAACATAGGCATTCTATATCATGGGTCCTATCAAAGTAAAAACAGGAGATGGATCCTACAAAGAACTCCCAAGGTTAGTACACAAGTAATGGCATCCCTCAGGGGATCCATAGAAGTATCTGGTCTCAAAGACTCATAGACCAGAAGGGAATGTCTTACAAGGGGAACGTCCTCCAAATAATAGGTTATGAGAGATAGCTCACAACTAATCTTCTATTAAAGGTCTCAACTAAGTTAGTCCGGACACCCAACCTATCATCCATGCCATGTCTCACTCATAGGTGTCAACTGAACTTGATTACTAGAGGAAGAACCCCTCCATTTTGACAGAATCCCCAAAAACCCAATTTATATGACCAGTAAATGTCAAAAGGATTCCATAATTTCAATATACATGAAAAATTATATGAATCGACTACTCACATGCCCAATTCTGAATTCCAGGGCCCAAGATTTCCCCAAAACTACTAAACTGAAGTAATACATGGCTAGAACACATGGCCAGACCCATGGGGTCTTCCTGTATAATAGTACATGGCATGTAATTTACTGTACATGGCATGTAATATTCACAAAATTTTACACCGTGTGCGTTTTCACCCGAACACATTCCCATGTACCACTACCCGACGTGTACTTTACTATACACGGTGTGTACTCCTTAAAAACCACTATTTTGTGTTCTATTTCACACGAACAGTCACAGTGCCACCCACACCACAATGTGTACTCAAAGTACACGGCATGTACTTAATAAAACTTTGTCTTCCACAAATGGAAAGAACAAATGGCGTGTACCCCTGGAACACACACCGTGTATTCTGTGTTTTCTGATGGGAAATCCCTCAAAATGCCCAAAATGCCTGTTTTCGCCCCCGAAACAACAGATCAATCCCCATGGGATAACAAGAACGAAATATAAGGATTTAAAAACATAAAAAACATGTTTTTAGGGGATATATGGAGAAAACATAAACATCCCTACCTTCGGTCGGAAACTGCCGAAGCTTCAGTTGATTTCATAGCTCCCAGTTACCACACGCCGACTCAACACGTCGAGAGCTTCGAATCAGTACCCATCTTGCCTCCCAACTCTCTCTCTTCCTCAAAATCCAATTTCTCCCATAGGTCAAGACCATGGAGGAGGCATAGGATATGTTCACAAGGAGTAGGAGGAAAGGAGAGTAGGAAGAAAAGAAAAGAAAAGAAGAAAAGTAAAGGAAGAAAAAGGGGCTCGGGCCGGCCCCGACGCCCGACATGAGTTTATGCCTTCTCTAGGCTAAACTAACAATTCCAAACTCAATCGAGTAGATGAAATATAAATCCAAAACTCTATTTAAAAGTTATTTCCAAATGAACTAACGTGAATAATTTAATATTTAATTTAATAATATTAAATATTAAATATTCTGCTAAAATTTGGCCAGCTTAGATTTCCACAAAAGTCGTATCCTAGGGTAAACACCCTATTCTGGGACCAACGGAGTTGTTAGAAAAATTATCCAAGAATATATGGTAGGGTATAATGACCATTTTATCCCTCATAAGCATCCAATAGTAAAAAATTCAAATTTCTGCTCAAAAAGATAGTCCGAAAAAACACGGGTTCTTACAAACTCCCCACCATAAACCTTCTCGTCCCCGAGAAGCCTAATAAGAGGACAAGAAGCCATGCTCCCAGCCTAAGCATCTATACAACCAAGGTATCTGGACTATCCAATGACCATCCTTATAGAATTAACAACCACTTCTACACAGAAGACATTCAACTACGACCGATCTGGTACTCCCCAACATAGAAATACCATTATCCTTATCTTAAAAGAAACTATGAGCCCAAAATCCCACTAAAAAAACAATGTAGTTTAACCTAATAAAGGAATGGCACACTCAAAAGGCCAATGGTGCACTCCCCACCATATGGATTTCCTTACACTGCTCCGAGAGAACAACCAGAACAGGTTCCATCCTCAATAGGGATGAAAATTATGAAACAAAAAAGAGCTTGATGTAGGGTTGAATCTCTCTCAGCATACTCAAAACGAATCAAGATATCGCCTGATCATCTCTTACAAGAGTACAGTATGATTTCACCAAAGGCATGGCCAGCTACCTACGATCCACACTAACATCCGGCCATAACCTGACCATGATTCAAGCACGGTTCAACCATTTCATAGTAACAAAACAATTCATGAAATCTTCCCCCAACAATAGTAGCATCAGAAACACTGGGAGACCAGGACAGACATCCAAACAGTCCTCCTGTCAATGCCACTCGCGAAAAAAAGGCACCACCAAAAAGAATTGGAAAACATGGGCTAACAATTCTCACATAGGTTTCCCTAGAACAGAACAAACATCGACGTACAAGGGTTCAAGTCAAAACCAATTGTATATAAGTCTTCCACCTAGCCCTACAGAAGAATCCTCAAAACTGAGTCACATGGTCTAACCACCTAGCCCAAAAGACCCAAAACCTCACTTAAGATTGTAAGGATCTCCAAAACCAATGAAAGTCAAAATTGAAAAACAACCTACAATGTCCCTGATCCTCTTTGAGCATCCTTAGAAGGAACTACTCCCTGGAGGTCACAACCCATGAAAGAGAGAAACTGAACTGACAGTCACTGGGTATCCTCATATGGAAATACCACAAGGAAGTATAGTTTACAAGAAAATACTTGGTATCTATAAATATCATACTCATCGATTCGACTAGATAACCATAGACCTAAGAAACAAAACCCAATAAGGGTTAAACAAAAAAGGCATCATGTGCCATATCGGACAACTGGGGTCACTGCACCACCGGTGCACAAAGATTAAGTCATCATCCTCACACCAACACCTCATCATAGATCCAAATAACCTACCATCAGAGTAAAAAGTATGTGTAAGCTGACCCAAAGGTCTTATTCGTCAGTAAAAACACACACTAGTAGGCCTATATCCTTTGAATACTACATTCCTAGTATAATGCATGAGACGCCTCTTTCATTTTCCAGCCTAGAGTCAAAATCTATCCCTAGCATCATACCAATGGCCAAAATACAGAGATCCACATTAAATTAAACACCACACAACATGTGCGTCGCTTAAGGAGAAAATAAAATACAACTGTAATATCTCAAAATCAAAACATCGATCCCAAACCATGGCTACCATGAATTCTTACCAGAACAAGTGTTCTCGACGCACCAGCCCGATATCCATCATTGGTTCTGACAAATTATTAATACTCCTGTCTACCATATCCCAAATAGTAAAGACAAGGAAAAGAAAATCCTCTGATACCATATAGTAACATACTGACCTGGAAGCCACTAAACCAGTGCTCTGAGCTGGTTTGCCATAAGGCCTCAAGCATGCCTCCCTATATGCCAGAGGCTGCAGACTAGCAGCAAGGGCCTAGGGTGTGATAGTGGGGGGACTATTCCCTCATACCAGAGTAAAAAAATGTAAATAACTAAGTATCATACAAAATAGATAGTAAACAGAGTCCAAAATCAATAAAAAACTAAAATAGAACAAGATTAAAAAGTGAAATACTGTAAAAGCCCAAACATATATGCAATAAAATACATCATGGGTCACCCATTGGGCCAACCATACAAATAAAATTACAAATGATGCTGAATGTAAATGTACAGGGCTCAAATACTAACTCCAAGCCAACCCACATACCCAATTTCAGGACTTTTTCGAACTACATAAACCCGATCAGTAGAACCACTCAAACAGCTCTGCTCGATCATACAACCTGAGGCCTCAGTCCTATCCACCATGTAACTCATTCTCAGCCTAAAAAGAATAAATAAGGTCTATACGTACAATGAGGTGAATGTGCAAGGGTGAGAAATAATCTCAGTAGGGCACCTCAACAAGCAACCTATAACTGTGCTGTTAAGTGTATGCAACAACAACGTGCACAGCTTAGCTAGAACACAACAAAGAAATTAAACCAAATGTGAAACCACAAACGAACCATGGGTATGTAATCCCTATCAACTGGGAAAGATCCACCATGGATGTCGATATCTATATACGTACACATGTACAGTACCATACCTATACACATATACATAAATATGAACACTAATGAATAAGTTATTAAAATAACCATAAACAACATCAGCATTTGATCCTTGGGACCATTTTCCTAATCTCCTGGACATCCCATTCAAGGTAATCAAGATGGACGTCGTTCTACTCAAGCCGTGTTTCATTAAGTCGATCACTGGGTCCATAATCCCATCGACAAGTACCTGCTTCGTCCAACGCAAGAATTATATCTTTGATCAAGCTAAACAAAAACAAGTAACTCTCTAGTTCAACCAATCCAACACAAGAAACCCTCTGGGCAGCACTCACAGTCTAACCCATATGGTTCAAAATACAATATAAGATATAACAAAGACTCTCTGAGAAAGAACTCTCAGTAAATTCCCCTTATAGTCATGTGTAATCAAAGACTCTCTAAGGAAGCTCACATGGCCAATTCCCCTTATAGTCATGTGTAATCAAAGACTCTCTGAGGAAGCTCACACGGTCAATTCCCCTTATAGCCATGTTTAATAAATTACTCTATGAAGATGTTCACATGGCCAATTCACCTTATAGACTAAAGATGTTAATGAATCTCTGAGTAATCTCACACGTTCTATGCCCCTTATTATCAAAAGAGGTTAAATACTCTCTGAGGAATTTCACACAGTCAATTCCCTTTATAGTCTAAAGACGTTAAAGAATCTCTGAGGATGCTTACATGGTCAATTCCCCTTATTATATAAAGCGATTAATGACTCTCTGAGGAAGCTCACATGATTAATTCTCCTTATAGTCTAAAGTGGTTAAAGACTCTCTAAGGAAGCTCACATGGTTATTTCCCCTTATAGTCTAGTACACCAGGTTCTCACGGTCCTGTGTAAGTCCAATGATCCCAGAAATGCAACATGAACAAAGTAAACCTCAATAAATACTTGGATAAATAGTCTAAAGCATATCAAGCATGTTAGATAAAAACCACTCCATCCTAACAATACTAGGAATAGAAAACAAAGAATCCTAATAGGCAAATCTAGAGCAAACAGTAAATATAAAGCAACATGGGAAAACACATACCCAACAATGTAAATTATCCTATTTACAAACAAACCACATCTACATAGGGACACAAGGAAATGTTGGCATCCCAAAAAACAAGAATATGCCTCACGTTAGGCTCAACAACCACCAACTACGATGCACCTTTGGTAACCACTACAACATTATCAAACCAAGTCAGATATAAACAAACGACTACAGGTGGCTCGAATGCACAACCCAAAGATACATCCATAACCCCATGGAATTACCAGTTTGGCATGGGTTCCAGGTGACACCCGATCACCATATCTACCCAAACCCAATGAAACAACTCAGGGTCAGTCAAAAAATGAGCACCCACTGGGTCCCTCAAGTCAAAAACTAAGGAAGCATCATTCTAGAGATTCTCTTGATAAACACCAGCGAAGGCATCCTACATGGGCTCCTTAGAGAAGAGAAAGAGAGGAATCCTACACGAGATCCTTAAAGTATGGACAACATAGTCATTCCATTACATGGGTCCTATCAAAGGAAAAATAGGAGAGGGATCCTATAAGGTACTCTTAAGGTCAGTATACAAGTAAAGGCATCTCTCAGGGGATCCTTAGAAGTATCCGGTCTCACAGACTTGTTTTCCAGAAGGGAACATCTCACAAGGGGAACGTCCTATATAGCATAGGTTATGGGAGATAGCTCATATCTCATCACTTATTGAAGGTCTCAACTGATTTGGTCTGAACACCCAACCTACCATCCACACCAAGTATCACTCTTAGGTGTCTACTAAACTGGATAACGGGATGAAGAACACCAAAATTTATATACAAACTCCCAAAAATCCATTTAGAAGTCCTATAATTTTCAAAGGGATTCAAAAATTGTGATCTACGTGAAAAAACACTCATAATCAACTACTCAAACACCCAATTCTGACTTCCAGGGACCAAGATATCCCCAAAACTACTGAACTGAAGTAGTACATGGTCCGAACACATGGTCAGACCCATGGGGTCTGCCTGTGTAATAGTACACAGTATGTACTTTACTGTACACTGCATGCACTATTCACAAAAAGTTACACTGTGTGCGTTTTCACCCAAACACATGCCCATGTACCACTACATGGTGTGTACTTTACTCTATACGACATGTACTCCTTAAAACCACTATTCCATGTTCAATTTCACACGTCCAGTCACACAACCACCGACTACACAACGTGTACTCAATGTAAACAGAATGTACATAAGAAAACTTCATATTCACCAAATGGGAAGAACATATTGCGTGTACCCCTGTAACACACGCTGTGTATTTAGGGTTTTCCGACGAGAAATCCCTCAAAATGCCTGAAACACCCATTTTCGCCCCATAAACAACAGATCGAGCCCCACGAGATTTAAATAAAGAAATATAAGGATTTAAAAACATAAAACAACATGTCTTAAGGGGATATATGGAGAAAACATAAACATACAAGCCTTTGGGCAGAAACCGCCGAAGCATCGGTTGATTTCACGGCTCCCAGTTGCCGGATGCTGGCTCAGCGCGTCGAGAGCTTCGAATCGGTACCCCTCTTACCTCCCAACTCTGTCTCTTCCTCAAAGTCCAATTTATTCCATAGGTCATGGAAATGGAGGATTCATGGAAGATGTTTGAAAGGAGGAGGAATAAAGAAGAGAAGGAAAAAGTAAAAGAAAAGAAGAAAATTAAAGGAAGAAAAAGGGGCTCGGGCCAGACCTGGTGCCCGACATGAGTTTAAGCCTTACATAGGCTAAACACCCCATTCCAAAATCAACAGTGCAAACAGAATATCAATCAGATGCTACATTTAAACATTATTTCCAAATTAACCAACTTGATTAACTTAATATTAAATTTAATAATATTAAATATTAAACATTCATCTAAAATTCGAACAACATAGATTTCCTCAAAACTTCTAGCATTGTGTAAACACCCTATTCCAGGATGAACGGAGTTGTCAGAAAAATTATATGAGAATAGCAGGTAGGGTAAAATGACCATTTACCACCTATGAGCATCCAATATCAAAAAATTCAAATTTCCGCTCAAAACGACAGTCCGAAAAAACACGGGTTCTTAAAATCCTTGTTTGAATGATTTCAGTTTATTTGTGTAGGAAAAAACTATCTATAATGACTGTAAGGAATGTGGTACATCTTAATAGAAGAGAAATGTTGAAGGAACACCATCTTGTGTGGTACAAAAAGTCATTTTTCACTTTCCATTGATTCTCAAACTTCAAAATCTATTCATGTCAGCAAGAAATTTCAGTCAATAAGCATTGTCATGATGCTAATATAATTAAAGTTAATAATGAGTTGGTTCATCCTGTAGATGGATTATCATGGCAGACATTTTGATGTAATACATCTTGATTTGGAAGCGGAGGTGTGTAATGTTAGGTTGGGTCTATCCTATGATGGTTTTTAATCCATTTGGTCAGATGCTTACTTCTCACAGCACGTGGCCAATTTTTATTCATGTTTATAATCTTCCTCCATGGATGTGTATGAAAAAACATTTCACTTTATTGAGTATACTAATATATGGACCTTCTAATCCTAGTAATGATATATATGGATACATATATCCTTTAAAAAGAGAGTTTGAAACAACATTGGCCTTTGGGTGTGCGAACATTCGATGCTTCTTCAAAGAATATGTTTCAGATGTGTGCAGTACTTCTATAGACCATAAATTAATACACTTCTTATACAATGATATATGGGTTGAGAATCATGGGAAAACTATCATGTCCCATTTTTATGAATAATACACAACCGAGAAGGATTAAATATCTTCGTAATTTGAGTTTCATGGGGGAATCAATTATTCTTTCCAATGGATCAGCAATACAGAATGAATCATTGGAGGTTTGATAATACCATTGAGACTAAACAACCACCTCAATGTATGTTAGGAAGTGATGTGCTTAATGGATGGAAAGGTTTTGTTTTTTCATTATGTAATGGTTAGTTGAAATCTATAAATAGGAATAATGTAGACACTAAAACCACTTACAATTGTAAAAAGAGAAGTATTTTTTTAATTTCCATATTGGTCTACTAATTTGTTACGTCATTGTTTAGGCGTAATGTATATTGAAAAAAAAATATTTGAAATTTTGCATTAAATTCATCAGAATTTCATAGTGAAGACCAAAGAAGACTTCCGATCTTGTTGGGACATGTTGGATTGGGGTATTTGACCATAATTGCATCCCGTGTGTATTAGTGAAAACAAATGGATAGTTCCTTAGGCAACTTATGTGATGAAAACATCAAAGAAAGATCAATTTCTGACACTATTGAAGAATATAAAGGGTCTCAATGGC
Source organism: Viscum album (assembly GCA_963277665.1). Classification (NCBI taxonomy): domain Eukaryota; kingdom Viridiplantae; phylum Streptophyta; class Magnoliopsida; order Santalales; family Viscaceae; genus Viscum; species Viscum album. The sequence continues at coordinate 1,567,971,952 of OY728161.1, forward strand.
TATTCCAGCAACATATCTAAATGAGTCAATATAAGAGATGTGAAACAAAAATCTCTAAAAACTATTGATTATCACATCCTTCTTAATGAATTGATTCCAACATCAATTTAGGATTTGTTTTCCAATAATGTAAGGGTGGTAGTTATTTTCTTGTGCCATTTTTTAGAGACCTTTGTACTAAAAGGTTATCTAAGTCATTCTTGATAAAAATTCAGTAGGAGGAACCATTAATTTTATGTCAGATGGAAATGAATTTTCCTCTATCCTTTTCACTTGCATGTTTCATTTAACGTTTCATCTTACAACTAAAAGACTTATTGGGGACTAGTTTCTTTTTGGTGGATGTATCCTCCTGAAAGAAATATATGTACAATGAAATCATATGTCCTGAATAAGAATTATACTGAAGGATTGATTGTGTGGGGTTATCTGGATCAAGAATGTATGGAGTTTTGTTCAATTTATTCATTTTATGTCACCACAAGACATAATCGTCCAATGAGAAATGAAGATGACTAGTATATGGAAATTAATCCCTTGTTTTCATCTCTTCCCCAAACTGGATGAATTTATGGGTCTTATACATTGGATAAATTGGGCCTTGAATAGTGGGAGATGGAACATCACACAGTCTTCTTTAACTGTGGTTTGTTCGATGACTATATCAAGTAAATAATTTTTATATTTATATGTTATATCATATTACGAAATATCACATATACCTTACACTTTTATTATAATTTTATGTAGGTAATGTTAAAAAATTATAATTAGAGTTCATAGATCTTTGTATTTGAGAAGGAGAGGGGCTTTGCATAGCCTAGAGTTTCTTGCTTGGTTGAAATCAAAGGTATTTCCATTACATTAGTTAGTTTAAAAAATAAATATCCATTTAATTGTAATATTCATATATTTTTCAGGTGTTTAGTTTACCTATTGACTTCATTTCTCAAGAATTGATAGCTTTGGATTTTTGTCCTAATTCCATGCTTCATGAATATAAATATTTAATAATCAATGGGAATAAATTTGTTACAATAGAATGAGTGGTGAAAATGAGAACACAACATGATGGAAATATGTTATCCACTACAACGGATTGTTATGCTAGTGTATCAGATAGTCGGCCTCGATATGAAGATTTGTATTATTATGGACTTGTTGATAAAATATTGTTTTTGGATTACTACACTCAAGGTATAGTCACTATGATGAAATGTAAATGGTTTGAGTCAATGAGATGACATGATACATTTATTGATGACTGTGGATTTAATGTTATTGAAATGTGTTGATTCCTACATACCAATGAACCATACATTTTTGAATCATTTTCTAAACAAGTGTTTTATGTGAAAGATCATCTGAGACCTGATTATTGTGTCATTCATGATGTAATCCCCAGACATATTTTTCATGATGCTAGTAATGAAATTTCTACCATTGAAGACCCCATTGTTTTTGGACAAAATATTGCATTAGATGAATAAATTTGTCCAATTGTTAGATTTGATGTTGAACCTGATGTAGTGGTCGGTAATATATAGAAGCAACAATATATGTTCACTATTCATTCATTTTACATTGACATGAGTTTATCTAGTTAGTATTACTATAATTACATTAATTATGATTCTTTTTGGAATGATATGTTTGTTTTTTGTATTTTCTGGTGTCATTTCATTAAATCAGATTTATTTCAATGTAAAAAACATGGTTTAAAAATGTTTTTAAAAAAATGTATAACACGGTAAGTTGTATGCTTGATTTGTAATAAATATTTCTAATAACATTAAATTTCATTCTTATGTAGAATATTCCAAATACTACAGATGGTTAGAGAAAGAAACTATTTGATCCCGATCGACCGGGGTGTGAGCATGTGTTGCCTTCACATCCATCAGTGAGTATTATAATTGTAATATTTTTCTTTTTCATTACATATAATTTCAGGTGAATATTATTTATCAATTTTTAGGGACATTCAGTTCCACCGGATTTGAATCATAATCTGGTTAGATTGGGTATGACTGGGGATGCCCCTAGACCTAAACAGAGCACCCGTCATACCTATTTAAACACTGACTTACCATCGATCAACCCTTTCACCACACATTTCCATAATATTCTTGAGTCTTTTGGGATGTTTTTATCCATTCCTCCATAATCATCTTAGATACCCTCTTATTCACATGCCATGTCTTTTCCAACTTCAGGGATGATCCCCCGGATGCCTCCATCCTCTCAATTTCCCTCTTCTTCCCATACAATGACTAAAACTCCTCCAAAAATGTTTCCACCTTTTCAATATCGAAAACCGATGATGTATCCCCCATCATACTACCCATATGATGCCATGTCTACACCACCTCCAATTCCTTCCATCCATCCAACATATGATGAGTCTGTTCCATTATCTTTCACTCCAGTGAATGATGGTCACCCAAATCATGCATTGGAACAGAGACTTCCTGCAGAGGCTGTTGAGTCCGGACAACCCACAGATCCGTCACAATATTTTGAGCAATCTACAAACAGTTTTTTGACTATAACTGTTTCAAATTATATCACTTTATTTTTTTCATGTTTTACTATGAATTAGTTATTCTTTCCCCCTTTTTTTCTTATTCAGTTGGAAAATATGCTAGGCGATGTGGGAGAACTCAAATGAAGGATGTTTAGAATCACCAGACTAAGCTGATAGTGGATTACAATCGACAAAATCAGACGGTAGGTCCAATTGCAACACAATGTAGAAGTTTCATGGCCACATTGGCCAAGTATCATGATATCATTCTGGTGGAATCGGGGTCATGGAGACGTATTAGTAGAGAGATTAAGGACAAAGCATGGGAGAAAATCTAGGAAAGAAAATTTAATAAAGTCATATCCATATTATTGGTATATTTAAAATAAATAACTGGTTCATTGCAAATTTAGTTTAACATTCCTGATAGAGAATCTGCTAAGACTATTAGGTTGATGGATATTGGGGAGTTCTGGCCCTCATACAAGCATGAGTTGTATGTTGGTTGGAAGATCAGTGTTGGTACTGACTTATACGGGGTACCCATATTTCTAGACTATCCAAAAAAGTTAATATGAATAAATCAGTGCACATTGTAAGAAAACTAATTTAAGGTAATCTCAATTTTTAATGGTTCACATATAGAATTTAATTCTTATTGCATGTATTGGATTTTTTTGGAAGTTTCAGAGAAAAACATAGTGAATAAGGATTCAATGATATATTTTCACACATTGGGGTGCACTACAATGCATGATTAGAAAAATCACCAGGTACTTTAATCGGGTATTATGATGTTATACATGATGTTCTACTAAAAATATTATTTAGTAGAAAAAGGCCAGAATTATGCATTTCTCATATATGATTATAATCTAGATTTGTGCATTTCTCATTTGCATCTTGATTCGTTGGTCATAGAAGGTCCTGTACCTCATGCCAAATTATTTTTCTCTATCAGAAAGAAAAAGGATAGAAGTGTCATAAATTCATTGGCACAAGATAAAATTATTACTTTTTTATGTATATTTTAAATATTTATAAAAAATTCATAGCTTAATATATTTATAATTTCAACAGCCTTCCTTGGAGTCCCTTGATGGTAAAAAAGATGACTATTTCCGGACACATGATCATTTAAGTCAGGTATTAGGTGAGGAGCACCTATGGAGAGTACAATGTCGACTAGGGAAAAACATTGTCCCCTCTAGGTATTGGTCGTCATCGGGCTCCTCTCAATCCTCCTAGACGTCAGAGCTGGATATCACTTGTGCTGAAGCAGATGAGGCAAAGAAAATGGATTTATACGAGCATGAAATAACTAAGATGATCACCAAACATTTCATGGAAGCTTTAGAAGGATTGAGTTAGTCACGTCCATTAGAGGCTGTTGCTACATTTAAATCATATATGTCATCAATGAACTCTTTAAATGATGTATCTGGTGATGCCAATGAGTGTCATAGTGGTGATGAAGGGGGTGGTGATAGAGTTTTTGGTGGTGAGGATGTTATTGATGCTGCTATTGGTGAAGAGGCCACTGACGATGTTGATGATGAAGGGCATGGGCATGAGTATGGGAATATTGGTGATGGGGGGATATTAATCCCCACCATTTTTGAATTTTTCAGGTGACATATGTATGTACTTTAAGAACTTGAATTTAATTTTTGTAAGGATTAGAATGGTTAATTTATTTTCCTATGAAAAGTTTTGCATAAATTTTCACATGCATTTACATAAATCTAACATTATAATCATTAGTCGTGCATATGGATAAGTGATGACCTTACTACAATAGAATACATATCCCAACATGATATCCCATATAGTGACATTAGATTCCATATATTATGCTCGAGTAGTTGATTGATGATGAAGAATATGATCCTCAGATGGTGAGAGATGATATTTTAATATCTTAAACCCTCATCTATGTTTTATTTGATATTATAGCTTAACAATTTTTATTTCTAAGAAACAATTGTCTCACTTTGTGACTAAAAGTGGAAGCAACTCAGAGTATCATGAGTATATATTCACCAGTGGGTGGGGACGAGTACAGGGGGTGGGGTTGTGTGCAGGGGGAGGGGGCTAGGTGAAGGGGGTGGGATGGGTGTAGGGGGGTTGGGTGTAGGTGGTGGGGCTGGGTGTAGGGGGAGGCTGGGTTCACATGGAGTGTTTATAGTGAGGGAGGAGGGGGGGGGGTGTGAGCAGGGGTGGTGGGGGTGAAGGGGGTAGGGGCGGGGGTAGGGAGGTGGGGGGGGGGGGGCAGTTGGGGGTGGGGCAGTGTGGGGCAGGGGGGGTAGTGGGGGTTAATGGGAAAGGGGGGGGGGGCAGTGTGTAGGGGCTAGATCTAGACCCAGTGTGGTTTTATTATTGTAATATTGAATTGTATTGTAATTTTTCTATATATTTATATATATATTGAATTATGGTATTATGATTTATGTTTGTTTATGTAGTTGTTAAATTTTATTATTATTATATTGATTTGTATCCTCCTCCGATATGACCATCATACCTCCTCGCCAACACTGCTCTGAGGTGAACCCTTTATCTCATAGTGTGCATTTCTGATAGTATGTAGATCAATTTTCCATTTTTTCTTTGTTATTTTCAATTTTTACAATTAGTTTATCCCCTCATATGTCTATATTTTAAATTTCTTTTGTAGGTGAATGCATTCTAGCACACCTCTAATGATATGTTTTTATAGCATGAAACTTCAGTGTCATAGAATTCATTCCAATATATAAGCTTCCATAAATTATTTTAATTTCTGATTAGGAACTATATTTTTTCTATGATAATATGCTCTTTTTTGTTCAATGGTAATTATAATTGGGTGATTGCAAAATCTGATTAAGTAAAAATTCATGGTCGTACTAAAGAGGCTGAAGAAATGTGGAAATAGGATGGATGTTTTTGGTATTATATACATTGGATTAAATTCACATAATTATTATATAATCGACATTCACTTTTATAATAACACAATCAGGCCTCATTTCCAAATTTGTGTTTTCTGAAATTTATTTTGTGTGTATTAGGGGTTTGGTAAAAGCACATACATGGAAGTAAAATAATACTTTAGTGAGATCCAAAAGCACATTAAGGAATTTCTGTGGGTCGATGATGAATATGGAAATGCAATTGAGATTTCATTCAGCAAGAAAAATATAAAATCTTTAAATAAATGGCTTTGACAGTTTTAGGTTCAGATTTGACTTTGACATTTGATTTCTAGGGTTATATGTAATGGTCTTTTTGTGTAGAATAAACATTCATTTGTGTTCCCTGATGAAGTCAACTTTGGAGTCCTTAGGTATCACAACTGGTGGGTGACATGCTTGGAATTCCATCCCACAAAAAACATCATTCTATTGTCTGGGGATACGGTTTGTTCTTTAATTTTCCTTTTGATGCATATATTCGGAGAAGTATATATTTTATTATGTTCATTTATATATTCCCACCACCTCAACTGTGTATGCGCCACTTAAAAACTGGTTGCACAATTTGTGATAGGTTTAATTGGAAAAATGATGGATCGGTATATAGCGCATCCCTAGATGAAACTGTTTGTTTCACTGACATGGATACTGGAATGGAGACATATTTCATGGACCATAATCCCAATGGATGGCAGGAAGTGTTTGCCAATGGGTCTAAAATTTTGTTCCATTTTATGACTTATTAACAATTTCCAATTCATTATATTGTTTGGGACAACCTCTTAACTGACCATCATGAGTTATGGTCGTATAAATTTACAATTGTGACTTGTAGATGCCTTTTTTTATAGGGCCCAAGCAGTTGGAAGATGCTATATGGTTTGGATATTAACTTGGATAAATCCCTTTTCCTTGTTGTAGATAATTTTGGGATTATTTACAAGTAAGTATTCCGATAAATAATTTTTTAGTTTTACAATTGGTTGTTTTTTTAAAAAGATACAATATACTTAAGATAGTATTTTAATTATGTAATTAGAATGACTGAAATACAACATTACAAGAATATCTATGTTATTGAATTTTATGATTGGATTTCAAAAATTTGGGATCATTGAAAGTATATTGATTGAGGTTGATGTTTATCCATGATGTGCATATTTTTAGAGCTCTTTTTGGAATATTTCATTTTGGTTTTATTACTCATTTAGTGATATTTGTTGATATATGATTCTAATTAGCTACCTAAATTCTATTGCAAACATGTTCTATGTTTTATTATTCATTCAATGTTATTTTTTGGTATATGATTCAAATCAGTTACCTTATTTTTATCATAATAATTGATATGATTCACTTAAATAGACCACTAGAATTGTTGTAGAGAGGGGGGGGGATTGAAGGTTATTTTTCATTATAATTGAAATGATTTACTAATATAGAAAACAAGAATGATCTCTGAAGATAGAGGTGTTTTTGGGGGGTGATGGTGTTAGGGAAGAGAGAAGGGGTGTGTGTGGGGGGGGGGGGGGGTGGTGTGTGCTGGGTGGGGGGGGGGGGGGTGTTTTTACTAGTATTCAAGGGGGTTGCTGGGGGAGAGGGAAGGGGTGTGCAGGGGAGGGAGGGTGTTTCTGGGGAAGTGGGCATGGGTTTGTGTAGGGGAGGGGTGTATAGGGTGAGTGGGGAGGGGGTGTGTAGTAGGAAGGGGGCGGTGGGGGTGTGATGTGGGAAGGGGGTAGTGTAGGGTGTTTTTACATGTATTCAGGTGGTGGTTCTGGGGAAGAGGGAAGGGGTGTGTTTAGGCGAGAGGAGGAGGGGGAGGGTGTGTGCAGTGGGAAGGTGGAAGTGTGCCTGTGCAGGGTAAGCAGTGGGTGCAGGGGGGTGCACGGTGAGGGGGATGCATAGGAGGGGGTGTCTGGGGGGGGAGTGTGATGGGGGCATGGAGGGGGCAGTGGGGGTGTAGTGGGGCTTGATATAAGAATTTGAAGGGGGTTGGGGCTAGTGGAAAATGTGCATGGGGTGTGGGGGTTCAGGGGAAAGGGGGAGGGGGTGTAGGGGGAGGGGGTTGTCCAAGAGTGTGCAGGTGGCAGGGAGGGGGGCTGGTCAAGAGTGTGCAGGGCGCTGGGAGGGGGGAAGTCCAAGAGTGTGCAGGGAGTGGCAGGTTTTAGGGGGTGTAGGGGGAGGGGGGCAGTCCAAGAGTGTGTAGGGATGTGCAGGGTTTAGGGGGTGTGGGGATGTAGGGGGTGGGCTGTCCATGAGGTGGTGGGGGTGGATTTGAATATATGAAGGTGAAAGAGCTGAAAATAGAGTCTGTATTTTTGATATTGGAATCCAAATGAATTTTTTTTCGATCATTTGTTGATTTGGATGACTTGTATTGGTATGAAGGATAGGGATGCATGCTATACAGAGAACGAGCAACAAAACATAGCTGATGCAATTGATTTTCTTCCATGACATGCTACCGGGATTAACATGAATATAAAATTTAGGAGATAATGATTATTTTATGACATTTTTTTGAAGACATTAATTACCATTATTTTTTGTTTTTAATCATATTGACATGGCATACACCATGCTTGTAGAATTAATGATTTTGAGTTTACTCATGAGTGTGCAATATTCGATCTTTGGGACATTTCTCTGTATCTTGGTTAGATTGTTGAACCACAAGTATGCACTTTTGAATCCTATACCTTTAGATATTTTTAGAAGAAATATTTTATACATTCTCTAAGTTTACAGTTTTTCTTTTTTCCTTTTTTTTCTTGCCTTTTCTTATGTGCATGTCTGCCCGTATATGCATGCATGGGGGTGTCCAGGGGGTATTCTAGGGAATGATTACGGGGGAGGGGTGTCTAGTGGGGGGGGGGGGGGGTCCATTTGGGGTTTGTCTAGGGGGTATCTAGGGGGAGGGGTGTCTAGGGGGAGGGGTGTCTAGGGGTGTCTAGGGGGTGTCCAGGGGGGGTGTTCAATGGGGTGTCCAGGGGGTCCAGTAGGGGGTGGGGGTTCCAGGGAGGTCTAGTAGGGGGTCTATGGGGGTGTCCACCTGGGGGGGGGGGGGTGTCCAAGGGGGTGTTCAGAGGGGTGTGGAAGGGGGATTCTATACAGCGGTGTCCAAGGGGGGTTAAGTAAGGTGTTTTGGGGGTGTACTGGGGGGGGGGGGGTCCAGGGGGTGTCCAGTGGGAGGTGTCTAGTGGGGGGGGGGTGTTCTGGGGGTGTGCAAGGTGGTTCTGTTAGGGGGAGAGTGGGGGTGTGCAAGGGGGTTGGGGGTTTGCTGGGGGGTATGTCCCGGGGGAGAAAGGGGCTGCAAGGGTGTCTAGGGGGGAGTGTGGGGGTGTGCAAGGGGGAGGGGTGTTCTGGGGGGAGGTGGGGTCTTTCCAGGGTGGAAGGAAGGGGCGACAGGGGGAGAGTGTGGGTGTGAGAGTGGGGACGAGGTGTGTTGGGGGAGGGGGGTTGTCCGGGGGGAAGTGAGGGGCTGTAGGGGGTGTCCAGGTGGAGAGTTGGGGGTTTACAAGGGGTGGTGTGTTGAGGGGGTCTTTCCAGGGGGGATGAGAGGGGCTGCATGGGGTGTCCAGCTGCTGTTTCTTGGAAAATAAGGGGGTCTATCCACGGCACAAGGGAGGAGTTGCAGGGGGTGTCCAATTGCTTTTTCAAGGAAAACAATCTATACCCACGATTATAAAAACCGGGGGTATATATTCTGGTGGAAACTATCTATACCCATGTGTTTTTGAACTGTGGGTATGTGCTCTATGAAGAAACCTTTCTATACCCACAATTTACTTAACCATGGGTATATAATTTATGTTTTAAAAATGTATACCCATGGTTCTGTAAACTGTGCGTATAGATTTATACCCACGGTTTACCAGAACCCTGGGTAAGATGAAATTTCCATGGGCTATACCCACAGTTTCTACAAAACAATGGGTATTTTTCAATCCCAACACCACAGAATCCCACATTTCATCAAACCTTGGGTATATCCTATACCCACAGTTTGATGGGCTATACCCAAGGTTTCAAACCATGGGTATAGGTAAATTTTCCATTAGTGATTAAACTAATAATAGGAAGAAAGCACATTAATTAAAGGAAGGAGATCATATATTTCTAAAAGTTTATCCATGGAAAAATGTAATTTTTCCCATAAGAAAGGGAAGATGAGTCTGTGGATCATTTGATTTTTTGAAATCCAAGAAAAAATTAGACCAGTTTTTGATCGAGTAGCTTTGCCTCTAATTTTATCTCAGGTACAAATTTTTTTTCATGTTTCCATGTTGATAAATTATGTTCTAGATTGATACCATGTTTTGGGACTAAAATTAGTTTAGTTGGAATAAAACCATTATTATTAATAGAAACCTGTTCATATTTTTGATTGTAGAGAAAAAGTGATGCAAAATAAGGTAATTCACCAAGTTAAGGTTTTGTTGAGAAATTACAAGGTGGTAGAAGCAACATGGGGATTTCAAAATGGTATGAGTTAAAGGTATCCTCACTTGATTAATAATTGAATAAAAATTGTGAGGGTGAAATTTCTAAAAGGCAGTGATAATGTAAAAACCTAGGTATTTATAAAATAATTTGTTTTCATTATAAAATTAAATAGTAAAATTCTATATAAATCAATAATGAAATTATTAGTATTTATATCAATTAAGTAATCTATACAAATGGAAAAGTAACATCACCTATGAATGTATAAATAAAATTCTTGTATCTTAAAAGTGAAAATATGATATATTTATAATGTGGAATACATAAATAATGTTTTTTGAATGTGATAAATTTATTGTTGATATTTTATTAAAACATGAATGATTATTAATAATTTTATAATTAATTTAATGATTTAATAGAAAATTTATTTTCAAAACATAGATTCATAAATTAGTATATTATTAGATTTTGATAATACTTTAATTTTATGAGACACTAATTAATTTTTGAAAGTGTAAAAAAATCAGTTATAATTTTAAAATTGCTATTTTTCGAATAAATGATACTTTTATTTAAAAAATAAATTTCTCATTTCTATAAAATTATTTTAATAAAATTGATTTCATTTTTATTTTCTATACATCATGAAATGGTATGGGTGAATTTATGGGATTTTTCTAAAATACATGATTTTTTTGAATAGTGAAATACGATAATTTATGGTATTTATCAAATACATGATTTATTGTGTCATAGAAGATGTATGGTTGATGTAAGTCCATAATCTCGAACTAAACTTTAATATTTTAATATATTTACTTATAATTATCAATCTATTTTTAGACTTGAGGAAAAATAATAAAATAATGAATATAATAATAAAAAACCGCTCCTCCTCCACTATAAATACCACCCCTCACCACCTCTTTCCCTCACACCTCAAAGCCTTTTAGATTATTTAATTTCATCAAAATTAACATTCCAAGACATATCCCCATATCTAAGACCTTATGGTCTCACCCAAAGGAAAAATCAATTTCCTTAAAGAGTTTCTTATGTAGATGGATTCCAGAGGTAAAATCCTCTTTCATTGTCTTTTATTTTCCTTTTAGTTTCTTTTCATTTCTTATTATATCTTCATCTCCCCATATCCAAATGGAATTAAAATAATATTATATTATATATACTATAATTTTATCATGTTTATGTAAAAATTCATCCTCAAACTCTTTCTCCTCATTATTTTATTTTAGAAAAGGGAACATCATCTGTGAGGTGTCGATTTACCACTATCAGGGATGATGCATTTTCATTTTCTATTTCCACATTTAGGGATAGTCATAAAACCATTGTTATGGTTAAATAATATTTTATTGTATTTATAGTTGATAATGTATATATTTTTTTGGATCAATTATATAAGCGTTATATTAAATTAAATGATATAAGTTCGTGATGGTTGTAAAACCCCCCCAAAATTAAATATATTATATTAATTAATGATTTATCTAATGATTCATCCTCAAATCAGAAAAAATTATATTTGTAAATATTTAAAATTTTTGTAACATATTAATAAAAATTATTTCCACTTCTGATGTTTTTCTTCCATTCCAAAAAATTACATTATGAACCAATCATAGAAACCATGAAAAGGATGCTCCTGAAACGATGAAAATAACAAAATATTATTAACAAATGGGTAGAAATATGTTATAATAAAATCATATATGGGATTTTAAATATAACCATTGTTCTCCAATATATTAATAATATTATTTTAAACATTATAAATGAGTTTTTAACATGTTTTATGTAAGACGAACCTGGGGTAAGGGAGTTTTCTTTAAAAATCCTCTTTAAAATTTCTATCTTACCAAAATTCTAAAGGAATTTTTTTATTATTCAAGTATTCTTGATTAATAATTATGTTCTAGTTATTTGGAATGTTTTATTATGAATGGTGATACCTATATACCCCTCTAATTCATTGGTTATTTTTATATTGGATATCGGCCGTAATGCTTACTCCAAGAGTAAATTTGATGGTTACATGACAAGGTTGCTGGAAGGATTACATTTTAAGGTATTAGTGAGGGTTAAAAATCCTAGGGTATCCATGAGGTTTAAAATATAATGTATATATTTCCCCAAGTTACTTATTTGGTTTATTTAAGTTTTTTAGGTTTAATGGAAATCTTATGTTTTTCATAAAATATATTAATGATATATTATAGGTGAGATTTATGTCTTTGTGAAAATGATTTCATATGCTTATAAGTATTCATGGACTAATGGTTTCTCTATTTTTATGTCTCTTACTAAATTTTTTTTGGTCACCCATTATTTTTAAATTTTTTCCTACGGATTAAGGATGGGTATGAGAAAATAATAATCCAAGATGAATATTCTGAATATTTTTCTTAAAATTAATTTGTGATTTATTTATTAAATAGTATTATGGGAGAAATGGAAAATGTTTTAGTTGTATCCACTTTGTATCCCTGCGAGTCTTCATGTATTTTTTATAACCTAATTCTCTAAAAATATAAACTAAAAAGATATTTGGGAATGTAAATATATTATTATAGTTTAATTAACATGATTATAGAATGGTTAAATATGGATCCTTATATCTTTTTCAAGAAAAACCTTCATAGATTCAAAAATTAGAGTGACCGTTTTTAGAAATATTATCACTAATTCTTCATCAAACTCTATTTCATTATTGACCCATGATTCCTTTCCTATCACACCCTCCAACACATCTTCATATATCTAAATATATATTGTAGAATAAATAATTATCTAGATTTCATTGTATTGTATTCCAACCATATTCTACATATGATCAGTGAAGACACTAACTTATCCATAATTGTAGATTAGTGACTTTAGATTATAGATGTGGTCCATGTGTTCTACATGTTGTGCCCCAAAGTCCATTTCAATAAGATCATTGATGATTCTGATATTGGATAGGTATTGTATTACCTCTTGGAGTTTCCCAAATAATAGTATTTGTGTAAGGTATATTTGAGTCCCTTTCTATGTCCCTAGGATTATGGGAATCTATAATCTTCAGTTACTTCCATATTCACTAACAAATGATTTCTTGAGATGACCCATTTTTTGGTCGGAAGAGCTTCCAAGGCTTCCACATGATGTCATATGTTCTTCTCATGGTACCCCTCATCAATAGTTATTTCATACTCTAGGGATACACTATAGTTTTAAGTAGGAGGATAAAGATATTCATATTTAGTGTCCATTATTTTAAATGTGTAATTCATTATTTCTACTTCACTCAACCTAACTAGAATTTTTGACTCACCCTTCCCCCTATGAACTATTTCATCTCATATTCAATATCACCTACTCCTTCTATATGGGGGGGGGGGGTGAGTGTGTTATTAAATAGTTTCTTGAATAATCTAGGAGAAATACTGTCATGGTGACCACCACTGGTAGAGTTACCTAAGTTTAGGATTTCTAATGATCCAACATGATATAGAATTTTTTAATGTCCATTCAATGATGATCAAGATTAATTGTAGTGAAAATATTTGTATAAACCACTTAAGGACACAATATTCGATAGAAAAGAGACACTAAGGTTTGAATCACAAATGGATTCACCATCAATGCATGTGATAAGTTCCCCAGAACTGAAGGTCATCTAGAAATATATATATATTTGAAGTGATTCTGAATTTTTTTTATTATAATCTACCTTGGATAATAAAATGAAGTAAAAATTAATCATAAACGAGATACAAGGAGGATAATGAGTTTATCCCAGTCTATTTTAGGGTCCAATTACAGACTATGATGATTAAATTTAGTAATTATTTAATGATTGGAAGGGTGATGAGGTGTCAAAACTCACATCCCACAATGTGAAATGCGATCATTTCATACAAGAACTATAATTTCCCACATATACACAAGGTCACATCCCCTAAAATCATGCTCCATATAATCTTGTATAGTTTCTCTAGATTCAGAATAAAAATATTCACAAAATTCCCATGTACTAAATATGCTAACATAATAAAGGTATAAATCAAAACTTTTATGTGTTCAACCCTGACTTGTAGTAGCAAAACACTTAAGAATATTGTGAGGAAGCATATCAGTATCTTTTTTGAGGTCATATTCTATTTTATATGTAGGTCCAATTCCATATAGTATCCTTCCTATATGATAAACTAGTATATCCTTTGAATTCCTTGATAGAATCATTTTGGGAATTTCATGGGCCACCCCACCATCCTATACTTGAGTAGTTCCATGAATATTTTGAATTATGTTTTGAGTGGGTCATCCATGTGAAAATGGGGATGCCTTTGAAACATTTCCCTCAATCCAAACAGATACACCTTACCTTGAATGGGGGTATTCATATAATTATTCCATAAAATTATCACTAGAAGAAACCATTCATACATATCTATAGATATCAAGACCCATATTTTATTATAATGGCCTTATAACTCCATATTGAGCCCTACATGTAATAAATGGACGGTTTTTTTCTAGATAAAACTTGTTATGATATTCCGTAATGAGATCTGCATGGTGGTTGAATTGAAACCTTGATTCCTACATGACCTTATGTCTTTTGAAAATGTGCTGATGATGTATGGATTTTATATACCATGTCTGAACATAAAATATCCATGTAAACTCATCAATGAGGTTACCTTATCGGTGTATGTCCTAGTTAACACTATAACATTTCTTCTTGTCAGAGATGTCATCTTTATATATCATTGATTAATGTGGTGGAGATAGTTTTTGGATTGGTGATTTATCTTTTAACAAATAAATTAAATTATATAGTGTGTAGCCTAGGTTGGAATCACATTCGTTCATAGAAAATAAATTGAGATAAATCAATATTATCATATAACTATGAGATCTTTAGAATCATTATTATGGTGAATTGATGTTTTATTATGGGATCAACACATCACCTAGTTAATTTAACCCGTATAGTGGTAGCCTTTTTTGGAGTGTGATACCTCATAAGTATTTCATGAGTAGTTCTACTATTATTTGGTATATCCTTTTAATTTAGTGGATAATACATTCTTAGATGTATATATCTATAACCATTCTTCTTGCAACGGGGTTGGGTAAAATTGTTTGAGAAGAGGTGATTACCATGAACTAATTTATTTGTAGAATTTGGGTTAAAAATATTCATATATAAATATATTTTTGCAATATTTTTTTAGCAGACATATTTAATGAAATGATAGTCTCACATAAATATCTAGAATCATGATATAATTTTTCAAGTAAATATGTTATTATACAAGAGACCAAGGTGTTTTCAAACTGGTTATATCAAGAAAAGGCTATGTTCTATGAAACGAGAGGATTTACTTATTATTTTGAATGTCTATAGTACAACACATGTTTACCATCCATTTATATAGAGGGGTAGTGGTAACCTTTCACATTATCAGTTATCCTAAAATAAATAAAAATGAATCAAAGTATGTTCTTTCTCATGTGGATGAAATTTAAATGGGGTTATTTATAAATAATAAAAAACATGTCAAACATGTAAAAAGGAGACAGAATAATGGATATCATAAAACTATAATTAAAGGAAACATGATGATGTAAAAAATTAGTTATGTGAGAGTACTGTTAGAGTTTCTACGCAAACTACCAGTAGTGTGAGTATGTTACTTTATGTTTCAAAAACAATAAACCACACAAATTTCATGGTCCAAGGTCATATAAATACCCATTAAATATCTATTTGTTGGTTTTTTGATAGTTAAATGAAGTGGTGGTTGTTTGATTGAAATTTATATTCATAAATCTGGAAAACCCATAGGAATAAATCATGGAATGAAACACATGAGGGGTGTTTCAGTAATCATCTCTTTTATGTTCTTAAAAATATTGTAAAATTCAAGAGATTTTATCATGCAACCTTACTTATGAATAAAATACCACATATAGATCCTATTTATTATCACCAATAAAAGTATTGAATAACCCTTGGTTTTAGTGAACATATGTTTTAAATCACCTTATGATACACCCGAAGTGGAGATAAACTTCCATAAGAGGGATTCCATTTTGGTACCTAGATTATAAACTTTTTTTAGTAATGAAAAACCCTTCTACATAGCCTTATTAAAGACCACCTATATTCTAACATTTCATAATAGACAAGTTATAGGAAGAATATGTGGAATCCCTACAAATAACCATTCCCCCTTAAGAAAAATATGTGTAAGTCCCACACATAACCTTTCTATAACCCCTTTAATGACACAAAAATCCTTGTCACATTGTAGAAAACTACATGAATCAGTCTATTCACATGACCTTGTATCTCAAACATTATACATTTTAAAAAATGGTTTAAATTAAAAATATATAATGCCTTTTGGAGGTCTAATCCCAACATCAACCATGATATTACTATCCTTCCAGGGATATACCAAATTTCTTGGACATAGCATATGGGATTCATCACATAGATTTCCCCCACCTAACCATAAATTGTGAGTGTCCCCATTAGACTATAAATAGTCAAAATCTCAATGAGGCTTTAAACTATATGTGTCCCCGCTAAATAATAAACTATGAGAATATCCATGGGACATTAAACCATGAGTTCCTAAGATGAATGTAAACAATGAATTTTCTAACTAGACATTCAACTATTAGTGTCCCCACTAAATTTTGAAATGCGAGTATCATCAAAAGACATTAAAAAAAGAGTTCATTATTATAAGGATTTAAACTATATATCACCATAATTCAGAGGGTAAAATAATTTACCTATAACATTATGCAAAAAATATAACTTCCATTAATACTTTAACATGAAGAATAAAATGAATTTTACAATATATACCTATCAGTAATCCCTCCAACTAATGTCATCACCCTAGTAATGTAGTAAGAACATTTATTAATTGATTTAAAAATGAAATCATTGGGAAGGGTTAATGGATATACTAAAATATATGATGGACTTCCAAACTAGGTAATATGATCCTATGTCGGATGATCCAACCTCCCATCCCCCCAACCATTGAAAGGATCCATCACCATTACCCTGAGATTCATAGGTCACTGGCCATTGGAAAGAGTAAACATGGATCATATCATAACATAATCATATCACAAAGGAAAATCATCTGAAACAATATTTAATTATTTTACAACATCCTCATATGTGGGTAAACAAACCACTAATAAGATTTATCAAAAATAATAAGAAGGTATATATATATGTATTATAAATAGATTATAATGATTTTATAGTCACATAATTACATTACATTAATTCTAATATATTATCCAATTTATTTATGAATTATTATTTAATAATTTAATTGGATAATATTATAAAATAATAATAAAATTAATACGTAAAATGATATAATATTTCCTCTTCATTCATGTCTACACTTTTTCAAATGGGATAACTGTTGCAACCCCGAACATGCTAAGATGGGATGGCAAGTCAAGGTGTTAAATTCTACAGTTTTAATTAAGGTTATATTCCAAATTTTGAGAGGAACATGTTAAGACTCTTTTTTTAGATGAACAATCATTATGATCACAAATATATAAAAATAATACATAGAACAACAATTTGTAATTGGATTACCACTAAGGGTTAGCCCATGAAGAATAAGATGATGCTGCATTGGTCATACCAAAATAAATTTGATTCACCAGTTTAGCTGGATTAAAATTGTTTGTTCATGTTCACTCCATGTCAATCACACTAATATTATAATAATTTTTTGGATAGTGCACAACCTCCATCATATCACATCCATTGACTCCTCCTTTTCAGACCACCTCATATGAAGTATTCCTCAATTTAACTACATTAAATTCACCTCCAAATTGTTAAGAAAATATTATTTTATATGCATAATTATATCCAGAATATGATTCTTCAATGTGATACTTAATTTTTAGACTTCCCATAAGAAGATACCACACTATAATTCATATTTAGTGCTACCATGCACGTATGTCTAACACAGATATTGTTCAAAGAATATTATAATTTATAAAACACCCTGAGCCCTTTAAGAACTACTTTATAACTATACACCTGAGATGATTCATATTGTCATATATATTACATTACATACTACTTCATAGAATAACAATGTGATACTACCTTTGTGTACTTCTCCTTATTAATTTTATTCTCAAACTTCTTTTATGTATAACTGTGCAAAATTATTCCTCTATGAAGTATCTCAACATTATCTTCTTCTATGGTTTATGAAGTAGTATATTTTTGAAGAAAAAATATGTTATATGAACTCACAAACTTATCAAATTATATAATCAACCATCATATATTCTTTAACATCTCATCGTCCTTAATGTTGTGAACAATTGGGTGTTTATAGCCAAACTCATTTTAATAACTCGCAAAACACTAATATTACATTAAGAACCTAGATGATTCCTCATAAAAAATCCAAAAATATATATTTTAATGAACCAACCACCATTTAAATTCTACATGGAACCTTACTATATGACCCCCATGTAAAACATTGCCTCTTTGTCACAAACAGTTTTGGCCTTCGGGTGATGCACTTTGTGAATGTCTAATTATTTCATGAACCATATATTATGAATACCTTACAATGTTATTCACCTACTACCTAAATGAGTCACATAATTTCAATGTGATATAAATAAATTCTATTAAAATGAAAATTATCTATGCAAAAAACAATCCCCTCCATAAAATTTTCAAACAAGTTTTCTAAAAACCTCTAATTTGTTACACCACAAAATCCAGAAAAAACTGGGAAACTTCACCATTTTTAAATGTATTTAAATACAATAAACAATTTCAATTTTATTTAAAAAACCTTTATCAACCTATAAAAGGATTAAAAATAAATACAACATATCCAAAATTAGTATCCCATAACAACTTGATTATATTAACAATTCCTTGAAGGTTAAGAGTAGGAAAAAAGCATAATGTATTTAGGGATATAAACAGAAATAGGGTAAGGGAATTGGGTAGATACTAGGAAATGACAAGTGTTTTGAATAAAACATTATATAGTGGGTTATAGATGGTATTTATAAATGAAAGGGATGGATATTTTAGGATATGATAATTAATAGAATACTATTCAAAACTAAGACTTATAGTAGTGGTATTATATGGGGACATAGATTGAATTTTACTAAAAATACATATTTTTATGACATTGAAACCCATAAAACACTAAATTAAATTTATTATATAATATACTAGAAGAAAAATGAATAAAATTAATGAAATGATTTATTTTTTTAGACATAAAAAATTTATTTATATATTTTAAAATTATGTTTTTATTTATAAATTACCTATTTACATTATTAAATTTATTTATGTCAACATAATCATTTTATAATTAAATAAGAAAGTTTTTCATAAATATTATTAAGTTATGTAATTTGGATATATTTTACTAAAATATATCATAATCATTTATTTTTTTGGATAAAATGTTTTAAAATGAGGTTTTTTAAAACATAATATTAGTTAATAAATGATGAGTTGCACGTATAATCATTTTAGGAATATGATAAAAGTATAATATGAATGAAATAATTTGGTGGTAGGTAATTTTAAATTCTCCATTAATAATTGAGGCGTATAATTATTATTATCATAATTGGTGTTAATATAAAGATGAAATCATTATGATCTATTAGGATAATTTTAAAATATGAAATCTTTAAAGTGGTAAATATGATTGTATACAATTATTATTAATATAAAATATGTATATATTATCATTATTATTTTTTACTATAATGTTATAATTATTATTGAATTTTTAAAAAACAAACACATGTGTATATATGTATCACTATTATTGGAATTCAAATTATTGGGTATGTTGTGATTGTATTATGAAATATCTAATATGTGAATTTTATTAATAGTAAAATTATTATAGTTGTCTAATAATAATGAAGAAAATGAAAATAACGATGATGATAATGATGATAATGATGATAATGATTATAATGATGATAATGATGATGTTAATACTATTATGAAAAATATATACATACTATTGTTATTATTATTAAGTCAAAAAAGAAAAATGTATATTTAGTAATAATGTATTTTTTTGTATGATTGTTAACATATATAAATTTTATGCTGTATTGTTTTTATTATTATAATGTATAAATTTAATATTTTTTCCCATGTGGCATTTTTCAGTCATCATATCCCTTCTATACCCATTGTGGTGTTTGGGAGTCCTTAATTTCATGCCTCCCTAGTTTCATTAATTCTTTTGTTTGTACCACCTCCCCAAAACTATTGTATATAAATTTTTTTATTGTAACAAAATGAAATTAATTATAGAATAGGGAAAGGGAATTATATGGGGATAAAAAAATCAGATCAGTAGAAAATTTTTACGGGAGGCTGGTACACAAGGGGAAGATAAGTAAGGCGGATAACCTTCTCTCTTTCCCTCTATTTTGAGTCCTATTCCTTATATATTAATTTTTTGATGTGTAGGTGGGATAAATAATATGATAATAGGGTAATATTTTTTCTTCATCTTCATTTTTTTCTTCATGTTAAGGATATTGATTATATTTTACTAAAAAAATTGATAAATCATGTCTAGGAATATAGATTCTTTCAAATATGTCATAGGTATACTTGAGGGAGTCTATCACACCTCTTTCAGGATTGTTTCACTGTTTATTTACTAAATATTTGGATAACCATATTTTTCATTGTATTTTTAATAAAAAATTAATTTTTTAGGTTAAATAAATTAGTTATTTTCTATTTAGGACCTTGAGGAATCCTTGGTGATTAAATCAGACCCATTTAATCATGGTTTTTTAGTCATTATTTTTTTATAGACTACCCTATTTAATATTAAAAAGTAGTTAATTATAGGTATTTTTATGTATTTTAGATATGTTTTTTATGTAGTTCAAATTGATTAAATTTTGGTGTTTCATTATCTCAATATTTCAATGTAATATTTAATTATCAGCTAGGGTTTTGTGTTAATTTCAATGATCTTTTAATTAGAGGAGTTTTTTATGGGAATTTTATTATTTATGGATTTTTATTTATTTATTTTGGGATACTATTGTTTGGATATTGGGTATACATGAGCTCCCTGATAAGTTAAACTAGTAGATGGTCTCAACTGTATATTTTCAAATAAGGTTGTGCTTATAAATATTACAACCATTTAATTATCGGTACCATAAAAATGAAAAAACATCATTTTTTATTTAAATATGGAATATCACTAATCTAGAAATGTTTAATTATATTAAAATTATTGATATTTTATTATCCTTGAATTAGTTTTGTCATTCTAATATTCCTTAGTAAATTTCAATTAGCATTCATTTTTCCAACAAAGTGACTTTTTATGTTATTTTTTAATTCCTTTTTAATGTACCTAAAATATCAAATTAATTTTAATATTACTCACACATGGCCTTGTTTGTTTGTTTTGGGAATTCATACATGATTTTGGTGTATACATTGGGTTTCATTCGATTAGTTATTGTTAAATCAATTTTTGATGTAATCAATCAAATTAAATCATTGTTAATTAAAATAAGCTTTTTTAACTAATACATACATGTGTTTCTTGGTTATAAATGAACGATTAGTGAATTTAGTTATGAAATTTCCTTTTCAAGAAATTATTTATTGTTAATTATTTATTATATTGACTCCCATAAGGTTTTATAATATGAAACTGGGGTTTATATATCTTTTAGTAAAGGTGATGGATTTTTAAATTATACATTGACCTTGAGAAAATAATTCAATACTTTCCACATTCATAAGAATTTTTATAAGTTTGATACTTATGAGTTATATCCAATATTCCTATAAAGACATCCAATTTTGATATTTTTATATTTAGAATCAACGTTTTATGTATTAAAAACTATTAAAATAAACATTGGTTTTCCAAATTTTAATTGTAGCAAACTTAATATATCATTAAGAATATTTTTAGTTGTAATGTTTAACATTAATTTATAGAGAACACATTTTTTTTTTCAGATGATGTGTTATGTTTATAATTTGTTTTTAAACTAAAAAATAAACCAACAAAGAAATAATTTTATTATTTTTTTATAAATATTTATGTTTATAAATTTTTATCACACCAAATTTTAAATTATGTACTCATTTGACATGTTTACTTTAAAAATGTGTTGTTTATTTATATTTTGATTGTTATTAAAATTCCATTTTGGTTGTTTTGTTCTTCATTTGGCATAACACAAAAAAATATTGGATTAAGTTTTATAAAATTTCTTAGGACTTGTTTTCTTTATTCTAAAATGAATTTATACATTGTTATTAGTTTCTAATTATTATTTTTATTACATTATATTAGTTTTTAATTAACATGAATATGGAAACCTCATCCCTTATTCATTCATGGCTTTCCATGTAACATGTTATAATTATATTATGTATTATAAATTATTTATAATTCCATGAGTATTTATAAATTGATGATAATGAAATGTATTTCACGTCATTTATTTCGATACTAGTATATTATAATTCTATATTTAATGAGGACAATAAGGTTTATTTTTGCTCGATCATTAATCCCTCCCTAGTAAAAAAGATGGGATTTTTAACAGTTGATAATTTTTTTAGTGATGTCCCACTTTGTTACAAGTTGGAGAAAATTATAGTAAATTTGAATTATTGGATTCATATCATGGAATGATATTTTTAATCACGTGTTAAATTATTTCTTACGTGGTAGTTTGGCTGAAGAATTCCCAAAGTGAGTTATCATGTATTGAAGGAAAAAAATTTGTAGTGTCAATAATTTAACACCTAGAGATTGGGTAATATAAATATGGGGATAATATATTATATAATAAAATAGCAACTAATAATTATTTCTCATTTGTTGGTGTTTTTGATGATATGCATGTTGGGAAAGGTATGAAGTCATTCCATGGTGGAAGGGTGGAATGACGCGTTGGTCTCGAGTGACAAAAATCGTAAAGTCACATACATAATTGTAATTAATTAAATATGGAATGAGTGTGGAAGTGGTTTCCAAGAAATGATGGCCTGGAACCATGAATTCTCATAGGTGGATGTGGAAATTATTACACTATGATTCCCTTACAGAACATTCCATTATGGTGTTCCTACCATGGTTATGAGATGATAATGTCTCACCAAGTGTCCAAGCCCTCTATTTGAGGATTTTTCCACATGAATGAGAGGGGACACACTATAGTGGTGTTTTATATGGCAGGTCCTTTACCTTGATATGAGAGGTCATTCCAAGACCTATAGGGGATATTCTATGATGGAACCTAGGCACTGAGTAACGATATTGTGACCATTATGGACACACTAAAAACAAGCTTATTGGATGTTTTTTAGATGACACTTTTGGTAAATCATGTTTGGAACCCCCCTTGGGATCCACAGGATACATCATTCAAATGAAGAGGGATATCCTTATTGGTCTATCCTATTCCTCCCCCATTGCTTCCCTTTGGTCAAAGTTGTTTGGGATGGTTTCATCACATAGATTTTAGGTATAATCTCCCTCTTTATCCTCCATGTTCATTATTCCATAGTCCCATTTTATATTGGAGATCATGAGTCGGTGTTTAGGGAGACTATTCTCATCAATCATGGTAGAATAATCACAATTCATGGGGCTTGGGTGTGATTCTTATAGATGAATTATTTAAGGGACAGTTTCAAGTCATCAATCATTGTTTTCCATGTTGTATGTTTTATGATAGATTTTTTTGGGGGTTTTAGAAAATTTGATTTAACTAACCATTGATTTTGGAAAGTAAAATAGGTTTTTTTGTTAAGGTATGCATGTGGGTTGAGAGTGGAGTGCACCCTATTGATCAAGGTTTCAACATTTTGGGACAACCCGATGAGTTCGACATTGGTTATTACTTTTGATTTTTTTTATTTAATTTTTTTATTATTTTAATTATATTTATGAATGAGATAGGTGCTCATGGACTCTGAGGAGGTCTATATGATCTTGATATCTATTAATGGGTCATTAGATAAGGTAAATGTCCTTTAAAATCTTGATTTATATACTTATTTAGTGATTTTATATTCATATTTTGTCACTATGATTATTGATAGAATGTTGAATTAATTTTCTGATGTTTCCCATAAAGTATGATGGGATCACATCAGCCAAATATTAACTAATAACCACATAGATTGATAAAAAGTATTTTGTTGACACCCTAGTCAAATGAGTGATAGTGGACCTATTTATTGATTTTTTGGTTGGATGAGTTATTTCTCAAAGTAAATGGAGTTTTACTTTATTTAATTTTTATAAATTGAATTTTTATTTGGTTTTTGAGGGAAATCTAAAAGAGATTTATGGATATTTTTTTGGTCCATATGACATAATGTGGTTGATTCCTCGATTTTTAATGCATGATGCTTTTGAATGAGATTTGGGATTGGGATTTCCTAGTATATTTTTTTAAATGATGATGAAAGATAACCCGAATTTACTAGTGATGTTCTATTTCTAACAAAAATACACATGTTGGTCCATATTGATGTAATTATCCCATATATAGGAAGATAGGTGTAAGATTAATTGAGTTAGATAGAACCATGCCAAGTTTTATGAAAAGTTTTAAGGATGTACTCTTGAGTATATAGATATTATAGTGAGATGTTTGGGCCCAATTTAGGTTGGGATTACATAGAGGTCAAGAATATGGTTTTAGATAGTAAATAATTCATTTAGTAAGGTTCATGACACATGAACATTTTTGATGTGAGTAACCAAAGGGGATTGGTAAGGAAGAAGCCAAGGGATACCCTATGATACTTTTATACTTTGAGTGTTTTGATGGGTAAATTCATAACCTTGTGTTAATGGTTAATTAATCGATATCCAAACTACATATTTAAGGATATATAGAGATGGATTTTTAAACCACATCCTGGGTGAGGGGATGGTGGGATGATATATGATAATGATTGTTTGGCATATTCTTTTGTGAGATTGTTAGGATCAATAAATAGATGTATCTCCTCTGATGTGTAAGAGGTGATGGTTTGGTTAAATGACATGAGACTAATATGTTACCACCCTTGCGTGAGAGGGGTGCTTCTAAGTGAATATTTTATGGGTGGGAGTTAAAAAATGCCTGATGGCTTCCATGTAATTTAAATTTCAATGTAAATTTCATTGGGGGTCTTCTTTCCAAAGGTAGGTGATCATTGGGGTTCTGGGTTAGTGACACTATGGATTGTATGTTGGTCAAGGGGATTGGAGTTTGGGATCACCTCATCCAATTTTGGGGAAATTATTTCTTACTATGAGACTCTCTTACATATTTAATTCATAGTTCTGAATACTTCACAAATCCTAGGGTGGGGATGGTTTCCTCCAATGCTATAAATGGATTAAATCAAGCACCAATTTGAATATTTACATATATTGAAGGTTCATCATCTTTAAATTACATATTAGTGTTGTTTTAATGTCACATAACAAGGGAATATTGTGTTTTTTCATCCAATGAGGTTATGATTATTGTTGAGTTGGTATCAAAAAAATAAATAGGGATTCAATTAAATTCATGTGATGGGAATCAAAACCCATATAGTTCAGATCCCCTTAACAAGGCATGCCATATATTTTATGTTCATGAGACAAGGATCGATTCCAAGAAGTTTATTTTCATGAAGAATGGACTGATAAGTGACAGACATCAACATATGGTTGGAATATGAATTATGCACGATCAACCATTTTTTATTGTTTCTGAAGGGAATATATCCCCTCGAGAGAAGGCATAGTTCATGGGGAATTTGGCCATGTGTGATATATTGTGGAGTTTTTTGGAATGTATATAGCACATAAAGATTTCTGTAGATAATACAGACATGATGAGGATGATATGATGATTATATATAGGGAATACTGTTATATAATTTAGGTAATGACTTAATCTAGAGTATAAACTACTGAAATGATAGGATTTTTTGATATGGAGTTTGGATATAAAAGAGGAAACCATTATAACCTATCAAAATAAGAATAAAAACCAATGTATTTTGAGCGACAAAGTTTAATGTTATATGAAAGGATTTTACAATTTAGTTTGACCACATATGGTAAGTTTTTCATCATATAGTCTCACATAATATGAAAAAGACATTGTCCATGTAGTTTATTGTCATGTTGAAAGGAAAAATGTTTCATGAAAGTTGTGACAAAAAGTGATTGTGTGGGGATTGCACATATGGTGGATTCTAAGATATTGATGGCCTAACTAGTGAATTAGTTTAAGGAAGAGAGAAATTCTGGGATTATACCTTGGATGAGGCTGAGAATATTTCACATTAATTGAGAGAGAATGAGCAGGGATTACACATAGAGGTGTGTCACCCTACAAATACTCAAGAACAGTTATGATTAATGCTTCCCAATGCTCATTATCTCTCCCCATATTTTTTAATGATTCGTAGTGATTAAATAATCAAAGGGAACCTTCTTAGACCTTAAAACCATGATGTGACAAAAAATATATCTTCAAAATTTAGAAAGCATAAGTAGGGAATAGGATTAGAGGTGTTCCACCATGTCAATGATCATGAAACAATTGGATGGATATTTCCAAATGCATTTCCTCTCTACCAAAATATTTTAATTATTAAAAGTGATGAAATAATAAATGAGAACCATATTTGGTATTAAAAATAGGATTAATTCCTAATAATACAAGGATCATTGGTTGGAATTAGGAATAAGAATGAACACCTTGAGTCGAGAGTCTTCTCTATTACAGATTAGAGTTTTTTATGGTTTAAATTGTTTTTTAGTTGGTTTTTATCATGCATTGGGATGTTAAAAAGGCCTCAAATAAAGTTAAAAACTAAGAAAATATTTTTGAATGGATTAATTAAAATTTCTCATATTATCATGTATTTAATTTCTATTTTATGTTTAACATAGTAATTATAATTATATTTTCATAAAGGATTCTACAGTCTAAATTTTTATATATTTTATCATATTTTTTAATGGTAATGCGTGCTTATTATGGCCATATGACACAAAAAACCATCATATCTTACTGAAGCTTTACTATCGCAAGGTTTTTTGACGTACCACGTGAATATTTGTTAATCTGGTCAGTTTTTCTTCATATATTCGAGGAATTTTCATCATGTGGTCAATTCACACGGTATATCCCCATATTTAATACATTGTACATGTAGTCTCTTTTCTGACCTAATGATAAATATTTTTATATTCAATTGATCACCATTAATGGTTGAATTTCAGGGTTGATCAGTTAATTTATTAAAAAAATTAAAATCTAGAAATTTATATACTACTTGATTTTTCATGTTTTTAATATTTTCAGTTACTCAGTGTTTTTAGTAGATTTTTTTTTATTTTATGGATTCTAAATTTTCATAAACATTTCATAAATTCATCATAGGATAAACCATGTTAAATAAATCAGTTTCATAAACATATTATCATCATAATCATAACCATCGAGAGAAGGATTAAAGATAGTATCATTGGATCAAATCCCTATTAAATCATAATGGATAACAAAGGATATCTTCTTAGATGAAAATTCCACTTAATGATCCCTATAATATTTCTTTTCGAAAATACCCTTTTCACTTTGAAATCAAATATTTAAAATCCAAATATATCTAAAATATTAAAGGAAAATTATTATTTTTAAATTACAATAGAAAATCATAGAGTAAACTTAAAAATATTGATACATCATAATGGTATGAAATTTTGTTCATATTTTATATGGTAAAAAAATAAATTCATTCACATTATCATTAAATAGTCCAAAATACATCATTTGGAAAATTATAGGTAGATTCCCTAAAACCATTTTTTAGAAATAATCCATGGGTATAATGAATTTTAAAAATAATATGATAATAATCAATATAAAACATGAAAACATTTTAAATAAAACACGGAAATATTGAAAACAATATTCTCTACCAAATAGTAATATGTAGTTAGATTTCCATAAAAATAGTATTTTGGTATCTTGAGTGATTAAAGTGAGGAAAATGAAAGGATAATGTTTATTCAGTAGAAATAAATAGATTATAATAATATTAAAATGGATTTATCATATAAGGATCATATAATATCCTCAATTTCAATTCATGAATAAACAATCCTGATTGAAATGGTATTGAACTATAAATACCATACCTCGGGTCCCATCTTCCATCAAAAACATTGGGAACTCCAATATGATAAATATATATTTATTATATATATATGTAGATTCTATAATCATGATCATAAAGAATATTCCATGTATGATTTTCTAATAATATCCTTTCAAAAATTTATTACCAATATTTTATTGAAAACACTATTTATGATGATTACTGTTTTTTTTCAAGCATGTTATGGTTTGGAGTCCACGTCCTTATAAAATGATCATGGTTCCTTCATATAGATAATTTTATTAATTTAATGAGTATCATATATAATATTATAAATATTATTATCATGTGGTGATGAAAAATGAAGTATATATCTTCGTGGAGATGATAGTTTATATGTACGCATGAGTGTTGCCTCTATTTTTTTATAGATGGAAGGAAAGACAGGTAAATAATAATTCAACATTATAAATTCTTTATTTTATTGTATATATCACATAAATTCCTTATATTTATCCTTATTACCATCCAGGTACAATGTAGTAAAAAATGAATCACATCACTTCATAGAGATTTTAGCTACCCAGGATTAACATAAATGGATATTATATTATCTTAAATGAATATTCAATACATTATAAAAATACAAGAGTGTGTACCATAATAGTTTATTTTAGTTAGAAAAATAGAAAAAAATCCTCTAACCTGGTGAAATATCTTCAACATATCCCATAAAGATATCCCCATTTTGTACCTCTACCAAAAACCTCTCATCATAACCTTGGGAAAGAAAATATATGAATGAGGTGAGATCAGGTTCTCAGTAAGGTTAAATGAAGGAAATACAAAATCATAACATGAAAAAAGGGTACAAAACTTGACCATAACATTTTTAGATCACACCCTTCATATTAGAGATCATAATAAGGATTAGAAGTTCATTAGACATGAATAATGTAACTTCTCGGTTCCAAAAGCCACCCTGAGGTGCCAAGTACCCTGTTGGTCACATGGACTCAAGCACATTCCCCCAAATTCCAGAGGCTGCCAACTAGTAGCGAGGGACTTGGGTGTGTTAGTGTGGAAACTATGCCCTCATTGGAAGAGTACACAGTGGAAGTAATAAACATGCAATAGCGGAAGCAGTAAATGACCAACAATAATAAATAGTGGAAGACTAAATCAACAAACTGGAGCACATATGTATATATATAGAATGATGAAATATACTTATCTAGTAAAACAGCCAAAGAAGTCACAATGCTGAAAGACACCACAATACCAAAATAAGTACAAAATAAAAGTAAACAGCTCCTCAGCATTGCAAGACAGAGATTGGTCCCCTGCTCTCCTACTCCAAGAAATAAAGTACCAGAAGTCGAAGGGCACTTGACATTGTCTATACGTGCAACAACATAGTCTGCTTGGGCCTAAAAGCATGGCCCAAATAGGGTGTGAGATAAAATCCCAGTAGGCAACCACCTGAAGATCTGTGCCTAATAGTCAATGAGTATATGGCAGGTAAAAGCACACTAAGCAGTAAACAGCAACAACAAAGCAGTAGGCAGTAAACAGTAAGTATTAAAGCAGGATGATACACAACAGTAATCAAATCCACAACCAATAACAGTAGTGAAGCAAACAGCTAACAAGCAAGGAAACCCTCTGGTAAGTACTCACATCCATCCCCCTCTTGTCCTATCCAAGAAGTACCACAACCCTCTGGGCAGTGCACTCAGCCTAACCCCTCTGGTTTGGTCATACAAATTTACGAGACTCTATGGGGAAGCACACTCGGTCAATTCCCCTTATAGTCTAGGGTAGTCAGGGACTCTCTGAGAAAGATCACACGGTCTAACCTTAATAGCCCCAAGGTCTAGAGACTCTCTAAGGAAGTTATCTTGGTCAATTCCTCCTATAGCCTCAGGTATACCACAGACTCTCTGAGGAAGTGCACTCGGTCAATTCCTCCTCTATCCTGGGAAGGTTCTTAAAGAGAAAACAAACAAGTTAAGACTCTCTGAGGAAGAGCACTCGGTCCACCCTCCTGTAGTCTATAATAATACAAGACTCTCTAGGAGCTCACTCGGTCCATCTCCTATAGTCTAATATCAAAGAATCTCTGAGGAAGCTCTCTCGGTCTACCCTCCTGTAGTCTATAGTTTTAAGACTCATTAGTAAGCTCACTCGGTCTATCCCTTATAGTCTATAACACCAGGTTCTCTCAGTCGCATGCCGGCCAGTGCATACTAATGCTATAAGGGAAGAGTACACCTATAGAGCTACTTGGCTAACCAAAGTACACCTATAGAGCTACATGGCTAACAGTCTACAGGGCAACAAGCATGTTATAAAAAGATACTCCATCCTATAGACACAAGGCATGGAAACAGGTGTAACAGTCAAAGGAAAAAGAAACCCGAAGGTCGTAAACAGAAAAAAGCATGGGCAAAACATCCAAGCACAACAAAATATTCTCTAAAGTGATTAATTTAACTCAATGCAAGCATACAATCAAGGCAGGAAAACAACAAGGGAAAAAGTTAAACACGCAATACCCCGTTCATGGGTATTGGTGGAATTTTCACATAAAACTCAAAGACATCGAAAGTGAAGGCACAAAGCACCTACCTCGATCCTAGGAGGTTGATATACTTGAACCACACCGGCTGACTCTCCCTTGAACATCATAGATCTGATAAAACGTCCAAAACGCTCAAACCACGATAACTTGGAAATGAGGAGAAATTCGAAAACAAGGCTCAAGAAGAAGGAAGAACTCACCTCTGTGATTCCAACGCAAATGACCATACTCAAATTGGAGAATGGATGGAGAGGCGGGAGCTCGTCAAAGATTCACTGATCCTCGGCGCTCTCGGATGAACAGAACCTAGAATAAGACGTTTCTGTGTGTCAGGCGCGAACTCGGTCCTTTTAGTGAAAAAAATAAATTACACGGCGTGTAGTTTTAGAGTACATGGCGTGTACTAGGTCTTTCCATACTCTGCCAAAATCGGCCTCCACGTCACCCCTACACACCGTGTTTGTGGCCCAGACATGGCCAGTACACGGCTTCGAGCAAGAAAAGAGTACACGGCGTGTTCTCAGAAAGTAAACGACATGTACTTCAAAAATTTCCAGAATCATTATTATTCTCAAAAACTCTAGAAAAAGGAAATGCATACCTGAAACGAAGATCTGGGTTCTTACAAACTTCTGCCCTTAATGAAATTCATCCTCGAATTTCCCTAGCGAGGTGTAGAAGAAGAAACCCCGAACAGCTCCGGCCATTGTGATCGTACATCGGCTTGCCTCTCCTAGGTCTCATCCTATACTCTCCCATGCTTCCATAACACCCGTACAAGAGGGACAGACCGCCCACATAGAACCTTCGTACTGCGATCGACAATTCGGATGGGATGCTCCTCAAATGACGCATCTGCTTCGAGCTCAAACTCCTCATGATGAAAGACATGAGAGGGGTCTGAAAAGTAACGTCGGTGCTAAGAGACATGGAAGATGTCATGCATGTCCTAGTATCTCAGGGGTAACTGCAACCGATAGGCAACCAGCCCAACTCTCTCCAAAACCTCAAACGGCCTGACGTACCACGATGAAATCTTACCCTACCTCTGAATCCTATTGTGTCCCAACCTCAGTGCGACACACAAGAAAACCTGATCCCCGACCTCGAACTCTAGAGGTCGTCTCTGCTGATCAGCATAAGACTTCTGTCGAGACTATGCTATAGCCATTCTATTCTGAATCAGGTCTATCTACTCTGAGGTCTCCTGAACAAGACGAGGTCCCAGGAAAGCTGCCTCTCCTGCCTCCAGCCAGTATAAGGGTGATCGGAATGGCCTACCATACATAGCCTTGTATGGTGCCATC
The DNA here is from genome assembly GCA_963277665.1 of Viscum album. NCBI lineage: Eukaryota > Viridiplantae > Streptophyta > Magnoliopsida > Santalales > Viscaceae > Viscum > Viscum album. The sequence goes on from OY728161.1 coordinate 1,568,004,032, forward strand.
TGAATGGTTTCTTAAAAGTTGTTGTTGTAGGAAAACTACAAAATAGGTATATTCTTCTCCCTAGAACCACCAAAGTCTAGAATGCAGGCTCGGAGCATATCCTCAAGCACTTGGATTTTGTGCTCGGACTGACCATCTGTCTGGGGATGGTATGTTGTACTCCAAAGTACCTGTGTACCCAAGGCCTTTTGAAGTCCCTGCCAGAACCATTAAGTAAAGTGTGAATCCCAGTCAGAAACAATAGAGTTTGGAACTCCATGTAGACGTACAATCTCTCGGATGTACAATCATCCCAGATCATCAACACTGAAGGCCTCCTTGATCGTCAAGAAGTGTGAAACCTTTGTAAGTCTATCAACGACATCCCAAACAACATCGTTTCCCCAAGGAGACCTTAGAAACCCGGTCACGAAGTCCATCGTGACATCGTTCCAATTCCAATCGGGAATGGGTAACTACTGTAAAATCCCTGCTAGTTGCTGATGCTCTGCTTTCACATGCTAACAAGTAGAACATCTCATGACAAAACCAGCAACATCCTTCTTATTACCTAGCCACCAGTACTGGTGGTGTAAATCACGATACATCTTGGTGATTCCAGGATGAACCGCCCAAAATGAGGAATAAAAATCCCACATCAGCTCCTCACGTATGTCTGCTGGTACCCATTCGCGTCCCTGGAAACACAAGATTTCATCCTCGCCCACTGTTTATCCAGGAAGAGGGTCCTCTCCTGACACACTCTCCCGCATGAATAAGGCCTCTGAATCTGATAGCTACCTCATCCTTACCCGATCAAAAAGTTTAGAGGTAACAACTACAAAAGATAGGACAGTCTGTCCCTGCCTATCGTGCACTTCCAAGTGCATCTCAGAGAATAGATCCACAAGCTGCCACTCACTGCGGGCCTCCTGAACTGCCTAAATCTGAGCTCTTCTACTCAACGCATCTACCACTACATTTCCATTTTCCGGTGTATATGTGAGCTCAAAGTCAATGGAATAAAGATACTCAACCCAACTATGATGTATCATATTTAGATCATGCTGAGTGAAGATATAATTGCGACTCTTGTGGTTGTTGAAAACCAAAAAGTGTTCTCCCAGAAGGTAGTGTCTCCAACAACATAAGGCAAGAACAAAAACTGAAAACTCCATATCGTGCATAGGGTAATTCCTCTCATGTGGCCTCGACTTCCAAGACCCATATGCAATGACTCCATCTCCCTGCATGAGCACAAATCCCAGCCTAATACCTGAAACATCACAGTAAACAGTGTAGCCCTTTCCCGACTCTGGCAAGACTAGTATCGGTGCTGACATCAACCTCCCCTTCAGCTCTTGAAAGGTTGAATTAGAAGAATATGACCATAAAAACTTCGCCCCTTTCTTGGTCAGACCTGTCAACGATGGTTCTAGGCATGATATGTCCTGAATAAAGTGTCTGTAGTATCCATCCAGCAGTAGGAAACTCCATACCTGAAAGACGTTCTTCGGCTGCTCCCAGGAAACTAGAACTCTCACTTTCTTTGGGTCCACAGATACTCTAGACTCTGAGATGACATTACCCAAGAAGTGAATCTAATCCATCCAAAAGTGTCACTTTGAGAGTTTAGCATACAGCCGATGCTCTCTCAGTGTACTCAGAACGATCTCAAGATGTGTGGCATGGTCGTGTAGAGTAGAAGAGTACACCAAAATATCGTCCATAAAGACCACAACGAAGGAGTCCAAATAAGGAAGGAACACTCGGTTCAGCAGTGCCATGAAAACAGCTGCCGCGTTCGTGAGGCCGAACAACATGACTGTATACTCGTATAGACAATACATGCTATTAAAGCCTGTCAGAGGTATATCCAATGGTCTAACGCGCAACGGATGATAGCCGAACATCAAGTCGATCTTCTAGAACACACGAGCTCCCTGAAGACGATCAAAGAGGTCATCAATCCTTAGCAAGGGATATTAGTTCTTGACCGTCAACTGGTTCAGCTTCTAATAATTCAGAAAAAGACGAAGGGCACCATCTGCCTTTTTCAAAAATAGGACTGGCAAACCCCAAGGAGAAGTACTGGGTTGGATAAAACCGTTTTCCTGAAACTCCTCCAAATGCTTCTTGAGCTCTCGCAATTAAGGTTTAGCCATACTATAAGGAGGAATGGTCACCGGTGCCACTCATGGAACGATCTCAATCGAGAATTATACCTAACGCTCTAAAGGCAAACCTGAAAAGTCCTCTGGAAAGACATCCCTGAAACGATCCACCACTGGGGGAAAGTCTAACTGTGAAGTCCCCTAGTCATCCAAATAAAGACTGGAAATATGGGCTATAAATTCCCCTAGCCCATGATGCTCTGGTCCATCTCTACCCACCTGGACATCACACTCGCCTATATGAAGAAAAGATCCACCATCTGGTGATACGAAACTCACCCTATGACGATAGCAATCGACGACTGCCTGGAAATGAACCAACCAGTCCATCCCAAGAATGACGTCATAAACTGACATCTCTAGGACATAGAGGTCCCATAAGAAGTGACACCCCACAACCTCAATAGGGTACTCTCTATACTGACGTACGCTAGATGTACTCATTCCCAATGGCATGCCAAGGGTCAATAAGTCGGCGGACGAAAAGATACAGAGCGCAAGGCTCTCCACAACCGAAATAGAAATAAAGCTATGGGAAACACCAATATCAAAATGTGATGAAGATAAAACTGAGGTAACTAAGATCATACCTTGAACTGTAGAAGGGCAGGGATCCTGCTCTTGATAATTCTACTCCATGGCGAAATACTGGCCTGCAACAAGGACCTGCGCCCCGGGATGACCGCTCTGAGCTAATCCACTCTGCTCTCGCTGAAGACCTGGTGACTGACCACCACGGCCGCAACTTCCACCTCGGCCAGAACAGATGGAAGAACTCCAGTTCCCAGACTGGTAGGAAACTGGCGAAGCATCTCCAGAACGCGGGGTCATAGATGAATCCCTACCACCAGCTGAAGGTGAGAAGATATGAAAAAAAATACTGAAGATGGCCCATCTTGCGGCAAGACCAACACTCCATCGGATCTCTCTGGAACTGAGGCCTAGTTTGCCCACTCCTACTACACTGGTAGCATAAAACCTGGCTGCCAGAAAACGCACCCCGCGAACCCCGATCTCCTCAAGAAGACTCTCTACGACGCTTCCTACTATCCGTAGAAGGAACACAAGCTCTGGATGAAAAATCACCCTAGCTCACTGCTCCAGAATATCTCATATTGAGCTCATTAATCAGCGCCTGGTTTACGATGGAAGATATCGAAGTCAACTGGAAGATATTCACCTGGGAACGAATCTCCTACCTAAGACCGTTCTCGAACTTCCTAGAAAGGAACAACTCATCAACTGATGGGATTGGTGTGAAACATTGCAGCTCAGTGAAGCGAGACGAGTACTCCATAACAGAGAGAGTACCCTGCTGCAGACTCATAAACTCTCAAGCTCGATCGGCCCTCGGGGTCGCCAGATTGAAGTAGTCATAGAAGGTCCATCGAAACTCATCCTATGACATACCCTGCTGACGCCCTGACTGTGAGATCGGCTCACACCACCTCTTGGTGGTGTCTCGAAGAATATAGGTGGCCATATTTACCCTCTTATCTGGGGGTATCTACAGATGCTCAAATATAGTCAGGGTGGCCTTGAACCACGAATCTGCAGCCTAGAGTCCTCCATACCCTGAGAAAGTAGAAGGATTCTATTGCTGAAAAACCCTCGTCAACTCAACCATTGACGGGGCAGGAGGCGGTGCTCCTTGAAAAGTCTATAACATCCTCAAGAAGTCCTCCCTGAACTGCCTATCGGTGCCTGCGACGGGTATAACTACTGCTACCAAGGATGGCATAGTAGGAGGAGCTACATGAGGGTCAACAGGAGGTCCCTGATTGGCCATATCCGGTGTCTGATCACCGTCTGGAAATTGACGTACAACTGGAGGACGCCTCAGAGGCATAGCTTTAAGAGATCAAAAGCACACATTAGATCAGAATTAACAAGGACTGAAAACACAGGCATTCAAAACGGAAACAGGGGGAAGAAACATTAATGTTTTACGAAACATGACTACACGGTGTGTCTGTTAAATCCATTAACATGGGCGTGTACCCCTGCACGACAGGTCGTGTAACACTCCAAACTAAACGGCGTGTTGTACACACACATGGCATGTACATGAACTCTAAACCGCTTCCCGATTCTCTTTACACGGCTAACCCACCGGTTCCGAACTAACCCCAGACTACACGACGTGTTCCCTAGGGGCACGGCGTATATTAGACACGGTCTCGGCGACCCGTGTTGTTAGTTACACGTCCGTCTACACAGCTGACCCTTACACGATGTGTTCCGAACAAACACGTCATGTATAAGAGAAGTTAACACCGAACCGTGTTGTCCATGACACGGCCTGGTACCTGGGACAAGACTACATAGCGTGTTCTTTACCCACAGGGAATGTATGAAAGAAGGTGACACCGACCCGTGTTGTTCGTGACATGGCCAGGTAACTGAACAAAACTACACGACGTGCTCTTAATCAACACGGCGTGTTCTACTCAGTTTCCCCATCCCGTGTTGTTAGTGACACGACCGGGTACACTGCTCGAAACTACATGGCGTGTACCTACTGTACATGGCGTGTTCCTGAAGGAATTTCTACTACAGTGTGTCCCTGCTCACACGGTCAGTGACATGGTCTAAAAACTACACGACGTGTAGTCAAAAAGTACATGCCGTGTATTCTGGGTTTTTCTGGGCAGTAGCTTAGAAACTGCATAGAAGCCCAGAAAACACAGAAACAAGGAAAAGAGGTGCCAAATTCCGATCCGTGAGGGCCCATACTCCCTGCGAATCAAATCTTGGAATCTCCTACAGTTATAGAAGAGATAAAACAGGATCATGATCCACCAATTTCTGATTCAAGATGGCCCATAACACCTCAAGAATCAAAATTTAGAGTTCATTTAAGAAAAATACAATACAAATAATCCTCTAACAAGGTATAAGAGATTCTATCAAGAATATATCACAAAAGCATGCATAATCTACACAGAGTCTATCACAATAACATGCAATCTCTAATGCACCATAGATGGAATGACAAGAATGCATGGCATGTGATTTCTAACAAGTGCCTAAATGATGCATGAGATGGAATACCCTCATCTCATCGGGTTGCGATAGAAATGGAACCACAATATCAAAACAATAACATCACAAAGCATGTGGATCACTCTAGGTGAAGTTATTTCAACCGTAAAATCTCAAAACCAGAAAACTAAAATAAACGAGAAAGTATGGATTTTCCCTATACATGGGATAGCTACTCCCGAGAATAACTTATTACCAAGTACCGAATCTGTCCTATCCCTGGATAAAGTCTCCAAACAGTAAAGCAAGAGAAAAGAAATCCTTTGATACCACTTTGTAATGTCCCGATTCTGGAAGACACCAAGAGGCACCCCGTACCCAGTTGGTCACATGGACTCAAGTGCATTTCCCCAAACGCCATAGGCTTCCGACTAGCAGCGAGGGCCTTGTGTGTGTTAGTGGAGAAACTATGCCCTCATTCGCAGAGTACATAGCGGAAGTAATAAACATGCAATATCAGAAGCAGTAAATGACCAACAATAATAAACAGTGGAAGACTAAATCAACAAACTGGAGCACATATGTATATATATGGAATGATGCGGATAAATATCTAGGAAAGCATCCAAACAAGTCACAATGCTGAAAAACACCACAGTACCAAAACAAGTAGAAAAGAAAAGTAAACAGATCCTCAGCATTGCAAGCCAGATCTTGGTTTCTTGCTCTCCTACTCCAAGCAATCAAGTGCCAGATGTTGAAGGGCGCTTTCCCTTGTCTATACCTACAACAACATAGTCTGCTTGGGACCAAAAGCATGGCCCAAATAGGGTGTGAGATAAAATCCCAGTAGGAAACCACCCAAACATCAGTGCCTAACAGTCAGTGAGTATATGGCAGGTAAAAGCACACTAAGCAGTAAACAGCAACATCAAACCAGTAGGCAGTAAACCGTAAGCAGTAAAGCAGGATGATACACAGTAGTAATAAAATCCACAACCAACAACAGTAGTGAAGAAAAAAGCTAATAAGCAAGGAAATCCTCTGGTAAGTACTCACAGACATCCCCCTCTGGTCCTATACAAGAAGTACCACAACCCTCTGGGCAGTACACTCAGCCTAACCCCTCTGGTTTGGTCATAATAATTTATGATACTCTATGAGGAAGCACACTCGGTCAATTCCCCTTATAGTCTAGGGTAGTCAGGGACTCTCTGAGGAAGATCACACAGTCTAACCCTCTTAGCCCCAAGGTCTAGAGACTTTCTGAGGAAGTTATCTCGATCAATTCCTCCTATAGCCTCAGGTATTCCACAGACTTTCTGAGGAAGCTCACTCGGCCAATTCCTCCTCTAACCTGGGAAGGATCATAAAGAGAAAACAATCAATGTAAGAATCTCTGAGGAAGCACACTCGGTCTACCCTCCTGTAGTCTATAATAATCCAAGACTCTCTGGGAGCTCACTCAGTCTATCCCCTGTAGTCTAATATCCAGGACTCTCTGAGGAAGCTATCTCGGTCTACCCTCCTGTAGTCTATAATATATAAGACTCATTGGGAAACTCACTCGGTCTATCCCTTATAGTCTATAACACCAGGTTCTCTCAGTCCCATGCCGATCAGTTCATAATAATTCTATAAGGCCAGAGTACACCTATAGAGCAACTTGGATAACCAAATTACACCTATAGTGCTACTTGGCTAACAGTCTACAGGGCAACAAGCACGTTATACAAAGATACTCCATCCTATAGACACAAGGCATGCAAAAATGTGTAACAGTCAAAGGCAAACAAAACCTGAAGGTCGTAAAGAGAAAAATGCATGAGAAAAACATCCAAGTATAAAAAAATATCCTCTAACGTGATTAATTTACCTCTACGCAAGCATACAAGAAAGGTAGAAAAACAACAAGGGAAAAAGGTAAACACGCAATACCCCATTCATGGGTATTGGTGGAATTTCCACATAAAACTCAAATACATCGAAAGATAAGGCACAATCCACCTACCTCAATCCAAGGAGGTCGATATACATGAGCCACGTTGACTGATTCTCCCTTGAATGTAGTAGATCTGAGAAAATGTCCAAAATGCTCAAACCATGATAACTTGGAAACGAGGAGAAATTGGAAAACAAGGCTTAAGCAGAAGGAAGAACTCACCGCTATGATTCCAACACAATTGACCGTGCTCTAATCGGAGGACGGACGAAGATGCAGGAGCTCGTTGAAGATTTGTGGATCCTCGGTGCTCTCAGATGAATGGAACCTAGAAGAAGACATTTCTATGCGTCAGGCGTGACCCTGGTCCGTTTAGTGAAAAAAAAAGAATGTACACGACGTGTAATTTTAGAGTACACGGTGTGTACTGGGTCTTTCTGTACTCTGCCAAAATCGGCCTCCACATCACCCCTACACACCGTGTGTGTGGCCCAGACACGGCCAATACACAAATTTGAGCTGGAAAAGAGTACACAGCGTGTACTCAGAAAGTACACAGCGTATACTTCAAAAATATCCAGAAACATTATTTTTCTCAAAAACTACAGAAAAAGGAAAGGCATACCTGAAACGAAGATTCGGGTTCTTACAAAAAAAGGATATAAAGAACATAATCTGTGAATTTATAATATAGGAATAAAACATGGAATCATAGAAACTGCAAAATCATATAAAATCCATATATTCTGGCATCCTATTAATGACATTGTAACATGTTAGGGTTGTGTTCATCACCTAAGTACCTACATTGTGATTGGGATTTCCTACCATGTACCCTATTTTTTAGGGAATGATATGTCCTCCCTTGTACCCTCTTGTTTTAGGCTTCGAATTCACTCCTGTTTACCCAATAGTTTTAGGCTTGGGATGCCCCCCATGAACCCTCCAGTTTCATGCTTGGTATGTCCTCCTGTGTACCCTCTTGTTTCATGTAAGGTACTTCTTCCCAAATACCCTATTATTTTGGGCTTGGTTTTACCTCCCATGTTCCCTTTGAGAACATAAAACATTTATCATTACCCAATGAATTAGAGGGTGATATGGGTCCCACCTATCACATAATCAAATCATTAATAATGGTTTAAAAAAATTGATCGTGTCATGACCCATGAAAAGAGATGAGTCTTATTAATATCAAATCAAAACCCATGAAATTAAATTTATATCATCCAAATTTCATTACATCATAACCTATGAAAAAATTGTACGTTTCATAATCATTTCAGCAGAGCATAACATGTGAAGATATATAGGTTTTAAAAGAATATATCTTATTGAAGTGAAATGTGACTCATAAGAATATTTACATGATAACATAAACCATCAATGTATTAATATTAATGGATCCTTTGTATTATTTAATATACGGTCTTTATTAAGCTCAATATATGTCTTCCTAGAGGGAAAATAACCTGTCAGGATATTTCTAAAACATTTATTGATGAAAATATACATTCTTCATTGAAAAGGTATTTTTAGATAATAAATACTTTTTGAAATAAATTTTATTTGAGAATAGTTTTAAAATATATAAATAAGAATTGAAATCATTTTGAAAACCTTTTTCATTGAAAACATGTAACAGAATCATGAAAACATTTTGAAATCATTTTTCCTTGAAAACTTATAAAATAAGCATCATAACATTTTCAAAAACCTTTCCATTGAAATAAAAATTGAAAACATATCAAAAAATATGTAAAATCTTTTAAAACCCCTTTTAATTGAAAACTCATGAAAGAATCATTCAATTTTTTTGAAATCCATTTTTTGAAGAAACATTGAAAACATATAAAGAAATATTGAAAACTTCATGAAAACCATTTACTTTGAATTTTTTTTGAAAGCATATAAATAAAGAAATTAAAACCATAAAAAATTATTAAAATAATTTTTCCTTCAAAATTATCTTCAATGATATTTTGAAATCATTTTTAAAAACATGGTTTTGAAAAATACAGATATTCGACCAAAGAGAGAGATACTATCAGATTTTTTCAAAAAACATTTTCTTATTTATATAACCTAAAAAAGAGGGGAAATATTTTACTAATACATGGATATATCTTGAATAAATATAGGAGAAAGATTATCATTATTTCTATTGAGATACGGATCATAATATTTCATCAAAAAAATCATAATCATGAACAATCTCGAAAAGCGATGAGATTGTTTCAATAAACTATTAAAACATGGTTATATAGTATCATACTCTTCATGTAAAAAATTTAAATTACTTGAAGCATTAAATATCATTAAAATTATGAGATTAATTATATAACATGTCAGTCTGAATCATATACATCTTGTTAAATAAAATATGTTCATAACAAAACATGTGTCTCAAAAAAGGAAATTTGAGACAAAAATACATTAATGATTTGGAAACTATTGTAGAATTAACCCCATGAAATAAATATCAAAAAATATATATGTAAATAACCATAAAATTAATTATGTTAATCCTTGAATACATCCATGGGATGTATATAAAAATAACATAAGAATTGTTGGTGAATAAAGTATGTATCTGATGGAAATAAATAAGTTATATGAAATTACGTTACTTGGGTCTTGAATTTCATATTAATAAATCAAAAATACTATATATTATATATAAATTTATTATATATCTATCATAGAACCATATTCTTACATATAATAACATATATGTTTTGATTATGTCTTTATAATACCCACTGGTTATCAATTCTATGTTAAGGTTTTACTTTGGGTAATATCTGATTTATTTTTAACATATTTATTAATTTTTTATATATTAGGACCATATAATTATAAAATGATTTCAGGATTTTAAACCATTATTTAAATTTAATTTTTTAACTTATATTTATATTATAATAATACATATAATATAGAAGTATTAAATGGAATACATCGTTCATGGTGGTGTTAAGTCGTATATATGCATGAATGCTAGTTCTGTTTAATTGACATGTTGAATAAAAGAAAGTAAAAGAAATATATTTATATATATGTTTATATATAATTGTTAACGCAGATTTATTATATTATATATATCATATATATTCAATAAAATCATCCTTAATACATTTCATGTGGTGTATGAATGAATCACATCACTTTGATGGGGCGTTAGTCCACACTTTCTCAAATTAAATTATCATGTTTACACCAAATGGAAAGAAAAGTGATATGTTTTGTAAAAAGAATTACGAATCATAATTACATAATAAATATAATATATGAATTATAAAAATATATTTTCCATCATAATGTCCACCAAGAGAGGCATTAAATGAAAAATAAACAATCATCCTTTAGTAAGGCTGTAGTTCGTTGTACACATAAACAATATGTTTGTCACCCATTAAAGGGATGCGTGTTTAAGTATAGATATAAACAATAGACTAGATATATCCATATATATTTAGTACACTTTTGTGTTTATAAAATCATTTTATAAATATATTGTAGGGGGTGGAGAAGGAAAACAAAAGAAAGGATTTTGAGAGAAGAAATTGCCTCTTAATCTTGTAACTTCATTTGGTTTGGGCTAAAAGTATTCCTTGTATTGACTTTGGCCAAAGTATAGGCTTATAGGATAAATATAGGGATTTATAAAATTGCATTTCAAAGATCGTGGCTGATCCTAAGAGGTTTTATATGATTGAATAAGAGGGAGAGTTGGTGGGATTTTATTGAGAAGGGAAAGAACTCAGTTGAAAATTTAGAAAACAAGTAAGGTGTACACATGCTCTTACCTAAAAAAGTCAAACCAAACAAATTTCATTTAATAATTTATGTTTTATAGAGGAAATATTTCAAAAAATGTGTTTTTTACAAGTGAACGGTTCATTTTGGCCCATAAGAATATGTTTTGGTCTATAATTGAACAAAATCTGACCTTAATCAATGTGATTAATTATAATCACTTTTAATAATAGATATTTGTTAAAATATACATGATATCATTAAAAAAAATATTATATTGGTTAAAATTTTCCATATCATTTTATAATTCAATTAACAAAAGTTAAAAATTTATGGTTTATGCTGATCCCCCAGACAGGACGAAATAACGGGTTTTTAATGAAGAAAAATGTTCAAAAGTTAGTTATGTTTTTATATTCATTTCCAAAGTGAAATTTATTATAATGACCTAAATTTTATTAATATATGTATAATTTTTCTAATTTTACCTTAAAAAAATTTATATTATAATTTTACATTAATAATTATTTAAATGATAAGGAATTTATTAACCAAAATGCATTATTTTTTACTATTCAACAAAAAATGATGTTTCTTAGTAAAATCCAAAAATTGGCCATAATATTATATTATTATTCTAAATTAAAAAATGATGTTTATTTTATAAAATTAAATTTCTATATGTTTATAAAATTAATATTTTTGATCTTTATTGATGGACATGATAAGCAGTTCATCTTAGAAAATAGTATTTTTAAACATATAAAGACTTTAATTTTTTTTATTATCAATATTTTTTATTTATATAAAAACATTATATATATATTTGGAAAGTATTTATTACTATTCATGTTTCTAGTTTTTAACATCTATGTAATAATTGTCTCTTTTAAATAATTATACCAATAAAATGATGTTTCATATAAACTCAGTATTGTGAGTAATGTATGCCAAGTCAGTGTTGCGTAAGAACATTCAATGATGGTGTTACGTGTAGATCATGCCAAGTCAATGTTTCATTTAATTCAATCCTTGTGAGTGTATCGTGTAGCGCAAGCCAAGTCAGAGTTTCATATAATGCAATCCAAGTTAGTGTCTTGTGAATGAAATATTTGACATAGTTTTTTTAATATATACATATTTATATTAATATATCTAGTGTAAAATGAAATGAAAAATATAAATAATATTAAATTAAATAAATAATAATAATTTAAAAAATCTCAGTGTGTTACATTCTACCACACTAAAAATGAATTTCACCCTTGAATAAAGTATGGTTTGTCAGTGGCTTAATACATGAAAGCTTCATTCCTAGAAACCCACATTGTAAAAGTGAATATTACAAACATCATTTATAATGGAATTATTGAACCATAAATGTTACAAAAAGTTACATATAATTAGGTTTCCTTATATGGGAACATAGGTGGTAAGTACAAACATGGACATGGATAAATAATCTTACCATCATGTTCTAATGAAGAGTGATAAAGAACAAGTTGAAGAAAAATTTTATAATAAAAAAATATATAAATCTATGATGGAATATGGGACCTTCTGATTCATCAAAAAACAAATGCACCAAGACAAATTGTTTTCCTTAATGATCATTTTTCAAAATGTTTTTAAAATTTCATGAAAAATTATACTTTCAAGATTTGTGGACAATGTCACCCTTTGTCTTTTGTTGATTCAGATCACATATTTATCAAAAAAGGATGTTGAATTTTTCATTCTTATAGTAGTAACAGATCATGAGAATTATGATATTCCATCCCATCAGTTATCATTAACAAAAAGTAGTTTGAACATGCTATCCAATATTCATTAAATCCTCATGTGTATAGATAACACATTAATTTTACTAACTTCATCTAAATTTAAAATTAAACATTCCACAAATGGTTAACCTTATAACACTTCCAAAAGATGAAAATTCAATGCTCTAAAAATAAATTCATGACATCAGATTATTATTGATCCCTATATATTAAATAGTACCACACAGTTGTCAAATTCCAAACATGTGAATACTCTCATCATATAATCTCTTAATTACTATAAATCCTTTTTGAAAACATGCATTCTTCCTTATTCGAATGATTATTGGATATATTCATTAAATCCAAAATTTAAAAACTTCATCTTTGAAGATATAGATCACTATGCCGATAATTAGTTCCTAGGTAATCCACACCATCCAATTTACTTATTCATATCCATCTTATCATTATCCAAATACCATTATCTCAATGTCAGTTATTAATTAAGGGTTACCTTCCCTTAATAAAAATATCACTTTTCCATGATATCACTTTTCTATGTCTTCATTAACATTTAATATGTCTTTTTCAATCATTAATGAAATATTATACTAAAAATTATTTTATATTTCCAGATTCATATTACAGAATATCTCATTTCGAAAACATGATTACTTCATTCATCCAACGTTATTCCTAAACCATTACTCATGTTTCATCAACTTATTCCTTAATACCTCTTTACAATAATATGAAATATGAATCATTTATTCAGGTTACTCAACCTCAATCTAATCATTCATATTATGTTTGTTGTAAAAAATATTGGAAGAATATCACATAATTTTCACATGTTGTGTTTGGTCTCTTTATCTTCAGATGTATACCCAATACAAATTCCACCATCCTGATTCTCCTTATGATAATTACCCTTGGGAAATCGATTCATATAATTCCCATAATATCCACATATGAAAAATTAAATAGTAACCATGTTCTTTATAATTATATCTATTTACCATGATAAGAAATCATAGTGTGATAAACAATTATCCTAGTGGACAATACTCTAATCACAAAAAATAAATACTTATAGGATGTATAAATTGGGACACAATATTTAAACTATAATAGCTCCTGTTTAACCTAGGTTATTCATAGGGAAAATCTATTTAAATCATTAAATATGGTTTGTGAAGTGTGTGTGAATTTCCAAAGCACATCCCCTGAGAGTGTCAAACCAGGTGTGTAGCAAGGTTCATTTTCATGTTCTAGATTACCCTAATTCAGTACCAAAATAGCTTTTTGGAGTTGTTACACATAGGTAAATATTTTCTACAGACACATCTACTTGTAGTATCAAGATAGAGATTTATTTCTATAAAAACACTCATTATATTAGTTACTAATATTATAGGGAATTTTAATAAATGTTAAATAATCATTATACTTATCCTTAGAGACGCCCCTAGATGTATCCTTACAAATATACCTTGGAATCTAACTAACATTTTATTATCCAAGTTTATAATTGTTGGATAAAAATTTCCTTTGATTTAAAATATAGCATATCAGTCTTAACATAAATAGGTAGTACATCAGTTTAGATGAATATTAATTACATTACAAAAATACATGCTTGAGGACCGTAATAGTTAAGTTTCTTTGGAAAAATCGAAAAAAATATTCTATGCTATAGAAAGATATTCATCATATCCCATAAAGATCTATATATTTGTTACTTCCACCTAAAAAATTTCATCAAAACCTATGGAAAGATAATATAACAAAGGAGTGATCTCATATGTTCAGTACGAGAAAATAAAGGAAATGCATTATCATTACATGAACAAAATGCTTTGGAACTTAAGTATAACATTTGAAGATCATAACCAGCATAATAGATATCGTAATAAATATTGGAAGTTCCTAAGACATGAATCATAACGAAATAAAGAACAGAAGGCATGAAATTATTACATAGAAATAAAACATCAAATTACAACGAAAAGACATAAGCATATAAAAACCCAATGTCAAGGCAGAATATCAAGGCCTTTCCAACATGTTGTTCATGGGTTTTTCACTCATGTACATTCTTTAGGATTAGGATGCCCTCTCGGGTGTCCAATTGTTTCAGGATTGAGTTGTCAACATGCGTACCCTCTGGTTTCATTCATGGGATCTTCTCCCATTTAACCTATTGTTTTAGCTTTGGGATATACTCCTTTGTAAACTATTCATTTAGTATTAGTATTTCATTCTATGTACCCTCTTGTTTTGGGTTGGGATTCCCTCCCTTATACCCTCTTATTTCAGCCTTGGTATGCCCTTAAATATACCCTTTGATTTCATAAAACATTTATCATTACACAATGCATTATTGGGAGATATAGGACTCACCTGTCACATAATGAAATCATAAATTCTTATCCCAAAAAAATCATCATTTCATGACCCATTATAAGAGACGAGACTTATAAACTTAAAACTATAAACCATGAAATGAAATGGGTATCACTAATATTTCATCACCTCAGAATCTATGAAAAAAGGTGTTTGTTATAATCATTTCATCAATGAATAACCCATGAATATATGTGGGTTTCAAAATAATATAACACATAGAAGTGACATGGATGTCACAAGAATTATTCCATAAAATTAAAAAATTCAAGAAATAATATTAATGGAATATTTGTATCATTTCCTAGATGGTATTTATTATAATCAACTGATGTCTTATTAGATGGAAAATAACTTTGAAATATATTTCGAAAACACTTCTTGAGGAAAATATAATTTATTCATTTAAAAAGTACTTTAAAAGTATAAAATCTTTTTGAAATCCATGTTCTTTAAAAATAATTTAAAAACATATAAAGATGACTTAAAATCAATTTATGACCTGTTTCCTTGAAAACATGTAAACGAATCTCGAAATCATTTTGAATTTTTTTTTGAAAACATATACAAACATGCTTCAAAAAATATAATTCTTTTTTCATTAAAAACAATATAAAAACATATAAAGAAATATTGAAACTATATTGAAAAATTTTCTACGTGAAAACTCATGATTGATTCTTGAATTTTTTTTTGAAATCCTTTTCATTATTGATACTTTGTTATATTATAAATAAATCTTGATAACATTTAAAAACAATTTTCTCTGAAAAAACATTGAAAACATATAATGAAATATTTTTAAACCATAAAAAAATTAAATACCTTTTTCCTTAAAAATTATCTTAAAATATCATTTGAAAATATTTTTTAAATCATTTTTGAAGATATTTTTTTTGGAATAAATCAAAATTTTGACCGAAGAGAGAAAAGCGGTGATATTTTTCATAAAAATATTTTTACTAATTATATTATGTAAAAAGAGTGGAAAATGATTATAATACATGGATTTATCATTAATAAATATGGGATAATGAATTACATGAGTATTCTTGAGATATGGATCATAATATTTCATCAAAAGAAGCATAATCATTAACATTTTTGGAAAATGATAACATTGTTTGAATAAACTCTTACCACTTGGTTACATGGGGTTCTACTCTTCATGTTAGAAAATGAAATTCCATGGAACATAAATTATCATTAAAATAAAGATATAAATTATATAACATTTAAATTGAAATCATATAAACCTTATTAATGATCATTAGGGTATAACAGAACATATTTCTCAAGAAGGAAGTTTGAGACAAAACTACTTCACCGATTTGGTAACTTTTGAAACATTGACCCCATGAAATTAAGTTCATAGAATTTATATGTAAATAATCATAAATTTAAGTATAGGAATAATATAATATATCCATGTTACATATATAAAAACACAAAATGAATGTGTGGGGAATACATTATGCATCTCAAAGAAATCAAAATGTTAGAAGAAATTTCATTACCTGATGTATTGACTCTCATCGTACTCATTCAAACAACCTGTATAACAAATATAAATTTATTATAAATATATCAATTAACCATATCATTACTTATAATTCAATATATGTTTTTATTATGGCTTTATATTACCCTCTTGTTAACAATTCTTTGTTAAGGTTTCACTTCAGGTAATATCCGCTTTGTTTTTCACATTTGACTTAATTTGTTATAAATTTGGTCCTTATACTTATATTAGGATTTATAGAATATAAACCATGATTAAAATATAATTTATATTCATTATATTTATTTTATAATAATCCATATAATATATAATCATGAAATGGAGTACATTGTTTTTGGAGACGGTAGGTCATAGGTACGCATGAACACAATTTCTGTTTAATTTTTCTTTTTGAAAGAAAGAAGTAAATCATTATATGTATATATATGTATATATATCATTATTAATGTAGATATATTATATAATATACATAATATATATTCAATAAATCCATCCTTAACACATTCCATTTATTTTATGAACAAATCACATTGATTTTAGGGGGCGGTAATCCACACATCCTCAACTGAAATTTTCATATTTACATCAAATAGATGGTAAAAAAAGATGTGTTTTGTAAAATAAATACATAATATTAAATAAATATTAAATATAATATATGAAATATATAAAAAAAAATTCTATCATGATTTCCACCATAAGAGGCGATAAAGGAAAAAAGAATAATCATTATTTATTGAGGTGGTAGTTCAATGCACACGTAATTAATATGTTTGTTACCAATTAGATTGATGTGTGTGTAACTGTAGGTCCATCCCATAGCATAAAAACTTACTTGTATATTTATTATACTAGTTATTTTATAAAAATATGTAAGAAAGAGAGTGTAGGGGTGGATAAGGGAAAAATAAGAAATAATCTTTAGAGAAGATGAAATATCTTAATCGGGTAACTCATTTTGGTTTGTGCCAAAAGGATTCATTTGATTGATTTAAACACAAGGGGAGTCTTATAGTATGAAGGGAGGTAATTTTAGAAGTTTATAGGTCATATCTCAACCCAAACTAATAGGTTACAGAGGTGTGAAGTTGAGGGATAGTTGGCGGCCTTCTATAGGGATGGAAAAGGGCTCCTTTGGAATTATTTAAAACAAGTTAGGTGTACAAATGTTCTTATGTAAAATATGTAATAACAAAAAAAAAATAAAAAATATATTTTTTATGGACGAAATAGGGACTAAAATGGGTTTTGGATAAGTGGATAGGTCGTTTGGTCCCCTAAGATTAACATTTAGTCGCAAATCAAGCATAATTTGACAATAATCACTATGATTTATTGTAATCACTTTTACTAATATTTGTGGTCAGAAATTAACATAATATAATTACAATATATATATTATACTGATTAAAATGTTTTATTTATATTTTTTACATTCAATTCATGTAATTGGAATGATTAAGATTAATGTTAATCACACAAACGGGTTGAAATAACATGTTTTTAATGTAGAAAAATGTTCAAACATTTGTTATGTTTTTATATTCAGTTACAAAGTATAATTGATTAAAATAAATCATATTTTATTAATTGATTTTTAATTGATCTAATTTGACCTTATAAAAATTTTAATATATAATTTAACCTTAATAGTTTCTTAAATTAAAAGCTAGTTAACTAAAATGCAGTATTTTTTCTGATTCCTCAAAAAATATTGTTTCTCAGAAAAAAAAAAATTCACCCTATCTTAATTTTGGCATTATAATTTCAAAAATGAATATTATTTTATCAAATTAAATTTATATATGTGTGTAAAATTAATTTTATGTTCTTCATAGAAGGACATGAAAAGTAGTTCATTCTAGAAAATAATATTTTTAAACATATAAATACTTTATAAGAAATTATATTTTTAATTGTAAATATTTTTTTATATAAAAACATTATAATAATATCTTTAATGCAGTTATTACTTTTATTATTACCATGTTTTAATTTATACGATATAGATAACTCATTTAAAAAAATTTAAACAATAAAACGTTGTTTTGTAGGCACATAGTATTGTGTGTAATGTATGCCACGTCGATGTTGCATATTGTGCATTCCAAATTAGTGTTGCATGTAGCACATGACAAGTCAATGTTATATTTAGTGGAATCAAAGTTAGTGTTGTGTGTAGCACAATTGAAGTCAGTGTTGCATGTGGCACAATCCATGTTTGTATCGAGTAAAAGGAATAAATGGCTTAATTTTTTAATATATATAAATAGCTATTTACAGTATCACGTGAAATAATTTTTTTGAAAAAGACTAAATTTATTTGAAAAAAAAATCAATCAAAAAATCATTGGGTGTTATAGAGGTGGTAGTCCACCCATATGCATAGAGAACATTATCATTTTTAAAAGGATTCAAATAAGATGTATAATGGTTGTTAGATAATCATAATAAAAATTAATTATATTTAACACAATAAAATAATGATTTTATAATGCATTCCATATTTTTTTTGAGGTGTAATAAGAAATTAAATTTAAAATGATCGGTTATGAATTATACCCTTTCATTGAGAATCCTTATTTTTAATACATATTAATCCCTAAAAGGGAAGTGTTTTTCAATAACAAAAAATATAAGATGTCTTTAAGTAAGCTAGGATTATATTATTATTGGTATTTTCTTAGTTATAAGGCTCAAAAGTGTGAATAATGAAGTAAAGGAGGTTCCATTTTATAATTGTGGAGAGGGGAAAACATGGAAATAAATGGATTATTAAATTAATATATATTAATTATCATTTAAAAATAGAACCAAATAAATATAATTTAATTATAAAAAGATGATAATCGCAAATAATCTTGTATTATAAAATATTAATATGATTTATTTATGTTACTCTCTTTATCTCTTTGTTTTAACGCACCCCCATTAACCCTATTCAAATTTATCACAATATCAATGTTTTATACTCTTTATGGGTTAAGAATGTTACCATAAGAGGATAAGTGCCTAATAAATAGAAAAGGGTTGAGGTTTGGAACCGTATACCCTTAAATTGGATGAATATATTATTTTTTTTAAAATAAAATAATTTAACAAAATAGTATGTATTATAAAATAACATTAATATCATTTTTCAAAATATACATTTAATTGGACATTTTAAATAATGAATGAAAATTAATTAAAATATAAACATTTAATAAATCCATAATATGTTATATTTATCAATAAAATTCATGGGAAACTATAACTTGCTAAAAATTATAGAGTTTTTGAAATAATTTACATATTTTTTTTACTAATTGCACAAGCATTGCGTCCGTGTTGCATGAGAATTTATTTTAATTTTTCCATCACTAAAAATTTAAAATAAATTACCATTAAAAAATTATTCATATATAAAATAACCATATAGAAATATATATAAATTATTATTATAACAATATAAAAATATTATAGATATTCAAATCAATAAAGATAAAAAAATTTCATTATTTTCTATTTAAATACAATAAAGGTAATAAACAAAGTTAAATTGAAAAAATGTATTATTTTATAAATTTGAATAATTATGGGAAATATATACTCATACGATGAAATAAATGATAGTTTTTATGGAATTTGAAGCCTCATCATGTTAGTTATAACACTAATACACCGATTTTACCATTATAGCGGTAATAAAAAATTTGTATGAATACCATTCAGCTTGACCAAAAACAGAAGAGACCAATTTCTCAAATTTATAAGTCCTAATTCAAAATATTGAATCCATTTATCACGATTGAGTTTCTATAAGTGGAAGAAATTAATTTATTATAAAATCAAAAATCGGAATGAAAAACTATTTTTCATTAAAAATGACTTTTTTATGAGTAATTTTTTTTATAAAAAATTCAACCATAAATTGATACAAATAAATGTAATTGGATTATTAAAACTCTATTATAATGAATTTTACTTTAAGTCCAATTTAAAATGAAAATATTCCTTTTAATTTTTTCAAATAAAAATACAGTTCTCTATAAATATAGTATTATTTACTATTCATTAAAAAATTAAATTTTTTTAAATTTTTTTTAAAAAAATTTAAATATATGATATTTTTTATATGATAATTTTAAAAATGGAATACTTTTTTTCAAATAAATATTATATAATTTTCTGAAATAAATAATAATATTCCCTCACAAAAAACCATAAATCCCATTTTTTAAGAAAAAAATATTATTGAAAAATAAAATGACTTTACTAAAAACAAAGTAACTATCTACAAAGAATTAGTTAATGAATTTTTATTTATTAGGTGGATTATATATATTTCATAATGTGGTTAATTGTATTCATTCCATCCAATACTATGTTTAGGTAATAATTGTCACATTAAAGATTAGTATTTCAATTGTAGAATATGGTTTGTATAAAATTAATTTTTTGTGTAAAACAATATATCATAGAAATAAAATTTATTTTTAGATAACTATATCATAAAATCTTGGAGTTTTATATTCAATCACCATTAAAAAGAAATTTTTACCTCAAAATTCCATCACTCTGATTCGAATAACTGAGGATATATTTGCTTCATCAAATCCCCAAGTTCCCATGTAGCGTCCTTTAGTTTATGGTTTTACTTGTCACTGGTCTTGTTTCATAGAACAATATCTTTATAATGAGGAATCTAAATCATTAGTTCCTAATTAGAGAGATCACTATCTAGTGGAATGATCTATGAGTTCTATAAATATTAGGGATCAAATATGTAGTTCGTCGCAATAAATACATGGAGCAGATCATGAACATGAGAGATATTTAGTTAAAGAATGAAATGATATGATACCATACTAATTTGAAAAATAATTTTATAGGGGCCATTATATCTATGAAATAACATTCCCTTCATACTAAATCTCATAATCTTATTCCCTAGATATATTCATAAGAATTCGCTTTCAATAACTTCAAACTCCATATATTACTAATGATTGTCAATATAACTTTTATATTGAATCTATGATTCCTTTATATGCAGCTAAATGGATCTAACTTTTTCTACCATCTCCTTTACTTGATCAGTACCTAATAGATTTACTTTTCCCACATAACCCTACCACATTTGATTTCTATAACTCCAATCAGAGAGGGAATCATAATGATCCATATAAATGATCAATTGAAATATATTATTATAAGAAAAATTGAATATAGGATGGTGTTAATATCAACCACCTTTGTAATATAAAAAAAAGATCTCAACATTTCTTCTATGGGTTGAAATATTTTATAAGATATAATAACATTTGAGGATAATTAGTAGTACTAAAACACAATTTTAAATCTAGATATTATTTATGACTTTTCCAAAACATTATGGTAATCCTCAGGTCTCAATAAGATACAATAGAATATGAAACTCCATTTATTCTCACTACTTAATTAATGTATAACCTATAAATTTAAATAATTTATAAATATTCTGTTATGATAATAAATTTTGTTGACTTCGTTAGGAGATTGACTATAACCAAAAAAACATTATGCCCACTAGAAGTTTTAAGGAGTCTGATGGTGAAATCTATAGTAATATTTAACCATTTTCAATTAGGTATGAGTAATGCATGTGATATCCCATTAGAATTCTATCACGTAACCTTAACTTATAGGAATATTATTCATCAAGATACAGACTCCGCCATATCCATTTTCATTTTTTCCCACCTGAAATATTTTTTAGACCAAAATACATCTTTATACACTATGATGTATAGATAGTGATGAGATTTGTGATTATTCTAAAAATTACATGTTTAATTATTGCACTAAAGGGAAACATAAACTATTAACAAACCTTATCATTTCAAAACTACCGCAGTTGAAATATGGAATACTCCTAACTTTCTTTTAAAGTTCTACACAATCCCTCTCTGACTCTCTAATTATCACATGGATTAATTGTTTCACATTCATCTAATAATAATAGGCTCTATACCATTTCCTATTCTATTTCTATTTCCTTTATTGAAAACCCATAATTATTTTATCTCATTCAATCCACAACATAGACAAACTAGAGTAGTCCTTCAATGTAAAAGCATTATCAACATTATTATCCCTCGTAGGGTGGTATTGTCTTAATTAGTTATAATCAACAATCAATTCCTACCACATTCATTAGAACATATTTAACTCCATATATTTTATTATATACTTAAAACATTTATTATCTTTTTATATCTCATAACTTTCACCATATAATTATACCGGAGAAAATATTCCATTATTATATTTTATTCCCCAATATATACTACAAACCATTCTCAATTTCTGAGAAGAGGTGCACCAACCACACTTTTATTCACATTTATCTTGTCAAATGAACTTTACACCCTTTTGAATCATCATATTTAGTAGATTAGATATTTATGATAAATATAACATAAATAATTATTACTATCTAGAAAATCAAATAAAACTATATATATATAACTATGGTTAGTAAGACCAATTTTATAAAACTTCAATATTTTTATGATCCACTGAAATAACCACAAAGGTGTTTATATGACCAAATAATGAAACATTGTTAATCCAAAATTTATATTTCATAGATTTATCAAAAAAGTTTTCTATCAATAAGATCTTAAATACAATTCACAATTGAAATTTAGGATATTCCTTAATTTTGGAAAATATATGAATATAATCTATAAATAAATCCACAAACTATTTATAGTAATCTCCAAAAACACCTTTTATTATATCCATGAAGATATAAGGGGAATTAGTAAGTCTAAATTGAATCATTATAAATAAATAATTCCCATAAATCATTTTAATGTATATCTTGTGTATTTCCTCCATCTTAACCCTATATTGATGATATCTAGATTATAGGTTAATCTATGAAAAGTATTTAACTCCTTGTATCTGATCAAACAAATAACTGATATGATGTGGAGGATAATTTTTCTTGATATTGATCCTGTTAAATTCTTTATAATCAATGAAAAGATACACCGATCCATCATTTTAAAAAAAAGAATATGATAACCCCATAGTGAGGAACTATAGAGTATTATTCCCTTATCTAGATTATTATTTACTTGCTTTTTTAATTCTTACATCTCAATTGGTACCATTCTCTATGTAGTGTTTGAAATACATGTAACACAAGGTAAGTACTGTTGAAAACTCAATGACATAATTTTGATGAATAATATGGAATTATTCTCTAAATATTTCAAAAAAAAATCATAAAATATGAGTATTAAAAATCATGAGCTTCTCCCCAACCTTTTAAGATAAATTCCATTCATGGATCTAAATTAATTTATCCATTATATAAGTAATTTTAATTAGATATAAAAATTCATCCTCCCAATGATAAACTATAATAGGTTGTTTTGGATTATGAAATATGAATTCCCTTCCTCATCCATTGATATATGATATACATAGTGAATTCTAATCCATTCCTAGAATTACATCAAATTCAATAAGGGGAGGTATCAAAATATTGTAAAGAATAAAATCCCCACAAAACATTTATTGGAGAGAAACTATAGACATGAGATGTGACCATCATAATCGTAATATTTTACACTAAATAATAAATATCTAATTATTGAGGTTATAATTAGATACCCTTAGAAAATTTCATTGATATTAAATTGTTGGTAGATCCAATGTAAAATAATACATTAGTTATCTAAACTAGATGATAAGTGCACATTTCACCAAATCATTATCAAAAATCTATTTTACAATAGTGATATCATGGTGGCTTAAGAGAATTTTCATATTGATCATCATAAAAAGCCATTATATTTTTAAAATGGTTGGTTTATTTACCATAATCCTTGAATTTGAGGCATCCAATCATTGGAGGTTCATTAGTTGGAATCTTATATTCCTCAAATGTATAAACTAGCATCATAATCTCATTTTAATATTCATGGAGATTATGAACAACCTGTCCCTAGCTAAATAAAGTCGAAGGTCAAATAAATCAATTTCCATGCTATTTATACCAACTTTTCTGGTATGTATATGTCTATAATTTCTTTCCTCTATGTGGTTTGTTCAATTTTTCATGATACTCCAACTAAAATTTCTTATAAAAACCAAGAGAATATTGGGAATATACAATTTCCATTTCTACCATGAGTTTACATCGAATTGATTCTTTATATATACTAATGTATCTTATTGAAAAAACCTTTCATAGATGTGTTTTTAAGCCACCGAAGAATTAATTAAAATTTCATTTGTGGACAATGATTAATCCATAAGGATACCTTTCAACTATTGTAAAATTTTCCCCATAATTAACAATGTATTCATCATCCTTATTATTTGGATCAAGAAATTAAATCTCTAAATTTTCATATAGAGTATGAGGTAATTACTGAAAAAAATTATTCATTTAAATTCATCTACTTCCATGGATTCAGTTTCTTTATCTTAACTTATATTTATAATAGGATAACACCATTAATCAACTTCTCTTTATAATTGATAAATGAATAAGACAAATTCTTCATGTTATGAGAACTGG
The DNA here is from genome assembly GCA_963277665.1 of Viscum album. Classification (NCBI taxonomy): domain Eukaryota; kingdom Viridiplantae; phylum Streptophyta; class Magnoliopsida; order Santalales; family Viscaceae; genus Viscum; species Viscum album. The sequence goes on from OY728161.1 coordinate 1,568,029,128, forward strand.
AGAACAAATTTTTTTTTCTCAATGGGGCTGATCCATCATATAGAGACTAACAGATTAGAAGACCTAGTAAATAAGAAGGAAGTTGACCCATGAAATAAAGAACTATAAATTGGACCCTCCTTTGATAATTTCTAATCTTATAATTATTCAAGTTTAGATAATGTTTTATGATCATATTAAAAATATTCTTCATTTATGATCCCATGTCATTTGGTTTCCTAGGTGCAATGTTTTTTTAAATATCTATCATAATAATTATTAATATGATGTCTTCAATGGTACAACTATTGAAAAAAATTTCTTTGTTAGAAACAAGAATTATTGTGAGAAACCATATAATCACTATCCAACAAAATCATCATGATGTTATATTATACATATATTTATCATTTTGGATTTTTACTAAATTTATATCATCCTAATATGAAAAAATAAACAAAATCCTATTATAATACTGACAAAAGAGAAACCAAAATATTATATAAATATATTACATAATTTTAGATGAATATTGTATAAATGAAATTATGATACATTTTATAACAATAATGGTTTAGTATCTTTATAGAATTAGTGCATGGTCATTTTATTTAGTAACATTCCCCAAAATATTTCATCGGTTCGTTATCACTTTGTTCCTGTCTTGAAATACCCTACCTAAAAAAATTCTTTATTTCCTAGAGAAAGTAAACATAAGAAAGAATGAATTTAGATGCTCAGTAAGGGTAAAACTTGGAGATGCCAATCAATGATCATAAGAAAAGCATAATAGAATCATAAAGCTACAAGTTTATAATCTTAAGTTAAAAAAAAATTAACCAACCAATCATGGATCAAAATATTAAGTCATGGAAGAAATTTTATCATTTTAAAACAAATAAATCATAATATTGAGAAAAATAATAAATCTATCAGGGAATATAAATTCAGATCACAATCATGTCACAAAAGTGTGGAAAAGTTATTAGCATAGAAAATGTTCCATTTATCATTCCTAACTAGTGAGACCATAAAATATTAGTGGATCACACATCCAAACCTATTCACCATGTATTAATGGATTATGTATCATCACTTGTTTTTCATAATGGATCATCCATCACTGTATATTTTATATAGTGGATATGGTATCCCGATATATTTCCCATAGGGATCGTGTACATAAACTCACATCCTATAATTATCACATTAAATATAAAACATTACCCAAAGCATTGGATGTTTATATAATTTCAAGCCCACCCATCATAAAATGAAAACCAAAAATATCTATGGCACATGATCATAACACATTCACTATTTCATCATAACAGAACCCATGAAAAGAAAATGGGTTTCATAAACATTTTATAAATTCATCATAGTGTAACGTTTAGAAAATAAATAGGTTTTGTAAACATCATATCATCATAAAAAAGATAAATATCTAGAATGAATAAGGGTGGAATAATTTCATCATCTCACTAGTAGATAATAATTAACATCATTTTATTTCAACTTAGAAGAAAATTTCATTTAATGATCCCTGGAACATTTCTTGAGGAAAACACCCTTATCGCATTGAAATAAATTATTTAAAACACAACTATTTATAAAATTATAAAGAAATTGTTTTCCTTAAAATGAAACATGGAAGAATTTAAGGAAATCATTCAAATATTTAGTGGTTAGGATGGTGGGAATTTTTTTCATGTCATATACATTAAAACAATGATTCAATTGACATTTTTAATAAATAGTAACAATTATGTTTTTGAAAATATGATATGAAGATTACTTTGAGTATTTTTATATAATGTCAAATATGGGTAAGTACTAACACTAAAAAAATTGTATATTAATCCAAATCATTCTAGGAATTGTTTTTAATGAAAACATTGATAATAAAGAAAAATATTACTGAATAAATAGCAAAACATAGCTGGTATTCCTCAAATAAATTCATTCGATCTCTTGATAAATTATAGAAGGTAAAATCAAAGGAAAACATGCATTATCAAAACATAAATTTGTGACAATATAAAATAATTGGATTTATAAGATAAATATCATAGAATTTTGGTAAATGATATTCATGCATAAAAAACCTGAATAAAATTGGATTTAGACATAAATCCCTTACCTCAAGTCTCATTATTCACCATACGCATTAAAACCACCTATATAATAAAAATTTATTTATTATAAATTTATTATATATATATATATAATTATATATATCATTCCATATATTATTTACTTATAACATCATACCACAAGTTTATTAACTATATGTTATTGAAATCACTCTTCTTGGTGATAACTGGCACATTTTTCATTTAGGTATTGGTTTGGAAGTCCTGATAATTATAATATGATTATGATTAAATAGAATAAAAATATTAATAATTTCTTGAGTATCATATATACTATTATAACAATTCATATTAATTGTTTATGATAAATTAGTTACATAGCTTTTTTGAGACAATCATCTGTAAGCACGCTTGAGCGATGTTCCATTTTTTGATGGATGAAATGAAAGACCTGTAAACAATATTTCACATATCATGAATTATTATTATATCATACATATTCATTGAATTTATCAATATTACAATTGATTTAAAATATAATTGAAAAATGAATCGCATCCCATCATGGAGGTGATAGTCTATACATACGCATGATCAGTATTATCATTTTCCAATGAATAAGTAGAAGGCGGATAATGGTTATTCCATGATCATAATAAAAAATATGTATATATAATATGCTTAAGTAATTATTTTATAATGGATACCATATTTTAGTTGAGTTTTAATGAGAAATAAAATTAAAAACTCTTAGTTAAGAGATATACCTCTTCACTGAGAATCATTCTTTGGCTTTCACCATATTCATTGAAAGGATGGTATTTTGAAAAAAAATGATTTGGGTTCTGGGAAAGTAAGATAGGATGATATTAGGGATGTTATTGGGTAATATATATGGCTAAAAACTGTAAATTATTATGGATAAAATGTGTCCTTTTTATGTGAGAGGAGGGGCACTATTGGAACTATTTAATGAATTAAATTCCTAAAAACTAATTTTCATGGAAAGATAGATGAAAATTGATATAATTAAAATAATATTTGAGTATAATTCTAAATCCTTCAAAAAAATAAAATATTAACAAGTCAGGGTTATTTTTCATATTATCTCTTAGTATTAACCCCTCATTAACCGTTTTGAAAATCACGACAATATCAATGTTTTCCACCCTTTAATGATTAAAAATGATTCTATAAAAGTAAAAGTTTCACAGAAATGGATCATGGTGTATAGTTTCAATAATATCACATTCACCAGGATCAATATAGATTTTTTTATGAATTGTATGTCATTTTATAATATATTACTTTTTATAAAATTTCATTAATGTCATTTCTTGAACTATTCACTTATTTTGATTTTGAAAACAACATGAAAGATATGTAATTATAATATACACATTTGAAAAATCCCTAATATTTTATATATATCTATAAAATTAATGGGACACTATAAATCACTCAAATTCAATTTCTTTTACAGTTTCTAAAATCATTTACATGATTTTTTACTGCTTACATAAGCACCATGTTGATTTTTCATATGAATTTAATGTAAGTTATTAATATTAAAAAATTAAAGAAAAATATTTATGAAAAAATATACTTCATTTATTGAAATATAATTTAAAACCAAACACGTGTTTTTATCCCAATAACAAAATATTGAAGATATTAAAAAAAAGTAACATTTTTTACTATATCTTGTATATCTTTTACATAAATATTAAAAAGATAAATAATAAATGTTAAATACAAGAGAAGGGATATATTTTATAATTTGATATTTTATGGAAGAAATATAAGTATACAATTAAATAAATGATCATTTTTCATTGAATTTAAATCCTAATAATATTAGTTTTAAACATAATTTATCCATTTTACTATAATCGTGGTTCCAAATATTTACTATGGTTACAATCAATATTAGCCTAAAATAAAAGGGAAATATTTTACAAAATTTGATCCCTGAATTTAAAATATAGAAATATTTTTCATGAATCAAATTACAAGATGTGGTTGAAATTAGTTCAAGATAGAAATGTAAAATGTAATGAAAGAAGTTTTTCTAAAAATTTGTTTTTAATAATAAAAAATGATTCAATTCCAAATTAAACCGCAATATTTTTTATAATATTCTTAATTGTATTTTTTATAATATATTAGAAATAATATTACATTGTAAAAAATTAATAATAAAACTAAACTTTGTATATTGCTATAAAAAATACAGTTTTTAATAAAAATAAGTTCTTTTCACAATTCATTGAAAGAATAATTCATTTAAAAAAGTTTCCAAAATTCATGATAAGATAATTTTTATAAGGTTATAAATTTTTTTTTCATTTTTTCAATTAGCATTTATAAATGTTATAAAATTTAATTATAATATTTTCTCACAAAAATAAATAAAAACCATTTTTGAAGAAAAATTATTTCTAAGGAATAAAATGACTACTAAAAAATGAGTTCTTATTCATTTAGAAATAATTAATAATTTATTTAGTATGAACTTTATGCATATTTAATAATATAATTAATCCTATTCATACCTAATAATGAAAAATTTAGGTGATAAGTTTTAAATTAAGTAATAAAATTTCAATAGTATAACACGGTTTGTTTAAAATTATTGTTGTGTGTAAAGAAATCTATCAAATAAATCGAATTTATTTATAGAAAACTATAACATAAAATCTTGTACTACTAAAGGTATACCAAAAGAAAAACAATATTGATCACTATACTATAATTGTAAAACTTTATAAGTTACTTGATTATGATCCTGAATTAAATAAAGTTAATGATGCAGCTATTTATGAATTGAATTAAAATTTATAATTTTTTATAGTATACTATTAATAGACATGTGTTTATTCATATTTATATCCATTAGAAAACTTATGAAATTTTAGAACTTATGCAAGTTTCTCAACTTGGATTGGATAAGTTGATTATAACCAATCATGGGATGCTTTGTGTTAAGTGAAATGATTTAAAGATGGGTAATGATGAATGTTTCAACCAAACATTCTATCGATTCACTATAATTATGAATGGAATAAATTCCCTTGGATAAAATTTTGAGAATACAGTGTCTGTTGAAAGATTCATAATTGCTTTACCCAAGTAGTGTCATGAAAACAAGGTGGTGATCGATAAAGGAAGTAAGATTTTTTAATAAATGTTGTAAATACTCATTGTGTCATTATATTAATGTGAACTATAGCTATTGTATATATATGAATAGAATGATTCATAGAGTAAAGGTGTTGAATTTATATAAAATATAATTGATTCAACTAAATATCTGGATTTTCAATCATATGAAATAGGAAATAAATAACCAACTTTACTAAATATTTATACAAAATTATGAAAATAACTATAGGATTCAAGAAGATACTTAAAAATTACTTTAATAAGAATAATCAAAATAAGAAGGTTAAACCAGATTATTTTGATGTTTTCAAATTAAAATTTCATGTGTATAAAAAAAGGGACATATAAATCCACATATCTTAAAACTAATGAAAAATAATAGATAATAAATATAAAAAAGTTTAAAAAGTGTTTTTATAGATGGATGGAGTTTTCACGGAAGAATTAAACTCAACTGATGACAGTAGAAATGAAAAGGACATGGGTCACTTATGATTTATAAAAAATTGATTTAATGAAGTTATTTTTTATTTTTATTATATTTTATATTATTCTACATCTGAGGAACCTTCCATGGAAGACATAATTGAATAAAAATGAAAATTTACAAAATGATTTTAGAGGAATTGATTATTTTTATAAAAAATTATAATGAGTAAATAAGGATACTATTTAATAATTATAGTAAATTGAATCCATAAAATTGAATGATAATAAATGAGTATTCTTATTCTAATGAAAAAAATTACAATGTTTTAGTGTTTTCAAAAAATGAGAAAGAAAACCTGAAGAAATAAATTATTATTTTTGAAATAAAATTTTCTACATTCATTAATGGTATATAGAAATATGATAAAATAATGTCAATGATAAAACAAATTAATGATAGAAGTAGTTTTTTATATAATAAACAAATACATAAGTTATATAATTATTTCAATTTTAATTATTCTAATGGAAGTATATCTGATGTTACTTGATTTATATATTTAATGAAAGGGAACTATACTAACTAATGTCTATTGAGATTTTATCAAACATTATGTTATAGTAATATATTTATTTCAAAGAACATATCTTATAGGTAACCCATGAATACATGTCTAAAATATATTAGGGCACATATTAATTCAAATACTAACTCAATTTCACCAAATATAGCATAGATAACAAAAAAATAAACATAAATAATTTTTTCATGAATTTTTCTTTAAGAGTGTCAAAGATTAATGGTACATGGAAAATAAATACTCTATACAAGTGACTATAGATCTATAAATTTTTTTATCTTATAATCAATGGGATTATGGCACTATGACATTTGATGACAACTAAAAATGACTGGTTAAGGGATTTGGTGAAGTAAGTTTATCTAACATTATTTTAAATTCACTAGTATTATAAGTTGAATGTTTAAAATATAACCTCATTAGTATATAACAATTTTGTGATGAAGGAATGATTATTAAATTTTAAGATTATAAATTTTTAGTTTTCTAAAATGAATCTGTTTTATTTTATACTGATAGGAGATAGAATAACTATTCAACTGATTTTCCTGAGTTAGGAGACCATAATGTCACATGTCTTAATTGTATAGACACAAATTATATATTATGAAAAAAATGTCTAAGAGAAGTGAAATCTTAAATTTTACAAAAACTATCAAATAATGGATATGTGCACAACTATCCAAAATGAGAATCACTATGAAATTTATTTTTGATTAATTTTTTTAAAGATACACACCGTAGAATAATTTTTAGATCTATTAATGATTATAGTATTGATAGACCATGAGATATTATTCATTAAAATTTATTATTTCTTATGTATATATCCAGCGTAAAAAAGTGAAATATGTTTTTATGGTGGTTTATAATATTAGTAGAATTACATGGGCATATTTTATGCCTCATAAATGTGAATCATTGTTTAATTTATTGATTTTTTAAAAAGGTTCAAAATCCAAAAAGTTATTTAATTTTATGAATTATAAGTAATAATAGATAAGAATTTTTTAATATTTATTTTGAAAATTTTGTGACAAAATGGCTATTTTATTAATTTTATCTATCTTTTAAATCCATATAAAATAGTATAATCGAACATAAAAATAGAATAATTATTTAAATAACATTTTAAAAATAAATGAATATAATTTAACTAAATATTTTTTAATTTAATTTATTAATTTATATTTTTTTATTTTCAATGGGATTTTAATTAGACATTTTAAATGAGAAAACCTTATTTATTGTCTAATTGGAAGAAACCTTACGTTGGTTATTTCAATGTTTTTGGGTGTAATGTTTTAATTTTAAATACAAATTATATCTTGGATAAATTTAATTATAAATGTTGTGAATGAATTATTTTAGGTAATTATAATAAAATAAAATATCATAGATTTTATAATAAAATAAATATTATAACTTAGAAGTATATTTTTATGTTAACTTATTTAAAGGTAATTTGAAAAATATTTCATGTTTCATGTTTTTTCAAGAAGAATTTAATGAATTTTTAAATGAAATACCATAAGATAATAACATAACTATGGTGGGGGGAATACTTAGCATTATGATCCAAAATGTTGTAAAACTAATGATCACCCTATTGATAATGGCATTATAAATTTGTATTTAGGAAATAAAAATAGAAATTTTGTTATGTTTTTAATGAAAATTCTGAATTTTTTTCACAATGAGGGAAAAATGAAAATTTTCATTATTTGAGTATTGTTAATTGGATTGATTCTATAATTAATGTTTTTTATTTATTTTTACCCCTATAAATAAGCATGTTATGGGTATAATATGGATTTTTAGGAATAAAATGGATGAATCTGGTCAAATTATTATGAATAAAGTTGGTTATATATCTCATGGTTACTATCATGAAGATGTAATAAATTTTAATTAATCTATTTTGAATGTTTTTTGGATTAAATATATTAGATTTATTTTATATTTTGTTTATTTTTTAATTTTTAAATCATTTCAAATGTATGTTAAAATACTTTTTAAAATGGTTTTATTTCTGAAAATATTTATGTTCCTCAGCCACAAGTTTTTGATAATGAGCAATTTCATAATAATTATTTTAAATTATATAATTCTTATATGGTCATAATAAAGAACCATTTCCTTGGTATCATATAATTACATTATTTTAATAGAAAAATAATTTTAATAATAGTAAATTTGATTATACATTGTTTATTAAAACGATTTAAAATGATATTTTTATTTTTGAAATTCATGTGGATGTTTTTTTGGGTCTTCATGTGAATTTCTTTGTAATAATTTTTTAACTTCATAGAAATTTAATTTCATATGAATGTAATGAGAGACCTAAAATTCTTTTTGGGTTTCTAAAATATTCAATGAAAAGATGGATTATTTTTTAATCAAAGTAAATATGATAAATCTATTCTTAATAAGTTTGGTTAAGATTCATATTAAAATTTTAAAACCCCAATGTGTTCTAATTATATGTTAGAATTAGATAAATATGGAAAATATATATACTTAAATCTATTTAGAGGAATTATTTATATTTTTATATATTTGACACCTTCTTGACCTAATATTATTTTTATCATTTTTTTATGTACAAGATTTCAATATAGTCCTCAGGAATATAAAATAAAATCTATAAAATGAATTATAAGATATTGAAAAGGAATTGTGATGTTTTTATTATTTTATTCTAGATGGAATAGTTTTGTTTTCATTAGTTATTCTAATTCTGATTTTATAGAATGTTGAGTCGATTGAGAGGTACATAAGGTATGATTCAATTTCTTAATAAATGTTTAGTTTCATAGAGTACAAATAAATAATATTATATTTATTTATCTACTACTAAAAGTTAATATATTTTTGCAACATATTATTATTATCAATCATTATGGATTAAGAAAATATTATCTTATTAAGTTTATAATTTTGAAAAGATCCATATTTATTTTTAAAATTATTTAGTTATTTTGATTTCAAAGAAATACTATATATTATTCTATAAAAAACAAATTGAAATGAGATTTCAATTTATTAGAGATCATATTAGTAAGGGATATATTATTTTGGAATATTTTTAAAATGAAAATCAACATACACATATTTTTACTAAACCATTATGTATTTCAATGATTTATACAATAAAATTTTTTATTTGAATGATGGATAAATATATCAAGGTATCATTTTGACCTTAATTATATATTTTACTTTATGTGAATTTATTATGGTTTGTTCTAATGTTTAAAGTTGTTTTATTTCAAAATATTTTTTTAATCATCAATTATTTTAATTGATTATTAATAAATTTAAAAAAAGGGGGATAATTTTAAATATAAGGACTTTTTCTTCAATAAACCCATAATTATAAGTTTAAAATTAAGGTATTGTTTTTCTTGAATTCCCAAAATCTTTTAGGTTTCTTTTTTAGAGAAATGGGAGAAAAAACGTATGTAAAAAAGTCATTCAAGGTGGATACTTCACCTTGAAATATATGTTTTTAAAATATTGGGATTCTCAAATTCAAACAAATGTTTCATCTAATTCCCCTTATATTATATTATAATGTGTCACTATTTACCTTTTACAATCCCTAATAATCCTTAATGCAAATAAAAACATTTGAATACATGGGATTAGGGAAACAATCAAGATAAGGGATATAAAAATAAGAATAAAACTAACCCATTAGCCCATTTCAATAAATATGAAATCTGTAACATCATTTAAATATTTGAAATGAATTTATATCATATTTTTGATTACATACTAATGAAACAATTTATATTTACCAATGTTTCTAATAAAATATTTTTAAAAAACTAATGAATGAAAAATCATAATCAAGATATTTTCATAAAAACATGATAACCCATGACCATCCTTTTCTTAAAAATCATACGTTTCACCCTTTAAAGGGTCAAAAAGTTTTGTAAAATATATTCTTGTTTTATTACCTTTTGAAATGAAAATTGTTTCATAAAACATGTTTTGAAAGAATTCAAAATTAATATATGTTCCATAAGAAATAATTCTATCTTAAACCTTAAAAACATCCCTTTCAACGGAATCACCTAACAATATAATTCCTACATATTTTAGGAGTTACCTATCACCAGACAACACCATTACTTTACCTAATGTATTAGAATGAAATTTTGGGCTCAATCATAAACATAAAACATTTTACAAGGATTATAACAATAATAAAACTCTTATAATAATTATTTTACTTCATAAAATCTCATAAATTATGTTGTTTAATAAATATTTAGAATCATATTTTGGATTGACGTAAATATAAGGATAAAAACATTTTTCATTGAAAAATATGACAATGAAAATTTCATAAAATAATAATAAATGATATATATTTTGAAAAACATGAATATTTATAGAGAAATAATATTAAATAATAATATTCGCAATGGATAAAAAATTTATTTATGATGTATAAGTTAATAAATATATTCTTTTTCCATTTTTATAAAATAACTGAAAATAACCCATTTGGATAAAATAAAAAATTATTTTATTAAAAAATCTCAAATAAAGTAAACCATGGATTAAAATGACATTGTAAATATATTTCATTATATCAATAACATAGTTGAAACATTTTAAAAATCTTGTATATAGAAGGAAAAATATATGGAAAATGTTGAATATTTTAAAATAACGTTTTTATGAAAAATACTATATGTATTTCATAAAATTTGAAACAAAGGATTATTGAAGAATAAAATATAAAATAGATTTTTAAAAAATTAATGTTTTTATATTAATTATACAAAACATTTATATTTTATTTTATACACCACATAAACGAAAACTATTGGTGAAAATGTTATTATGGTTAGAAATCACTTACCTTAACTCTGAATCATCACATTCATACTTATACTCATGTATAATAAAATTATATTTATTTAATAATATCCTAAAAACATTTTGGTATAATTAAATTGTTTTATATTATTTTATTTCATTTATTACCATCTCTTAAATAGTTACTAAATCGATTAAGTTAATGTAAGATGTTTCGATGACCTTCGTTTCATAATCCCAAAATGACTTTGGTAGGTTTTCAAAGATAAAACGAGTAATCGATAAATAATTAGTGAATATTAATCATTTTATATATTTTCATTTTTATACCTTTAAATACTATTTATAACCTATCATTAATTGATGCCATGAAAAAGGAATCACATAGCTTATTGGATGTGGTAGTCGCTCACATACGCATGGTCGACTTTATCATTTCCCAATAGATAAAAAGGTAATAAGGTAAATAATATTTATAATAATTATTATTTTATTAATATCATATATATTACTTAATTATATATTCATAAAAAAATTTACAATAGGTAGATGGAAAACAAAACATATCTCTTTGTAGAGGTTGTGGTCTACACGTATACACAAGCAATGTTTTCATTTCCCATGGGATAGAAAAGGAGATGATAAAAGGTTATTCCATAAACATAATAACATTTAAATATATTTAATAAATTAATTTTAGTATATTGATATATATAATGAATTTTTGAGGTAGTTATATGAATAAATAAAGATGAAAACAATTGTTAAGGAGTTATACATATTATTTGAAAACCTTCTTCTCCTTACTCCTTATGGATTTTAGGTTTAGTACATTGGTGATACCAGTACCTATAAGATGTGAGGAAGAATTTGTTAAAGGTATTTGGTTAGGTTTTTTAGAAATAAATGGATCAATTAGTGTGGGTAAGAGAGGAGAGTATGTTCCATTTTATTTGTGAGCTGTGTGTCCATCTTCTAAATACATGAAATATTAATATATATAATGTGTCTCTGATACATGCCTCCAAAGTTCCATAAATTTTAAAATAAACAGTATAATATCAAAAAAATCAACCAATAGAATTTATACAAGTTTCAATCAAATTTTATAACTTATCATTTGGATTAACCCTCCCTTTATCCATATTTAACCTAGACCGCTTTACCACATTTTTCAAACATTAAGGGTATTAAAAGTAATTTTAAAAGTGTCTACTGAAACATACCTGAACCATTCATTATTGGTTTGATAATTTCCCATAAATTTGATTAAAAATAGTATCTTTAATATTTTATGAAAATTGAAAAATAATTTTTAAACATTAAATGCCATTTAAATTCATTTTCATGACTATTTATAAAATTTAACATTGACATCATGAAAATAATGGAATTAAAATATATAATATTTTAAAAAAATAATTCATTACAATTATTCAATAAAATTTTGGAACATGAATATTTATCCAAAAAATAACACATTCAATGTTTTTTTAATAATATACATATTTTTTCTACTACTTTCACAAGCGTTATGTTAGTGTTGCCTAAGCGTTCAAGGTAATCATACCTTCAATAAAAATAAAAAATAAATTAGTGTCACAAAAATCAATTAAGAGTAAAACTAAACATTTTAAATAAGTCATAACATGTTTTTATCTCTATTGAATGATATTAGAGATATTAAAAGAATGAGAGTTAAATGTTTTACATGATCATTACATAAAAAAATATAAAGGTCATTATCAAAGATAAATGGCACCATATTTTCCATATTTTTGAACATAAGGAGATATATATTGAAATAATATAATAAAACAAGTATAAATATTTTTTTTGTGACATTATCAAATAATTTAATCTATAAATAATTTTTTCACCATTTTACAATGGTGATAACATTTTTACCAATGTTACAATTTATAATGAAAAAAATAAATTCATCTTATTAATAAATTTGAACATCCTAATTAAAAATAAGAACTCCATTTTCATGATTCCCCCTATATAAGGGTCAAGATTTATTATTAATATAATAAAGAAAAATGCGATGAAAAATAGTTTTAATTTTGAAAAATGCATTTTTAGGTCTAGAAATAAACTTTTACGAAAATAAAATATAATAATGAATCATGTAGAATTAATTACATTATGTTATGTAAAATGTATCAAATCTTACTTTAAATCCAATTCCAATACCTAATGTGACATTTAAATTACTTAGTTTAAATAAAAAAATGGTAGTTTAGATAAAACAATATTGTTCTCTATTCATAAAAAAACCTTCATTTTTCGGAAAATCCAAAAAAATATTAATATTTTTTGACAAGATTATCTTAAAAAATTCAATTTTCTATAATAAAATTTTGAAATTTTTTGAGAAATTAATTGTAATATTTATTCAAAAAAAATGCAATTAAAACCATTTTTGAAAAAATATATATTTTTGAAGTACAAAATAGATTTATTCTCATTCCATACCAAATAAAAAATTAATTAATTTTAATTAATATTATGGAATATAAAGTATAATAATTTTATTGTGTTAATTTATCAAATTGTTATTAATTTTATCTATTTGGATAAAAATACATTTTACAAATAAAAATTGTTTTATGAAAAATATGTCATTTTATCTCACAATATTTTATTTGTTTATTTATAACCAATTGATAATAAATTTATTATTTATTATTCATTCTCAGGGAAAAAATTTCTACAAATATTTCATAATGTGGTTACACCTATTTATACCCTAAAATGAAACACTTAGGTTATAATGGCCAGGTTTTATTAATAATATATCTATAATATATCATGGTTAGATTAAGATCAATGTAGTGCATGGTACAAAAAATAGAATATAGTATTAATTTAACATAATATAAACTAAAATTTCAGGGTGTTACATTCTACTCCCCTTGAATAAATTACTTCCCTAAAATTCTTTATCGTATCCGATAAAAGGGTTTAAAACATTTTCAACATAAATTACATGGAGTATAAACAAAAACATACATTCATTAAAGGAAAATATTTTTAATAGAAAAATATATTTGTTTTAAACAAACATCATAAAAATAAAAAGTAAAATATTCATTTGAAAAATGTAAAATATAAATATTAAGGTCACATGGAATAATGAAGAACATGGTTCCCCAGTAAAAAGAACATTGGTGGGAAGTGAAAATATAGACAAGAGAGAAAAATCAATTCTAAAGAGGACGAAAATTATTATCAATAATGTTATACAGTTAGGAAAATAAGTTCATTAAGGAAGAATCTTAGATTTAAACTTCAATTTCCACAAAGTCATAAGATACCATCAATTCGTTAGAAATTATTGCAAAAGGAAAAAATTTTCATTTCAACTTCTTTTTATTAAGTATGAGGGTTTATTTTACCATAGTGTAAAATAACACAATAATATATACTTACTTTTTTTCTCCATGTACATACACAATATTTAAACATTTGGTTGTGTTTCAAGCTGTTTACCACATCATATCTATCCCTTATTCTAAATGATTCGTGATGAATATTTTATTCCCGAAGGATGATAAATAACATTCAATGGATCAAAATATCCATTAAATGATGAAATGTTATTCATTATATTTCTACTCAATAAAAAAATGGTTAGAATATTTTATTTTAATATACAATAAGAATAAAAAACCATATAATAAAAAAATCATATACAATGCCTAAATAATTACACTTTTTTCAAAGTTATAACATTACATCAATAACAATCATTAATGATCACGAAAATATGGATGACCATGTTTTGAACCCAAAAATAAATTATTTTTGATCCCCAATTTTTTCAATGTCAACACATTATTTATCTGTAAATAGAATCAATCACTCATAAAGTCACATTCCAAAAATGTACATGATGAAATCAAATAATCTCAAATATATTATCATACAATCCATAAAAAATCATATAAACTTCCATATATTTACAAAATATTTATACCCAAAATTTGGTTTTCCTTAATCATTTATTATTCAAAAAACAGTGAACTTATTCAAAAATAATAACAATCACCTCATCACTAAATCACCTTTAAATTATATTGTCATATATATAAAATAAAACATATTTTCCCAAAAATTAATAAACCATTAATCCCGATTAACCATAATATCCATAACATCGAAGATAACCTTAAACCTAAAGTTTATCAATAACTTTAAAATTATTTCCACAAAATATAAAAGCATTATTCCTCAAATAATCATTTGAATACAACAAAAGTTCAACGTGATGGTTACATATAACTAAAACATTCATTACCACTAAATAAATGCCTCGAAAATGACTATAATCCCATCAAACCACATAAATGATATCTAATAATTTAAAACTATGATCAACCATAAACTTATTAACAAAAGATGGTATCTAAAACTCTTAAATTATACTTACACTATAACATCCTAACCTCTAAATTTAGGTAAAATCATTCTTGAATACCAACTATATCGACCCAGGACTTAATATACCCATAATTACAAGTATTAAAGAAAATATAAAATTTTATTTCATATAAATGACATTATAGTTTTATAGTATTGGATAATAAGGATAAAATTTATATAAAAAACCCTTACAAAGTGGATGCTTCCACTGAATATCTTTTTTTTTCAAAAAAAACATTATTATTAAACTTACGCATATTTTTCATTAAAAACAATTTTTCATTAATGAGGATGTGTCTTCATTTACCACGCCATTATATATACTCTTCCATAAATCCTATGAATGATATTTGAAAATTGGGGTTCAGTAAAACAAATCTCCATAATAGATAAAATAAAATAAAAGGATATCATTAGTCTATTTGAATAACTGTTAAATCTATAAGATATTTATCCTCTTTTATAATAAATTATAGATCCAATATATATCTACATACTCATGTCATAAGCTTTGTTTCTAAAAAAATTTCTTAAAAAACCATAAGAATTAATAAATGGAAAATCATAATCATGGGGGTTTCTTTGATAATCTATGAACAGATGAAAAATAATTTCTTTAAAACAAATAAATTCTCCCTAAAAAATGTTCATAAACATTATTAAAACATAATCTTTCCTTCTTACCATAGAAAATCAAAATATTTTCATAAAAACTATTTCAAAGGAATAGAAAACTCATGTAGGTACCATGGTACATTATCCCTACATTAAAAATTACAATATCAATTTCAATTTAATCCCCTAAACAGAAAATTTCCACATCTCATAAGAGTAACACATCATTGGTAAACTGTATCACTTCACCCACTACATTAGAGATATATATCAGGCTCACCCATCATCAAAAGCTATATTTGTCATGCCAGTAATCTTAAACAATTCAAAAGGATCATTAAATAAATAAAACTCATAATATATTTATTTTCATCATTAAATATAATAAATTATTTTTAACCCATTTGCAGAATCACTTTCAGGAATCACATAAAAATAATGAAAAAATCATTTTTCCTTGAAAACATTAACAATGAAAACTTTCAATAAGAATTATAAGTATTCTTTTTTTAACCCATTAAATATTATAGAATAATATTCATATATAATATTTTTCATTATGGAATGAAATTGTAGTCATACCATATATATTTATAAAAACATTCTTTTCACCTTTTTTTATTTATACAATAAATAAAACATTTGGAAGACATTAAAAATTATTCATTAAAAACACTCATAAATAATGTGAAACATGATTTAAAATGATATTGAAAATATAATTCAATATATTAAAAACATACATGATGCATTTTAAATAACATTGATATAGAGTAAAAAGTGAACAAATTATTTCAAAATATTGAAATGCGGTTTTTACAAAAAATCCCTAATGAGTTTTATACATTCTGATAAAAAACAGTCATCAATGAAGAGGACTGGAAATGGATTTTATATGATATTTTAATTTTCGTAAATTAATAACACAATTAATTCATATAGAAGTTTACACACCACTCAAAACTATACTTGTGATGAAAATGACATTGAAATGAGAAATCCTTTACCATTAGTACGACATTAACCATACATTCTATAACTCCTACACAATAAACTTATATTAAACATATAATTGATTAAGAAATTTTATAAGGCATATTTAGTTGTTATTATTATTTTTTCATTTATTACCTTTCCTTATATAGTTATTAAATTGATTAATTTCTTATTGAATGTTTTGATTATGTTAGATTCAGGATCCTGAAATAAATTTTATTGGATAAACATGGTCAAAGGGGTTATTTGTAAATCATATACATAATATTAATCATGAAATAGTTGTCATTTTTATATCATAAATGCAATTTTAAAATTGTTCTTGAATGACAGACATGAAAAATGAATCCCATCACTACATGGATGTTGTAGTCCTCACGTATGCACAAGAAATGTTTTATTTTTCGAATGAATTGAAGGGTAAGAAGGTATATATTTTCTAATATTTTTATAATAAAAACTTTTTCATAAACATTATATATATTTATTAATGTCATCTTCATAACTATCCATGTGGTGTGGTTATGGAAAATGAAACACATTGGTTCATGGAGGTGGCAGTCCATAAAAACACATGAGCAATGTTTTCATTTACTACTGTATAGAAAAGGATATAAAAACGGGTTGTGAAACCAAAATAATAAACATTAAATATATTTAATATATTAATATAAATATATCAGCATGTTTAAATAATATTTGAATAACTTATAATATTAAATAAACATGATAACCCTCAGTTAAGATTTATTCATATTATTTGAAAACCACTATTTGATTACACCTTAAGCCTTATAGGTTTTATTCTTTTGTGAGTACAAAACCTCGATGAAATGTGGTTGGATTTTAGTAATGTATTCATCCATATATTTAGAAAGACAAATTTCTCAAAATGTGAGAGTAAAATAGGAATAAAAGAGACCTTATATAAGGGAGGTGGCTGATAATCTAGTAAATACTTCAATTAATAATATATTGTTTGCGTCTAACTCAAGTAAAATGGTTTTAAAGTTCCATATATTAGAATATAAAGTCTAAATAAATTCAACCAAAAAAATTTATAAATGTTTCAGTATCATTTTCAAAGTCATCTTTTTGTTTAACACCCTTGCCAACCTTGTTTAACATTAAACATTATAATTTTTTTTAAATATTTTAGGGCCATAAAAGTAATTTTTAAAATTTTTCATGTGGAACAAAAGTGAACCACTAATTACGGGGTTTAAAAATTCCCTTATTATTGAGTTAATATAGAATTTTTATGATTTTATAATGATTTAATAGTAATTTTAAAACATTAAATCCCACTTAATGTTTTTTTCAAGAATATTTAAAAAAAACTTACATTAAAGACATAAAGAATGTAATGGAATTAGGATATAAATTATTTCACCATCATGTATACATTATAATTAACCAATAAAATCATAAAAATAAAAATTCAACCAAAACATATTAATTTTAATGATTTTATAATAATTTACGTTTTTTTCTACTATTTTCACAAGTGTTTCGTCTATGTTACATAAGTGTTCAAGTTAATTATACCAAAAATAGATATTTAAATAAATTTTCATAATAAAAAAGATTATCCAAATTCCAAATAACCATTTATTATCACTTCAAACTTGGTTTTATTTTTATAAAAAACATATTAGATATATTAAATGAATTAGATTGACATTTTGTACTTATTATTTACTAAAAATAATAAAATGATAATTATCAAAAAAAATGTAATGACCCTTGTTTCAATTTAAATGATTTTTTTCTTCATGAAATGTGTGTCATATTATACTATACACAACAAAACCATATCTCTTTATCAAACATCAATAAATTATTCACTAAAATGGTAAATTATGGATCGTTACAATACATTATAATCATCCCCCCCATGCCCAACACTATAGAAAAAATATATATTATAAAACCAAATAATATCTTTGAAAATTATTTTCATGCTTATTAAATGTAATAATAAAGTGGTATTTAGAAAATACAAATGGAAATGTGACCATTGGGATTCAACCATTTTAGAACCTTCTGTCAAATATAACCATTGGTTAATGTAACTGTTAAAAAGTTTGATATGAAATTTGATAAAGTGTAATTACTTTATACAAAAAAATTATTCAATTAATTAAATTTTAAAATTTTTTTCCTTAATAAAATATAGGATTAATTGATATGAAATTTTATAAATCAATTTTTTCAGACATAAACCACAATTTTTAGAAAAGATATAAATAATTATAAAAAAAGTGATTTTGAATAATATATATTTTTAATGAAATATTATGTTAAAAAATATTATTTAATTATAAATTATAAAATAATTTAATTATTTCCTATGAATGTTTTAGTGTTTGGAATTTGATTATGCCTTATAACACATTATTTTTAAAATAAATAATGATTTTTATATTTAAAAGATAAAATTATCTTATTTATAGAAATATTCTTTTAAAATAGTCATATATATTAAAATAATTAATTCTAAATTAGGTTAGATTGAATTTATGATAATTTTCTATAGTACATTATTTTTATATGAATAATAAAAATATTATTTGGGTTTTCGGTATGTTTAATGAATTCATAATTATATCATAATTATTTAGTAATTACGTATCCATAATAAATGGCTTCAAATATATTATTTTATTAATATTAAAAAATTTAATGGATTTCAGTCAATTTTCAAACTAATAAATGACATTCTAAAGTCTAAAATTGAAACGTTGATTTAGAAATGTCATGTAGAAAATTTAATTTTCTTTTCCAAAAAAGTAATATAAAATTAATCTAGGTTCTTATAGGTTAAAATAATTTTACATATGACCAAAATTTCAAAACCCACATGCATAAACCATGGATATGTTAATGGTCTTTCTTTTTCCATAATCGAGATTTCCACAGCCAATATTTGGAAATTATTAAACACATCCTCCACTTTTCCTATAAATACACACCCATTTCACCATTTTGTTCCACTACCAATCCATCCTCCATGAATTTAATGTTGTTTTTACACCTAAGGATTCCCCCAAATGTGTCCCCAATCCCCTAAGGATACATTTCTCATGATTTAGGAGTAACACTTCAAGATAAGGTTATTATCCCTATTTTCTATTTAATTAAATTACCTTTTTTATAAATGTCCTTTAATTTTTTTGGTTACTCTATTTTATTTCCAATTTTTCTAATATCCTTACTTGTAAATTATTTTTTATTAATGAGAGACCATTTTACCCTTTCATTTAACAGTTTTCTAAAACCACATTTTATACATGTCATGCTTTAGAATTTACTATTAAAAATTTATCTCTCTACTTATGAAATTATCTTTTATTTTCATTTTGTGAATACCCAAACCTATTTAATATAAAAGGGTATTCACCTTGATTTAAAATGATTTATTTTACCACAGAATTAACATACATGAAACCCTCATTCTCTTTTCATGTGTTAAATATTACATAATGATCATGTCTTCAATCTCTTTTGAAACACCATGATTTTGATAATAAAAACTCGTTCATTGTTCTCTATGAGTTATTTATGAAATTTTTAATTACGATACATGTTGGTCAAATTAATTAATAAATATTAAGGGTATAAACTAATCATGCTCTAATTTATTAATTAATTAACTTTATCCCTAAAGATGACAATCCTTTTATTATACCTTTGTAAACAACCTTGGTAATTTTCATTTGCTACACCTTGGTGACAAAACATGGTGTTATTCTTATGAATGTCTCATTTAAATGTAGTAACCACATTTCCATGTTATTATTCATTTTATTTTCATTACAATATTCATCATCTTCCCTTTCTCATTCAATAATTATATAAATTCTGTTTTTATTTATTTTCCTCATTATCACATATAAACTATTTCTCTTGATTATTCTATTAATGGGCCTCCCAATCACCCCTTTCCTATGATGTATGTGTTAAGGATTTGAGATTCATAAAATGTACTTAGGATGAACCCTTGAGGATTAAATTCAATTAAATTTTAATAATGTTTTATGTTTTCATGTATTATGTTCCTGGTTTTCAAGAAATTAAACTTCAAATGGTACTATATTTGTACCATATAATAAAAAGGATATGTCATAAATAAGTGGGATAAAATAGTTGGTATCAAATGACAGTTTATCTATTTATTGGGTTTAGGAATAGAAATACATATTATGAACACATGATAAAAGTTTAAATATTGGAAAATATGTTCATATTTTGGTAAAGTACTGTGTATGTTTTTTTAGAGAAAAGAAATATTCATCTGGATACAACAAAGTGGATGTGGCACAATAACTGATGTATCCTTGTGTAAAAACCAATAACACTACATCGAACTAGAGTCAATCTGTAACTTGTGCATGGAAACATGCCTCATTTTACTCCTATTTTGAACTCACATGGGATATGTCTGTAAAATCTAAATATTTTTATGAACTATTATGAAGGATATGTTGAAAATGTAATTTTTATTAATGAATAACATATTTAAGAATAACTTTTTACTATATAAAATTCCTTGAGAATTATAACATTCTTAAAATAAATAGATTTTTCACTATGTTTTTTTCTTTTAGAAAATATTCAGAAATATGGGATACCCTATAAATGATGAGTGCAATGGAAGATACACTGATAGACCCCCAATGGAATCTCGAATTGAAAAATTATTCAAGATGATAATTCAATTATCTCGAGTAGTGAATAATAACATGAATCAAGATTAGAGGCCAAATTCACCTTGAATGGAACAACTATCCCTTTAGTCCTTTATATGTCTATGACAACCTTCATTCAGTGGATCTAGTAACCAATTGATAGTTGAACAATGGATAAGTTCAATATGAAATATCTATCATATAATCCATTTTTCAGTGAAATAAAATTTTGTCTTTGTAGTATACCTCATAGAAGTAAAAGTTTATTAGTGGGTGAAACTAATTAAAAACTAGGATCTCAGAAGGGAGACAGATTCTATGGAGTGAGAAAAGTTCTGGGGAATCTTTCTAAAAAAATATTTTCCCCATTCGATGAGACTAAATGGAGAAGGAATTTATCGAGCTGATGTAGAAGGAAAATAATTAAATATGAAGCTATGAGATGAACGTTAAAATACATTCTCATTACACGTCAGGATTTTTTATGGATCCTAAGGGAAAGGATGATAGAATCTGGGGTGGAATGATACCTCGTCTGCAAAGAAATCTAGATTAATGTGATAATGAAATTTCTGAGGATATTGAACAGAGTACTATGAATGTTTAATTGGATTATGGGTAAATAGAGTTGTCACATATATCAAATGAAACTAATTGAGGTATATATCCTAACCCAGTAGGGAATTTTGAATAGGGAATTAGAGGAAAAGAAGTGAATATTCCCACATGAAACAAATTTGGGATGAATAATTCGGGGAACTTCTTGCTCGAGAGTGCAAAATGATAATAATGTGGAAGATATGGCCATATAGCTCAGAACTATAATGGTGAGGTAAAGCCTCAAATTCACAAAACAAATGATGAGGGGATGATGGTGTAGGCCAATGAGGAAGTATAATGAATCAAGTGTGGATAGCTTGGGAAATTTTTTAATCACTATCCCAATTATAAGATAATAGAGGTAAATCACCATCAAACTTATATTAGTTATAGGGAGAAAGTATAAGAATTTTGTATCTTGACATTTTAGGTAGAGAATCCAAATGATGTGGAGGTAGGTAATCTTTTTGTTCTCTCAATGATAGAGAGTACTTTGTTTAATTGTGGTTATGTAAAACAATTTATTTCCTCCAAATTTGAAAAAATATAGAATCAATTCTCATCCTACTTGAACTAGAGTTATTAGTCAAGGCTCCATGAGGGACTATCTAGGAATCAATATTTTATATAAACTCTAGTATTGACTTTAGTGAGGACAATCTCATCGCAAATGTAGTATTTATTCCCATAATGTAATTTCAAACAATATTAGTAATGGAGTGTATTCCAAGGTATAATTATAATATTAAAAAAATAAGTAAGGAAATATTTCTAGTCTTCAATGTAAAAAATATATTTATTTTCAAAGGAGAGATATCCCAAATTAATATTTTTCTAGAATAAAATATTTTTTCGTTATTTATAGAGATGATCGGTGAAGTGGAAGAATAAAATAAAGGAATAAGAATAGAAAATTTCTCTAATGAATACATTAACATATTTCCCATGAAGTTTCATCAACCTCCCCCTAAAAGAGAGGTAGATTTCTCAGTTGAACACATATATTGATCCAACCCAATATATAAGACACAATATATATTGAAAATGTGGAGATTGAGAAATTAAATAAAAAACTTCAAGATCATTTGGATAAGGGACTTATCTGGCGAAGTGTGTCCTATTGGGTATCACATGTTCTCATTATGATGAATAAGGATATATCAATGCAGTTATGAATTTATTATAGATAACATAACATGATCAAAATGAAGAAGAAGTACCCTATCCCAAGGATTTATGATTTATTTTACCAACATTGTGGGGTTCAATTATTCACTAATATTGATCTTTGATCGGGTTATCATAATTTAAGGGTGATGTAAGAAGATATTACAAAGACTAACTTCAGATCATGATATAGACATTATGAGTTTGGTTTTATGCACTACAGCTTGACTAATTATCCTTATATATTAATGGATTTGATGAATAGATTATTTATGGACTACTTGGAAAAATTTGTGTTAGTTTTTATTAATGATATTTTGATACATTATAAATGGCATGAGGATCATGAAGATCATTTAAGGGTTATATTGCAAACTCTAAAGAAGAATTGTCTTGTCACGACCCGTCTTCGGGGCCCGTGCCGTGAATACCCCAAGCCCGCCTTCCATAGGCCAGGGGATGGAGACTAGCAACAAAGGCGTAAAATCCCGATAACTGGGAAGGAATTGCCTTTATAAAAGAAAACAAGCACCATAGAGTACAAGCGGAAGCAAAACACTAAGTACAAAAGAAATTCTGAAAAGTAAATGGGCCAGAATACAAACCCAAAAGAAAGTAAGACTACAACTGAACAAGGTACAACATCAAAAAGACAACAACTGTAAGTAGGAAGCATCTCCTGGGTCATCCTCCTCAGATCCTACCTGAAGGGTAGGTACAGATAGCGCAGCTCCTGGTCGTCCACCACGGATCCTACCTGAAGGGTAGGTACAGATAGCCTCCTCCACGATCTTGTATGTCAACCTCCTCTGTGAGTCATCACGTCGTGTAGTCCACCTCCGGGTACTGACTCGTCGTGTAGTCCACCTCCGGGTACCGTCCAGTCCTCGAACACTCGGCCACCGTCAGCACTGCCCGTCGTCTGCAACCAACACAACGAGGTGCGGGCATAGCCCGTGCAGGGGTGAGTATAACGATACTCAGTAGGGACCCCGAGACCCTCAAGGTCTCACTAAACCAACAAGGATAACCACAAGAAGATCTCAAAAGATAACCTCTACTTAGATATATGCCCATACATATACCTAAGTTATCAAGTAACCCATCTCAATCATGAGGAAATACAAGGAGTGTGAAATCAACGGATAACCACTACCCAAGTATATGCCTATACATATACCTAAGTTATCAAGTGAACCATCTTAATCATGAGGTAAACACAAAGGTCAAAAAGTCTTAGCTCAAACCAGGATTTTCATTATCGAAACCGTAACTGCTGAAGAGCTCCGTATCTGGAGTGTACAGTGGTCCTGTCATGAATCCAAGGTACTGCTCACTAACCTAAGACTGCTGAGGTGCTCCTCCTGTCGAGTACCACGGGTCTGCGGCCAACTACCGGGCGCTCTGTCCGCTGTGGGTCTGTCGCCAAATACCGGGCGCTCCCCCCAATAGCCTACAGAGTTACTCCTCCTGTCGAGTACCGCGGGTCTGCGGCCAACTATCGGGCGCTCCGTCCACCGTGGGTCTGTCGCCAAATACCAGGCACTCCGTCCACTGGGCTAGTCGACTCACTCCAAGTTGATTCGGTCAAGCAGTCGTCAGGTCTCAGCCGGCTACACGGTCTCCGTACTCCGCACGCTCGTCTCCGGGAGGGTCCGCTCCACGAGCTACTGGTCGATACTCCAAGTATCACAAAGTCCCGCAAATAAGTATCTCAAAGGACCACCTCGTTATACGGGTCTCAACGCAACAGACAGCGCGTCAATCAGATGCTCGGTCTGTGAGTTATTAGCCTTTTCGTCCCAGGGCCCGGTTGGTTTCGTGTGCGAACCAATCCGGCCGTAACTCAACTATACCCCGAACACTCATAGGGTATACTCATAGGGATCGTTTCTCAACGAGATCACCAACGCCGCTGACGGTTCGTCAAACAGACGTTCTGTCAGAAAGGTATCAGCTTTTTCGTTCCAGGGACCCGGTTGGATTTCGGTGCGATCCAACCCGGCCACTATCCAACTGCATCCAAAACTCGGGCGGAGGACGCCAAAAGTTCCGTCTCAACAAAAAGAAAACAACGAGATAGACGGTGCGTCAATCGGACGCCCGGTCTGTGAGTTATTGGCTTTTTCGTCCCAGGGGCCCGGTTGGTTTCGTGAGCGAACCAACCCGACCGCACTCCGACAACATCCAAACCTCGAGCGGAGTAAGCCAAAAGATCCGTCTCACTTAGAGGAAAACAACAAAGTCGATGGCACGCCATTCGGACGTCCGGAACTCGAGTTACGAGCGTTTCCGCTCCGAGGGCCCGGTTGGTTTCGTATCCGAACCAACCCGGCCGAACCCAAAGTAATTTGAAACCTTGAGTGCGATATACCAAAACGACCGTCTTGATCCAAGGATCACATTGCCGCTGACAACGAGTCATTTGGAGGCCCATAGCTCAAGTTACAGGCATTTGACCGAAAGTGGCCCGAAAACGGGGGTCTGGGCCCGAGCCGACCCGGCTGGGCCCGGCCCGGCCCGGCACGGTCCGGTTCGGTCCGGCTCGACCGGCCGGCCGTGGCTCGGCCAGCGTGGCCGAGCCAACACGCAAGCGGGGCGCGCAGATCCCCCGCCCTTCGCCGTTGATTGAGGCCGACGGTTCGCCGGCCGCCGCCTTCCGCGGACCACCGGACGCGCTCCGGTGGTCCGTTCTTCCTGCCATCTTCTCCTATGGTCCCCCCGGGACCCCATCTTCACTGCGAAGGGATTCAAACACCCAAACGGCCTGCTTCATCGTCGCCTGTCAATCCACACATCAATAAACAATCTGCGGAGGGTTGTCGGGCCGTGTTCGTTTGGCCCGCACCCTCCGCGTTAGATTATAACAACGAGAGAAGTTTATTCAACACATGAATACATAACCAAAAACAATTTTAATGAATTAAAATTGTTCTTATTATCCGGGTTCTTCACCTTGAACGGAAACATTTACGGAGTATAGAACATTCAAATAAAACCCCTACCTTGGGTATAAGCCGATCGGAAGGAGGCATAGTCGTTCGAGGTTCGTCGCGGTATGGCGTCGCGAGGAGGACGATGTTGAAGGGGGACGTCGGCGTTCGTCCGACTTGAGGGAAGGCGAAGCCGTCGTCGCTTTCTACCTGATTCCGCTTCGGAGCTTGTTCGTTGAACTCCAACAGAGGATTGAAGGTTTCGTTGCAGAGGAAGGAACGTCGCAGAAGAGGAAACGTCGGCGTCGCGGGACACGGCGTTGCGTCGTCGATTTCCGCGGTTTCGGCGTTCTTCGTCGGAGGCCGGCGTTCTTCGCATTCTTCGCGTTCTTCGCATTCTTCGCATTCTTCGTGAGGGAGGATAAAGAATTCTCAGAGGTTCTTCAAGGTTTAACACAACATTACAAAAAAAGGAGGGTGTATTGGCCTTATTTTATTACTACGCCAACGGATTTCAAACCGGTTAAGAAACGAATAAAGAGATAAATAACGACCCATTAATTCGTAGAATTAATTCAACTAAATAAACCGCCCAATTAATTGGTGCGTTAAGAAAATAAGAAAACGCGTCAGTTGACTTTCATAATGACGGGTTTTCGCGGGTGCGTTACTTAGCAGAAAAGAAACGGTGGGGCTCGTGCAGGTCCCACCTCACAAATATCCTACCAAGAGGGTAGGATATTTTTGGATAGCACCCTATCCGCAACAACTCAACTTAAGCAGCTTTATGTGGCTTCAAGTGGATTCCAAGCGGCTTAAGTGAAATAAAATAAAGTTTGTCGCACTATTTATTTTATTTCTTAACTTTAAGCCCAAAAATTAAAAACCACACCCGAGAAAACGCAACTCCGGAAGAGGCATTTCTAAGAAATTACCGGCGCTGCGATTCTATCAGTGCCCTCAGAATTCGATTCCGATCACCGGTTCAAAGGTTAGAAAAACCCGCTCGTCCGTTCACTGAACGTACCCGAGCCAAACTTCGGAAATTGATTCCGGGCACACCGGGCCTCGGAATCAGGTGCCGTCAGAAACTGCGTTCTTGTAAAATTCCAAAGAAAATTAAGAAAAAAAAATTTCCTTGGAATTTACGGGTCTTTACATTACTCCCACCACAGGGCTTTACGTCCCCGTAAAGCTTCACCACAAACTTAGGGAAACAAAGGCGGTACTAAGCACGCATCTGAGCCTTCCACTCCCATGTGCTCACCTGGAGGTTCCCGTGCTGCCAAAGAAAGTGCACAAGAGGAATCGACCATCCTCTTAGGATCCGCTCCTGTCGTAAGGCCTCGACTCTGCCACCAAGAGATTCCAAACGAAACTCTCACCTCGAGGATCTGACCACACCCTCGGCGTAAGTGTGATTATTGAGTCTCCTCCCAAGGTATCTACAGACGTGAGGGTCAAGTCCATGGATTACCGGAAACTCTAGGTTTGGAACAAGATTTGTGAAAGCAAGGAATGATTCATATCGACGTCCGTTACTACATCAGCTAGTAGTATACACAGGCTGTCCCTTGAATCATTTCTAGAGCCATTGGGTCACACTCCTTGACCGCAAGCAGCCACACTCTTCCACCGCCCTCCAGCTCCCTGAGCCTGGAGGAGATAACTAAGGCGGGTGGTTGTAGCATGTTAAGATGTACACCACCTCATACTGCTCTCCTAGCTCTGCCTCCACGTCTGCTGCTTCGCAGAATAATCTATCCTTAAATCTTCCACTTCTTGAAACATTTAACACGCCCGAGTCTCTAAGACTGGTACCAGTTTCCTATTTCTTACTGTACTGTGCAGTCTTCATCCGCTCTTGGATGACCTGGACCTTCTTTAGTCTCACAAGAGCTGCTATGATTTCTTCTTTTCCGATAAGAGAAATCCGGTCTCATCCCCTAGATGAACCACATTCGTTGCCTAATACAGTCAATCCTGACATGAATGATGCATTCGTGCCATGGATGACGTCGTAAGGCCTCGATGTAACTACCAAGAGATCCAACTGTCACTCTCGCCTCCAAGGGTCGAGTCACACTGTCGGCCTCAGTGTGAGGTCACTGGGTCTCCTCCAGTAGAAATCTCGAAAGTGAGGATCAAGTCAACAGTTTAACCGGGACTACTCAGTATCAACCAAACAAAAAGGACAAGAAAGCAAACAAAGATAAATGTCATTTTATTATTGCAGATCATAGTACAAAGACACGAATACAAAAGCAACATGGAACTAGAAGTACAAAGGATGTATCCACTAGTTTCTCTCCTGTCCACCTGCTCTCAGAGCACCATAACCATAGGCCTCAGCTGCCTGAAGCTGAGCTCTCCCATGTCCTCCTGTCCCCTGCGGTCGGGGTGGGCCTCCTGGTGGTGGTGCCAACATCCCGATGCGTCGTCCACCTCCATCTGCATGGCCAACTCCTCTGCCATGGCCACCTTCTCCTTGCGGTCCGCCCTGATCAAACCTCTTCCTTTGCCTCGGAGGTTCTTCATTTAACTGCTGGTCATCTGCATGGCGGGTCGGACAGTCACGTGCCATGTGACTAATTCCGCCGCAGGAGTAACACTATCCACTCTCGGCACGTCTGGCTATGACTCCACCCCGGTTTCCCCGCACAACTGAACCTGAGTCGTGCAGTCGGCCACCGGTAGGTTTGGTCCTCTTGGACCTCTACGTCATCTGTCTACTGCCTTCTGCAGAAGACTCTGCCGTAAGCCGGCTAGTGGTGGGTCCTGCTGCTGGAGACTGCTCAGCAAGGAAACTCTCCACTAAGAGGGCTCTCTCCAACACCCCTGTCTGCGTCGGAAAGCTGTGAGAAACAACATAAGCTCTAATCTCTCGCCTGAGCCCCTGCTCGAAGGTTCGGGCCCTGAAGAACGGGTCCCGTACCATATCTATGGAGTAGCGCGAGAGGTCTGTGAATCTCGCTGAATACTGCGTCACTGACATGATGCCCTGCCGCAGCTGAAGTAGCTCCTGTATACGCACCGCTCGAAGGGTGGCTGGTACAAACTCTGCCCGGAACAGGATCTCAAAGTATGCCCATAGAAGTGTCGCCTCGTTATGCATCTAAAGCATCAGGCTCCACCATCTGCATGCTGCTGCCTGAAGAAGGCTGGCAGCTAGGATCACCATGAAATCTATCGGCGTCCCCACTAGCCTGAAGACTCTCACCACAGCCTCCAACCAATCCTCAGCCGCCTGCGGGTCCATGCCTCCCTAGAACCTGGGTGGCCTCTGGCGCTGGAACTCATGCAGTGCGCTCAAGCGACGCGCATCCTCTGCTATTGGGGCTGGTGGCATCGGTGGCCCAACGGGTAGTAGTACCGCTGGTGCCTCCGCTGGTGCCTCAACTGGGATAGGGCCCTGTACTGAGGCCTCGTCGCTCGACGGGAAGTCAGTACGTACCACTCTCGGGGCTCTAGCTGGTCGTCCACGGGGAGGCATCCTGAAAGAAACAATGTGACACAGTCAAAAGATTATACCTAGTGAGCTGACCTGGTTTGAGCTGACATTTAAATAAAACTTCTGGAAAACACACACGCAATTAGTGTTTTCATGCACAAAGTCGGAAATCATTTGTCAGGGTCCTGGTGTATGGATACGTCGGCCGCCCGCACCAACACTGGACTCCCTGAACTGAAAACCACACTCGGTACTCTTAACACTATTGCTTCACAGAAGGAAACATCAGAGTTATAAGTTCTGCGGTAGAACCGAACTCCTCTGATACCAATTTGTCACGACCCATCCTCGGGGCCTGTGCCGTGACTACCCCAAGCCCGCCTTCCATAGGCCAGGGGCTGGCGACTAGCACTAAAGGCGTAAAATCCTGATAACTGGGAAGGCATTGCCTTTATAAAAGAAAACAAGCACCACAGAGTACAAACGGAAGCAAAACACTAAGTACAAAAGAAATGCTGAAAAGTAAATGGGCCAGAATACAAACCCAAAAGAAAGTACGACTACAACTGAACAAGGTACAACAGGAAAAAGACAACAGCTGGAAGTAGGAAGCAGCTCCTGGGTCATCCTCCTCGGATCCTACCTGAAGGGTAGGTACAGATAGCGCAGCTCCTAGTCGTCCACCACGGATCCTACTTGAAGGGTTGGTACAGATAGCCTCCTTCACGCCCTCGTCCGTCAACCTCCTCTGTGAGTCGTCACGTCATGTAGTCCACCTCCGGGTACTGACTCGTCATGTAGTACACCTCCGGGTACCGTCCAGTCCTCGAACACTCGGCCTCTGTCAGCACTGCCCGTCGTCTGCAACCAACACAACGAGGTGCGGGCATAGCCCGTGCAGGGGTGAGTATAACGATACTCAGTAGGGACCCCGAGACCCTCAAGGTCTCACTAAACCAACAAGGATAAACACAAGAAGATCTCAACAGATAACCTCTACTTAGACATATGCCCATACATATACCTAAGTTATCAAGTAACCCATCTCAATAATGAGGAAACACAAGGAGTGTGAAATCAACGGATACCCACTACCCAGGTATATGCCCATACATATACCTAAGTTATCAAGTGACCCATCTTAATCATGAGTTAAACACAAAGGTCAAAAAGTCTCATCTCAAGCCAGGATTTTCATTATCAAAACCGTAACTACTGAAGAGCTCCGTCTCTGGAGTGTACAATGGTCCTGTCACGACTCCGAGGTACTGCTCACTAACCTAAGACTGCTGAGGTGCTCCTCCTGTCGAGTACCGCGGGTCTGCGGCCAACTACCGGGCACTCCGTCCGCTGTGGGTCTGTCGCCAAATACCGGGTGCTCCCCCCAATAGCCTACAGAGGTACTCCTCCTGTCGAGTACCGCGGGTCTGCGGCCAACTACCGGGCACTCCGTCCGCCGTGGGTCTGTCGCCAAATACCGGGCGCTCCGTCCACTGGGCTAGTCGACTCACTCCAAGTCGAGTCGGTCAATCAGTCGTCAAGTCTCAGCCGGCTAGACGGTCTCCGTAATCCGTACGCTCGTCTCTGGGAGGGTCCGCTCCACAAGCTACTGGTCGATACTCCAAGTATCACAAAGTCCCGCAAAGAAGTATCTCAAAGGACCACCTCGTCATAGGGGTCTCAACGCAACAGACGACGCGTCAATCAGATGCTCGGTCTGTGAGTTATTAGCCTTTTCGTCCCAGGGGCCCGGTTAGTTTCGTGTGCGAACCAATCCGGCCATAACTCAACTATACCCCGAACACTCATAGGGTATACTCATAGGGACCGTTTCTCAACGAGATCACCAACGCCGCTGACGGTTCGTCAAACAGACGTTCTGTCAGAAAGGTATCAGCTTTTCCGTTCCAGGGGCCCGGTTGGATTTCAGTGCGATCCAACCTGGCCACTATCCAACTGCATCCAAAACTCGGGCGGAGGATGCCAAAAGTTCCGTCTCAACAAGAGGAAAACAACGAGATAGACGTTGCGTCAATCGGACGCCCGGTCTGTGAGTTATTGGCTTTTTCACCCCAGGGGCCCGGTTGGTTTCGTGAGCGAACCAACCTGACCGCACTCCGACGACATCCAAACCTCGAGCGGAGTAAGCCAAAAGATCCGTCTCAATTAGAGGAAAACAACAAAGTCGACGACACGTCATTCGGACGTCTGGAACTCGAGTTACGAGCGTTTCCGCTCCGAGGGCCCAGTTGGTTTCGTATCCGAACCAACCCCGCCGAACCCAAAGTAATCTGAAACCATGAGTGCGATATACCGAAACGGCCGTCTCGATCAAAGGATCGCGTTGCCGCTGACGGCGACTCATTTGGAGGCCCGTAGCTCAAGTTACGGGCATTTGACCGAAAGTGGCCCGAAAACGGGGGTCTGGGCCCGGGCCGACCCGGCTGGGCCCAGTCCGGCGCGGTCCGGTTCGGTCCGGCCCGACCGGCCGGCCGCGGCTCGGCCAGCGTGGCCGAGCCGACACGTGGGCAGGGCGCGTGGATCCCCCGCCCTTCGCCGCTGATTGAGGCCGGTGGTTCGCCGACTGCCCCTTTTTCCGGTCGCCGGCGTCGTCGCGCCGGCGTGGCATGCCGCCGCCGCCTTCCGCGGACCACCGGACGTGCTCCGGTGGTCCGTTCTTCCTGCCGTCTTCGCCTATGGTCCCCCGGGACCCCATCTTCACTGCGAATGGATTCAAATGCCCAAACGGCCTGCTTCGTCATCGCCTGTCAATCCAAACGTCAATAAACAATCTGCGGAGGGTTGTCGGGCCGTGTTCGTTTGGCCCGCACCCTCCGCGTTAGATTATAACAACGGGAGAAGTTTATTCAACACATGAATACATAACCAAAAATAATTTTAATGAATTAAAATTGTTCTTATTATCCGGGTTCTTCACCTTGAACGGAAACATTTACGGAGTATAGAACATTCAAATAAAACCCCTACCTTGGGTATAAGCCGATCGGAAGGAGGCATCGTCGTTCGAGGTTTGTCGCGGTATGGCGTCACGAGGATGACGACGTCGACGGGGGATGTCAGCGTTCGTCTGACTCGAGGGAAGGCAAATTCATCGTCGCTTGCTACCCGATTCCACTTCCGAGCTTGTTCGTCGAACTCCAACAGAGGATTGAAGGTTTCGTTGCGGAGGAAGGAACATCGCAGAAGAGGAAACGTCGGCGTCACGACACACGACGTTGCATCGTCGATTTCTGCGGTTTCGGTGTTCTTCGTCGGAGGCCGGCGTTCTTCGCATTCTTCGTGTTCTTCGCGTTCTTCGCGAAGGAGGATGAAGAATTCTCAGAGGTTCTTGAAGGTTTAACACAACATTACAAAAAAAGGAGGGTGTGTTGGCCTTATTTTATTACTACGCCAACGGATTTCAAACCGGTTAAGAAACGAATAAAGAGATAAATAACGACCCATTAATTAGTAGAATTAATTCAACGAAATAAACCGCCCAATTAATTGGTGCGTTAAGAAAATAAGAAAATGTGTCAGTTGACTTTCATAATGACGGGTTTTCGCGGGTGCATTACTTTGCGGAAAAGAAACGGTGGGGCTCGTGCGGGTCCCACCTCACAAATATCCTACCAAGAGGGTAGGATATTTTTGGATAGCACCCTATCCGAAATAACTCAGCTTAAGCTGCTTTAAGTGGCTTCAAGTGGCTTCCAAGCGGCTTAAGAGAAATAAAATAAAGTTTGTCGCACTATTTATTTTATTTCTTAACTTTAAGCCCAAAAATTAAAAACCACACCCGAGCAAACGCAACTCCGGAAGAGGCGTTTCTAAGCAATTACCGGTGCTGTGATTCCATCGGTGCCCTCAGAATTTGATTCCGAGCACCGGTTCAAAAGTTAGAAAAACCCACTCGTCCGTTCACTGAACGTACTCGAGCCAAATTTCGAAAATTGATTCCGAGCACACCGGGCCTCGGAATCAGGCGCCGTCAGAAACTGCGTTCTTGTAAAATTCCAAAGAAAATTAAGAAAAAAAAATTCCCTTGGAATTTATGGGTCTTTACCTGTCTATTTTTAATATTTTTAAAATTTGAAGTTTAGTTGTTTCTTGCTTCAAACTTCAGGATCATTATAACCAATGAAGGATTATCATCAGATACTGACCAGAAAAAGGATTTATAGGAGTAGCCTTATCCTACAAAAGTAAATGAGATTTTTAGTTTCCTTGGATTTTTTGTATATTATAGGAGGTTTTTGAAAAACTTTTCATAGATTTATAATCCACTTACTATGTTAACTAAAAAGGGGCTAAGTTCATCTATATTAAGGAGTTTGAATAAAGTTTCAACTGAATAAGATATTGGTTATTTCATCTATGTTAACTCTACCCTCTATGAGATAAGGATTTTTTTTTTATTTTTAGTGATGTAACATGGAAAGGGATTGTTTGTGTCCTCATACAAAATGACAAGGCAGTTTATTATATATCTAGATAGTTGAAACTTCATGAGAAGAAATATCCTACGCATGACCTAGATCCAGCTTTGGTTATTATTGCTCTAAAAATATGGACGCACTATCTTTATTGGGAGAAATTTTAAATATACACATGCTAGAAAATATTGAATTATATAATCACACAAAAAGAATTGAAAAAGAGACAAATGAGGTGCTTTTAAATTATTAAAGAGTCTAATTTTTCAACACATTATCACCTCAGAATAAATAATGAAATTAATTATTTAATTAAAAAATACCCAACTGTTCTAGAAATGATGAGGATTCAAGGAGTTCCATTGATCAAGGAATTGGTAATGTTGTACATGGGAATCATGAGGTAATTGAAACTATCAGTCCTTTCAGAAATTATTTCTCAAACATCCTTACTATAGAATATAAGGAAAACTAAAAGATAAGATCCTTTTTTATAAAATAAGATAGAGGTTGTGATGAATGGGAAGCTTCTTCACTTTAATCTTGATCATTAAGGTGTACTATAATTTATTACATGGATTTATGTTACATCTATTTTGGAGATAAAGTAAGAACTAATGGATGAATCTCATAGATCTATGTTCTCTAAAAATCCTCAAATCACTAAAATGTATATGGACCTTCATGATCATTATTAGATGAATAATATGAAAATGTATATTAAACACTACACTACATGGTGTTGGGTAAGTCTGAAAGTGAAGGCATAGTGACAATATCCTAAAGGGGTATTGTAACCCCCACCCATACCAACATGGAAGTGGGGCAATATCACTTCAGATATTTTGACTGGTCTCCTAAGTACATCCAATGGAAGCAATTTAATCTGGGTTATAGTGGAACAACTCACCAAGACTATATATTTTATTACAACTGAAGAAGATTTCTTACTTGAACAACTTTCCAAGATATTCATAAATGAAATGGTGAGGCTGCAAGGGGCACCACATTCTGTTGTTTTTAATCACGATCCAAGGATCACATATAAATTCTGTTGAATTGTTCATTTTCTTATTAATAATGAATTGAATCTTATTATGTCCAATCAACCCCAAATTGGGGGACAATATGAAATAACTCTTCAGATATTATAGAACATGTTGATAACATTTTCTATGGAATTTAAAGGTTGATCGGATCGACACATCCCATTAGTTGAGTTCATATAAAAAGGTATCTTCCACTCAAGTATTCAATTAGAACCCTATGAATATCTATATGGGAATTGATGTAAAACTACTACTTGTTGGGATGATGTAGGTGAGATAAAGATTGTTTTTCTCACTCTTATGTAAAAGATGATAGAAAATTTTCATTCCATTCAACACCACATAAATTATTATCAAAGTCGGTAGAAGATCTATTATAAAACTTTTAAAGGGACTTGGAGTTTTAGGTTGGTGATAATGTTTTCCTATGAATATCAACATGGAAGAGAGTTGTGTAGTTTGAAAATAAAGGGAAGCTTAACCCTAAGTACATTAGCCCCATATGAAAACCTTTATCACATATGAGAAGTCGCCGATCTACTATAACATACACAAATTCCAGCTCAATTTCATGATGTATTCCATGTATCTCTCTTAGATAAGTACATACCTTCCCCTTCACATATACTAGAAACTAGTGGCGGTACAACTACAATACAGACTCTCTTACAAGGAGCATCTAGTGTAAATATTGTACATTAGAGACAAGGCTCAACATTACAAGACTACCCACCTTGTCAAAGTGTTAGTGAAAACCCATAAATACAAAGAGGAAACAAATAAACTTGAAAAGAAAGTGAGATAGAAGTAACCTCACATATTATTAACTAAGAGAATGAATTGAAATTTTAGGGATGAAATTTCTTAAGGGGGAGAATCTTGAGACCCATGATTATTTTTAAAATATATTTTTCCCTTTAAAATATGTGTTATATTATATTATATAAAACAAAAGAAAAATCTCTTTAATAATGATCAATACTTTAGTCATCAAAATGGGAAAATATAGATTGATCAAATCCATTAGAATAATCTCCCCCGTAGCTAACACTATATTAATAAAACAAAATATTATCAAACCAATCAATATTTTAGAAAAATATTATAGTCAATATTTAATGAAATAATGATATGGTATTTATAACGCATTAAGGGAAATGTGACAATTGGGATTTTGATATTTTAAGACCATTGGTTAATATAACTGTTGGAAAATTTTACTGTTGGTAACTATAAACATTCTTGTTAATTTAATTTTTTAAATAGTGTTTATAAGTACTAATGAAAAAGGATAATTAATTCAAAAAAGGGAAATGATGGCCTCAACCAATGGAGTCATGTTGTATGAATCCTTTTTGTCAGAACACGGGAGGGATATACTATCACTAGGGTTCACCATTTTCTAAGTCCCGTCTGAGCATCAATAAGAGAAGCGAGAAATAAATCTCCTATAGAAGAAGTTCAATTTAGTGGAAATTACAACTCAGCTAGTATTAGTTGAGATACCCCATGAACCTGTCACCATTACAAACATTGCCCTTAGGTCATGCATGGGTGTTATAACAGGTTTCATGTCCATCCCTTAGATAATTAATTTTTAATTCCTTTTTATAAATAAAATTATTATTACATCAATTCCATTTTAAAAATATTATTACTCAATAAAATATAGTTTAAATTGAGACAGTGATCTTTTCAGACACAAATTATACCTAAAAAAAGATAATTTTGGTAATTTTCCCTCATAATGATTCCCCAAAGGTGTCCTCATTCCCCAAGGTTCCCTTCTTTATGATTTATGTGTAACTCTTAAAAGTAATTGAATTATTCCTCTTTTATCTTCAATTCAATAACCTTTTATATGTATTCGAAATGTTATGGTTACTATCTTTTAGTAACATTTTTTAATTCTGTTGCTTCCTAATTATGTTTTATAATTGGTATACCATTTTCCCCTCTCATTTTAACCTTTAATAAAACAACGTTTTATACCCATCATGTTTTTTAATTTACTCATCAAAATTTTACTCTCTAATAAAGATATTCATTTTAATATTCATTTTTTGAATACCAAAAAAAATTCTTTTTTTAGTTGTATTCACCAAAATTTAAAAATGGTATATTTTTTTGGGTATTAACATACATGAAACCCACATGCCCTTTCTATGGTATAAAAATGACATAAAAACATTTTCATAACCACTTTTTAAATGCCATGCTTTTGATATGTTACCCATTATTTATTCTCTATAGGTTATTTATGAAATGTTTAATAATGATCTACATCAAAAAAATTAATTAATAGATATGATAGATTCACCCTGATATATCTCTAATGCATTTTTCAATGAATTGTATCTCTATAGTTGACATGTTTTTACAATACTTTGGTGAATAACCTTGGTAATCTTCATTTTCAACACCACAGTTATAATCCTTGATGATATGCTTATGAATTCCTCATTTATATTTTGTATCCAAATTTCCATGTTATGATTCCTATTATTTTTATTATTATATTCCCTATGTTCCCTTTCACATTTCAAAATTATATTCCTCCTATTTTATTCATATTCCTAATGATCACAAGGAAACAATTTCCCTTCCTTATTCCATTAGGGGTCCTAATTCTCACCCCTTTCCTTCTATGTGTTTCCCTAATATATGATATTTAGTAAACATAATTAGTATGAAGCCATTAAACTTCATTTAAAGTTGATTATAATTTTATTTATGTTTTCAAGTATTATGTTTATGATATCCATGGAACTAAACATTAAACAGTCCTCTATTAGTACAATGTAATAAACATATTATGTACTAAAAATGCAGAATTACATAGTAAAATAGCTCATAATTCCCATATTTTAATATAAATTGTGACCTTTTATTTAAATAATCTTGGTAAATAATGAAAAAATTTAGATTGTGTGACCTTATCAGTTATTTTTAAATTTAATTATCTCATTTTATCCATTTACTATAGTGAAAACTTTTTTACCATGGTTTCTATTCATGATGGAAAATAATGAAATTTTACTCATTGGAAAATTTTATCCTCCAAATTAAAGGCATTAAATCAATTTTCCAGAATTCAAATTTTGGAAGGTAAAAAATTACTTTTAGCATAATAATGTTAAACAAAATGATAAATAATTATTCAGAAATATGTTTTCGTAAGACTAAAATTTTTCTTATTCCAAAATTAAATATAATACTAATTACTAATTACTTAAATATATTATATTAAATAAAAAGGATATTATAATACATCAATAATATATTAAAAAAATAATGGAACTTTTAAATAACTTTATTTAAAGAAGAAATCACAGATTTTATGAAATCTGTAATTTATTTACAATTTACAAAAAAAATCAACATTTTTAGAAAAAACAGAAAAAAAATTATATTTATATTATTGTGAAATTATAATTTAAAAAATGATTTATATTTTATAAAAAATAATTTCTAAAATTGTAAAAGATTAATTGTAATATCCACGTATATAGTGCAATAAAAAACAATTTAGAAGGAAATGTATTTTTAATGTATAAAATGACATTATTATCATTCATTTCATAATAAACATAGTTTAAATTAATGTTAATTAATTTTATTGGATACATAATTTTATATATTAATTAGAATATTTTATCAAGTATTGAAAACTTTAATCTATTATGATAAAATTACATTGTCCACTTAAAAGCCCTTAAAGGGAATATATATATATTTTTCCTTCAAATGATATTATATTCATTTCTGAGAATTTGATAATCAAAGTATGATTTTTTTTTAATTTTTTAAAAGAAAAAAATTCTATATACATTTCATAATGGGGATACTCATGTTCCTACAAATCAATCCAAAGACTAGGTTATAATGATCATATTTATATAATAATATTTCTATATTATATCATGGTTGCGTTAATCACAATGTTGCATGTTATAAATTCAATACAAAATTGTATTAATATAATGTAATGTAAAGTAAAGTCTTGTTTTATTTTTTTTTTAATTTTCAAAAATTATATGTTTGTTGATGCTTAGAGTTTGTAATGTTTTCTAGTTTTTTTATTTATTTATTTTTGGTGTGTTTTCAATAACTAAGAATTATTAAAATAAAGGAAAAAAATACATAAAATGATATTAATTTATTAATTATACTTTCTCATAGAATAATGTTCTTGATGTGTATTTTATCTTTACTATAGTTATTGTATAATATTTATTTGAAGTATTCTATAGTCACTATTTTTATCATATTTCATCATAACTTGTTTCAGGGCATCTTGTGCTTATTATTATCTCTTGACCTACCACACATTCATATCTGATGGTATATTCACCTATCACATGGTAGCTCAACTTACGGCATGATAATTTTTTCATGCGATTGGTTTTGTTTCTATGTAATCGATATATTTTCTTCACTCGATCGATTCACACGATGGATCATCACGGTTGACATGTTTTACATGTTCTCACTTGTTTAACCTAATGGTTTGTCATTTATATATGTGGTCAGTCTATATGATAGGTTGAATTTCATTATTGATCCATTACTTTGTTGAAAATATAAATATCTAGAGATTACGATACTACTCTATTTTTTTATTTGATGATATTTCGACTAACTAGATGTTTTTATTACTTGTTTTAATTATTATTTTGATTCAAACAATCATATTAATAATATGGAAACTATGTAAACTAATTTTGGAAGGTTTTTAATAGTTTTAATATTTTTATAAATTGTTCTTTATTATTGCATTCACCTAAAACACAGGGTTTGGATATTTTTAAATTAGTCATTTAAAGCTATTTTTCTAATAATTAGAAAAGTAATTTTTACTTCTTCAAAATATTCAATGATAATTTATAGTATTTAATGTATTATTATTTGAATTTGAATTTATATATCATATATACATGTTCTGGAATGTTTTTGGAAATTCAAATTTAATTTTTTTAATTAAGTGATGATATAGTTATGGGATATTATTGATTAGAAATTATATAGATATTTTCAATTGATTAATGATAAATTCAAAATTATTTTGAACTACCATTTTTTTTGAATATTAGAAACTTTTGTGGAATGATAATTTCACTCTCTCTTGGAAAATTGTAAATTTCCTAACTGATTTATTTGTAGCTATTTAGTTATTATTTTGTCTTATTCAAAGGGTATCAAGACTCATTAAAATGGTTCTTTGTGATATTGCTTTAATGATATGAATTTATATTTTTGGTAATTTTTAAATTTTTGAGGTGCTGTGAGATTATGTGATACTGTAAATTTCAATTAGATCATACGAAAACAAGTTTATTATTCTAAATGGACACTTAAGGGGAACCAAATATTCTCATATTAATAATGATGCGTTGAAGATATGTGTTGATCTATTGGCCATGTGTAAGGCCCTGAATCCGGGAATCCCTTCCATTTGTGGGTTTTTGGTGTTGGAGTTTCTTGGAAAAAGAACCCTGGAATTCAGAGGAAATGTAGGAACTCAAAGGAGTGACACTTCCATTTTTTATAGGCCACCATGTGGATCTTTGAAGATATGTGGTGGAGTATGGTTAATACAGTATATTAGGGTGGTTAGGGAATAGATTCCTAGGTGAGATAATTTTGGTAAACTTCATTTTAAGATGATTCTATGTCGTAGTGGTTGGATGCAGCAAAGGACCTCCCTTGGGGTCGAGATATAAAGTGTGAAGCAAGGTAGAAACCTTATAAGGGGTTTTCGGATACTTCTAAATCAGGGGTAGTTCT
Organism: Viscum album; assembly: GCA_963277665.1. Taxonomy (NCBI): domain Eukaryota; kingdom Viridiplantae; phylum Streptophyta; class Magnoliopsida; order Santalales; family Viscaceae; genus Viscum; species Viscum album. The sequence goes on from OY728161.1 coordinate 1,568,070,376, forward strand.
ACCCTTGTGGTTGAGCCCCAACGTATTTTTCTAGTTAGTGAAGGGATTTTAAGGCACTATGCATAGGGTTTTGATATAACCACATATCCATAATTAGTGGATCTTCTCATGGAAAATGAACACAGATTTGACCATTGGTTGTTGTGGCTTGGCCCCCTGTATTGTTCAATAGAATTCCTTGTATCGTCCGGTTTTGTGGAACGGTCCATTGGACTATGTTGTGGACCTCTATTTTTTAGTTGGTTTATAAATAACCATAATTCCATAAAAAACTAGTTTTCTCCCATTTCTTCAACTAAACACATAGCCACCCTTTTTATGTTTTTAAATCCCACGATATATAGGTATCTATCCTCGGATTCTAGAGATTAATCATTGGGGATCGGAGGTGGATTATTTCCCATTTTTCTATTATTTTCTCTCTATATGATCATGTTTCCTTTGGTAACTTCTTTCCAGGATATGATGTTTGACCTCAATCTTTTTAATTGGGTTTTATTTTCCATTTAGTGGTGTGTTTATTGAAAAATTTCCTTAGAGGATCATAGTTCCTTCACCGGAGAGGTGAGGAGAGATCCACATTAGTGTTTTAATTTCCTTTAATGAAATTAAATAATTTGAGATTGGGGATGCATCCCTTATCCTTTATTTACGTCTAATTGTAAATTGAATATTGATTACCTATTTGGATGGTAGTGAAATGAACATAATAAATATTTTACGTGATTAATGGAAGAAATAAGTTAATTGTTATTATGATCTCATGTTATTGTTTTAAATCATGATATTGGTTCACATCAAGATTTTATTCATAGTGATGTATCTCTATTATACCTTATTAAATGTATTTTTATTCTTGGTTTAGCATGTTGAAATTGATAAAATGGTGTAAATAACAAAATTTTTGTTTTAAGTGGATTTTCTGATAAATGATAAAATGAAATGCCTGTTTTAATAATCTGGTGCTTCTTATAATTTGATTTTTATCAAATTGGTGCAAGTAGCCATGTTTAATTGAATTTTGTATTCCATGTTTTATTGGAATAGATTAATAACATGAAGTCGAAATTCATATTAATATTAATAATATAAAAAAATTCATGTGAATGAATTGTTGTATAATAATCATGGTAAATATGGAATATATTCTTAGAATCATAATAAATATATAATTGCATGAGATAGCTAACACCGTAGTAAACTTATACTTAGAACCTTTGATAATTAATTGGTTAATTTAATATGGATTAAAATTATTTTTTCTTGATAATGATAAATATGTGGGTCCTAGAGTTCCCATTTTTTATAATGGTTTAATGTCATGTGTTTGGAATTGTGAGCACTCGTTTGCATTTGATGGTTGACTGACTTGTTTTTAGGACCTAGATTACTCTATTTAATATGTACGTTTTTTATACCTTCCATATTCTCTAGATATGATATATGTTATGTGATTGGATCCTAGGTTTGCTAATGGTTTATTTCAAGGGTGGCTCATGGTTATCGTAGAAGTTGACACATGTGACAGTGAGATATAAGGTAATGTGCTTGTGGGTGTCAAGGATGAAACCAGAGATGATGGAATAAGATGAATATAGGATTCCCTATTTTTCAGTTAAAATCCGGGATTCTTGATTTTTGAATCTTTTTAATGGTAATATGGCCGTATTTCTTATTTTCTCTTCATTCCATCCCCACTACTTATGGTAGTTGGATGTGTTTGGTTGCATATTCCTCTTAATTATAGCTTTTGATGTTTTCCAATAGTACCTATATTTATATAATGGTAATAATGTTTAATAAATTTATAAACCAATATAATTGGAGTTCCTGTAATGAAAATGAAAATATCTTGAAAAACTATGAACTCGGTTTGGATAACTCTTGAAGGTCTTGGACTTCACTTTGATGGTTAATGTATTATAATTTGGAAGAATGTTAATAAATGGTTAATGAATCAATTAATATAAAGGATTTTTAAAATGGAAATAAGTAATATAATGTATATCTGTTAAATGATTTTATGATTATAGGTTATCTAGTCCCTAGTTATTGTAGACCGGTGTTCAAGTGATGATTTCTACAATTGAACAAAGGAATATGTTATTCCGATAGTGTTGTTGGAAACTATATTATATCTTGTATGTTATATGATTTCAAATTCCACACCACCCATGAAGATTAGGGAGACTACCACCCATTTGACACTAGGAGGGTGTTTTCCCCAACATCTCGGATAATGGATGGATGGCTGACTACCCCCTCTTCCCAAATGCTCTTATCATTGTTGTAGTATATACTACTATGAATAGTGGTTAGTTTCCCTATATATGTGTATTGGGGGCTGTGATGACTTCTTGTTATTTTACCCAAATTTATATCTGAATATCACATAAAAATGATTATTATATGTTTGATTTGTATAAGTTGTGATAGATTGATGTTCCTTATTAGGTGTATTGGATGTTATGGATTGATGTATGATGCCGAGGTATAATACCAGTTATATTGTAAATAGTGGTTCCCATAAACTACATGATCACTATATGGTTATTTGATATGAAGTGATGTGAATATGTAATACATGAGGTGTGTATTGTGATAATTTGAATAGGTGTCTATGAGATGGATTATTTTGGAGATAGATGGCCCAGGACATGCATTATTGGGGCAGAGAGGGAAACCATTGGGGAAGTGGTATCAAGGTACCATTTTTATTTAATAGTTATAATATTTTATATTGTTTATGTGATATTTGGTGATAGATAGACATAGTGGGCATGTGAAATCAGTATATCTCTTTAGGTGATGATTTTTATTAACTTATTGTTCATTGGTATTTAGTATGATTTCATTATCCATTTGATGAGTGGCTCAATGTAGGATCCTACTAAGTGTACTATTATTCTCACACCATATATATATAAAATGTTTTTCTGGTCAACATGAATAGTTTGGAGATAAGGATGGATATTATTATATCATTTTTTGTGGTGATACTTGGGATTCATGGTCTTTTTTTAGTTTACCATTTTGGTAATTTTCGTTTTTCTTTTAGTCGTTTTAGTATTTTATGACATTATATGTATACAATTAGGATCTTGTTTATAATTATGAGTAGGTTTTTATTGTCGTATCTATCTTCTATATCTCTCTCTCTCTCTTCTGTATGTTATCTTAGAGGTTATTGTCTTTCAATATTATGTATATTATACCCTCAGTGATAGTCGCTAACTCGAGGCCTACTTAAGGTTGGACTTGAGCAGTCACTATCCTCCCTCTCTTATAGCCAACCAAGGACGGTTACTCTTGGGGGAGGGGGTCATCACATCTTGAATGTGAGGTCATTATTCATATTTCGTCATCAAATTATTATGTCTAGTTCATTATGAGTTTGTTTTAATTTATTAAATCTCCTCTTTTATGCTTATATGAATTTATTTATGATTTTTTCAAACAAAGATAATTCATTATCATTGATAGTGAAACCCATATTATAATGTCAGGATAGATTATACATTCCTAAATTTTATTTATTATATCGGGTTGTGACTCCCCTTTAATATTTGGTAATCTATATTGGTTATACCTCTACTAGAAATGTTAAATTGTAATCGAGTTGTGATTTCACTTTAAAAAACATCTTTATAGGGGAAAATCATCTCTCAAATATTATAGAGGTTTAAGAGTGGTTTTAGGTTCCCTATGAACTTAACTAATATAAAATTTAATACTTTCTTCCTAATTTTACTCTTTTATTTATTAGTCCATCATCATGATGATAACTTTGATAATTAACTTAGATTATTTTTTTCAACACTTTTAATTTTAAAACTAATATATTCACTCATATATAATATGACTTTTTGGTTATAACTAAAATTCACACAACCTTCCTTATGATTATGTTTATTTTTATCATGTTAAATCATGATTGAAAATTTCATGAGGCCCCTATTGGTTATGGAGGATGAGAGGGAAATACATTTTTTCAAGGGAATGTGTGATCAAAGGTGGGGAATCATGCATTCCTCATAGCCTGATCATGGATGTTTAGTGGCTTTAGAGATGGACACATCTAGTCCTTTTGTGGTTGTGAACTTGGTGATAGAAATCCATAAATATCATTTGGGTTCTTCAAGAAAGTAGCGTGATAAATACACACATTTTTTAGAGTGAGAGTATTTGAAAAATGAAAATAAATACCCTAAAGACACCCTTATCATCTGTAAGAGACTTTCTATATGGATTAGAGGGTGTAAAATCCAATATATAAATATATTTCATTGAGGTATTTCCTTATTTTAATAAAAAAAATTTATATTTTAAATGTAAATTGTAACCTATTTAGTTTAAAAAATTATATTTGATTAAATTATTGAAATGGATTAAAACATGGATTTTAATTATTTTATTTGATCTTTTGAATTATTAGAATAAATCCTACACTTAATAAAGAATATTTTGATAAATATTTCATTTTATTGAGATTAATCTAATGAAATCAAATATTTTTTGTGTTAATATAGGAATTATGGAATTGTGGTGGACAATTGGCCTTGCATCTCAACAGACCATGATTGTACCATGATTCCCTATTTCATTTTCCCCATTACACCATTGTATTAAATTGAATTTGTATTATAAATTTAAAATATAATAACAAAATTAAATTCATCTTTTATTCAATTATTTTGTGTTAATCACTGTTAAAAATATAAATGTTATTTTTTTGATAATTTAAATGATGTCTAAGGTGATTTGGAGGACCCATGATGATGTTTAAGAAAAATGTGCCGTGCTGGGCAGGTTCCAAGAACACCAGTTTACTGAACCAAAAAATTCTACGGCACTGTGAATTAAAATGGTCTTTTATTTTGTGGGATGGTCCAAATTTCATTGGTATATATTTCATATGATGTAACCCATGACTCATTCGACCATAAAGTTTCCCAATTGACCTGATCTGTCCATCATAATGAATCTCCATGAAGTCAAAAGAGGTGTGTTGTGATCTGTCCATATCTCGAGATCTAGTTGTCCAAATGGTGCCACACATTTGGATAAGACATCCAAGAGGTGGGGTAACATGTTTCTAGTTTTTTCCAAATTGATATTCTATTCTCTTTTGGTTAAAACCCATGGGCAATTGGTTTTACCCAATTTGTGTGCCAAAAACCACCATCCACTTTGCCTATAAAACAGAAGCTTGGGATCCTCATTTGGATGATCGGAAAAGGTGTGAAGTGCTGAAAATTGGAATTTCTATAGGATTCCTCTCGTCATCCTTGATTTTTGAGAGGCCCATATTCTCATAGGGGGGTCAAGAATGAAGAATTAGTTCCACCCGAGCTTCCTCCTCCTCCCGATGTCGAGCTAAATTGAGGGAATTCATTATGAGGGAGATACACACATGTAAAGGGAGTTACAACACATATATAAGCTACTGGTTGGTAGTAATTTGGCTGTTAAAACATTTTGTTCCATTTATCTTACATACTTTTATATTTTAATGCTTGTATTGATGTGTACGAATGAGATGCTTAATTTCTAACTGATCGACATGAGGTTTTGAGTGTGTGACTTGTGTTCTTCCAAATAGAAAGCTCAAGAATCCTTTTATTCCACAATTTTTTGATATTTCATTTTTTGGAAGCTATTATATGATGCATGTTATCTAGACCTTGTCTACATGATGGTTATTTCAGGGATTGTCTCAACGTGCTTTGATATAAGAGCTTGGAAAGTAATCGGTATTCCGATTAATTTTAACCAAAGAAATAAATCAAACCATAATTAATCTCTAAGAACAATGGATGTTAAATGTGTGTAGTGAACTCAAAATTAACCTTTTAAACTCATAATTATAAAAACCCACATTTCATTGTAAAATATTAAACTCTTTAATTAAGTGATTTGATTTGTAAAATTGTTTTAAACCACCCCCAATTTTAGTAATTTTTATTAAAAATACACATTATAAAGATATCAAACCTCCTTGAGAGAGAACCATGGGTATTCCATTTACAATAAATTAATCTTAATAGAAAAATAAATTTGACATGTTTTGGATTCATGGTCAAATTTTTGCATCATTTCTGTGGGTGCTTTTTCTTTTAGTCCGTGTTTTTGATAAGTTTTTTGTAAATTTTGTAAATATTTATTTGTTTAAACTTATAAATATACCTATATTTTTCTATTCTAATGTATTTATTTTGTATTTTATTTGTATGAAATTTTCAAATCTGGGAGACTTACACCTTTCGAACCCAAACTATAGAGGATCCTACATTAGCGACACTAAGATGAACAAAAGAACCCTTTGAAGGAGGACACATAAAATATCAACACTCTTCTTGATCCTTCATCTTATTCTTCTAGAAATAATATCAAAACTAAAATAAAATTGCATAATATTGATGAAAAAAATAGAAAATTAAAATAACTAACCTCACTTGATGTTGATATCCACCCCCCCAATATTCAAATGGAAGGCGAGGCACCCCATTTTGAACTGAAATCAGGGTTAATTTATTTACTACCAAGATTTCATGGACTCGCGGGAGAAGATAAACCTAAGAACATAAAATTAATTTCATACTGTATGTTTTACATTCGAACCTTCTAATGTTTATGAAGAAAAAGTAAAGCTTAGATCATTCCCATTTTCATTAGAAGAAAATGCGAATGATTGGTTGTATTATGTTAATTCAGTAATTAGAGGTTAGGCGGACATGAAATGCCTTTTTCATGAAAAAAATTTCCCAGCCTCTCAAATAGAAACTATAAGGAAATAAATATGTGGTATAATTCAATCATAAGGGGAAACATTACATGAATATTGCGAACAATTTAAAAGGTTATGTTCAAGCTGTCCACACCACAAAAAGTGATCAACATTTAATACAATATTTTTATGATGGTTTGATTCCAATTGATCATAACATGATCGATGAAACTATAGTTGGTGCACTAGTGGATAATACCCCAATTGTTTCAAGAAACCTAATTGAGAACAAGGCACAAAACACTTAGAAATTTTTTTCATAGTCTAGTGTACCCATTCATGGTGTCCATGAGGTCCAATGTACTATATTTTAGAAGAAGTTGGACCCAAATATTGTATAGTTAAGTACCCTTCTTAGAAAACTTCCTATTTCCCAAATAAAATCCCAATCTCATCCTCCTAACCATTATGGTATATTCTCTTTTGATACCCACTACTTTGACCAATGTCCTCAATTAAGATAATCTTCTGAGAGTAGTGAGGCAACCTTTCTAGGCTTCCCCTCTAACCAACCCTTTATGCCAGAACCCTATTATTCATCAAACCTTAGGTGGAATGAAAACCAAGAATATGGGAAATGTGGTATTAAATCCATCCTCAACAACAATGGAACCAACAGGGTTAGAGTAGTCATCCACCACCACCACCCAGAAATCCTCCACCACCCCAAATGCCTTTCCAACAACCCCCTCCCAAACCTTATCCTTGCATAGAAGATATGATGAAAAAAATGGCTTCCAAAAATATCAAATTCCAAAAAACTACCCAAGATTCCATAAAGGACCTAAAAACCCAATTATTCCTACTAGATAACTCATTGGGGGGAAATCCAATGTCCTGGGTCAGCTAATCATCCCTCTCAACCACTTGTCTACCCTATAGATAAAGGAAATGTTAGTTCTATCACAGTTAGGAGTAAAAAACAAATATAATGTCAAATTAATCCTCCATTAGAGTTATCCCCTCTTGAGGAAACCTCCATCCAAACTATTAAAAATGTTCCAAATGTTGAAAACCCATATTTTGAGAGAATCCCTTCCAAAGGAAAGAGCGTGTATGTCGATGAGTCTCCTAGGAAACCCATTCCTCTTCCATTTCCCCAAAGGGCTATCCAAAATATAAAACCAAATGAAACTGAACTCGATAAAGAAATTTTGGATACTTTCGAAAAACTGCAGGTAAACATCCCCTTGATTGTTATTGTGAATCAAATTCCAAGATATGAAATGTTTTAAAAGAGACGTGTACACATCGAAGGAAACTTCATGTTGATGAGAAGGTAAGCATGAGGAGGAATGTCTCAACATTGATAGAACTATCACATACTACCAAATGCAATGATTCTATAACCATCTCGATTCCATACAATATACGGGAGTATTAATTTTCCAATGCTATGATTGATTTAGGAGCATCAACAAATATGATGCCTCACTCAATTTACTCTACATTACAGGTTGTAGAATTGAAGAAAACTGGGACAGTTGATTAGGTATAAAATAGGAGTAATACACACCCTTCTATTTTGTTAGAGGATGTTCTTGTGATAGTTCAAAATTTAATTGTTCTTTCAAATTTTAATGTGCTTAAAATGAAAGATGATAGGATGAATGGACATGCCACCATTATGTTGGGGATGCCTTTCTGGAAAAATTCCAAAACCATAATTAATTTCCATAATAGAACATTATATATGGAGTTTAGTGGTGACATTGTCCACTTCAACATTATTGATGTCATGAAGCACCCCTCAGAAGAACATTCCTCTATATCTACTAATTCAGTTGATGACTCCCTTCCCCTGAAGAACATCTTTTCATTCCATTGATCCCCTTTCTAAGTTTTCATCATTGATTGGAATGTTAGGTAATGAATCATGCGTTGATTGTTGTAGTGGAATAGAAATGTGTTAGGAATGTTTATTAATTGACAATTTCTTGAACACTGAGGATCCAATGACCATCGAAGATACTGATATTCTTGTAAAAGTGCATTCCTTATATGAGGATGATACCATTGAGCAGTTTGATGATATTTTTGACCTCTCACATTAACACAAACTCCCATAAATCCAAAATCCACCTAAATTGGAACTAAAAAAATGCCTCAATATTTAAAAATACTCATGTATTGATAATGGAAACAAACGGCCCATCATCATTTCTAGTTAACTCCCTCCTGAGCATGAATTGTGACAGCTTGGACATTTGAGGGAGCATAAACAATCTTTGGGATGGAAATTTGCTGACATTACTAGTACTATCCCATCAATTTTCACACATCATATTTTATTAAAAGATGACGCTAAACTAGTGAGGTAGGTACAACATTGACTGAACCCAAACCTCCAAGATGTTGTGAAAAAGAGGCAACAAAATTATTGGATACTAGAATCATTTACCCCATCTCTGATAGAAAAATGGTCAGTCCAATTCAAGTAGTTCCCAAAAATAATAGCCATACATTAATCAAAACATAAAAAAATTAATTGGTACCAACTCGTGTGCAAAATAGTTTCTGTTTATTCATAGAACATTGCTGACTAAAGCTACACACTAGGATGGACCATTTACCATTTCCATTCATTGAACTAATTTTAGAGACACTATCCGGTAAGTCCCACTACTATTTCCTTGATGTGTATTATGGATACATTCAGATATATATTTCCCTTGAATATCTAGAAAATAAAACCTTCACATCCCCCTTGGGCACATTTTCATATAGTATGATTCTATTTTTTTATTCATTGCTTCATTTACTTTCCAACGTTGCATGGTCAGTATTTTATTGTATTACCTGGAGAATATTGGAGAAGTTTTCATGGATGATTTCACTGTGTATGGATCCTCCTTTGATTAATTTTTGAGTAATTTTAATTTATTCCTATATCACTATATTGAAAAGAATATCATATTAAATTATGAGAAATGCCATTTCATGGTGTGACAATGTATATATTTGGGACATGTAATTTCATGGGATGGTATCCAAGTAGATAAATCAAAAGTAAATGTCATTTCATTTTTAGAATTCCCTAAAAATGTAAGGGATGTGCAGTCTTCCTAGGCCATGTTGGATTTTATCATCGTTTCATTCATGACATTAGTAAGATTTCACCCCCTCGACCGATTACTCCAAAAGGAAAAAGAATTTATTTTTGATAAAGAATTTAGAGAAGCTTTTAATAAGTTAAAATGGAGTCTCATATGACCCCCAAATAATCCAACCACCTTAATGGGATTTACCATTTGAGATCATGTGTAATGCCTCTAACTACGCAGTTATGATAGTCTTGTTACAAAGGGTCGACTGAGCTCCACATATCATAGCCTATGTCTAACGTACATTGGACTCTGCCCAAGAAAAATACACCACAACTGAAAAATAATTCCTTGCCATAGTTTTTTCCATGGATAAATTTAGGTCATATCATTTAGGATCCAAATTCATTGTATTATATGACCATGAAACCCTTTGGTATCTTCTTAAGAACCCAGATGCCAAACCATGTCTCATTCACTGGATACTCCTCCTTAAAGAATAAAATCATGAAATTAGAGATAAAAAATAAGCAGAGAATGTGGAGGCTGACCATATTAGTTGGATTCCCCCATCCTCGATCGTTGAATCATACCTCTGTATTTCTATAAATGATTTTTTCATGATGAGAAATTGTACAAAGTGGAAGATTATATTCCTTGGTATTCTGAAATTGTAAATTATTTGGTAGTATCTTGCACTCCTAATGATATAAAAAAACCAATCCATTCATCTAAAACATGAATCTTCTTGGTACATTTGGGATGACCCCTACCTCTGGCGCACATGTAGTGATCTTGTACTTAGGCGTTGTGTTCCCGATAGAGAGTTTCAGTATGTCCATAGATTCTGTCACACTCTGGTTTGCGGGGTCCACTTTGGAACCCAACAGACTGATCGGAAAGTCCTTTATTCTTCTCTATTTTGGAAAAAACTTTTTCTTGGATGCCCATGATTTTATTAAATCTTGTCATCATTTTCAAAGAATGGGTAATGTCTCTAAAATATATGAAATTCCACAACAACCATTGCTCTTTCTTGAATTTTTTTATGTTTGGGGAATTGAATTTATAGAGACATTTACCAATTCCTTTGGCAACTTGTACATTCCTCGGGCAGTTGATTCAGTGGAAAAATGGGTAGAGGCATGAGCTACAAGGATTAATGATTCTAAGGAAGTTATATAATTATTGAGAACCCAAATCTTTTGTTGTTTTGGATTACCTAGGTTCACCATTAGTGACTAGGGTTCTCATTTCTGCAACCGAACAATGAAATCATTTTTGAATCGGTATGAGATCACTAATAAAGTGTTTAGGACATATCGACCACCGAACAATGATCAAATCCGAGGTGTCAAATAGATAGGTAAAACAGATTCTTGAAAAAAATTTCCAACCCAATAGAAATGATTGGAGTCTTTGAATTGATGATTCATTATGGCCCTATTGTACTACTTTCAAAACTCATATTGGAATGTCGCCCTATTAGACTGTGCTTGGAATGAGTTGTCACCTACCTACTGAGATTGAACACCGATCCTGCCTGGACATCAAAAAATGCAATTCTAATCATTCTAGGGGAGGTTCTCAAATGAAGTAATAGATTCAAGAGATGGAGGAAAAAGATAAGAGACGCATATGAGAACTCCAGAATATACAAGGAGAGAACCAAGGCTTCCAACAACCATCTTATCCTTCATCATCATTTCCACATTGGGCAGAAGGTCGTACATTAAAGTGAAAGATAAAAGTTGCATCCTTATAATCTTTGATCAAATTAGTTAGGACCATACACTGTTACTAATGTATCTCCATCTGGTGTTGTTTAGGTTCAAAATATAGAAATAAAGAAAACCTTCACTATCAATGGGAAGCGGCTGAATAACTTTCTTGAACCCATTCCATTGTCCTTGATGGAGGAACACCATGTTCAAGAAGTAACATACCAAGGATACTCACCTGGTTTTATCCTTCCTTCCCACATTCTCTTTTCTTACAATGATAAAATTTCACACATTAGGTGTGGGGGTATGGGTATATTCTGAGGTAAGTTAGGAATTTCTATCATCTTTATTATTTTTATCTTTTCAGCTTGATGAATTGTATTTTTTTTCTTTCCCCCTTTCCCTCCCACTCACCATTGTGTTTGAATATTACTTTTTGATGCCCACTTTATCATAGGAAATAATTCCCACTTAATCATGGAAGTTATTAAAAATGAATGTGGAATTTTCATATTTCATGTTGTTTTAACATTAAATAATTTATGATTAAATGTGCATTTTACCAAGAAATAAATACTGTGGTGTGATTTTCTTTTGAAATTTGGTTCATTGTTGATGATATAAATGGTTGCATCATTTTATGACCGTTGAGTAGAATAGTACCATATTTGTAAAAAGTTGAATTGAAAATTATTTCACGTAATCTCTCCACATATCTTTACACCCAACAATGATGTGAGGATATTTCTTACTTAATAGATGTTAAATATAAGTTAGGGATTTTTCACTACTTTCCAAAATAATTTTTCCATATATTTGTACCTCATCGGATCTATTTAATTACTATACCAGATTGATCTATCCATGTGTACCTGTTATCTAAATATTATACACCCTAAAAAAGGGTTTTACATTGGTATTTTCAAAAACTAACCTTCATTTAATTTTGATCTTGTCATAACTATTACAATTAGTGTCGTGAGGAGATCAAACAAGGGCTGGGAGAAGAGTGTGAGATTTTTTCCAAGTGAAACTTTTGAAAAAAATAAATAAATGAGGGGAGTGATGAAATTTGAATTATATGAGGATACCTAGGTATGGAGCATATGGTTTGACTTCTGGGAATTCTTAAGTGAGTGGGTATTGAAAATTGACTGCAAAGGATGTGGGGAAAGTTCGGTGGAAAGGATCGTTTATGTAGACAATTTTTAAAATAACTTATATTTAATCAATAAAAAGTAGAAATAATATTACAAAACGGTTGTCACACACACATGTGGAGAATTAGTAACTTGATTTACTTTTTAATTATTTTCATTTATTGGTATCGTGCATCTATTGGAATTTCATTTGGATACAAATTTTGAGACATCGTTTTCAAGGATCACTGATAATAACTACTCAATGTGATTTTTTTATTGATCACATTTCTATCAAGAATTAATTTTTCATTTAATGATAAATATCAATTATGTTGGAAACATATAAATGCATAATTTTGAGAAATTTGACATTTCCCAAGAGTGGAAATGTTTAGGTGTGGGGGTGTGATCATACCACAATTTACATTTTCATTTTCACCCATAGAATATTGTTTTAAACTGAATTTGTATTGTAAATTTCAATATATAATAACAAAATTCACTTAATTTTTTATTCAATTACTTTGTTTTTATCACTATCAAAAAGTTCTAGGTTATTTTTGGGATAATTCCATTGAAGGTGTAGGTGATTTATATGAGCCTTGAAGAAGTTCATGAAAAATGTTCCAAGCCGTGCAGGATCCAAGAAAACCAGTTTACATAACTGAACACTGATACTGTATTGTGCCATAAAATGGGATGATATATTTGGGGATGGTCCATAATTCATTAGGATACATTTAATATGAAGGAACCTAAGACACATTCGTTCATCTGGTGGCCTAGCCGACTAGATCTGTCCAGCACACCAAATCTGACCGAAGTCAAAAGAGGTGTAGTGTGACCTGTCCATATATCAGGATCTAGTTGTACATATGTTTCCAAAAATTCAATAGAGACAACCAAGAGGTGGGGTAGCGTTTTTCTAGTTTTGTATAAAATATGATTCTACTGTCTATTGGTCAAAAGCCATGGTCCAAGTGGTTTTACAAAATTTGTGTGCCCAAAACCACCTTCCACTTTGCCAACAAAAGGGATGCTTGGGCTCCTCATATTGATGTTCGGAAAAGGAGTTAAGTGCTAAAAATTTGGAGTTATATAGGTGTCCTCTCACCATTGTATATTTTTTGGAGGCCCCTGTCCTCATAGTTGGATCATGAATAAAGAATGAGTTCCACCTGAGCTTCTTCTGTCTCATATTGTCTAGCTAAACAATGGGTGTTCATTGTGAGGGAGATACAAAGATGTAAAGGGAGTTCCAAGGCATATATTAGCTATTTGGTTGGAGTAATTTGTGTGGTTAAACATTTAAATTCATATATATTACACACTTACATATTTTAAAGGTTGTTTTGATGTGTGCGAATGATATGCTCTTAATTTCGAACAGACCAGTGTGAGGTTTTGAGTGTGTGACTTGTGTTGTTCTGATTGGAAAAGATAATAATACTTTTATTTCCAATATATTTGAGATTTAAATTTGTTTTGGATTTTTTTATACCATGCATGTGATCTGGACCTTGTCTATATGATTGTTATGTCAAGGTTTTTTTCAATGTTCTTTGATATAAGAGCTTGGAAACTAATCACGAATCTGATTAATTTCAGCCAAAGAATTATATCAAACCTTAATTAATCTCCAAGGACAATGAACATTACATGTGGGTAGTGAAAACACAATGAACCATTTTATATCATAATTATAAAATACCACCTTTCCTTTTCAAATATTAAACTCTTTAATTAAGTCATTTTATCTTTTAAATTGTTTTCAAAACCACTCCCAATTATAGTCGTGTTTATTAAAAATACACATTCTAAACCTTTCAGCGCTCCTTGATAAATGACCTATGGTCTCCACAATACTATAAATAAATATTTAAAACATAATAAATTTGACATGTTGTGATAGCATGGTCAGACCACAGATCATAATTGAATATAACTACAATGAAACCATGTGATGATCAACTTCAAGAAGATATCAAATTGAACAAAAATTGATTCCCATCAACTACATGTTAACCTTTTCATGTGACAACTATTGTAACATGTAGACACATTCTTATAATATGGTAAATTTAATTGCATATATTTGATCCATTTTCTTAAACAACATTGTCAATCCATTGACTTAAACCACTCAATCATTCCATTAACACAAACTCATGGTCAATTCATTAACATGAACCCCATGGCCGATCAAAAATATTACAATGATCAACTTATAGAATATTGATTGTAGATTTAAGGAGACATATCCACAATTTATTCTAAGGCATTGATACAGAATGTTTGAATATAATAAATAGGATACTTCCATTTTTATTTTAACATGAAATGTTTTTTGATCTATACCAAATAAGTAAGGTTGTAGATTTTTTAGAAGAAAAGATATAAGAAAAGAATGAATTTTGTGAGGAAGAAGATGAATGAATTAAAAGATTTAAAAAATTGTAGATATCTTATGTTTTAATGAAAAAAATGTAAGGAGTCCATAACTCTTTAATAATCATAGGAGATCATGTGAAATAGATCATTCCTTAGATCTTCTCATGCATGACTGATGAAGAATTGTTTGTTATATATTTTTTTATTCTGTATTTCTTTCATATTTTTTATTCTTTATTTTTCACATATAATACCCATCTCATGGAGAGGTATACTCTAATTTATTAGGGAAGTGGAGGATGAACCTTTTTATAATGGTTGTAACACAAATGCACCGACCTAAAAATATTATGAAGTGCATTATCGATAGAAGTAGAATGTGGTGTATAATTTGATCCTGACAAAGAAAAAATGTTATGTAGAATGAAAATGATAATTTGTTACATGAAAAATTTCAACATTGATATGAATAAGCTATATGAATAAACAAAGATAAGGATATAATATAAGGAAAATGGTATTTTTTGAATGAATAGATGTGTGAATAGATAACCATATGAGGAATTTCATGAATCCCATAAGAAATAATTATGCATATAGAGTTTCTTTATTCAATTTATGTGTTGAAAATTCAATAAACATTCATGAAGTTGTTTTTTGTGATTTTAATACCTTCATAAAGAACAAATATAATTCTGAATTAGTTAAGAAAAACACATTCATGGATATAGGATTATTTTTCAAAACAAATCCTTGAGATTTCTAGAAGTAATTTATAGGATGCATAAGTAATAAACATACTAAATAAATGATAAAGAAACTAATATCAGTACCATTAGTGAATTTAATAAAATATTTAATCACTATGTTTATCAGATGTTGATAAAATTGTGTATTAAATATGGTGCTGATTGGAAATATAGACTATGTCAAATTTGATTAATAAGTAACATGAAGTAGCATAGAGAATTTCATATTGGGTCAAACTTGTATTTTTGTTCTATAGAAAGAAGATGACTGATAATATGTATTAATTAATGATCGTGGCAGATGAATTGTGGCCATAAGATCTGTGAGTTTCTATCAGGGGTTTTTTTGTTAAGGACATAAAATTATTTTTTTACATGAAGACTATGGACTGAATCATATAAAAATAAAGGTGGTTCTAGTAAAATTTAGGTATAAATTGAAAGATAAGTATTTTCTATACTAATAAAAAGGGATTTTGGTATTGATTTTTAAGCGGTAGTTTTGAAAACCACAAGTAAATATTCCTAAAAAATATTTTTGGTGCTTTTTTTAATGGTGGTTAATAAAACCATCTCTAAATTATCTTTTTTGTGGCGGTTTTAATAAATCTACCGATAATTTAATGAGTAATATATTAAGTAATAATTTTTAAATTACAGTTTGCTATTAATAATAATTATATAATATTTATATTCATTTTTTTTGTAATTTTCATTAATTTTAATATTTTTATTTTTAATTATATAAAATTATTAGTTAATAGTTATCTAAAACATAAATTAATTATTGAATAATTTTGAAATAAAAATTCAATATAGAATAATTCTAAATTCTAATCTGGGTGTCCATTTTTTCTCTATAACCAGTTTAATTGAAGCTCATGAACTGATATACATCCATATTTGTAAATATTTATGTAATGATTAATAAAATATAATCTATTATAGTTTTAATAATATTTTAAAATCAAACATCAGCATAAAACATTCAAAACATTAGATCTGGGTGTCCATTGGGGCTCTTCCATATATCAAATCAAATCCTGTAAATAGAATTACGCCATTGTTTTTTGAGGCCACAAAAGGCCCAAAATACGTTCAAAATTGAGTTTTAGTTTGGATGTCCTAATTTTTGAACATTTAATGAGATTTTACCATTGTTTAAGAGTTATTTAATTTTCTTGTTATTTCATTTAAGATTTTATTCCACTGATTCACATTCATTATGATTTAATGGTGTTGTAGTTTTATGGTTTCCCTCTTTCAATGATTAATTATCTATCATATATATATATATATATATATATATTTCTATGTAATTATATACATTTCTTTATTTTTATTTATAATATATATTTTTAATTATTTACTTAATATTATATATAATTGTATCAATTCATGGGTATTATATGTATTCGTTGATATTTTTTCTATTTATATACATATTTGAATATTTATATATTGTTATGTATATATATATTTTATATGTTAATTCGATATATATATATATACATGTGTTCATATATATATATATATTAATATAGAATCATATGTGTGTTTGTTTATATATATTTATGTAACATCAATGCATTCTTATATATGTTTGCGTAAGTTTCAATATATGTATTTATATTTAGAGATATTTATTTCCATTTATTATTCCTTATTTATTGTTTATTTTTATCATTTATTATTTATTAATTATTAATTTATTATATTTACCATTTATTATTTATTATTTATTATTTATTATTTATTATTTATTATTTATTAGATATTTATTTATTAATTATTTATTAATTACTTATTTATTAAATATTCATTTATTATTTATTTTTTAATATTAATTTAATGTTAAATTATTATGTAATAACCATTTACAGTTTGTTATATGATATTACATAAAGTTTATTTTTTTTAATTTATAATTTTATATAATTTATTTATTTTTTTTCGAATTAGTATTAATTAATTCTTTATTATTAATTAATTCTTTATAATTAATTTATTGTTAATGTATTTTTTATTTATTATATATTTATATATTTTTAATTTTTAATTTATATAATTATATTTACTACTTATTTATTATTTATTATATATTGATTAATAATTCATTTACTACAAATTTATATGATATTAATTAATTTTTCATTAATAATTATTTATTTTCTGTTATTTACTAATTATTTTCTAATTGTTTATGTATTTATTATTAATTCATTAACAATATTCTATTTAAAAATAATTTTTTATATTTTATTACTTATTTATTATATAGTCATTAATAATTTATTTATTACTAATTAATTATTTTCTATTTATTATTGTAAATCCCCTACCCTAGTTGCCCAGATTTGGTTGTTACATTAATACATTGGTATAAGGTACAAGAAATCACATCCCAAGGACCGAATAGTTTAGTATATCTGAAAAAACCAGATAGAAACATAATTTTTACATTACAACATGAAATGGAATACAATATAGAAACTCCATTGGAAACTTTCTTATTCTCCTAGATTACCTCTACATATCATTCATTATATACGTCCAGGCATTTTAGAGAAAGAGAAAACATATTAAAGGGGTGAGATACAATGTTTTATAAGGATAATAATAAAAGGGAATCTTATATAAATAAATATAAATAACAAGGTAAACTGAATAACTAACAGCACATGCCATTAAAACATAATATTGACCGTAGTATGGTACAAATAAAATTTGATCAAATAATTGCATATAAATAATCACATGAGAATGATAATTAACCATAAAAATAATAGTAGTTAAATTATCCCATGTATTATCATTAACTTATCTAATAAAAATATAATGCGTATTGTAGGGAATCATAAACATACCGTCAAGGCTTTGACATAGAAAGCATAAAAAATCAAGTATGACATCAACCAAAAACCAAAATTATTTGTCTCATGATACCTAACAATTCATAGAGGGGCTATAGAATTCCCTACCCGATAGTTACTATGTCTAATACAATCCTCTTATGAAAAGGATGAAACATATAAAATATAAACATTTGTATTAAAAACATGCATACGAAATGTGAATACTTTAACCATAAACTATCACTGGTATCAAAAAAGCACATCCATATTCAAACTGAATCACAAAACATTCAATGATATATGGAAAATGATATCATAGGAGATCATCCTTTATTATGAATAAGATTTAATAGATGATTTTTTCATAGATGAAAATACTCTAATAACCTCATTGTTTTTTTGAGAGAAATACCCAATTAATTTTGAAATAATTTCATTAAAATCCAAGAAATTATAAATAAAAATAATATTTGAAAATAACCTTGTAAAATTTTCATGGAAGCTTCAAAACATTAAGGCATCATAGAGATAGAAAAATATGCACATGTCTTATAATTAAAAAACAAATCTTCTTTATTTTGTTAACAAATTTATAATGTTATAAATATGGAATACAATAACAATATTCCAATAAAACCATTTTTAAAATTAAAAAATGGGTGAAATTCTATAAACATCATTAGGGTATTAGAAAAAATATTTTTGACTACATTAATATAAATCCTTGACATAGAATAAAAATATTCCCCTGTGAATACTTAAAATCAAATAATCCTGAATAATAATGATATTTTAAAATAACCCTTACCTTAGGTCTGATTTATTATTTACATATATAAAACTTAAATGTAATGGATTAAATAATATTTTTAATTTATACCATATCTATATTCTTATTTATGATATCATATTTGATCCTCTTATATTATCTTATCACCTGTTTTTAAAAACATTTCATTTTAAACCTTGTTTTGGGTGTTAACTGATTCATTTTCCTATGCATGTTTAATCATTTAAATCCTTATTATTGTGCTTAGGATTTAGGAAAATCATACCTATAATGATAATAAGGTCATATATATCATAGTTATTTATTATTTAAAATTTAATAATGATTCTTGAATGATGAACATGGATAAAATTTCACATCTTTCTATGAAGACGGTAGGTCATACGTACACACGAGTGATGATATTATTACCTTAATAGTGAAAATGTTAGGATTTTTATGTTATATTAATTTTTAAATAATCAATATCATGTTATATTTATTATTTTTATCAATTATATCTGTCATTATACCCATTCAAATAAATTTGTGACGAAAACAATTTACCCCACTGTGTGGAGACAGTACATCATACATACACATGAATAGCGGTTTCATTTTTCAAAGGATGAATAAAAGGTGGAATATAATTATAAAATAATAATAATAACATCTCATAATTTATATTTTATTTTATTTCATACTTTATTATGGAAAAACACATGAAAAGAATGTCGAAGAAGAAATGAACTTTAATGGGTTGGTAAAATAATTACCTCTTCTTCGGTGGAATTCCGTTAGATATCTTTTTAAGGAATAAAGAGTAGGTATTTCTAAAGAATAGGACCTAAAAAACTTGGATAAGGATGTTTTTAGTGGAATTTGGTAGATTTTGGTCAATCTAGAAGGCTGAATTTGGTGTGAGGATGTGAGGGAGGAGGTTTGGTTTTATAATTGAGGTGAGGGGCACATTTTGAAAGTCTCTAAATATTAAATTAATATAAATTAATTTTCAATTATGAATTAGTCAAATGTGATTTATTTTAAATTTATGATAACTATGGTTCACAAAAAGCTCATAAAATAATTTTTAGAAAGGTTTAGGTCACATTTTTTCCCTTATCATTTTGTTTTAATCCTTATTTAAACCCTTTAACTCTTACCATCATTACATGTGTTTTTTACCTTTTGATTGTTAATATAGTTACAATAAAATGAAAAAAGAACCATAAATGAGTAATTTAATAGTTTTTAAAATTATAAAAATAATTTTTTATGTTTATTTTTTTTATTAATTTTATATCTTTTAATAAAATCTTATTTATTTTAAAATATCATTAATATCAATTTTGACACAATTCATTTCTTGACTTTTTTAAAAATATAAATCCTCAATATAACATTAAAAAAACATTAATACATTATTAGTATATATAAGTCGTAAAGAAAATTTGTGTATAATATTAATTATCTAAAATTATATTTTGTTATAAGATTAATATCCATTATTTGATATTTCTATTAATTAAACAATTATTTCATTATCATTTTGTAAGACTTTAAGGTGATTATTTATATCAAAGAAATTAATAATAAATTACAATGATTAATATAAAAATTTTATATTTCAAATAAATAATAAAATTTTAAGTTATATAATGAATAACCGTGTATAAAAAATGAAATAATTATTAAAAATATGTGTTTGAAATATTTGACATTCCTTGGAATAAAATACTAAAAAGGCATAAAGTCATCCAAGTAGAAGCAAGAATTAATATAATTGGTTCAATGATGATTTCTATCTATAATAAATCATCCAATAATATTAGAACAATAATTAGGGTAATTTTCTAATATTTATAATATTATTTTAAAACATTAGTATTCTATTTTCCATTAATTTTGTTAATAAAAAAATTATTAAAAATACTATTTATACTATCCAAAAATAAAAGGAAACAATTCAAATAATTTTTATCAAATTATTCCAAATATTCAATCTATTTTTCAAAATTCAAAACACATAAGTTTGACTAATTAATTTGAAATTAATCTTATTTATATAATTAGAAAATGTTTTTTTTAAATGAAAACGTTCAAAAGATCGAAATGTTTTTACATAAAATCCAATATAAAATTATAATTTACTAAATTGTATTAACTCAAAAATAACGACTTCATTAAAATTTTAAAAAATAAAATATCACAAAACACTATATATTATTTCGATGAAAATGATGTTTTCATTTAAAATGCAATATTTTATCACTATTTATCAAAAAAAGAATCTTATTAGAAAAATACCAGATTTTAAACTAATATATGTTTTTATATTCCTTTTTCAAACAAATTTTTTATTATTTCAAATATAATTAATAAAATAGTCAAATACTAGATTTGAAACAAGTACACCATCAAAAGTAGGTAAAACTGCCTTTAGAGAAACATATCATTTTAATTTGTAAAATTGACTCACTTGTATCTTATATCTATAAAATCTATTGGATAAATGTAAAAAAGTTAAAAAAATATAAATTTATTAATTTGGTTAATACTCTTCTTTCCTTCTATTTTAATACCATGGATAAAACAATCACTTATTAAGGGGTCATGGTGTGTTCAAACTTTTTGTTGTGTTCAACAGAAGCTATTAAATGTATTTAAAAAGAAATCATACTAGAAAATCTTGGGGTGTTACATTCTTACCTCCTTCAAAAATTTCATCCTCTAAATTTCTAAAATATCACCTTATAACAAATATGGGTAGTTCTTCATCATAATTTCCTCATCTTTCCACATCACATCTTCTATTTTATGATTTTTTTCACAATATATTTACCAATAGAGTCATCTGATTCATCATCAATTGTTTTCAAGTATTCGAAATCAGGATTGGCTACCCACAGTAGGATAAATTGGGTTCCATATCTATTTTTTCAAAAGTGATACCATTAATTTGTTTTGGAATGCATTTATTTTTCAATAATATATGGAACATGTTGTGTTCTTTAGAAATGTTAGGTGGAATTTCCAAAAGGTAATCCGTAGTTCCAATTATTTAGATAATTTCAAAAGGTATGATGTACCTGAGAATTAATTTTCCTTTCTGAATAAATTTTTTACCACCCATCCATGGAGACACCTTTAAGAAAACATGATCCCAACTTAAAATTGCAAATCCTTCCTTTGGTTATATGTATATCTATTTTTCAGTCATTGTGCTACTTTTATCTGGGTTCTTGTAGTCTTCACCTTTTCCATTTCTTCCACCAACATGTTCTATTCCTATAAGTTTCCTTTCACCAGCGTCATTCCAATAAGTTATTGTGTGAAAACCCTTTAAATATCACGCTTTATACAATTCCATTTAAATACGTGAATGGAAGATATTTCTACATAAAGATTAATCCAAAGATAAAAAAAATCCCACATACATTGAAAGTTATGTTAGAAGTGCCTCAACATTTATTATAATGTTTGAGTAGTCCTTTCTAATTTTCCATCATTTTATGGGTGGTAGGAGGTTCTCAAATGATGCTCGGTATCTAGATCCTTCTGAACACATTTCAATATGTTTAATGTAAAATGGGAATATATATTGGAAAAAATTGATATAGGTGAACCATGAAATCTTAAAATATCATTAATATAGATTATTTCTAAGAATTATATAGGAAAATGTTCTCTTCTAGCATGAAAATGTACTGATTTTGTAACAAAATCAATAAACCCCATATCACATCAATCCTTCTAAGAGTCCTTGGTAGTCTTATAAAAAATTTCATTTAATATCATCCTATTTAAATACAGGTATAGAAAGAGGATGAAAGAATCCTCTAGGATGTTATCTCTCAACCATCACCTATTGACAAACCAAACATCTTGACACATAGTCAGTAATTTTCCACTTCTTATTATCCAACCAAAATTGTTCCTTCCAATATTTATACATCTCTATTCTAATAGGGTGTATATAGAAATTCTAGCTATGACCGTCATCCAATAATTCCATTTTTAGCTCGGGTATATAGGGAACACAAAGCCTCTCCCAAAATTTAAAAATTCCTTCTTTATATATAAAGACTACCAATTTCTAATCATTTATAACATTAATTTTCATTTGAAATTAATAATCATAAGACTAATAAATTTTTATCCATTACAAAAAAGATAGTTTGAAATCCATTTGAAAAAGTAAGGATGTTTCACCTTCCTTTATAATTTCTATATCTATCATTATTAGATCCATGAACATAGGATTCCTATCAATTCTCATTTTATTTAGAACCCCATGACCCTTTTTTCCCAGTGCATATTTTTCCTTATTTTCCTTCCTAGGGTATTAGTGTATTTAAGAACCATAATCCTTCAGTTTCTCAAGTCTTCTCCTTCCAATCATGTTAGTTTATTTATATGATAATATATATGTCAATATCTAGTGATCTATATATATCTCAAATTATTCACCATAGAGATATTATCTCTATATCTTCAAAGAAAAGATTACAAATAATAACTCAAGATCATGAGGAGGATAGTTTTTTTCATGAGTTTAAAAATACCTAGATTTAAATGAAATAACTATATCATTCATTACAAGGAGAAAACTAATTCCTTTACATGATGCATCACTATAAATAAAAAAAAAACTATTTCTTTATGGTAATGTCAAGGTCATATCACTGACCAATATTCCCTCCAAATTTTCAAAACACTATTCATATTCTTTTGTCAATATGAACATAACCACTTTACGTGTTATCTTCTTTAAATGGTTAGATAATTGGGAAATATTATGAACTAAATGAAAATAGAAACCTTTTAAACCAATGATACTATGTACCAAGCTTTTGCTCATTGGTGCAGGACATTAATGGATTTCATTTTTCCTCATAGGATAAATATATAATCCATCCTTAGAGACAATATGACCATGAAATCTAATTTCCTGAATCTAGAAATCACACATACTAAATTTACACTTTAACTATTTTTTTATAATAGTCTAAATAATGTTCCACTAGTGATTTTCCTGGTCTTCACAGATTTTAGAATACATCATACACTACTACAAATACGGGCATGAGAAGCGCCACTTTTATCAGTGCTATGCAAAAAACACTGATAAAGAAGCACTGTATCAGTGCTAAAATTTTAGCGCTGATACATAAAGGATTTATCAGAGCATTTTTATCACTGATAAATGGTCTGTTTATCAGCGCTAAAAAAGAGCTGATAAAGCCTTCCTTTATCAGTGATAAGATTTTAGCGATGATAAAGGTAACCTTTTTCAGGGTGTTTTGAGTGCTGGTAAAACCGTTGTCCCATATTTTATAAAATTGGTCGCACAATTTCCTCTGTTTATCACGCCCTAAATCTCTCATGGTACTGTACCCCAACAACAACTTCCATCCCCCCGATCTTCACGTTTTCGGACCTCTGCCACACCTCTATCTTCACGTTCACGTCCCCCTCTGGCAGATCCCCCAATCCCTCATTCTCCTCTTCTCCCCGGGACCCCCTCGAACCACGATCTTTGCGTGCTAGATTTTCCTCCCTCTCGAACCCATCGAATCCCTTCTGCGGATCCTCCACCCCACTAACCCCACTTCTCCTCTTCTCTGCTCAACCCTACTCCATTTCTCAACTGTTGGAGCTCCTCACGTGCACCTCCCCCTCCAGCGGTCAAGCCTTCTACTCCTGACGTAGTGCAGAAGTCTCCCTACTTCTCCTCCTCTAAGGTGGATTTATTTTATACTCTTCTTGATTCTCTTCTTGAAATTTCTTCTTAGGAAGGATTTGACAAAAAGGCC
The DNA here is from genome assembly GCA_963277665.1 of Viscum album. Taxonomy (NCBI): domain Eukaryota; kingdom Viridiplantae; phylum Streptophyta; class Magnoliopsida; order Santalales; family Viscaceae; genus Viscum; species Viscum album. The sequence continues at coordinate 1,568,095,653 of OY728161.1, forward strand.
GATTTGGTTTTTGGGTTTTTTGTTATGGTTTTAATGGTTAATGGTCATACAATGGAATTTTAGATTACCATTATGTGTTAAGTCATGTTTTATTTTACTATTCTTCTCAATCTTAAGAAATATTTTTTAAATCATTAGTTGAGGTTGGGGACATGAAATTTCACCTTCATTATTATACGTAAATTTTGGAATTATCATGTTTTATTGTTTCCATTAGTTGTATATTATTTATTACCCTAAATACTATAATGAATTACACTAAAGGAAATTAAAGTGAAGAGGGAGTTTTGCATGTGATTTATGAAGTTACATAATATTTATTATATATTTATGGATTTATTCATGTTATTGCTAAGTGATTTATTCTTTATGTTGTGAAAGAAATTTCATACTACTAATAATATGTCACAATCACCTTTCATTATTTTATAGTCACTTAAGGTAGGTAATGAATTGGTTGTATGGAAATCTATAATTAATGTGTTATATTTAAACTATAAATACTACTTTAATATGATAAAGTGTTTAAGGGGCACTTTTTAGTGTGAATTTATTATATGTTTTCCATTTCATGCTACTATGGGGTATTTATCACTATGATTATAAGGTTAATGGTTGATTGATGTTGTTGGGAGCATGTGGTGTGGTAATTAATATAGTAGTGATGGATGGATTGTTGTGTGGTTATGATATTAATGACTTGGCTATTTAGGTAGAAAATAAATGGTTTTATGGATTTTATAATGTGTTTAGTTGTATTTTACATCTTGAAAATTTAGTTGTTATGGGGTGGTGTTATAGTTTCCTTTTGGCATGGAATATGGTTGGAATAAATGAAAATAGTAATGGGTGATGGGTTGTAAATGATAAATGATGGTTTGCTAAATGATTAATGATAACCATTGGAATAATTATGTTATGTAAATGGTTAATGATAGAATAATTGTTATTTATGATTAATGAATGGATTATAGTGGGTAGTGATTTAATTATTGGTTTTACATTAAAATGGTTAACAATTAAAATGCATATTGTAATAAAAATCCAAGAAATTATAATGTTAAAGGAATTGAGAAGCTGGTAATGTTGATATGGATGATTATGTGATTTTTTGGGGATTATTTGTGGCATTATAATGGAAGTGGTTATAAGAGGGTGGTAGTAAAAAGTCAATGGTTGACGAGGGTGTTTGCAGTGTTACTTTGGTGTAAACCCTTAGCAAAGATTTATGTGTGACTATATACTTATTATATTTTCTTATTATTTCTTACGCACCACCACTTGAGTCGAGTAAATTGATTGAAATACATATGTGTTCTTTGGTTCTGAGTGTTTTTCTCAATATCTAGGTTATAGAGGGAACACATATAGAAGCACTCCCTCATCCCTTCTCCCCCTTCATACTTAGTATGAGTTGTAATGGCTCACAGTGGGTGTATATATACGACCTACAACGATTTTAGGTTTTGGTGTATATATATTCTTTTTGACATGATTATGTGTATTTGGTGTGGATAAATATTGGGGATTGTGCATTGTATGAGAGTATGATGTTTATGTCCTTCATGTTCACGATATCATACTGTGATGAGGATGTGATGTGTGGTTGTGATGTGGATATGGGTTTTTATGTGTTTGTGACATATGTATGTGTGCATATATGGTTATGATATTATATAGAAGGGATTGAAACATAAGAAATATTCCATTAGAGTGTGAGAATGACTAGATTAATAGGGAAGTGGATGTGGGGTAATTTATTAATATATATTCTTTTGATATTACACTTAATATAGAGTTTGGAATTGGACACTCATGAGGATTTAATGGGATGATATGTCAATAATATTTGTTAAAATTTCTATATGGAATAACATGGGAGACCATCTATAACACAATTGATTATCCCCCCTATGATTTAAAGTAAGTAACATGAGTTTACCAAAAATATTAGGCATGATGATATTGAATGTAGAGTAGAGACCTAGGAGTGGTAGATATATCATTCTTGATTATTCTTGTGTTTGGACTCGGGTGATTTGAGGAAAATATAATGAATCTAATGTAATCTTATTTAATGAATTCCATATTGTAGAGATTATGAGAATCCTTTGTTTTCTTATAGTGCTGGCTACTAGTTTTCATCCATATGTATTAGAGGTGGGTGAGTTATAAAAGGATGGACCAGTTGACCATAGAAGGGTTGACCCGATAGAGTAGAATGAGCCATAGTGGATGATGTCGTGTGAGTTTTACCATCTGTGACACAAGTTATTATCCCTACGAATCCATTTATGTTTGGAAACTGTTTTGATTTCGATGGGGGGGGGGGTCTATCCTGGTTCTGTTGATGTCCAAATCTTTATTTGAAATGGTTAGGCTCTATTAATATTTATTTTTATAAGGATGTGGTTCTCTTCTACTGTATTTGGAAGTCTTGTTTTGTGTATTTGAACCATAAATACTAATATTTGAGATTCTAATAGGATGGATATGAATAAAGATTGGACGGATGTTAATCGTTTGACAATAGAGTATGAGAATAGAGTGAAAGAATTCACCATGTTTGCAAAGGATCACGCAAAGTATCATTCTCAAATCCTTTGTCCGTGTTTACATTGTTGTTATTCTAGAATACTTACTCCAGAGGAGTTGGAAGAACATTTGATATGTCATGGAATATATCGGAGTTATAATTGTTGGAATAAACATGGAGAAAAAGTAAATGTTGCTACTGGATGGGATAAAACTGCATTTTATGGATCATCAATTATGAATACAAATATGGGTAATAAAGTAGACTGTAAGGAGGATGTGATTATAGATGTCAATGATGATGTATATGGTATTGATTAAATGACAAAGACAATTGAAGATGAACTCTGTGATTGAACAAAATTGTTTGAGAAGTTAAAGAGTTGTACAAAGATGCCATTTTATGGTGGTTGCACTAAATATATAACATTGTCAGCTATACTAAAGTTGTATAAATTTAAAGTAGGAAACAGATGGAGTGATTTCAGTTTTATGGAACTACTTTCTCTCTTGAATGACATTCTCCCAGAAGATAATGAGCTCCCATGCTGGACATATGAAGCTAAACGAATGCTACACTTGATGTGTTTGATTTCTGAAAGAATACATGCCTACCCGAAAGACTGTATATTGTTTCCCAAGGAGAACAAATCATTTATATAATTCCCAATGTGTGGTGCTTCTTGATACAAGAATGATGACTTCAATCCTACGATGGTTGTATGGTACTTTCCAATAATTCAAACATTTAGGCGCCTATATGGAAGTGAAGAAACTGCAAGACAATTGTCGTGGCACGCAAATAAAAGAAATAAAAATGGGAAATTACGTCATCTGGCCGACTCTCCTCAATGGAAGAAAATTTATCGTGAGTATCCTGAATTTGGAAAAGAGCCAAGAAAACTTCATCTAGGGTTATCTATAGATGGAGTGAATCCTTTTGGTTTTCAAAAAAGCACTCACAATTCTTGGCTTATTATGTTGGAAAATTATAACTTTCCATCCTAGTTACGTATGAATCATAAATTCATCATGTTATATATGCATATATCAGGACCAAAATAACTAGGTAAGGATTTTGATATTTATCTGGCTCCTTTGATCGAGGATTTGAAGTTATTGTGGGATTCAGGTGTTCTATTGTATGATGCTTATGAAAGTGAATATTTCACATTTATAGCGATTTTGTATGGGAAAATAAATTATTTACCTGTTTATAGAAATTTTTTAGGCTATAGAATTAAAGGAACACAAGGGTATCCCATGTGCGAAGAAGATACAGAACCAATTAGGTGAAACATTCATCGAAATATGTTTTTATAAAACATTGTAGATTTCTACCTCATCGGCATAAGTACCAATCTTGGATGAAATCATTCAATGGAAGTTCCGAACAACACGTAGCACTGTCTCCACTAACAGGTGATTAGTTGTTTGGGAAAGTAAAAGATGTGAATACTATTTTTGGAAATCCTTTTTCGAAAAACCATACGAAAATCGGTCTAAAAAAGAGATCCATTTTTTTTGAATTACCATACTGGAATTGTTTGTGCGTCATAAATTTTCTTGATGTTAGGCTTGTAGAAAAAAATGTATGTGACAGTGTTATCAGAACGTTTCCAAATTCCCCTGAAAAAACAAAAGATGGAATTAAGGCAAGGCTGGATATGGGTGACATGGGAATATGAGAAGAGTTGGCTCCCGTGAAGGGTGAAAGTCGAATGATTCTTCCTCCATCTACTTACACTCTTTCTGGGGAGGAGAGATATCAAATTTTCATCTTCTTCAATGATTTAAAGGTTCCAAAGGGGTATTCATAAAAAATCAAAAACATTGTGTCAATGAATGATTTGAAGATAAAAGGTCTGAAATCACATGACTTCCATGTTTTGATGCAAGATCTAATTCCTATAGATTTATGTTACTTTTTTCCCAAGATTGTTCGCCATAGATTAACCAAATATTGTTTCTTTTTCAAAGCTATATGTGGAAATATTTTAGACCTAGCAAAATTTCCATCTATGGAAAAAGAAATTATCATCTTATTGTGTAAATTAGAAATGTTTTTACGGCCAATATTTTTTGATATGATGGTTATTTGATGATTCACTTGGTGAGAGAGATTTAAATTTCGGGTCCACTGCACTATAGATGGATGTACCCCGTTGAATGGTATATGATGATTTTGAACGGGTATGTCAAAAATCGACGTCGTCCCGAGGGTTTTATAGTGGGGAAATAAATTGTTGAGGAAGCTATTGGATTTTGTACCGAATACCTATCTGCTATGGAAAGCATTGGTCTCCTGAAATCTCGTGACACTGGACGCATTGATGGTGAGTTAATTTCTCGAAGAGATGTCGTGAAAATCAGTATTACAGACCAGGAGCTGGCCCACCTTTTTGTTTTGCATAACAGTTGGGAGTTGCTCCATATATTGAAACTCAGAAAGAAATTCTTAGGCAGCTTAATCCATCAAGGGAAGAAAAATGGATATCAAATACACACAATCACCAGTTTATAGGATGGTTTCAGGACCATATTATTAAGGAGTTGGTTGAAAATCCAAATTCAAGTTCAGAACAATTATGATGGCTAGCCTCCATACCAAGTGTGTACGTATTATCTTACAATGGTTATGTAATTAATGGTTATACATTCTATACTGATGAACATGATGAAGATAGTACCATGAAAAATAGTGGAGTTACACTTGTGGCTGAAGTGATGCATATTTCTGATATTAAGGACAGAAATCCAATTTATGAAAATATGTCATACTTTGGCATTATCAAACAAATATGGGGGTTTGATTATTCGACATTCCAATTGCCGATTTTTTAATGCAGATGAGTTGATAACAACATTGCTGTTAAAATATATGAATGGGGAATTGTGAAAGTTGCTTTTAGTAATGAATGGTACAAAGATGAATAGTTTATAATGGAATCACAATAAGTACATGTTTTTTATGTTCCAGATCCTGCAAAGAGAAAGTGGTCGATTATTCTATTATTGTCCAAAACTACTGAAGGGTTTGATGAAAATTCATTTGAGGACAATCCTTTCAGTGGTACGTCGCAATAATTTCACAGTGGTCCCAATGTAGATGATTTTTTGTATGTTATAGGAGACCAAAATGAAGGGATTTGGATGATCGATAGAGGTGTCAGATCTCTTCAGCCTTTGAAAAAAAAGAAAGAGAGTTCAACAAACAGGTTATGATTTGTTAGTAATATAGATCTTGTTATCTCATGTTATTATTTTATCATTACCGAATTTATGTAATATAAATTAACTGTTCAACCACTTTTGTAGATAATGACTTCTACACATTCTGGTGCTCCTATCCTTGAGTCTGAACAAGTCTCTCAAGCTGCTGCTGCTGCTACTTCTTCTGCTGCAGCTGATCACAGTGCAGAGCAACAACATGTTTCTGAACATGTTATTGCTCCTAGTGTTAAGGTCCAACAACCATCATCACATGATGTTTCTACCATTTTATATGAACATATATATGATGTTGATATCAATGAAATGGTTGGGTATGAAGGACCGACGTCGCAGAAAACATAGGTGCATCGTAGTTTGACGGTGTTAGCCAATGTTCATAAGGTGAAAAGTAAAGGCATCAAATTTGATGTTAGATGGAATGCCCAAGGCCAACATGTGAATCCCAACAAGGCAATGTTTAGTAGTTACTTTGGAGTTTTCACTCGGTAACACGTGCCGATTGACATAGAGTCATGGCACCATGTTGTGCCTGGGCTGAAGGCTGTGATCTGGGAAGAAATTACAGCAAGGTTATGATATTATTTCTTTAATTTACAAGAAAAAAATAATAATTAAACAATGTCTTACTCTTCTCAATATCTTGCAGAGTACATTTATAATAGACGATTCACACAAGAATTATGTACTAAGGCTTGGAGTATAGATTCATCGAGGTTTTCAGACCATTTTAATAAAATTTAACCTAAATGATTCCAAAGGTAAAATAAACCCACACCCACCCATTGTCTACACTCACATGATTTCCTAATAAGCATGGGATGCATTTATTGGCCACCGTGGAGATGGGAATTTTCAGGTACATTATGGATAAAAATACGTTGTTTGAGGATACATGTATTTATCACTTTGGTTGCAATATTTCATTTATGAAACAACAACTCCGTACTGTAAATAAGGAATGTGCATCAAAACCAACATACCCCTATCTTAAAGCAAGGACAGGGTATGCTTCACTAGAAAAGAAAATTCTACGTATTTTAAATTTATAGTAATATTTTTAGGTGACAATAAACAACATCACAATTATATTTCTATATTTATATGTATATTTATGAGTCTAAAACAAAAGACACTTCCATCCCATGTCATGTGCTATGGAGAGAGAAACATTTGGATAAGGAAGGGAAGCTAGTAGATGAGAACACATAAATATTGTGGGAAATATGTGTAAGTATGAAACGATGAATAAAAGATTTGTTTTAAATTTCTATTACATAAAAATAATTAGTTATTTTCCAATATCCGATAGTCACAGGAATCAGCTACTCCTGTAGTGGATGTAGACCTATTATCATCGACTTTGAAGCAGCATGAACAATACGATCGTTTCAGAGGTGCGGGGTTTGGGGGGGGGGACACCCCGATTATATTTTGGGAAAAGAAAAACAAACAGATGATAGAGATGAAAAATTGAAACAAATGAGAAAAATAATAACAACTCTTGAAGAATGATGGCAATGGAAGGGAGTGTTTCTAGTAACTTTTATGGGTGGGAAGCAAGGATAAGACACAACTAAGGAACAACCCACACGTGAAGATCCCACCCCACCCCCACCATCTCTGAGGTGAGCAATTCCCCTCAAAGAGCTATCTTATCCATGGAAATCAATATTCTAATAATTGTTTCCATGAAATGTGAATCGGACAAACACTGATGATTTTCCTATACTGATCTTCTACAGGGTGATAATGACTATGGTTTATATCTGTCAACACCCACCTATCAACTTATAGTGAGGTCTACAGTGTTCAACATCCTAGACGACAAGCTGCATAATAGACCACTTCTGAAAGATCATCTGAAAGTGATGATTACTATATATCATGAGCCAAATGCAGAGCTACCTATTCCACTTGATGATGATGATATTCATATGGTCGAAAAGGATATTGGGACTTTCATTTCATGGACGTCACAACTTGTAAGAGTACATGCAGACAAAGGGAATTTTAATTCCTTTTTTATCCGGCTAAACCTTTAAAAATTAATGAAAAAGTGTCTGAACCAATGAATGTTATTATAGATGGAGAAAGAGAAGGGGGTGACAAATGTCATCTCAAAACCATCTAAATTATTGACCAACTGATCCCAAAGAGCTACTGAAATCACAATAACACCACCTGTTCTCTATCCACATTTACCAGTATTGAAGACTCGTGAGGTTACGAAGCTAAGAGGTGGTAGTTGTCATATAGTGGTTTTCGAAAAGAATATATATGGAGAGGAAATAAACATTTTGTTGCTTTTGAAAATGTAAATGAGATCCTTGAAAATGGTTGTCAAGACATCATAGATGTAAATATATATATATATATATATATGAGGTATGTTTTCATGAATTGATTTTCTAAAAGCTGATACAATATGAAAATTATGACTAAATGAATTTTATATTATTGACAAAGGTATGTATGAAAAAAAGTGGAAGGAATTTTCCCATGAGCCAAAATTCGGACTCATTAGTCCTCACACCACATCAACACATCTAACGAAATTAGAGCCATCAAAAAAGGATGAAATAGTGAACGACTTTCTGAAAACATTTGAATGAAAGATTACTGATGACAAACTATTCCTAATACCAACCATGCAGGGGTAAAAAATTACGATTAAATCATTTCAATTATATTTTCACTTATTTTATTACTTATTCCTTTTTGTGTTTTTAGGAAACACTGGCTGCTAATTTCGGTGAACTTGAATACTCCAACGATTAATTTTATGGTTTCAAAGCAAATATATCCATCAAACCGACCACACATGATGGAGTTTGTGAATATGTAAGACACTATATCCTATGTTTTATGTCTAAATATCAAGTAATATAATTTATATTTAACTTTTTACAGATTATATTATTATTATTGGGCGGTGTATCATTATCATATAAAAAAGGAATGAGGGCAGGGGCTAAGCATAAGGAGGCAAGCAAGTACTACCTCTGGAAAAATATCAGGCTATATATAATAAAATTTCACTATCCAAACAAATTTAAACACAAGTTACTTATTATCCTAATGATAATTTTTTTCAGTTTCCAAAACAAACAAACAATAATGATTGCGGTTATTATGTTTGTAAATTTATGAAATAGATCATTTTTCATCAACAAACTAGCATCCCTAAATAGGTATTTTAAAAAACACCTACTATTAAATTTAATTTATTTATTAATTCCTTATATTTATATTTTTTAGTACCACTCTGACTATTGAAAAGCCTCATAATCACAAGAAGATATAGATTTGTCCAGAAATTAGTGGGCTGTATAACTGATAGTATATTGTACACAAATAGCATGAAGATCTGACTTGGGGACGTGTACAATTGGCGGTCAATTTTGGGTGGGGTTAAGGAGATAAAAAGTTGAAACATTATTGTATGTAAATTTTCATAGAAATTTTTTAATTGTTATTAAATAAAACATCATTTCTCCAATGATTCTTTTTCCCATTTTAATTGATGAAATGCACCAGCAACATGAAAGAATGTTGAACAACTCAAAGGGTAACTCTTTTGTTGAAAATGGAAATAATTTTAAGTAAAAAAACCAAATAACCTATGGAAATCCGACAAACACATTCATATTGTATTGATACTTTAGGAGAACGATCCATGGATGTGTTGGTGTCATCTACGAGTCAACCCCTCCAAAATACGAGGTACGGTGTGGCCGGTATGACTCAAAGGATCTCTCTTTTATTTAAAATTGACAGAATTTTATGTGATAACACAAACTGACATAAGTAAATTAAAAAAAACTCATTCAAATAATGATTATCCTTTAGTTGAATGATTCATGGGTGCGTTGTTGACATTTACATGTCAACCCCGCCTCAATCCAAGGCACAGTGTGGCCAGACCACTCAAAGTGTCTCTCTTTTGTTTAAAATGGACATGATTTTAAGTGAAAACAACAACTGACGTATGGAAATCTGACCAAACGCATTCATATTGTGTTGATACATTAGGATAATGATCCATGGGACATTTTTGACATGTACGAGTCAACCCCACCTCAATCTGAGGCACGGTGTGGCCAGTATCATAGAAATGGTCTCTCTTTGTTTTAAAATGGACAGAATTTTAAGTGAAACAACAACTGACATATGCAAATATGACCAAAAACATTCATATTGGGTTGATCCATTAGGATAATGATTGATGGGTCTTTTTTGACATGTACAGGTCAATACTTCCACAATCTTAGGCATGGTGTGTCTGGTATCACTCAAAGGGTCTCTCTTTCACTGAAAACTGACAAAATATTAAGCGAAAACAAAAACTAACGTACAGAAGTATGACCAAAAAAATTAGTATTATGTAGATACTTTAGGAGAAAGTTCCATGGGTGCTTTGGGGATGTTTAATAGTCTAACCCACATCAATCTGAGGCACAATGTAGATGATATAACTCAAAGGGTCTCTCTTTGGTTTAAAATGGACAAAATTTTAAGTGAAAACAACAACTGACATATGCAAATCCGACCAAACGAATTCATATTGTGTTCATAATTTAGGGGAACTATATATAGGTCATTTATGAAATGTATGAGTTAAACCAGCCTCAATCTGAGGCATGGTGTGGCTGGTATCACTCAATGGGCCTCTATTTGGTTTAAAATGGACAAAATTTTAAGTGAAAACAACAACTGACGCACACAAATCCAACCAAATAAATTTGGATTGTGTTGATACTTTAGGAGAACGATCCATGAGTCATTTTCAATATTTAAGAGTCAACCCTACCTCAATCCAGTCCACGGTGTGGCCGGTATAACTCAAAGGGTCTCTCTTTTGTTTAAAATGGATAGTATTTTATGTGAAAACAACAACTGACGTACGCAAATCCAGAAAATGAATTCATATTGTGTTGATCCTTATGAGAAAGATACATGGGTCATTTTTGATGTATACAAGTCAACCCCACCTCAATCTGCGGAATGGTGTGGCTGGTATCACTCAAAGGGGTGCTCTTTGGTTTTAAATGGACATAATTTTAAGTGAAAACAACAACTGACATACAGAAATGAAACAAAATGCATTAGGATTAGGATGATACATTAGTATAACGATCCAAGGTTCCATTGGTGATGTGAAGAGTAAACCCCACCTCAATCTGAGGCACAATGTGTCCGGTATCACTCAAAGGGTCTCTCTTTCTTTTAAAATGGGCAGAATTTTAAGGGAAAACAACAACTGTCGTACTCAAATCTACCCAAACTCATTCAGATTGTGTTGATCCATTAGTATAATGATAGATGGGTCATTTTTGACGTGTAAAAGTCAACCCCACCTCTATATGAGGCACTTTGTCACCAGTGTCACTCAAAGGGTCTCTCTTTGGTTTAAAATGGACATAATTTTAAGTGAAAACAAAAACTGATGCACGTAAATCTGACCAAAAGAATTCATATTTCATTGATCCTTTATAATAAATATACATGGGTCATTGTTTACATGTATGTGTAAACCCCGCCTCAATAAGAAGCATGGTGTGGCCGGTATCACTCAAAGGGTCTCTCTTTCGTTTAAAATGGACAAAATTTTAAGTGAAAACAATAAATGACGTAAGAAAATCTGATTAAATTCATTATAATTGTGTTGATCCATTATGAGAATGATAAATGGGTAAATTTTGATGTGTACAAGTCAACCCCGCCTCGATTTGAGGCATGATGTGGCCAGTATCACTCAATGGGTCTCTCTTTGGTTTAAAATGGACAGAATTGTAAGTGAAAACAACAACCCACATACGCAAATCAAACCAAACACATTAGGATTGTGTTTGTCCTTTATAATAACGATCCATTGGTCATTTTGGCATGTAAAATTCATCCCCACCTCAATACGAGGCATGGTGTGGCCAGTATCACTCAAAGGGTCTCTCTTTCGTTTAAAATGGACAGAATTTTAAGTGAAAACTAAAACTGACAAATGTAAATGTGACCAAACTCATTCGGATTGTATTGATCCATTATGAGAACGATTCCTAGGTAATTTTTCACATTTATAAGTCAGACCCCCCCCTCAATAAGAGGCACGGTAGGCCTGGTATCACTCAAAGGGTCTCTCTTTGGTTTAAAATGGACAGAATTTTAAGTGAAAACTACAACTGACGTACGAAAATCTGACCAAATGCATTCAGATTGTGTTGATCCATTAGGAGAACGATCCATGGGTAATTTATTATCTATAAGAGTCAACCCAACCTAATTATGAGGCATGGTGTGGCTGGTATCACTCAAAGGGTCTCTCTTTCGTTTAAAATGGACAGAATTTTATGTTAAAACAGCAACTGACGTATGAAAATCTGACCAAAAAAATTCAGATTGTGTTTATCCAAAAGGATATTGATCCATGGGTGATTTTTTATTTGTATGAGTCAACCCTACCCCAATTCAAGGCACGGTGTGGATGGTATCAATCAAAGGGTCTCTCTTTCGTTTAAAATGGACACAAGTTTATGTGGAAACAACAACTGACATACACAAATATGAAAAAACACATTCAGATTGTGTTGATCTTTTAGTAGAATGGTCTTTGGATGTTTTGGTGATGTTTACGAGTCAATCCCACCTCAATCCAAGGCATGGTGTTTTTGGTATCACTCAAAGGGTCTCTCTTTCGTTTAAAATGGACAGAATTTTAAGGGAAAACAACAACGGACGTACGCAAATCCAACTAAACTCATTATGATTGTGTTGATAGTTTAGTATAATGATACATGTGTCATTTTTGATGTGTATGAGTCAACCTCGCCTCAATCCGAGGCATGATGTGGCTGGTATCACTGAAAGGGTCTCTCCTTCGTTTTAAATGGACATAATTTTAAGTGAAAACAACAACTAATGTACGAAAATCCAACCAAACACATTCATATTGTCTTGATCATTTATTAGAACGATCCATGGGTGTGTTGGTGATGTTTACAGGCCAACCCCACCTCAATCCGAGGCACGGTGTGGCTGATATCACTCAAATGGTCTCTCTTTTGTTTTAAATGGACATAATTTTAAGTGAAAACAACAACTGACATTCTGAAATCCAACCAAATGCATTCAGATTGTGCTGATCCTTTAATATAACGATCCATGTTTATTTTTGACATGTTCGAGTCAACCCCACCTCAATATGAGGCATGGTGTGGCCAGTATCACTCAAAGGGTCTTGCTTTTGTTTAAAATGGACAAAAATTTAAGCGAAAACAACAACTAACGTACACAAATCCGACCAAACACATTCAGATTGTGTTGATCCATTATAATAACAATTCATGGGTCATTTGTGACTTGTAAGAGTCAACCCCTCCTCAAGCATAGACACAGTGTGGCTGGCATCACTCAAAGGGTCTCTCTTTCGTTTGAAATGGATAGAATTTTAAGTGAAAACAATAACTAACATACACAAATCCGACCAAATGCCTTCGGATTGAGTTTATACATTAGGAGAATGATCCATGGGTCATTTTGGTCATTTAAGATTCAACCCCATCTCAATCTAAGGCACGGTGTGGCCGTTATCACTCAAAGGGTCTCTCTTTCGTTTAAAATGGACATAATTTTAAGTGAAAACAAAAAATGGTGTATGAGAATCCATCCAAATGGATTTGGATTTTTTTGATCCTTTAAGAGAATGATCCATGTGTCATTTTTTACATGTATGAGTTAACCCTACCTCAATTTGAGGCATGGTGTGGCCAGTATCACTCAAAGGACCTCTCTTTTTTAAAATGGACAAAATTTTAAGTGAAAAAAACAACTGACGTAAGAAAATACAACCAAACACATTTTGATTGTGTTGATACTTTAGTAGAATGATCCATGGATCATTTTTGACATGTACGAGTCCACCCTGCCTCAATATGAGGCACAGTGTTGCTGGTATCACTCAAAGGCTCTCATTTTCGTTTAAATGGACATAATTTTAAGTGAAAACAACAATTGACGTATGCAAATCCAACCAAATGCATTCGGATTATGTTTATCCTTTAGGAGAATGATCCATGGATGCTACCAAAACTCTGGATTCCCTCCACCCCCATGGACGCCCACCCCCATTCAAACCACCCCACCACCTGGACACCCCCCACCCCCACACCCTGGACACCCCCACCCCCATGGACAACCACCCCCACTCCCTTGGACACCACCCCACCCCCTATGACAGCCCCACCAACCCCCTAGACTAACCCCCCTAGACACCACCCCACCCCCTAGACACCCCACCCCTCTGTACAACCCCTGGAAACCTGCCCAACCACATGGACACCCCACCCCCTGGACACCCACCAATCCCCTGGACGACACCCCCACCCCTCCTAGACACCACCCCTCCACCTGGACAACACCACCCCTGGACACCCCAACCCATGGACGACCACCCCCACCCTCCTGGACACCACCCCACTCCCCGTGGACAGCCCCACCTACCCCCCGGACCACCCCCACCCCCTCGGACACGCCCCACCCCTGGAAATCCCCCTGACACCCTGGACACCCTCATTGACAGCACCCCTCTTGGACAACCCCCCATAGTCACCCCACCACCCCCTGGATGCCCCCACCACCTGGACACCCCCCTCCTTGACCCCACCCCACAACCTAGAAACCCCACCCTTGGACACCCCCACCCTCATGGATAGCCCCCCACCCCTTGGACACCACCCCGCCCCCCCTTGGATGGCCCCCAACCGCCTAGACCCCCACCCCACTGGACACCGCTATCCTCCGGACACCCCCATCCCCCCAGACACCCCCTACCCTCCCTTGGATAGCCACCCCAAAACCTGAACATCCCCCAACCCCCTGAATTCTAAATTGAATTCATTATGTATTTATTTAACTTATGAATTATGTTGGGTATACTTGTTGTATGGGTATACTTAGTGTAATTACCTTATGAATTATGTGTTAATTTTTTATGGGTATGCTTGTTCAGATGCTGAATTTTTTGTAGGTGCTGTTTGGGTGTGCTACTATAGAATTTTTTGTTACATCCGATTGGGCATTTATCACCACTAAACGAGTTCTGATAAAAATCTCATTTATCAGTGCTTTTTAGCACTGATAAAGGGTTGTTTTATCAGCACCTTTTTAGCACTGATAAAGTCTATTTTTATCAGCTCCTTTTGATTTCTGATAAAGGTATCCTTTATCAGTGCTTTATGTGCACTGAAAAAGTATCTCTTTATCAGTGCTAAGCATTACAATGCTTTTTAGCACTGATAAATCCCTTTTTGTAGTAGTGATAATATCATAAATGAATACAACTACAAAATCATCATGATATTACAAGAATACTCTATTCATTAGATGCATAAAAACCAAGGGTGAATTATAATACCAAATGGAATTATTATAAACTGGTAATTCCCATATCTCATCCAAATAGTTTTCTTCTCAATGTCTTCCTTCATTAATCGTAATTTATGATATTCAGAATGATGGTCCATCTTTGAAAAAAATTGAGCTCCATAAATTCTATCAAATAAATCATCAATGTGATACAGAGGAAACTTGTTATTTATAATAGTAGCATTGATTTCCCTATAATCAATAAACATCCTCAGGGATATATATTTCTTCTTAATAAAGATAACATAGGCTTCCAATAGGGAAAAATAGGGAAAATAAATCCCTTTTTAGCAGACTCCTCATGTTATTTCTTCATCTCTACTAATTCCATTGTGGTCATTCTATAGGGTGTCATTGAGATTAGTATTTCATCAGGTATTAAATATATATAAATATAAACTTCATGATCTATGGGTGTCATGGTAACTCCTTAGTAAATACATCAATGTATTCATTTACAATGGGTGGATCTTCAATTTTAAAGTTACCTACTTTATCCTTAGATGTTGTCTACCCTTACTCCCCAAAAAATATTATTTAGTTGAGCATTTGGGTGTGGATCTAGATAAGAATAATATGATTATATTTATTCTCTAAATATCAGTAATTATTCATCTTCCATACAAATTATAATTTCATTCTTCTTTAGAAAAAATTTCTTATCATATTTTGATAGTCATTCCATACTAAGGATTCTATCATATTCAACCATAGGTATGATGATAAATCGAAAATTAAATAATGTTTTTGAATTATAAAGTTAACTACCCAACACATATTTGTTGCAATGGGACTTCTATTATGAGTTTTCACTACTAATTAATCTATTAAATCAAAACTAAATTTCTAATTTTGATGAAAAATTGGGAAAATATAAAAGAATGTGATGATCAAAAATGAAATAAATCTTTATCTGAACATGAGGTGATGGTTAAATTACATGTCACTGCATCATTAAGAACTCCAAACATAGTTGTTGTGATTACATAAGTTTGGGCATTCCCCTTGACCTTTTTTGGGGAGGTTTTTCTTGGACACATAAAAAATTCATGCACATATTTTCATATCTTTTTACAACTAAAGCATTACACATTATCACATTCATTCATTCACTTGAAATCATGGGCTTGGAGGCCTTTTTATCTCCACTTGTAACAAGCTCCCATTCCCAATAGGAATGTTCCAAGATATTTCAACCTAAATTTATTACTAGATAGAAATCCGATCTTCCCTTATACCCTCATACATTGTTTCTTTTTCCAAAGTACTCAACAACGCATTTCTTCTCTTGATTTACCTTTAATTCATAAGAGAAGTGAATTTATTCTCTTTATTGATAGCACATAAGAAAATATCTTCATATGATGAGGAATTCTTGGAGACTACTGCTCTTTGGAGGAATGGTTTTAACCCATCAATGAATCAAGAAATCATTATTTTTGGATTATGTTTATCATATGTAGAATTCCTTGTAATTCTGGTATAGTTTGATTCATGTTTAGCTTCATTGTCGTTTTTCTTTTTCCTTAGATTCGAGAATTATCTCTCTATATCCACTCGTTGTTAATGAGTGAAATAATTTTCCATAAAAATTTCCTTAAAACACATCCATTTTATGTTTTTGATTTATTTATCTTCATTTGTGTTTTAATCAATGAAAAACATTGATCCGCATCTCCCAAGAGATGATAAAATTCTAGGAAAACCTTATCCCTTTCGTTACTGCCCATAGAAAGAAACATCCTCTCTAAGGAGCTTATCCATTGTTTAGCTAAAAATGAATTTTTAGTCCCATTGAATGTTGGAGGATGTTTTCTCTTGAAGTAGTCCAAAATTGTTCCTCTATGTTGTGTATCAAGCTACTCTGTACAGTTAGGGTTATTTCCCCATACCTAAGTTAGTTGTATCAATGTTTTATAGGTTGTTCAATACTATTTGAAACTCCAACTCCAATATCAATATCATGAAAAGGAGGGAAATCCCTCCACGGATTATGTTCATTGATACAGTTTTCATTCATTCAAATTGGTGCCATTTATAAATAGTGGAATATAATAGATTAGGTTACAAATCATAATTCTATATTTTGAACTACCAAAATATATAATACAAATTGAATACTAATGTTTATATAATCTCAAAATCATAATCCTGGTTACACTCGGTATATTTTCAATTTTTTTATAGGGTTACGTTTCCATAATTTATATTTTCAAAATCAAGATTCCATACTTTATAATAAACTTGCTCTAATACCATCTACAAATCACCCTACCCTAGTATCCTAGAGTTGGTGGTTACTTTTTTATATTTCTACCATGTACATGTGATCAAATAGTAATCGAAGAAATTGTTTAATATCATTGAAAATACCAAATAAAACACAATATTTACAGAACTACATGAAATGTAATACAAAATTGTAACTCCATTAGGGACATCCCTACTATACCAGATTGCACCTGCATATTTGTCATAATATACATCTTAGCATCCTGGGGAAAAATAAAACATAATAAATGGGAGATCTCAGATGATCAAAAAGGATAATCATACAAAAAATTAACATTTTAAATAAACATAAACAATAAATCATGTTGAAAAACTAAAAACACATTCATTTAAAACATAATCTTGAGCATAACATGGATGAAATAAAATATGATGAAATAACTCCATATAAATAATCACATGAGAAAGATACATAACCATGGTTATTGTTCCAGTCAAATAATCGCTTGGATTATTAATAAGTAATCTCATAAAGAGAGAATACAAAATTTGGGGCATCATAAATATACCTTCAAGTCATCGACCATGGAATCAACCATAATCGGGTAAGATATTAGTAAAAAACAAAATAATTTTGTCTCATAAGACCTACTGATGAATCGAGGGGCTATAGCTATCCCCAACAACAATTACTAAGTCCAATTCAAACCCATTATTAAAGGTGTGAAACATAATCAATATAAATATTTGAGTTAAAAACTATCATACAAAATGGGAATACATTAACCATAAACTATGAATGTAATCAAAATAGAAAATATAAAGTTGAACTGAATCATAAACCATTCAATGAAATAAGAAAAATTATATCATAATAGATCAACCTCAATTAATCATAAAATCTAATAGAGGATTATAACATAGAATAAAATACTCTAATAAACCATTGCATTTTCTGAGAGATATACCCTTTTTATTTTAAAATAATTTATTTAAAAAGCTCAAAAATTAAAATGAAAACATTTTATTTGAAAATAAAAATTGAAATTGTAAATTACGCATCAAAATATTAAGGCGTTATTATGGTGGAAATTTTTTCTCATTCTATATAAGAAAAATACAACTGTTCTAGGTTTTTAAAAAAAATCACAATTTATCTCATTTTGAGAAGGATAAAAAGCTTTTAGTAAAAACATTTAAAAAGTAAAAATGGAGTAAATAAAATAAAATTATTAGGATAATTGTAAAAATATTTTTGATTTATTTTTAAAACATTGTTATAGAATAAAAATTTTCCCCAATGGAGAGTTAAACATAAGCAATCCTAAATAATAATGACATTGTGAAATAACCCTTACATTGGGTCTAACGTCCATTATACAGATCTGAACCAACTATGTAATGGTTTAAATCATGATATTAATTTATTCTATAACTTTGTTTTTATTTATGATATCAAATATATCCTTTTATATTATCTTATCAGTTGTTTGTTAATAATATTGCGTCATTGCCATTGTTTCAGGTGATAACTACTTCATTTTCTAGCGTGAATTTCCTCATATAAGCCCAAATTAAATTGTATAGGATAAAGTTACATCATATACAGGATAATATTAAGTCCATAGATATCATATTTATTTATTATATAAATATTTATATTAATTCATGAATTTTGAACATGACAAATTAATCTCATCGCATCGTGGAGAAGGTAGGTTGAATGTATGCACGAGCGACAATGTCATTTTCTTAATGGTGAAGAGGTTATGAAGTATATAAGGAATATTAATTTATAAATAATCAATATCATTTCATATTTGTTATTTATATGTATTATATCTATCATTATACCCATCCCAATTATGTGGCGATGAAAAAAAAATTACACCATCACATGGAGATGGTAAGTTGTACGTACGCACACGCGATGCTTTTGTTTTTTGTAAGATAGATTAAATGTTGAATATGGTTGTGGCATAATAATAATAGTATCTCAAAATATATATGATATTGGATTAATTAATTTATTATAGAATAAACACATTAAGAATATGTGGAAGAAAAAATGAGCATGAATGTTTTGGTAAAACAATTACCTCATCTTCGATGTAATTCCATTAGATCTATTCCTAAAAATCTATAAGTGGTATTTTTTGAAGATGAGGTCCTATAGAAAATGGATAGGTATTTTGGAGTTAAATGGGTGTGGTTATGTGGATTTTTAAGGATTAATGTGGAGTGATGATGTGAGATATGTGCTGCCCTTTAAAAATAGAGGTGAGGGGAACTTTTGGACACTCTCAAAATATTAAATTAATACAAATTAAATTTCAATTTTAAATGGATACAAAGTGAGTTACTTAAAATATAAATAACATATGAGTAAAAATAATCTCAACCATTAATTTTAAACAAATTAATGTCGTATTTGTACCCTTATCTGTCGGTTTTAACTTTAATTTATAACCTTTAACTCTAATCACGACAACATATGTTTTAAGTCATTGATGTTTATTATATTTACTATAAAGTTACAAACGAACAATAAATGATTCATGGATGAAATTACCAACCTTATAAATATCCTTTTTCCAATATTTATATTTTTATTAATTTTATAACATTTAATGAAGTATTATTTATATTAAAATATCATTAATGTCAATTTTGACACTATTCACTTCATGATTTTTTTTAGAAAACCAATACATAAGGTAACAAAAAACCAAAACCATTAATAATTCCCTATTATTTATATTTAACATATAAAACTAATTGAGGGAATTAATTATCTCATATTATATTTATTTAAATATTTTTAATACCATTTAATTGAAATTTTTATTAATTAATCAATTACTGCATCATTATTGTGTATGTTTTCTGGTAATTATTTATTTAATCAAAATTTAAAAAAAATTACCATGATTAAGATATACATTTTATATTTCAAATTCCTTTTATAGTTTAATATATCTTATAAATAACCACATTTAAAAATAATTTACTTATTAAAAACATGAGTATGATATATTGGACATTCCTTAGAATAAAATAATAAAAGGCATAAATTCATCCAAGTGGCTCTTGCAGGACATTAGATTTCCCAAGGATGAATTTTTTCTGAAATCACTCATCCTATAATATTAGGACAACATTTAGTGTAATTTTTTAATATTTATAATATTATTTTTACCCTTAACTACATGACTTATATTTAACCATGTTAATAAAACAAATACATAAATTTATATTTATAATGTCCAAAAATAGAAGGATCCTACACATATAATTTGCGAGAAGTGATTCCAAATATGTAATATATTTTTAAAAATTAATAACACATAAGTTCCATTATTTAATTTAAAATTAATCCTATTGAGGGTATGAGAAAATTCGTTTTTAAGGTGAAACATTCAAAACATTGAAATGTTTTTTGATATTGAAATACGATGTGAAATTAATTCCAATTACCTAAATTGGATTAGATGAAAAAAATATATAATTTTTCTTTTAAACCAATTAAAATATAATTGAATACTATAAATTTTTCAGATAAAAAATCTGTTTTCAAAAAAAATTCAATATTTTGTCACTATTCATAAAAAAATGAAACTTATCAAAAAATACCAAAACGTTAACCAAAATAAATTTTGATATCCTAATTTTAAATAAGAAGTTTAATTTTTCATATAGAATTTATAAGTGTCAAAAAATAGATTCAAAACAAGTGCACTATCAAAATGCAGTAAAACTACATCTAGAAAAATATAGTCTTCCAATACGTTAAATTGGATTCATTCTTATCTTATACTTAAAGCGTCATTTTAGTGAATGTATGAAAATTAAATACATAAATTCCTTAATGTGGTTCATGCTATAGATTCTAATTTTTTTAATGCATATGTTATAACAGTCACTTATTAATAGATCGTGGTAAGTTTGAAATCAGTGTTTCATGCAATAGAAGCTATTATATTTATTTTAAAAGAAAACATCCTATAAACTATTATGGTATTACAATTATTTATTATTCCATTTTAATTTACTATTATTTATTACTCAATTTTTATTATTTATTATTTATTTATCATTTATTTAATATTTATTAATTATTATTCATTACTAATTAATTATCATATATGTATTATTAATTATTAATTATTTATTGATTATTAATTATTTATTAATTAAATATTTAATTATTTTCATTTATTACATATTTATTATTTATTTAATATTTATTATTTTTTATATATTATTCATTTATTATATATTTATTACATATTACTTATTATTAATATATATTATTTATTTATTATATATGTTATTATTTTAAAATATATATTATTTATTTAATAGTTACCTATTATTTATTATAATTTTTTTATTTATTTTTATTTATAATATAATATCATTTATTATGATTTATTAATTTTTTATTATTATATAGAGATTATTTATTTTATTATTATTTATTAATTATTATTAATTATTATTATTATGTCATTTAAAATTTAATTATTTATTTATCACTTATTCACTATAATTTTGTATTTATTATTTATTTATTTTATATTTAATTATTATTTATTTATTACATATTTAATTATAATTTATTTAACAAGTATTATTTATTTACTTACTATTAATTTTGCATTAAGTATTAATTAATTATTAATTATTTTTTAATTATTTTTTCTATAGTTATTACCTATTTATTATTTTCTTATTATTTATTTATTATTTATTTAATATTATTCCATATTATTTATTATTTTTTAAAATTTATTATTTATTGTCATTTGTTATTATTTTTTTGTATTAATCATTATTATTATTTATTGTTATTAATCATATTATTATTTATTATTTATTTTCTAATTATTAACTTAATAATTAATTATTATTTATTTTTTGCACACATATTATTGGTTTAATAATTATTTATAATCAATTAATTATTTATCAATTATATATTATTTATTATAATATTATTTATTACATCTTTACTATATATTATTTATTTTTTAGTCTTTAATATCATTATTTAATATTTTTGTTTATAAATGTTTATTATATACTGCATACTCACCCAATGAAGAGCTTGCTGGAGTGGTAAAGTCTTCGTAGTATATCCAATATTTAAGGGGTTTGAATCTCCCCCAGTGCATATTAATACTAGATTTATCCATGGCATGCATGGAATGTGAATGCATGATTGGATAAAAAATAAGCAATAAATATGTAGTAATAAATAAATAATAAATAATAATAAATAATAAATAAATATTAACTAATTAATTGAGTACTAATATTAATAAATATTTATTAATAAAAAAATAAATTAAACATGTAAATAAATGATAATAAATAAATTAGATACGTGAATAAAAATATAAAAAAACCTCTACCAAACAAAACACCATTAAATAAAAAACCATTGCGCAAAAAACAAAACGAAATGATTCCCAAAAATCAAACATGTGATGCTTTTAGAAAGCGTCACAAATCAATTACCAGTGGTTTAAACCACCAAAAAAATGAAAAAAACACTGGGAAACATCCTTTTTTTGTAGTTCCATTATGAAGTCTGATGAAAAGTATATAGATCTAATTTAATTAAACAAGAATACATAACATTTCCAGAAATAGTACAATGAGTTAGAAGAGGTTCATCTTGCTTGAATAAAAATCTGTACACATGAAGTTTGCATATTCAGACATAGGAAGCATAAAATTTTGATACATGATAAGTAATAGTATAAAATCTCTAGAGGAATAAGCTTAGAAGAAGCTAAATCATGAATGAAGCTGATGTAAAAAGAAATTTTAGAGAGAGAAAATGATGATGATGTTTGATATATTCATTTCCTTCAAATAGGGTGTCATCCTACCATTATTCCACCATTTAATTCTGTAAAAGGATTTTAATTTATTGGAGCGCAATGGAGGGTGATGTCAAGATATAAAAATGAATCTCTTCCAACTGTTTTCATCATTATATTCTCAAGAAACATATCATTTTCTTTGAGTGCAGTATTTTGGGAGGTGTTTCTCTATATATTCAAGTGAGTATATTATGAGTGTTTTCACCTTGTAATTGACAGATAGACTATACCCTAAATTTTATAATATAGTTATCCTTTAATTTAACTGTGAGTTTTTACCCCTTTCATTTGGGAGTTTTTCGACTTTACGTTTGGTGTTAATTTTATTTCTATATTTTTTTCACTTTATTATTATCTCACAAATATCATTCTATAGAAGGGTCAATTGTTTTTTATCTTAACTAGTTGTATTAATGGAGAGGTTTTGGAATGAGGATATTTAGGACTAATGACATGTAAAAATGGCGGTTAAATTCATGATCGAAAAATTTCATGGACATATTTTTTCACTTTGGAAAATAAAGATGCAAGTAGTTATGTGGAGAGATAACTGTGTAGAGACTGTTAGAAAAAAATAAAATGGTTTTGATTCAAATGTTTCATTGTGAATTTTCTATTACTTCTTTTTCAGAAATCAATAAATCTTTCTCAAATATTTGATTCATAACTCTTTTATATCCAAAGTGTTTTTAGAATGTTTATTTTAGAAAACATTTTCTTTTACAATACATAGAAATAGTTCTATTGTATTCAAAAATTTATATTAAATTATTTAATTATAAATATCATAATGAGTATGGGTCCAAAAACAATCATATTCACCTTATTTGATATGTTAAAAGACATTATGCCTTGTCTTTATACTCCTATAATCTTTTATAAATGGATTGATATCAGAATCGACAAAAATAAGATCCAAATTCAAACTCATATAAATTATCATAATGAGATATTTAAGATAATATTTCGGATATACCAATGTCGAAATTCTGAGAAAAGGGAATATGTTTTTCTAATGTATTCGATTATATTTTACATAGAAATTGCATAAATCAAAATGAAACTAAACATTCAGTTATGATATAGCCATTGGAGTTCCTGCTGTCTAAGCCATTACAAAAAAATAAAAAAAATAATACTTTTGAGAAGAAAATATGACCATTGGTGATTTTTCTATAAATTCATGGCCATATGAAGATCTTGATGTTGAGTATGGAAGATTGATTCCATTTTCAAGTTTATCAATAACAGGAGCTCTGAAGATTTAAAGTGTTATCTTCTTCATCTTAGTAGTCATATTCATTTAGATTCTTTTGTTTTTTAATTATAATTTCCAATTGTGTGAATACAATAGAGTGATTATGAGGCTAGGAATACATAGATCTGATCTACTTGATCATGGGATTTGGGGGATAACTAGACATAATTTGATCTATTGTATCGAGGGCTGCTGCGGATAGGCAGAACGAGAAACTAATCATCGTATAGAGGGATTTCCCTAGCAAGGAGAATATAGACATTCATTTAAGTATAAAATAGGGGAACCTTTAACCTAGGTTATTGGATACCATACACACTGGGTTAAAATAATTGTATTCATTTTTATTACTCGTTATCATACAAGTCTATTTGTTTCACTACATATAATAGAATGTGATACTTATATATTTATAATTCTATTTTTTATCAGGTTTTTCATAAATTCATTGATTATTATACCACTCTTTTACTTTTTATTACTCTTTGAATATGATATGATTACAATATATCATTATTTTCATTATTGTGTATACTCAGCTTAATTTGTTTTCCTCTATGAATATGATTAATCTCGAATTATGTTACTACTACTTACTGTTTACAATTCTATATGTTGTTAAGAGAGAATATCATTATTAACTTTGGATTTACATATAGGAATATACATAATTATGATACATTAATTAATAGACCCATGGGCCAAGTCCGATTAAAATTCAATTACTTGATAGGTTTTCTATATAGTATTTGCTTAACCCTGTTAAACTATGATTTTTTATGGATAAAAACAAATGTTTTTAACCAACAATTCACCCCTCTTGTATTTAGTCATCTTCAAATAAATCGTGATACAAAAACATGTGTGAAGGTGGAGAAGTTGAATGACATGGATTGTAATGATATTGAAATCATCCATTTAGATTTGGAAAAAAGGTCATTTCATGCACTGTGGAGAAAAAGGCGGTGATGGAAATTATGGGAAATCTGACAAACTGTATAAGGAAAAGTCACTCCATAACAAAATTTTCATGAAGAGAAAATTTTACACACCTCAAATGGTGGATTCATCATCAGTGACCAACCACATCAACACCCATAAAAACCTCTTTCCTTAGCTTACAACATTAGGATATAAAATTGTGGATACTGAATCTGTGGAGATTCTACTCTCGAGTTTTCCAGATTCGTATGATCATCTTATCATCAAGCTCACTAATAATATCATAAGGAACATGTTTCCCTTCAAAGATGTTGTAGCCACAGTTATTGAAGTATAAATGTATTGATAGAAAAAAGGATATAGAAAATCAACTTCAAACCAATTATAATCTCTATCAATGGATATTTAAATAATAGTGGAGTGTGGTTCTAATGTGATCCTGAATCCTTGAAGGAATAAATCAAAGAGAAAGAAAAAAATAGTAGATGTTACCATTTCAGTATGATGGGGGAATGTCTTCAAATACTATTGGAAAAAATAAGGTGGTGAGAAAAACTCTCAAGGAAATTTTACAGGTACTTATATAAATGATGACATACTTATATGTGAAGCAACGATGATTGTTGAAGGTAGAAAACATCACGACAATGCATGGATTATTGGATCAGGAGAAACATGGATCATGACCTCTCAACAAGAATGGTTTGATCAATATGAAACTCTTCTTGAAGAACTTGTGTACATCAGGAACAATCATACATTGAATATCATTGGAGTTGGCACCATCGAACTGAAGATGCATGATAACATAGTTAAAACCATTGAAAGAGTATTCCATGTTCAGGGCCCCAATAAGAATTATTTTCCTTGGGAAAATTTTATTATATCAGAGGAAAGACATTCACCGAGAAAGGAATTATGAAGATTGTGAAGGGAGTGATTTTGGTGATGAATAAATATACGATCTCCGAGAACCTATATATGCTTATCTGTGACACATACATAGAAACTAAGATAGTTATCACATCCACTACCTTGACCGAAGCGTTAGAGATGTTATATAATCAAATGATTTTCCATATGCCTAAATGAGTCTAGAATACTACACCTCATCAGAAATTTTTATATGGTCTTAAAATGGTATAATTACCTTATTTAATAATTGGGTTATGAGTAAGCGACACTTGTTTTAGTTAAGAATTTCAATAGTGAAGAGCAAGGAGATCATGGGGTTTATCCATTCCAATGTTTGTAAAACTCCAATTGTATCCCTATAAGGAGCAAGGTATATTTTATATTACAATGATTATTATTCAAAATGATGTTGGTTGTTCCAATTAATAGAAAATTAGATGTCAATGAAGTCCTAAAATCAATTAATGAACCTAATGAACTTGAATATAAAAATAAGATCAAGTGTTTTGAGACTAACAATGGTGGAGAATATACAAGTGAGGTTTTTGTTTATTTTTCTCAACCATAAGGAATGAAGAGATAGTTTAGGGTGGAATACACTCCTCAGTGGAATGGAATGGTAGAGTGGATGAATAAGACCCACTTAGATAGAACAATGTTAATGAAGAAGACTGCAAGAGTTACCAATAAATTAAAGATAAAAATAGTAAATACTTCATGCTATGTGATCAATCATACCACATTAGTAGAAATTAAACTAATGAAACATATATATATGTGGAATGGTTAACCCACTATCTATCATAAATTTCATAATTTTGGAATTCATGTACATGCACTATTAAATAACCATGAATGATTGATGTTAGACTTAAGATCCATGGAACATATCTTCTTGGGAAATGTTGATCATGTGAAGGGATATCATTTGTGTGATCCCACTACCCAAAAAAATTATCTTTTGAATACATGTTATTTTTATAGAATAAAATATATAATTGAAGATTGATAAATACGTATAGAATGATAGTATGTATAATGAAATAGTCATGGTGAAGGATGAAGCAAATGAAGAATCAGTTTTCTCTAAGTCATTCCCAAAGCATGATGATCATGTACCAAATGATCTACGACTGTTATGATCAATTCAATTGAATAGAGTTCCAATATGAAACATAGATTATGTCATTGAGATCAATTTTTCATATTTCTTATTGATAGAGGATGGAAAACCATCATATTTTTTTGGGGGAAACCTAGAGTCTGGATATATCTTCATCGATGGCAGCGATGTAGGAGGAACTTTAATCCCTGCATAAGAACATGGCTTGGAATCATGTTCTATTACCTCACAAAAGGAACTCCATTAGAAATAAATGGGTCTACAAGATCAAGAGGGATGAAACATGCCACATGGAAAGATATCATGTGAGACTAAGGGTAAAAAGGTATGCACAAAAAAAATGTATCAATTTCTATGAAATATTTTCTCATGTTGGTAGACTGATGACTATTCAGGTAGCTCTGGTGATGTTTACTTCATACACTATACATCTACAATAGATAGAAGTGATAACATCTTTTCTCTATGGAGATCATGATGAAAAAATCTATTTGATCCAACTAGAAGGTTTTTCCAAATAAGTCAAATAAAACATATTTTCATGTCTATAAAATATTTTTATGGTCTAAAACAACAACTGAGGTGTTGTTATAAGAGATTTCATTCCTATATAATGATCCTTGGATACAACAGAATTAATTAAGATCCCTATGCATGTTTCAAGGGTCTAGATTTTAATGATTTTATCATTATACTCTTTTATGTGGAAGAAATATTGGTTTCAGGCCACAATAATGATTTAATATTATAAACAAAGGCACATTTGTTTTGGGATTTTGATTTGAAGGACTTGGGACCCACAAAAAAGATTCTTGGGATGCAAATTTACTGTGATGTTAATAATGGAATGATTTTCCTATAGAAAAATAATTATTTGTGGAGTGTCATGAAATGATTCATGCTGAAAGACTGTAAGAAACTTTATAAAATTTTCCCATTAATTTAATGTTATCCTCCCTGATGAGTCCCATAAATTTAGACGAGAGGATAGAAATGTCTCTACTTCCATAATCATAAGTATTGGGGAGTCTAATGTTCCCAATGGTTTGTACTAGACTGGACATTTCACATGTAGTGGGAGCAGTTAATCATTACATGGATAATCCATGATGAAAACATTAGAGAATAGTGAAGTGGATTTTAAGACACATCAAGGAATCCTAAAATGTTGCATTGTGTTTTGGAGGATCAAATTTTACTATTAGAGGCTATATTGATTCATATTTTTCAAGTGAATCTCAATATAAGAAATCCACTACTGGTTATGTGTTAATTCTTGAAGGGGGTGTTTTGAGTTGGATTTCCATGTTATAGTCTATTGTGGCCTTATCCACAACTAAGGAATAATATATGGCAACTAAACTAGTTTGAAAAGTGGCAATTTTGATGAAAATGATTCTATAAGTTATCAGGAACTAACCTGAATATATTTCATTATATTGTGATAGTAAGAGTGCCCTGTACAATGCATATAATCCATATGTTCATTTTAGGTAGAAGCTCATTAGAATAAAATATAATTTTTTTCATGATGTTTTGGAGTAAGGAATTGTGGATATGTATAAAATACATAGTACATAAAATTTGTATGATTTTATAATGAATGAAACAGGTTCTGAGAAGTTCAGATGGTGTAGATCCCCAGGTGGTCTTGTTGAGACATGTTCATCATGTTTGGTAGATAGAATGGATGCATGGATAATTGAAGGACACTTAATCAAATATCCATGTGGGAGATTTGATGGTAGAAATTCTAGAGAGATAAAATATTAATGATGGTTGTCACATTCATTTCATTCATAGAGGGTGACACTCTACCATTATTCCCTACATTATTTGGGTAAAATACATTTAATTGTGGAGTAAAAAAGGAGGGTGAGTATAAGTTATAAAAAAGGATATACTCCAACATTTGTCGACATCAGATTCTCTAGTAACACGTCATCATCTTTATGTATATTATTTTGGGATATGATTCTCTATATATTAAAGATAGAATATTACGAGTATTTTTTCCTTATAATTGAGAGATATTATATAAATGAAATTTTATAATAGTGATATCCTTCTATTTTCACATGGGTTTTTAACCCCTTGATTTTGGGGTTTTTTCTTATTACATATAGTGTTCATTTAATTTCTGGATTTTTGCACATTATTTTTATCTCGCAATTATCGTTGTATCGAAGGGAAAATTTTTTCCAATCCCAAAAGCTGATAGGATAATAAAAATACAGTGTTTACTATGATTAATGTAATATACATGTGAAAAATAGAATTAATATACTTGAATAACATTGGGTTTACAAAAATTCATAATAAAATAATATGAGTTTACAATTGATATTGTGTTTTACTGAAGGTATAGGTAAGATGAGATATTGCAACTACAGTTATATAAATATTTTAGGAGAAAAGTATGATGTGCATCAAGAACCTCATGTACTATATCTGAGTGTGTTTTAAATTTTTTTGTTTCATGTTGATTTATTGGAGATAATGAAAAAGAGACACATAAAGAATGTAATATTTTTATTGAAAATAAGAAGATGAAATGATTACTCCCATGAGAATTATTAAATGAGTTTAATTCATGGGGGTTAAATGAATATAAAATAAATTTTGGGATGATTTTATGTTGGATGTACATGAATATTGATTAATTAAGTAAATAACATGATTCATATTGAGATATTAGAATACATTGATATTTATTGAAGTGATAATTTATGGGAGGTATGATGTAGAATATTGTATCTTAAATTGCTGGAGGTTTTAAATCCCTTAAAACCTAAATTTAAAATATGTTAGTATATTATAATTTTAAGATCATATATATCTTAACTATTTGAGAAAAATTGAGAATATAAATTGATGAGAACATTCATAGTAGAGCTGCCAAAATTGATGATCATTGACTAGAGATGCTAAATAGATAAGAAGGAGAGAGAGATTTTAGATATGATGTTATGAAATGTTTATTTAGTTCAATTCTTTGATAATACTAAAACATCATTTTCTGATTACATTTAGAATGGTTGTTTGGTTCAATTAATAGGAAGTTGAGAATTAGACCAATGTCAGGTACAACCAATAAATTCCATTACTACAGAAGTGGATTTTAAAAGTGCTAGAAAAAGTTTTTAACTATGAAAAAATGTTGTTGATTTAAGAACCATTAAAATTGTTCCCTTCTATTATTTTTATCAAAATCATAGATAAAATGGGTCTTTTAAAATCACTAATAAAGTACAGACAAAATGGATCAATTATGAGCGTTGATAACATGTGGCATTTATCAAAAAAATTTGCTCATATAAATGATAAAACATATAATTTTATTTTAAAAATTTAAAGTGGGACACCAGCCCCATTTATTATCTCTTTTCTATCCCTCCCCTAAACTTTTATCAAATCTTGTGGCCCCTACCCCTTTTATTAGTGCTAGCACTAGAGAACCTACCTCCCAACCCCACATTCCCTGATCATCCCCTAGTTTCGAACTTTAGACCTCCCACTTAGGGATTTGTACCACTACCACTATTGTATATTATTTTTTCTATATTTATTAAAATATTAAATTATTTATATAATTTTTTCCAAATTTTATCGCTAATTTTATATATTTATTTATATAGTTATTTTCCAATACCTTTATAAAATATATTTTTGTGTGTGTCTATAAATACATACACAGTGGTATTTACATTTATGTGGGTATGTATAAATATAATTATACATATTTATTTATATTTTCATATATTATGGATAAAGTTTTATATATGTACACATATTGAAATATATAGATAAATATATATATATCTTTTCTTATCCATACACACAAATATATTTATATACATATAAACATTATATGTACATTTTATAGGTATATAAATATTCATTCATTATTTTTTAAATAATATGGATAACCTTTTTTTGATAGATATGGTTTATATATTTAGAATGATATTTTATATGTAAGTATGTTTATATACGTATTTATCAAATTTAATTTTCATGTGTAAATATGTACAAATATGTCTATATCTGTATATATTAAATTTTATATAATAGTAAAATATGATAAATAATAAAATTTGAATAAAATAATATCCATATGAGTATAATCCATTAAAATTAATTGAGTCTCCATTATAAAAGATAAGAAGACTCTCTTTAACAAGGATTAAACTCTATCAAATGCTAGAAAATGGGGGTTACCTAACAAAATAAATCAGTTGTAGAGGCCTTTTGGAAACAATTTGTCCCAAAAAACCATGATCAAGGTTCCCCAGATCACTATAGAATAGATATTTTTGTAAAAATTTATTTTTATGTTGTAAATCTGAAACGGATATCCGAATAAAAAATTATGGTTATTTGATGTTTGATTATCATTTTCAAATTATTTTAGATAATTTATTAATTTATAGAATTTTTCTATATTTAAATTGTTATTAATTTACTATCACTCAATAATAAATAACAAATTTGTAATTAATATTATTTTTTTAATTAATTTTTAATCCATTTTTACTAAATATATTATATATTATGTGTGATTACATGTTTCATATTATATGAATCATATTTTAAAAAATATTTAATATTTATATATTAATTTTTGATTACTAATGATATATATCATTTTTATGGAATATATCCATTGTCAATGCTAAAAACAATTGTTATAGTGCTGATAAAAAATATTTTTATCACCACTAAGAAAAAACACTGATAAAAGTAACTTCTATCTGTGATAAAAAGAGAAATGTTAAAGGGTTACTTTTACCAGTGAATTTTTTAGCACTGATATATTATCCCCTTTATTAGCACTTTTTAGTGCTAGATAAAATTAAATCTATGGTAGTGAATTTTGGATATTAATATTTTTGTTATTTTGAGATCATTGAATATTTAGTTTACCAGTAGTAGATGATAGACTGACGAACATGTATGTTTAGTAGAATATTAGAGATATTTGATGTTCTATCACTGATGATATTTATAATGAACCTTTACAGACTGGTGCTTCTAGTATAAACACTTCCACATTCTTATCAGTAAGTAGAAGGATATTTTCAGGTGATAGATTAACCACATGTGTAACTTTGAGGTTTTATGGTTCAAGAAAATAAAATTTCTCGTGGGTTAGAGACAATAACTATCTTGATTTTAAAACATTCACAAATTGTGAAAATCTATGTATTAGGACAATAAAAAAACACAACAAGGAGTAGGATTCCAATAATGGAAAAACCCTTATAGAAATCCCTTTTTTATTTCCTTTACATTGCCTACTTTGCATGAGTGATTAAGTGTTGAGGGAATATAGTAAAGACCCATATATGATAACTAATTATAGAAGTTCTATCAACATAAATAAAACAAATTATAATATTAAAATTAATTAGTAAAAGTTTTCCACCCCTGAATCACCCCCCCTTAGGTTGACTTCGTCATCCTATGACACTCACATATGGTATCAGAGCATAGTTTTCATATGATTATATCAAAAAATTATCCCTAGTAGTGTTTAATTGATTTAATTAATCCGAAGATTTTCAAAAGTTGGTGAAATAATTATATATAAAGACAATGAAGTTATTAAGATACCTTCTCATGAAAATCTGAAATCCTATCCATAATTGATGTTAACAGACGATAATTCTATTAGTGGATACATTAATGTTTGTCCAGAAACATTGAATCCCCAAAGAATAAATAATATTAAAATTAACGGATGTTAACCTCTATAAATAATTAAAAGTAGAATCCACTAATACCAGACATTAAACTAATTATTAATATTAAAAAAATATGCTAAAATTTATTTTTTGGAAGAATAATGATCTTCATGTAAAAAGGATGAACCTATTGGTATCATTAAATATTTTTTAGTGAGAAATCATGGATTATATGAAAAATGGTCAATTCTAAGTTGTCAAAAACATGCATGAATTTATCAAGGGTCTATTGGATGAAAAATATTAAAAGGAATTAGAATACAATTAGTCAGATAAAGCCTTGGTGAATGAGTTCTAAAAGTGATAAACTCCCATGGAAATTGAATAAGAAAAGGAAAAATATATTCAATTTTACAATGATTTTTTTGGTAATTGTAAATAAATTTCAAATGATTTGTTTGTGATATATTGATGTTTAAAGAAGATATTATGGAAATGTTCCATTCATGGGATGAAACTCTAAAATAAATCATTAATATAAAGTATACTCAATTAATGATCAAGTCAAAAATAGTAAATAGACTTTTTCATTGATTGAAGTAGATAGTTATATTATAAGAATAAAATGTTAAGAAGATAAAAGATGATTGTAAAGATAAATATAATTTTATTAAATATTATAAAAACACATTTGGATTAAAATATATTGAGTGGGAGAAAATTTTGTGAAGCCTAGAAGGCAATCAAGTTGAATATTCACAGTTATAATTGATTGGACCCAATGATACATTTCCCAAGGAAATTTTTCTTTACAAATTGCTCAATCTCATAGTAATAATAATATAAAAACATTAGAGGTAACAGCTTCCAATAATATGAAGAATGAAGTAACTCATTGTTTCACATAATTGTTATACACTAATTATGATACTTTAAATATTGTAGGTTGTTGTTCTAAAAAAAGAAGTACATAAATATATATAAATATCTACCACTTCAGATAGGGTGAAAGGAATAAAAATATATGAAGATTGGGTTCCCCATAATTTCTCTGAAATGAATTTGCAAATACAAGAAAAATTAAGATACACTAGGCATCCATAGTTCAACATAAAAGATGGATCTAAGGATTATTGACTTCTATATGTGATGTGGAATTGTAATACACATGAATATATGTTATTGGAATAACATTCCATGGTATGGAAGAGAAAAATTTACAACATCAAATGGGAGATAATTGTAATGTAAAATAAATTCATCTATGTACACCCAATACTCACAGAGAAGATCTACTAGAATCCAACAAATTAGAATATATTGAAAATTTATGTAGAATGTATTGAATAAGTGGTCATTGTGATATTGGTTTCTATTTTATATCTTCCAAGCATAAATAAGTTACCAAATGAACCAAAATCTAATGAAAAGTGAAAAGAAGACATATAATGAGTGTTCCTCTAAGTGTAAGAGAATAAAAGTTACAATGATGATTTTACCCAAGAAGATAGTTATGAAAAATTTCACACCAAATAAATGATTAATATTTTTTTTAATTAAATGACGCATCATGGAGAGTTTCAACCTATTAATAAATATTAAATTTATTGGAATAAAGAAAATTGAATTAATATAAGAATGGTACAAGCTGATTAGAATGATAAAATACATCACTGATGAATAAGATGAGGTTCATCAAGAGTTACCATAGAAGGGTAACTCACATGTTGTTAAAAAATTATGTATGTTGTTTCAACACACATCATAAAAATATATGTCATGTTTACAGAGGAAGGATATGTTGTTAAAAAATGTGAAAGGATTGGCAATTAAAAATTTTGATAGAGAATTAAAATATATGAAAAATTAAATGTGTAATATATTCTAGAGGTTTGTATCACTATAGGACTAGAATAGTCAGAAAATATGATGACGATGAAAGAATATTGAAATAATAATATTTCTGTATTATTAGAAAAGGTAAGGAGAAAATACTCACATAATGAAATAACAGAAGGAAAAAAATCCCACATAACCTAATGAATTTGGTAGATTAAAAACTAAGGGTAATGGAATGAGGAAAATAAATATTAAGTGAATGGAGTTTTCATGTTGAGATTGATTTCTCATCATTGTTACTATAACTAATGAGAAAAGGAATGTACATCTTATTACCTAAAAAATTATGATGGTTTTCCATAAAAGGGGAATTAATGTGGATGAAATTAAGTGGGATCCCTAAAATATAGATGAATAGGGTAGTTTTATATAACTGAAAGTTTTAGTGAAATGTCAAATTTCTGTAATTCCAAAAAACTAATATGATGGATGGTTAAAAAAAGTGGATTGAATATTAATGTACCCAGAGGAATGAGCTCTGGATGATGATGATGATAGTTATGTTCCAGTATTGAAATTCATAGAATTGAAGATTTTTCCCTCCATAAAGAGTGATAAAGTTTTATTATCTTCAATAATTACATTAAAAAATAATCTTATATTTCATGGGGCATTTCATTATCGAATCACAAAGTGAAAAATATATTGTAAAGTAGGACATGACATGTTTTTTAGGTTGAATATTTTTTATGTTTGTTGAGATAGATTTAATAAATTATGCACATGAAAATATATTCATTTTAACCCTATAATATGTTATGTTAAGTGGTAAAACATGAACATTTAAGGGAAATATATAACATCACAGATAATCACTATAGTTTTCTACACTGATCATTTCTCACATAGACTTAGAGTTGGTTCATTTGTGGATTGGTTCATTATGAAAATTGATGTTAACAATCCCTTAACAAGTTCAATGTTAAATTTTTGTTCAACTGAAGATAAAAAGAAAATAATGGAATGGGAGTTACATTAGATAGTGAAACATCGAATTTATTTTCAATAAGGGGGACAAGAAATCATTGACCAAAACAAGAAGTTGATACTAACATCAAATCTATTGGGGGAGACCGAAGAACCAATCTGATGGTGATGATGAAACATTATAGTTGTTCTCAATCACTATCTTCAATTAATGTATATGATATTAAATGATTAAATGGATAAATATTCATACTAATGCTTTGGTTAGTAACTCCACCATATGTTCAATGCAAGTACACTATAATTTCAAACTCTTATTGTATGTCTTCATAATTTCAATGTAACACCTCCAGTATTTTATACTCACGGTCAGTGAAACCATAAAATATAAGAGAATTAAATATGTATGTTCTACCACCAGAATATGAAATTAAAAGAATATTGAATAATTTCTCCAGTGGGTGGAAAACGTTTTCCACTTCAAGCAAATAGTGGAGTTTTTTTATGAATGTTCCATGTTAATTCATTGGAATATACATATATAAAAACCATGAAATTGATTAGAATAATATTTAGTTGCTGAATGTGATGTAAATATACATTAGATGCACCAACAGCCACATCATTGGAATTATTAGATGTTGTATATGGAGACATAAGATGTACCAACATAAGTAGTACATGTAATGAATCTTAAAACTTCAGACGAAGATGATAATGAATAAAGATTCGTGGAAAGATGAACAACTTTTATCTCATTATCATTAACCTCAATTTTCATATGATGTATCTTTCATGACTATAAGAACCATGATGTAACTAACACTACCACAGATCATGGTTTATCCGACACTGACCTTTAATAGTGCTAGGGAAAAAGCGCTGATAAAGGGGGGATTTTATCAGTGCTCATCAAAAATGATGATAGAGTTACCATTTATTTCTCTAAAAATGCACTGATAAAAGGGAACCCTTTGTAGGCCCTTTTTACTTGCATTGTTAAAGACACCCTATTTATTAGCGCTTTGTTTTAGCGTTGATAAGTGACACATTTATCAACACTTTTTCTAGCACTGATGAAGGTAATAGTGAGTAATTTAATTTATATATAATTATTTGTACATTTTTAAATAATATTTATATTAAAATAGTTATATATATGTAAATATAATATATAAATATTATTTATAAATATTTAAAAAAATAATCTTATTTTCAAAATATTATATATAAAAAATTATAAAAATTATATTAGATAAAAAAATTCATAGTTTATTTATATAAATTAATTACATGTTGTATATATAATTAGAATTAATATGATATATTAATATTTTATTTTAGAAATTATAAAATTTATAAATGAATATATTTATTTAAATATCTATTTGTATTAGTATTAACTAATTTAAAATATATGTATGTATGTACAAATGTTTGTATATATGTCCATGCATATGTGTATTTGTGTGTGAATATATATGTATGTGTACATATGTATGTGTGTTAGGTGTACATGTATGTGTGTGAGAAAACTATTTACTGATGTAATATTATAAATTCTTTTTAATATCCCACTATTTTTATAAATTTTAAAGTTTATTTATTTTTAATATTAATTTATTTCTATCTAACCATCATGAATATATGTATTCCTATATTTAATTTGATTTTATTTCATTTAATTGGATTTCATTTAATTATTACTATTTTGTATAGTTAATATAATTTAGTTTTAATAATTTTGTTATTTATATAACAAATCACATCTATTCATTCATTTCTATTCATGTGTATGAGTCTATAATTCACATAAATGTTATAAATTCACTTTTAAAAATTTGAAATTTTTTATATTAATTTTTTATTATATTTTTTTTATTAATGTTAAAAACATATTTAATAATTTTTTAATATGTATTTTTACATCTATTTTCTTACTATACATGTAATATTTTCAATATGTTTTTCATTTTTATAAATAATATGTATTTATTTTTGTTTATTATGTTCCAACATTTAAAATAGGTATGAAATTTATATAATAAATCCATTAAAATGGTTTTTAATTATTTTCATTTAAATAGCTAATTATAAAATTATAAATATATAAAAAAATTTAAAAATAATTGATAATATTATAATTAAATAAATTTATAATTAAATAAATGTATAATTAAATAAATATATAATTAATTAAATGTGTAATTAAATAATTATAAAATTATAAATATATAAACAATTTTAAAAATAATTGATAGTATTATAATTAAATAAATTTATAATTAAATAAATGTATAATTAATTAAATGTATAATTAATTAAATGTGTAATTAAATAATTAAATAAATTTGTGAGCCTTAATTTAAGGGGAGAAATAATTTATTAATCTGAAAAAACCCATATATTTATAGGTTCATAGTAGTTTATATTGGAAGAAGGCAATTTTTTTGAATATGATTGAGATGATTCTATTGGGAAGGAATGGATGGTACAATTGTCAATATTCACTACCATGTAACTAATTGGGTTCTTGTTGTTAGTCCATGAGCCCCACACTAGGGGTCAGATTTATGACCTTTTTGATGGATGATAAACTAGTGACTAGGAACTAAATCAACCTGGAAATCCCAAATTGGAAAAATTAATATCTCTAATTTG
Source organism: Viscum album (assembly GCA_963277665.1). Classification (NCBI taxonomy): domain Eukaryota; kingdom Viridiplantae; phylum Streptophyta; class Magnoliopsida; order Santalales; family Viscaceae; genus Viscum; species Viscum album. Next base: position 1,568,134,377 of record OY728161.1, read on the forward strand.
GACATGTCATTTGGAGGGAGGTCCCTTTCAAACTTCTGTCCTATTTCAGGTCCCCTCAGGTTAGATAGATTCTCTCATGGAGGATATGATTTCATAAATGATCATTCCATTCTAATGGTTTGATTCAGGACATATCTTTAGCGTATGGAAAAATTTGATATAATATTGTTGGATAATTATGTAACAAATATATTATATCAGGATTACCACTTTGTATACACAAATTTAAGTCCTATGGAAATTTTTGTGATGGACAACACATATGACATAGATGATTATTGAGGGAACCTCATATACTTCTAGGAAGTCATATTAGTCACCAATATTGATAAAGAGATGATCAATTATGGGTATTCAACATTTTGATTTGGAAGAAGGATACCTCATATATAAAAAATATATCATAAACCTATAAGAAATATATGATAAGAGAAAAAAATTTATGGTTTATGCCTGATATAGCTTATGTTCACGTGAGAGGTGACACACATATGGGTGGAACTTCCACCTTTATATGTTCTGTATATAATTGAAAAAAATTGTTAATGGTTTGATTTAGTCATTTCTCAATGGAAATCTAGTTGAACTAGATATCATAGTTTAGGTTCCTATGATAGTTGAGGAAGTAGATCCAGATCCATCAACCGAAATAAAGAGACCTCATAAACAACATGTTATGAGGAATTTTTTTATCTATGATATTTTAAGGAAACATGTAATGCAATTAACCCATAGGAGGGAACTTCTAATTGAGTGACAACTGCATAATCTCAAGAAAGGATGTTTTTGTCCCCATAAACCCTCATTCTAATTTTAACAATACTTATATATGATGCTATAGGGGTTCCATATGTTGGAATATCAACATTCTATTATAAAATTACCTCTAAACATTCAAAAGGGAGCTCTATAGGGGTGGTGATGATTAATGAACCATAAAGGTTAGATCCAATTGTTTTATACCCCATTAAATCTCATCTAATACTAGCGCATACTGTCATGGGAACTTTTGATATAGCAGTTCCCTACATTTTACAGAAAATAGAACTTGGCCTTTTAGAAGGAGAAACCTTGTAATTAATAGTGACTGGAGAAGCATCAATGGTTGATGATCAGATAGTTTAATAATAGACATATGATACAAATTCCTTAGTCATTTATCTTAACTATCAAGGGAAAGGGAATGATCTTATAGATGTCTTTGTTTTCATTGATTACATGGATAATAATTATGATACAGTTCATGAATTCATCCAGCAAACAAGTGAGCATAATATTTAAATAGTATATCTCAAACTATACTGACATATGTCCAATTTTAGGTGAGTCCCTCGATGTTCGTAACATGTAGAGGCCTGGTTCAGAGGTTCCTTATAGGAATACCTGTCTAATAGAGTTTGTTATTCCCTCAATATTGGAGGTGCATGTATTTCTAGTTGTGATAGAGGTACCAACCCAAATCATAGTGTTAGAGTTTCCTAAAAGGGACCCATATATTGTGTCCACTAATAGGGAAATTTTAGCCAAGGAGGTCAATACTTAGGAAGAGGAAAGTATGAACTCATATTTCTAATTTTTTATTTTCTTCATATACTACAGTATCTATCTCTCTATTTATAGCATAATCTTTTGAAATTTAAGGTGTTTCTAGTTTGATATCTCAATGGGTAGAGATTAGAATAACATCAACAGATATGGAATCAAATTATTTTAGAGGTATTGAGACATTTACATCTCATATGTTATAGTCCTTGAATATGTACTTCCTTTCAATAGTGATTCTAAATCTAATTAAGAATCTCTCATTATCTTTTTTCCAGTCATCTGGTTATTTGGATGGGAATATGGAATTTGATATCCCAAACTCCTTAATAATACATTCTATAGAAAATTCCCAATCTCTATCGTATGTTTTCATTTCCTAAGTATGATGAGTTTTATCAGTCATCTGGGCATTATTGAATTTCGTTATAAGGGTAGATTCAATGTAGTATTCTATAATTTTTTTTTTACATTTTTCATGATCCTCTATGTTATAGATGACTCTAATTATATAATGGTTCTACATTGAGGGTCCATTGAGAAATCCCTATGATAATAATATCATTATCTTCGTGATAGAGACTCAATATTATTGATATTCCTCTAATTTTTTTATCAATGAATGAAAAATACTTTTAGTCTCTATCATGTGTCTCTTTCTCTATTTTATCTATCATTTCTAGTAGACTATAAAATATTTGAATGTAATATCAAGATACCATGAAACCATTCTTAACATTGAATTTGAATGTGAAAAATTCAATTGTGGTTCCCAAACACTTGAGTGAGATTATTTCCTCCTAGGTGTGGCTCACTAATGAGTATATACAAGAATACAATCACCATAAACTAGAATTGTACCATCATGGTGAGTTATCTCCTCTTATGATTTGGTGATTGATGGTTATATTCACAAACACCACCACCTTACACTATATTTGGTCCATTTGGGTGATTTATTTGACTCAATGTGATGTGGATCATGAAAGGGGTGATTTGGAAGGAGGATTCCAATATTCAAAATAGTTTGAGTACCTAGAAATTATATTTTTACACATTCCATATGGATCCTCTAGACCTATTTTCTTGGTATGAGGAAAAATGAGTATCTTTAAACCTTTATTATGAAAAGAGGCCAAGAAAGAATTTATTTACTTCTATTGATGTCATATTTTGGACCAAAAAATCATTTAGTTTTTAATTTATTACCCTATATTTTATCTTAGATTTATCTATGGAAATATCAATAGACTAGAACTCAGAGTTTGGTTGGATTTCCCTTTTTGGGTTTTGAACCTACCAAAAATTATGGCTTTTTTAATTTCAAAAAATCCATTATTCCTAAATAAAACATGATTGATGTCTAGCAAGCGGTGACTAAATATTTTTAGAAGTCATAGTTTTTTTGGGTTTCAAAATGGATTATTATATGGAAAAATATTTATGATGATTTGTTTGATTCATGTTGGACAAAAATAAATGATGTTCGAACATAGATAGCTTTGATCAAAAGGTGAGGTGGTATGTGAAACAAAATAGGAAAAGGAAAACTTGTCATGAATAAAGAGTCCCAATTTGTGTAATCAGAAAAACCTAGAGGAATTTTAATATAGTTTACTTTCATAATTATTGGAAAAGAGTTTTTTGATATTTTCTTAAATCAACTTTAAATGGAATTTTTTTTTAAAATTTTTTTATACCTTTTCCTACAAAAAAGTGTTGTGGACCATCCAATAACATAGGTGAGATATATCTAACATTAATTTAGAAAATCCTAGACTCACTAATCGTCCATATTAGAATTAATATATATGTTATATATGGTGAAATTTACCTCTCTAAGAGTGTTAATGAGATTAATTGAACGATCTCATGAGTTATAAATGATATGGAAACTATTGATAAATAATGTGATAGAAACAGAATCCAATTTTTAGTACCTTCAGTGGTTAAAGAGTGAAATGTCACATACATTATTTTAAAATGGTTATGATGCACAAAGAAATAACATTGAGAGTATAAAATTGAAATTAAAGGATAGATTATGTATTGATTTAGTCATAATTAAAGGATGAATCAAGGATGAAATATTGAATGTATTTCAAGAATGATCATTAACCATATTTGAATGGTGAGCACAACAACTATGGCGATAGGGCATAAAATGATTATTGAACAATCTCCTTTGTAAGAAAACATGACTCAAGTTTTTATGAAATATTATGGGGGATATATAGATCTACATGAGAGGAATATATGCATAATTAAATAGTGGTGTACCTTTGTGTCAAAGACAGTCATCACTGATAGCTATTGAAGATTTTGGGGAATTCAAACTCTTGAGAAATAATGTAGGTTCCTTTAAGATAGGGAATTCAATGAGGCATTCAGCATAATAAATATTATTTCATTCTATATTTAATAAATTTCTAGGGCTAAGATATGTTTCATTCCATAACTCTAACATTTACCTAATCATTTAGAGTTTCATCTTATTAGTGACCAAAGAAATGACTTTTTTCCAAGATTCCCATTATGAGTTTTCATCTTAATAATTTTTGAGTCTATTTCACTAGTAGCTTAAGGTATTTTGATTTAAAATAATGAGGGATACATCGTAATATTAGGAAAGATGGACCATTGAAAAGTGAAATGTGGGGAAACCTATATTGAAAATATGAGAAAATACCTAACAAGATTGGAGAACTAGATGATAGTATAGGTTATATCACAGTGGAGTAGACATAGTTTAACATCATAGTATTTGGACCAATGTGGCTGGTGATTAAAGTGAAAGGCTTTGAACCAAAACAAGGAATGACTATTTAATTAACATTATCTAATAATGAATCTATGGGAATGAAATATTCAGAATGAAAGTAGACTATATCATAGAAATGTGCACATAGTTTATATTCATGATGCATGATCCAAAAGGTCTATATAGTTTACCTAAAAAGGAAAAATGGAAAACCGATGTGAATGAGAAACCAATGCCAGTATATACTGTATTATATAAGGATTATATTGTTTATGGTCTTGATGGTTGAAAAAAATATTGACATAGTCTACCTAAAAATGGAAAAGAAAAACTCTAAGATAACTAGGGACCAATGCTATTCGAAACTCTCTCAGAGAAGGTTCATATAGATTAAGGTGATGATGTATATAACAAATGTGAAAATTTGATAACCCAAATGGGTCCCAAAGTTGATAAATACCATTAAACCCATTGAGTAAAAGTGTTATGATTTTGAAAATTACCACTTGAGGTTATTGGATCTGAAAAAGTTAAATATAAAAAATGTTCTAGGGATGGCTACTGAACATTTTTGGATATCGATTTCCAATACGATTTTTTGAGGGTGTAGAAAAATTTGTGATCCTTATTCTAAGATAGATAAATGAATTTGTAATTCAATATTGGGGGTGAGTTTATAGTATTTATATTAAGAAATATATACACAATAAAATAGAGGTGTCCTTTGAAGCTTGATGCATAAGTTAATGATAGACATGGATGATTTGTGAGAATCTATGACACTTGAGAAGAAAAAATTGGATTATGAAAGATTAATGTCCGTATATGTTGCTGGATGAATTTTTTGGATTGAGCTTACCTTATTCTGGAAATCCTAGTCCTTCGTAAATGAATTAGGATGGATGAAGTTTGAAGGATTCCCAAACATTGGGGTTTTGGGAATAGATAATAATTCTACCATGATATGGCTTCCCATAGGTTTTCGACTCCCATGTGTATTTTCCACTCATATAGTATATTTGGGTTATATAAAACAAGATGACTAGATAATTTTATAGCAATGGAAGATGGAATATATGTCATGTAGTTTTACAACATGTTACTAGTACATCTAATGTCATGAAGTTTAATTTCATGTGACTATGAATCAGATTTCAGGTAGTTTAACATCATTATATAATGAAATTTTTGTCATGCTATTTAAAATCACGTTAAAATAGACCAGATATAATATATTTTAATAACATGTGACAAGGAATCTAATCTTTTTCCCCTTAATATATTGCAATAGAGACTTTGATGTCATTCAGTTTAACATCATGCAACAAGGTCATGGATTTAAAATTTGATAATATAGAAATTTTAAATTTATATATAGGAAGAGAATAAAATATCTAGGAATCACTACATTTTCTATAAAGATTGAAATAAATCCCCACATTTTTTTAGAAGGTAACACCTGTATTGATCTGGATTAAGTATAGGGATGTGGGATGAAAAAGTTAGATGTCCCAGTTAAAGAAGAAAATATTCCAACTCTACGTGAATGGGAAATGATTGAACTATTAGAGAATCTCCCTTGTGAGTGGAATTTTTAGCAAGGAATAACATATAAGATCTAGGTTTCATTATATATAATATTAGAATAAGAATCAAGACACAATTAGTTAATGAAATATCCTAGTGTATGAGGCCATAAAGAATGATCCTATATGTATGATGAGTACTCAAACACTTGGATGTGGGAATTTGTTTCCTTCTTATTATTGGTTGACATTTTAGTGTACACTAGAATATATTATATAGATCTGCCCCACATGTGAAATTTAAAGAAAATTTGGTCCATGGAATTTATGGTTGAGAGTTAGATATAAGATACATGTGTTACTATGTATTGTGATAGAAAAGGAATCAAGTCATCTATAGTTCTTGAAAATTGGAGGTAATTTTGAGTGAATGTAGATCAATTCACTAATATATATTAAAATTATATTATTCTAATGAAATAAAATAATCATACCAATATACCAAGATAATTGGTTTGAGTATTCATATATGGTATATTTTACATGGAACAATTTAATTATGTGAAACTAGAATGCAACTTCATACACTTTTGAATATTATAGAATTTAATCTTGTTATGCAGATAGATTCAATAGGACCTATATGTTCAAGTGGTTCATGATGGGAGTGAGAAAAAATATAGAACTTGGATATCTTTTATATTTCCTAGGAGTTCATGGATATTGAGAAAAAATATAGGGGCATCTTCAATCTTTATTTTACCTTGCCAAGTAGGAACACCTATATGGATTTTTCACTTATACTGGTATGAACTAGTTATGGGTGATTGAAAAATATGGTTCGGCCCAAGATATATGATATTGGAATCAACACATTCCATGTGAGATTATGACTCTAGAAAAATATTATTCTTATCAAATTGAGGAATTTTCATTTTGGTGTTGGATACAGTGAATTGGAAGCCATGCACCAATATTTATTACACAAAACTGATTCCCATGTAATAAATTCAATACATGAAATGTAGACTTCTTAGAGTAGTTTAAGGTCATGAATGGTGTAAAAAGTACCATGCAGTTTAGTTTTATGTTTCTTGGTAGATGTTAAGAAGTTTAAAATCATGAAATATGGATAAAATTATATGTATTATAATTTCAGGTGTCAAATAATGAGGTCCTCCCAATTGGAGTGATTAGTGAATAGGTATCATTTCACTATTTTAGGTTACATTAGGTAAGATCATGTGAGCCTTGTGACAAAAAAAAACCTATAATTGAGGATGGCCCATGACTGGGTCCATGATTGGGGATACCATTATGTATCCCTAAAAAGTTTGAATTAATACACACATAGTCATTGAGTGTAAAAATTAAGGATTATAGTTCCAATTGATAAAATAACTTCTGAAATGAGGATGATCTCTATAAAATCTAATTTTATGTGGGATTTATGATGTTCAATAGGCTAAAATCATCATACTAGGATGATTTTAATCAATTTTATATCTTTTTAAAAGGATGTGATATTGTTCAATATAATGTCTTCTAGAAAGGATGATGGGGGAAATGATATATAGTTTATAGATGTAAATATAAGAATATATATTATATTTTTACATCTTATGGATAAGATGTTACACTTTTCAGATTAAGGACATACAACTAGTAATTTGAACAAATAGTTTTACATCATATGATGAGGGATTTCTCTAGAGTTTTTCCAATATTTTAGAGAATAATTTAATTATGTAGTTTAAAGTATTAATACATATACTTTGGATTAATGATGAGATTATGAAAAATACTACTTCATAGATCTTATGTTAGTTAGGTGTGTTATTAATTTTCCATAATATATGTGAAGTTAATATGATATGTTTGAATAGGAAATATATATAATATAAGGTCCCTCCTATTTTTGTTGGAGTTTCAAAGGTTTCTTCCCAAGGATATTGGTAGTTAAAATATATTATGTTTTTTGTGTGGTTTGTGGTTGTTTATCTAATGAGATATAAACATAGATAACAACATATAGTGCGGGAAATATAATATTGATGGGTAAAACTATCTCTATCCTAAAGGTAAGATAATATTTGGTTACTCCCATTATTGTATGATTTGGTGTATGATAATACCACAAGGCTTGAAATTTTTTTTGGGATTTGAATTATTATTTTTGAACACCATATTCTGTAAGATATTTTATACATCCTTATTGAAGACCTTTATCATTCAGTTTTTTTATTGCATTGTAGCGATATAAGAGATTTTACTAGATTTTATATTCGTGATACATCCATTTCAAGTTGTAATAACTAGTATTGGATTAATTTTCAATCAATATTTTGTGAGGTACACCAAATATGGTGATGAGATTAGACTCTATAGAGTTGATTAAATCCGTTGTTCTAACATATTTTTGGGGTATAACATAGGCATATTTAGATAAAAAATTATATCAATTTACGTATGTACTTAAACTAACTATATATATTTGTTGTATATGGCCCCATTACATCCATTCCCAAAAATCTAATATGAACAAAATATCTAGATACATGCAAAAAATTGTAGTGATGATGGATAATGTTGGAATATATTTGAAATTAATGACATGTTTTTTGAATTACATATAGTCTAATATCACAAGTAGAGAAAAATATCCCATGTTTTATGATTTTATAAGAGATCTTACCCCTTGAAAAATTAATGATACAAGAGCCTAAATGAACTTTCTATATAATATTGAGGATTTAACCTCATTCAAGTCCTATAAGGAAGAATCCAAAAAAACTCCTTTTAAAGGAATTTTAGTTCATTTATGGAGTCATAAAGGATGAAGTTGGCGGATAGAACATAGATCTATTCCATCTTGGATCGGTTTTATGGAAGGATATATTTTGGGAAATATTCCATTATGGGGGGAATTCATCCAGTATTGACATCAGTTGATAAGGCCATTGGCACATTATTATCTATGTTTTTGTTAACTTTATTGATTTCCATCATGTCATATCCCAAAAAAAGGAATACACCACCCTAAGTTGCACAATGTACATAACTATCTTGTCTTGGTCAACATATTATTGGGTTGTTTTGGTATTATCCAATGTAGTAGTATGTGTATTTCAAGAATTCAGGATATGATTCATCATTTGCTGTAATGATAATTCTTTCATAAAACCCATTACAAAATCAAAGAGGGGAGCAAACACTTCATTTTTAATAGAATATAAACCATTAATACACAAAATCACCAACATTTGATAACCATGAACAATATAATGGGATACACCCAACTATAAGGGTAATATCAAGACCATTATAAAAGCATGATATTATACGTCATTACTGGTGACACCTTTAGATAGTGTGAAAGAGTAAGGTAGAATCTCCTTGGCTGGGATGATGAAGTCAATCCACAGACCAAATCTATAGATCTTTATATTTTTTATTCTATTACTAGTCAAGATTTATGGTTCAAAAGTAGAGAAAATCACTTATGTTTCTAGATTTCGAATTACAAATAAAACAACCTCATCCAAGAGTTCAGTACTCTCCAATATACTTGTCTAATTAGGATGTGTTGTGAGATAATTTAATAGTGCATAACCTTTAATTTCATTTTTTAAAAAAATTGAATGTCGAAAAATTATAGTATAACATCCCATCAATCCAACTTCCCAATAAACATGGGATTATTTAGGATGTACTTGAGTGGATATATTTGAGAGAGCAAGTGGTTCTCATTGTGCTTCAAGTAGTGCCTCAAATTTTTTACCATGAAAATCAGTACGAGGAAATTATTCTCAATGTTGGGATATCATGTATGAATATCTAAAATTGTTCTATTGAAATATTAAAATATATTTATTCCTAACACCAACTTTATATGAGATAAGGGAACTGATTGATTTCTACAAGTTGGCCATATTTAGAATGATATATTTCTATTATACCTGTGACATTATGAAAAATGGGTCAAACAAATATTAACTATGATTTTCAATTGATTTTTAGAAGTATTCATCCCATAAATAGGATACTACCTTCTTCAATAGAATTATAAACAAGAGGAAATTTCTATCAATATTAGATATGATGTTATTGATGTAATTGAGTTGTCTTTGAATATGTCTTGGCTATTTTATGTTTCAAGGATGCAGAATTTCAAGGAGTTATTTGGTCTTTTTAGTGTAAAATTTTTAGTCACTGTGTCATATATGTAGGCCATACAATTTTCTTAACATTTCACCAAAAGTACATTTCATGGGATTTATCTTTAATTTATTCTATCATAGATTGTTGAAAACTTTCTGATGGTCATAATGATATTCTAAATGTTAATTAGATTTGAAAATCAGGTCATTGATATAAATTTTTTCTATTTATGTAGAAAGGGCTTGAAAATGTTATTCATGTTGTGTTGATAGATGGAATAATTATTTTTCAAATTTAAATAAATGAATTGACAACATAATATCACTTTGTGTGATCTAATAGTGGTTTCATATTCATTATCAGGGGAAATTTCTATCTTATTATAACATTAATGTCCTCCTGTGAAGGAAATGTCTTAGACGACTATAGTCACATTGATCAAGAATTATGTGATCCAGACATAGAAATCATCATTCACTAAGTTCAAGTTAACATCCCAAAATTAAATTAAAAACACCAATTTTCCCATTAGTTTACTTCGTGGGGATAATTTTGGAGATCTATCTTAGTTACTAAAATCACTAGATGAAGTTGATCTTGAAAATATTTTCAAAATTTTCCTTGACATTAGTAGTGTGGGATAAATACATTCTCCTAGATCCATTCATGAAACTGTGATGATCATCTAATAAGTTTATATAGTGAGATTCCACATCATGATTCAGTTTATGAAATTATTTATAATTCCAAGGGAAAAAATAATGGTGTTCTTTTAAGAATGAGACAAAAATTTACTACACTTCAAGATGAACTATGGAACAAACCTATGTGGGTCATAAGTCCTCCCTTATACTTAGATTTACTTTTCTGAGCTTATCAATAATGGTAGAGACACCACCTCAAATACTAGAGGGTAAACTATGAGAACTGCCTCTACTTATTCAGTATCAATGTCATTTTAGTGGGAGTTAGGGATTACTTTTTATTTCAAGATAGTGTTGAAAATATCTTGTTGGTTATAGAGAGGTTGGTGTGACGACCATCACACTAGGGGCCTAAAAAAATATCTCACCCTACTTCACTATCATTCGATGGAGAGGCTATACTGAAATCTTGATATTAAGGTAGAAATGAGGGAATTTAAATCACTTGAATATTATGGAAATATATACTTGGATCCCACACATGAGGATGTGATGGAATCTCCAAATTTTGAAAACCATGGAGGGGCATATTCATTGGGGTATTTTCATTCTCTTATTAATTTAACCCCCCTCTCATATTGAAATGCTTAGTGGGAATAGATGATATCACAATAACTAGGATAGATAATGTTTTCTCACAACATACTATATATAGAATGATTACTTCAACATGGTAGATGGGAAATACATACTCCTCACCTAGATCATTCAATTGGTTGGTTGGATCCATTTCAAAGCCTCAAGGGCTAATAATACAAGTATCATTTCCAATCATTAGCTACATCCCAACCAGTTTTTAGAGTCTCAAATATATATGATAAGATTCAAGATATTCAAAGGGGATATTATCACCATAAAACAATCCATCTATTATATAGAAAAATACTTGAGGTACTAATGGCATGATTGAAGAACATGTAAGAAACTGAGTTTTCATAAAAGGTATAGATCCAAATATTTTCTATTTAAATTCATAGTTTTAGCCTAATATGAATGTATAGTGAGTCTATGGGAAAAATTAGGGTTTATATGACTATTTTAGAACTCATAACCCCATTTGGTTGATGAAACACCTGGGTTTCATTATTAGTAGAAATTGTGCCACCTAATCCTTACGGTTAGTAGAAATTATGCCACCCAGTGTAAATAGTTTCTACTAACCGTGTAAGGGATTTCGGTAAGAATTAGTGGACTCATATTTTTAACTAACCATGTGACCCATTCAATATGATCATGCTTAAAAAATTGAGTTTTTAGATGTGTAAAAATCATATTTTGTGCATAGTTTCCAAAATAGTTCCGCTAAACAACTCGACACAGTTTTTTATAGTTGAAAATTATGTTTTTCCCTTGGGTGTTTAAAATTTAATACCACTTTATTTCCCCATATAGTATATTGGATGCTTTCTTCTTCTTCTTCCTTAAAGATTTCCTCAATTGTCCTAATAATGATCCTTATTTTTTTCACCATCTGACCTTGGAATCAAGTGTCGATCATCTCATTGGATTCTTCTTAGTTAGTGATTCGAATTTTCGGCTCCTCTAACTGTTCTTATTCATTTATGTGATTCTATTTTTGGGATAGATCTTATTCCATATTTTTAGTTTATTATTCTATTAGTCCATTACCATCCTATCCAGATGAAACTAAGTGTTGATACTGGAAGAGGAATCTACTATAGGCCTTATGTAGGTTCTCTATGACATATTATAAAAACCCTACTCTTTCATTCACATTAATACAATTTTTATTACACTTATTACAAAATATAATATAGATCGGTCTTGTTTATTTGAGAAATTAGGTACATTACGTAACAATTTAAAACAATAAAAGTAACATCATTATTGAAAACATATTTAACAAGACCAATGAATTCCATTCTATATAACACTACATGGGATAACCTGAGGCTATACATAAGATCATGGTGAGCTATGAATCCTAGTAAGAGAATAAATAAGGAATAACCTGAGGAAGACAATACATGATTGAAAATAGGAATATAAATGGATCATAAAAGGAACATGGATGATAAGTCATGATAAAGCATGATATTCATAACAAGGGAAATGTGGTAACAACATAAAACAGTACATCATAAACATAGTTCATTGATAAACCTACCAAGACATCTTGGTGAAAAAATTCCCATAAATTAATATGGTAAAACCCCTTCCCACAACATGATGTATCAGAATACTAACAATTACCCAATGCATTGGAGCAATATCAGGGTTCACCCTTCAGAATCATTTCATTTTCATGCTTAAGTGTTCCATTTAGATCATATACCATGGATTTATTCAACATTATAATTTATTCCATGATAAAAGAAGGAGGAATACATACATGTAAGTATCCAATAAATATGTATATGTGCATAAAGGTGAATACATTTTATAGAAAAATGGGTATGGTATTCCATACACAATTATTTGGGAATGTAAATTCATGGAAGAAGTTCATCAACAATATGGAATCCTATAGAAATTCAAAAAATGGGTTGATGAGAAAGAAATGGATATATCATCATTTATTCATGTAATTGAATATAATATGGAAATGTAATTACATTCCGAAACATATGGAATAGGAAATAAAAGGTGTCATATAATAATGAAGCTTGAAGAAAAAAGTGAAATAAATGAACCCTTAAATTTTTTTAGCATGGTAATGATTGTGCACAAAGGATCATAGGAAGGATAAATGAGATTGAAAGTGGATATAATCATTTATAAATTAAATTCAAATTAAGGGGGATATATAATAACGTATTCTTACAAAATAATATGTAAACTTAAAGACATTAGATTAAAAGGAGTGCTTGGTAAAAGGGGAGAGTGGAAGATGAGGTTCGATTACTAGATTGTGGTAATCCAAAGGCTTTGGAGGGATTTATTGATAAAATATTGGCCCTTTTGGAGGAAAATAAGGATCATAGGGAAGTTTTTTTTCATTATACATGGAGTTTCAATTAATATAAATGGGAAATTGGGTGGGTCATATAGGGAAATAGGGGGATTTATTTATTATTTTGGTTTGGGACACTACATAATAAAATATTCAAAACCACATTCCATCCAATGGTTTTTCCCATAGATTCTAAAAAAGGAGAGCGGTTTACAATATGTTATATGCAAAAGGTACAAAGATAATAAAATAACAACCTTTATTATGTGTAGGTGAGTCGCACTCTCAAAGAAATGATTTGAAAATTATAAAATATATTATAAGTCTTGTTGGATTCTTCGAGGATTTATAAAATAAATCAAGTAAACATAAATTTAAATTATTTTAAAGGGATAACATAAAATTGGGTGAGGATACATTTTTTATTATTTATTACGTCACTATTTGTCAATTATGATGTCATTAAAAATACTTGATATTTATACAGTTTTTAATTTTTACCCCAAAATTTGATTGTCTCATAAAATTATGAAAAATTCACAGTTAGAAAATTTCAGAATCAAAATTCCAAAAATAATATTATTTTTATCTAAATAATTTTCTAAATATTTTATTTATGTCATTTAAAATAAAAAATGACATTTTTAGAGAATGATGTGTTTTTCCTAATAATAATTTTTTGAACCCTTATAAAATTTATATTTGACTTCATAAAAATTAAATGGTCATTTGTATTAATTAAAATCTATTTAATGATAAAATTTTATTAAAATATTTTTTATTTAAAAAATCCATTAATTCATATATTCATTAGTTTAATTTTAATATTTTGGAAAAATTTAATTTCCTCTTTATTGAATCAAAAATAAAAAAAATGATAAAGTAAAAATAAAAGGAGAAAATATATTCAAAATAATGTAAACTGTTTTATTTATAGGGTCTTGATACATATAAATTTAATTTAACTTAATATTCTCTAAGAGTAAGGCACACGACGCTGTGGATTTCATTGGGCCATTTGGTGAACTTGGTTTGGGTGGTGATCTCGATGAGCTTCAACATATCCCGTATACGGTTTTGGTCATGCTTATGTTGTTGGATCTATACTTGGTAATGGTGTAGTGAGAATCCTATAAACGATATCTGCCTCATGATATATAGTAAATGGTATTCATAGTGTATGATCATATATGTTGATTCCATCACTTTGTCAGTGTGAGAAGGATTTGTTAGAACTCTATATTTATACCAGTCTTGTGATCATTATTCAATGGCTATATTATCAATGGTATATATATATAACATTTATTTAAAATCCAATTGGATAAAAAAAATACTTTTATGTGATTTCAATAAGCACAATACACTTAATTAATTTGAAATATGGAAATTTTATTCATAATAGTTTGGGTCATTACAGTTATCCCTTAATGTCTTGCAGTCTATAAATTGTTCCATTTCATGCATGTGAGTATCACCGAGCATTGCTTTAAAATTTAATCTTCCTTGATTTAAATGGTCTATCATGTATTCTATAGACCTAATTATATCACCTCCCACCATTAGAGTTTTATACCTAAATGTGAACAACCAATTTATGGCATGTACTTCATTTATTCCTTGGTAACCCATATTGGGATTATTTGGGGCAGTATTTTAGTTTATTATAATTGACCTTTAATAAGGTAATTACTTTAATGTAATGAATCCATCTTAAATTGTTAAATAGATAGTATATATATATATAAATCGTCCTTGGATATTATAGTTGAATTTTTTTGTGGTATGTCCTTTACTCACTTTATCATGATTAAAGAAAGGTAATTGAACAAACCTATAAAATAATTATAAATTGAAATGATATTTGGTGAGGGGACATAAAACACATTTTAATTATTAATGAAAGGTAATGGAATACACATATTAAATTAATATAAATTTAATTGGTATTGGTTGGATGTACATAAATTTCCTTGTCATGTTTAATGAAAGTTAATGGAATGAACCTATAAAATAATTAAATGAAATGAGTATTTCAAAGACCATGATTAAAAATGAATATAAAATATGTGATTTTAATATTTCAAATAATTTTGAACCATTTATATATTTATATGAATGGTCATACTTGATCAAATCTTAGATTCCTGATGGAATGACTAGAGAACTCAGAGTATGAAATTGTGATTCATTCAACCAATTGAAATTAGAGATACCCACCATGTAATATAGTCATTGTCTTATAATTTTAATTCCTATAATATGTACTGATGATTTAATTGACATCATTTCTAGATATTATAAATCATTGGATACATTACTTGGATTCATCTTGATGTCTTTGAACATGCAGTTCCTTGGATTCAACACATTTAGCCCTATCATGATGGACATGGGATGAAAATGGATGGGATCCTTGGACCTATTTAGACTCTTTTACAGTGTAATGCATTAGGTTTTTCCCTTAGATTACACATAGAGCTCTTTTAGTGACGATGTATGAGTTACTATTATGAGTTGGATTGTCCCTTGAGCTAATTGATTCCCTAGTTTCAACTTGGGTACTTATAAGTTATTATTACGATCTATCTTGGTACTGCTGAAACCCACACATGAATTATCAATATAAATTTATTCAGGATTTAATAAATCAAATGGTGAAATATTTAGAAAATATCTGTGGATGAACTAGGTATGAGCTATTTAATTATACTGATTTACTTTTATATACTTGAACATTGATTTAGTTCATATATAATAACATGATTTGTATAGACATCCTAAATGGTGTCCTAATGAGATTTATCTCTCACCCTTTCCAGGATGACGTTTTTACCCAACAAAATTATATAATCACATGTGTGGACAATGAGAAGCATCCCACTTAGGACAACTAACATGCTAGATTTAGGATGAGAACTTCGTAGCAGATTATCGGTCCAGTACCTGTGATGCTTGGATATTTTATCCATTTGTAAAATTTTTTATTTCATGGATTGGACTATCTTTTGACTACTATTTATTCCTAATTTTTATATTTTGGAGATATTCTATCATCATTTTTTATATGATATAGTTTACAGCTCTAGAGTTGATTGTTTATCACTTAAATGTTTTTACATAAAAATGATACCATATTTATAATCATTATTTGGTAATGTATTCATATATTATCTAAAATGTTATCCACTCTGACCTGAGGGAATATTCTCCCCACAAACATTTCCCAGTCCCCCACGGATAATCGGAAGCCTTCAGTGTTGAGGGAGGTGCGCGTGAGAGCTTGTGGCCAAATTGGTTCCGTTAAACAAGAGTGAACCTGGTCTGAGATGCCACAAAGTGGTTTTATAGAGATTTTATTTTATATTTGTTTTATTATTAAGTAAATATATTTAGGATATTAGGAACATATTGGGATGTGGTCATAAGCCATTCCCGGGAGTATCTATCCCATGTTCAGGGTCAATACCTAGTTTTTTAGGAATAGGAAATTGCTTTTCTATGTATCTCTTATTTTAGTTAATATACTTTCACCACTGGGTGATGCACATGAATTGTTTATTTGTTATTATTTATGGAAATTATATTATTTCCTAGTATGTTAAGGATAATTTTTACATGTGTTATCATAGGCACCTAATATTCACATGCAATGAAAATTCCATGACATATATGTTAAATTTACTGCTTGAATGGCCTTTATTGCCTATGAATGTTCAGTGTGCCTTGGTTGTGATATATGATTGTTCCACTAACATCTCATATAGTGAATAGAAATTCATTTTTAAAATGGTAGAATCAATATAAATAGTGTTTTCCTACTGAGATTATTATTGGCATCCTAAATGTCCCATTTAAACACATGTAATCTATGTACCCTTGGATACATGAGCTAGGATTTTTCATTGATTACACGAATAAAAATTTAAATTTATAAAATATTTGGGACTTTATGAATTGGAATCAGTAATTCACCAAATTTATTAGTCATTGTTTTTCCCGTTTAGTTCTGAGAGCGAATGTAAGTGGGGTTGGTTAAAATTAAGTGGGTGCCAATGTAAGTTATAATGTGTATGAACCATTATAAAATGGGAATGATAATCCATTCCATTAAGCTTTTTATTAAATATAAAACCACTTAAAAATTAAAAAGATAATTTACAACTAATAAATTAGATGGTGTCTAGTAAATAAAGATTCCAAGTTCAATCAAATGAGTGCATTCCTCCTTGAATTTTAATGCACCCTCTATATATTAAAACCCATGTAAATCAAACATTAACACTTAACAATACCCTGAACTTTTACGTGGGTAGTTGGGATAGTATCTAAGTTTGTGAACCCTTAGTTGTTTATTCATCCACTAATTATCATACATATATTCTAATAAAATATTGATTCATGCCATTGCATTTGTATATCAATGCCACCACAACTTCCTCTAGTAGTGCGACAAGAGGGTAGTGACGTCAGTGATCCAATTGTGGTGGGACCTAATCCACCAGTAATACCTTTAGGACTGAAACATTTGAAACAAAGTTATATTCCCAAAACAGGCACTAACACTCAGCATTGAAATCGTTTTTTGCATCTAATGCGGTCTATACATGGTGATCCTTAACATCAAACCATGATTTGTGATTTTACTCATGAGTTCCAGCAGTAGAATCCTCCTATTTTTGGGGTGATAGAGGTCCCCAAGATGCTGAAATTTAGATAGAAGTAATATTATATATCATTGAGAATATAGAGAGTCCTCTTTAAATTAGGGTCAATATCACCATCTACACGCTATGTGGCTCCGCCAAGTATTGGTGGGAAGTGACTACCAAGGCTAGTCTTTAACATTTCATGGTTTGGAAGGACTTTCATTCAAACTTATATGATTAATTTTTCCTTCAAACACTACTATCTATCCCATCCATAGGGTGTATTCACTAGGAGTAGGGTGTAATGTATGTCATGAACTATTTAGAATGCTTCACTATTTTGAGACACATTTCACTACTTCTAGCCGATGATGAGCTTCCATGAGTAAGAAAATTCGAGGATGGAAACAAGTATTCCAACCTCTCAGGTGATTTTCCCCCAATCTACCTTTTGTAGGATCATTAACCAGGACCATATCACTGAGCTCAATTTTAGGTAAGTTGATAGTACTGTGCATAGATTTTTATGCCATGATATGAAAGTAGTTCTCTTGATAGAAGGAGGAATAACCTTGAGGGTTCTCATTATAGGAGTGGTTCATAGATTATCCTCACTATTAGATCCATTATCTTCCATAAGTGTGGGAAACTGGGTCATGTGAATCCTTAGAGTGATAGAGAATCTCTTTACTTCCATTCTTACGGCTGAATAGTTCATATTTATACGTTTTCATGGACCTTTTCCTCTTGATTCTAGTGTAATATTTCCCACACGAACTATACCTTCATAATATTGATCAGTTACTTCATATCAGGCTTAAAACAGGAGTGGTACCAGCTGAACATGCCAAGGAGGAGGTCATGGTCAAGGTAGTCAAACATCTGATTATCAATGAAAAAGAATCAGACCTAATCAGGGTAGTCCACATGTAGCTTAAGGACATGGATCAGACCATTTACATGTGCTACAACTAATTCCCAAGGATCAGAGTGTAGGACCTTCTACTGTTCATGGAACAATTATGTTAGCTTCTACTATCATATCCTCTTTATTTGATAATGGTTCTTATGACTCCATTATCTTTGTATTAATCATGGAAAGTCTTAGACTGGAGTTTCATTACTTTTGTGGGGTGATTACCCTAGACACACCATTGGGTTTGCAGTTAGACGGTATATACCTATGCAGGGATTTTCCCCTCGAGTTCAGAAGTTTTTGTTTCCTATGAATCATATTTTCCCTCAAGATGATGGAATTTGATTTTATTCTCTGAATGAAATAGTTATTCTCATATCATGCCTATGTGGAATTTTATTGCTATAGCATATTATTTCAATCATAGAGAGAGATAGTTATCCTCAGAAGGGTGAGTGGAATGTCCTAGAATGTTTATCTGGAGTAGATCAATGCATATTGTGTGTAGTTAAATCCTAGATTAAAAGAATTTATCTGGAGGAGTGTGGAATAAATCTTGTTGATTTTACTCTAGTGGTTAAACTTTTTTGGTACGCCTTCTAAGATGACTTCTTTGGAATAACTACTGAAAAAAGGTATAGTTTATGATCAATATCATTCAATAATAAACTCTATTATTAATTTCCCTATACTGGATGACACCTATTGAGCTATATTAGTATAAGAGACATTTAAAGGATTTAGAATATAAGGGTTTTATTTGACCCAACACTTCACCTTGGTGTCCACCTATGATTTTTCCAAGATGGAGGATGGGGATCATAGGATATGTGTGGATTAATGGAGATTGAACCAGCTTACTTTTAATAACTCATATCATTTTCCTTGAATAGTTGGTATATTTGACCATTTTTGAGGATATATGGTGTTCTCAATGATCGACCTAAGATATGGTTATCATAAAGTATGATTCAGGCCTTCAGATATACCATGTATAACATTACGAGTCCACTTCATTCATTATGGGTTTTAGTTTATGTCATTCAATCTTATGAATGCTCCCTTTTTTCATGGACTTGCTGACTATTGTTTTCCTCCAATACCTGGATTCTTTTTTGTGGATTTTTTTGACGAAAAATTAGTGGATTCTCATACTCAATGTGGCCATGAAAATATATTTAGACCATTTTGAGTTCACGAAGAGAGAGTCATTTATATTTTATGCCCATGAATTCGAACTTCGGGATCCAAAAAGTTCACTTGTTGGGTCATATTATATCATAATTAGGGGAATCCATTAGCCCCAAGAAGGTTATTATTGTGTTTTTTTGTGAGCAACCCAATAATGTATTTGATATATAGAGTTTCGTTTGTATGGGTGAATATTTTAGACACTATATATTGGGATTATCATTCGTTGTTGAAACTATTACAATCCTATTTAATAAGGGTGTGAATTTTTTATGTTCTGAGTCATGTGATAATTCATTCCAAGAGTTTAATGTATGGATTACTTAGGTAATGATTTGAATTCTACTTGATCATGGCATAGTCTATACAGTTTCTTATGATGCATAATTCACTGAGATGATAGCATTACTAGTTTAAGAGAATAGTTCCATTTCTTATAAGTCTCTCTAATTGGACCTCATGTGCATAATTTTCCAATGCAAAAATTTTATCTTCCATTTGTTTTCCATTCCATGTGTTGATAAAGGATTTATATGATGGTAGAGAACTTTGTGGTGCATATAGACCACATGAGCCTCAAATATATATTTATGCAGTGTTACTTGAAAATAAGATAATGATGATGGTTCAATCACCTTTAGTCCCTTGGATTTGAGCATTGATATAAGCATGGAAAAAGAAATGGTTTAGTTGATGTAATAATCTAGAAAACTCAAGAACAATACATTGAGTAATTCAGTGGTGAATTGAATTTCATGGCCTTCTTTTTTGAGTTGAATATGGAGTTTCATGAGAGACATAAGAAGTATTTTAATGCATACTTAAAATTTACCTCCTCACACCTTGATATATTGAAGAGAAGTTAGTTCTCACACCCTAAAGGTTTGGTCCTATAGGTGAGTACTTTTTCTAGGGACCTACCTCTAGAATGTTTTGTTGATTTAGAGGATATACTATATATATATAGAAATATCTATGTTTGTACAGATATGATAGAGGAGATGATGGGATAATCACATGTTTTTCAAAGGGAATTTAATCCCAGTATCTCCATGGTGTATCATGATTTTCATCCCCAGTATTGGTTTCATGGGAAGAAAAATAAAATTGTAGGTTTTATCAGTAGGTGTTCCACCTGTGATTGGGCGAAGGCAAAAAAGTAGTGGATTTATGGCTTGTTACACCCATTTCCATGACCAAAATGAAAATAGAATGTTTTTGAAATGGATTTTGTGGTTGTTTTACTATGGTCACCACACAGTGGAGAAATAGTTTGGTTAGAATGTGGATGAGTAAAAAAGGTATCCCACTTATTATCTGGTAGACTATCTCAGTTGATGATATGGTAAGACTATTTGTATTTGAAATCATAATCCAACACAAGGTCCCTTGTAATATCCTTTTAGATAGCTGCTCTTATTTGACATCAATGTTATAGAAATGGTTATGTAAATTTTTGGGTACATAGGTTCATTTGGGCACAAATTTTCACCCTTAGACCAATGGCCAGTTAGAACGGACTATAAATGTGTTAGAGGATATGTTCTAAGCATGTATACATGATTTTGGAGGTTCTTGGTAGAAACATATCCCTCTCATTGATTTTTTCTTAAATAAATTATTTTAGAAAATGTTTCAAATGGAACCATGTGGGGCCTTGTATAATAGGACATGTCATTCACCTCTATGTGGGATAGAGATACGGGAATTAATGCTACCAGGTCCTCATCTAATGAAGGATACTTATGAGTATGTTTAGTTGATTAGAAATTATATGTATACCACTCGATATATAGATAGAAACACTATGTTGTTATACATTTAAAACATTAATAGTTTGAGGTAAGGGATCCTGTTTTCTTATGGGTATCCCTTAGACATGTCAATAAATAGATATTGAGGTAAGGAAAAGTTGTTTCCTCAATTTGACGAGACTTTTGAGAACTTGAATATAGTTGGGGCTATAGCATGTCGGTTTCTTTTACCTTATTGGTTCCATGACATACATTCCATCTTCCATGTTTCATATATTTTCTGTTATATAGTCGACCAGTCTCTAAATTTTGATTTTGAGTATGTGGAATTGGATTTCAATTCATCTTTTTAGAAGTATTCGTTATACATCGTGGATCAAAGGGAAAAGGATCTCCAAGGATGGTCTATCACTTTAATTTGGGTGTTATGATAACCCAACCTTGTATAGGATGATTAATGGTAGCAGGAGGTTAATGTATGTGATTAGTTTCCAGAGTTTCTCTCAAATAGTGTCCTACCATGCATATAAGAGATACTTATGGTTGAGTACCTTTAAGGGGAAAACTCTAAGAACCCAATTTTTTTAGGTGTAAATCATTTTCATTTTTGTCTTGACTATTAATTTTAGACCTAATAGGAATTTATAGTGAGGATATAGATTAAAAAGGTTGTTTAAGGCTTTCTAGAATCTTTTAAATGTTGGAGTTGGTGGTCTAGAACCAACTACTTTGTACTTTATTCATTAAATAAAAGCCTTATCACATTATGATTGTTCTTCTGCGTGACATGTCATGTGATAATGTCCTAAGGACAACTGTTGCATTAAAGGGTCGTAGCGGATCCCTGCTATGATGAGAACCCGAAAGTGCCATAACACTGTTCTTGAATGTATGTTCTATGGCCGGATGATATTATTTGAAGGACACAAATAATAAAAGTCATTAGGGGTGAGGACTCATAAAACTTTGAGGCACCTTCTCATGGTGTGCACCCTTGGTAATATCCAGGAGGATATTATGAGAACGAGGCCCGCCAGTAGGAAATCCTTATTTCATAGTGTCATTGGATGTTCCTATCTACGGACGTGTGTATTGATCCTTAGACTTTAAGATTATTATTAATGGGTATTACAACTCATGAACTTAGATGTATTGACGAAAAATGTGACGACACACTGTTCGCAGTGAGGTAGGATACGTTGGGTGCATCACGAGTAATACTGCATTAATAGATAATGCGAGAAAGGATTTGTCCCTTCCGTTCCATAACGGAAGTAGATATCTCAGGCCCTTTGATGGAATTGATATAGCCTAAATAAATCCATGGCCATTGTAAGGTATGGGCAAGTTCAATTCCGGGAAGTCAAAGAAATAATAATCAAGCACATGGGTTGATGGCACTAGCATGCAACCCTCTTGATTGGAGATATCGAGACAAAGGGATTATATTACACGGTAAGCATTCGTAGGAGGTGACACGTCATTGCGGCGTTAACTTATTTCTCTATGGGTGCCTTGGCATGTTGCTAGACGCTAACCTTGGACTTTAAGCAGGCTCAGCCTAATGCCACTGAGAAAGAGGCCTAGAGGGTCACACACTAAGTGTGTCCATGTATCTCAGTTAAATATTAATTTAACAAGTTAAATAAATATTATTCCCGACTGTGGTTTAATAATTATTTAAGGATGTCTGATCGCATTTATCTTGACACTAGTTATTTTAGAGAATATACTGTGGATAAAATAATATATTTATTAGCGAGTAATGTAGTTACATTTATTTAAGAAATAAATAGTCATTACTCAAGGTCTAATAAATGTGGTGGAGAAAAATGGAAAATAAAAGTACACGCCGTGTATATTAAATATACACGCTGTGTAGTTTTATGGAAAACAAGTACACGCCGTGTATTAATTATTACACGCCGTGTAGTTTTTCCAATTGGGATTTTGAGGATTTAATATTGTTTTATTAAATGATATTTATTATAATCAGCGTTGGCGCATGTCAAGGAACTAATAATTCGACATGGGGGTTTTCAATAAGAGTTAATGAAATAAATAAAACGCGTAACGCGCTTATTTATTGTCATAACTCTATTAACCTCAAACCTGATTATAAATATCCTCGGAACCCCAAAATTTTTTGTGAGCCATTGTTGTGCACAACAGATTTGGAAATACTCTCAAGCAAAGAGAGAATTCCCTTTCCACCAAGAACGCCCTCAAGTTATGAGAGAAAGATCCTCCACCGGATCAAGGTGGTCGAAGGCGGACATCGCAAGATAAGGTTCTTCCGCGCTAGCACCCGGAGATCTCTTCGGTGATGTCCAGAGATACGTGACACATGTGTGGATCACTGATAGAGGAATCCTACACTTGGATTCTATGACGCAACGACGGATCACCGAATCGTGACCCGAGACATCAACGAAGAAAGAATTACAACGAGGTAATTCTTATGCATTAATTGAATTAATTATAATCAACATATGATGATCCTCATCAAGGGTTCCAGGACTCATCTTTTCTTTTCATTCTTCGTTCTATTCTGAAGATTCGGCGTTTTATATCGTGACGGATCTTGTATTGAACATTGTTTAACGAAAAATTAAGTTGGGAAAACCCACCAACGCGCTTCCACTGCACCCGGAACCTAGAAGTGGTATCAGAGGGGGTCATATCGTTGGTTATAATTATTTAGTTTTTTGTTGGTGATTTATGCATTTAATAATTTAGTTATTTCAATTCATGTTTAATCATTCTGGAAATCTGAATATCGAGATCTGTTCCTTCTCTCTCGTTTCTCGTTCACCTCACAGAAACAGATTTTCCTTTTAATTTTGATTAAAATAAAATAGAGGAACTCATCCGGAGGAGCCAAATGTTTCTGGCCGTATAACACCAGAATACACGGTGTGTATTCGGAAGTACACACCGTGTAGTCTAGGTTCAATGCATTGACTGATCCGCCAAATCAGGCCGTGTATTGGATTCTTTTTAAGAATTTAAGACACCGTGTGTTGACCAGAAACAGGTGGCACATGGTTTCCGGAATACATGTCGTGTGGTCCAATGAACACGGCGTGTAGTCCCTTTGGGTTAGGGTTGGGTCATGTACTCCGTACATAGCCTGCCCGGCTGGAAACCGTGTAACGCGGAAACTACACGGCGTGTGTCCCACTGTACACGCCGTGTACTCCGAAAATTTCCGAAGTACATTAACACGCCCTATCCCCGGGTGTATACTTCGGATGGACGGTGAAGAAAAAGTACACGCCGTGTAGTCAGAACTACACGCCGTGTACTCACCCAAATTACGCAGATTTATTAAAATTTATTATTATATTATACAAAACCTTGAGACGTGTACCATGGTGCCAATGTAAAGCTGAGGCACAACACATGATAGGTGTTTTATATATATGTGTTTAATTTAACATCTGCGTAATAAATGGGAATTCGCCGGGTTACCTCCAAGGTACAAGTTGTGTACAAGGATAATTTTAAATGAATTTATTTGTTTAAAATTATGATGGGTGAGAATCTCAAGGAAATTCAGAAAAGGGATTTAAGATAAAAGGATTGATTAATTAAAGATAATTAATTGATTCGAGTGTGATTTATCTTAAACAAGAACGATTAAAGAATTGAATGCTAGTTTTATTTATGCGTAAATATCGTTGCATGTATGGATGATCATGAGCTAGACCGAGACCTTTGTATGTGAACGGTTTATTTTAATTAATTTATTTAAATTAAATTTGTTGGCCTGCGAGCCATATCCTTATTAATATATAGGGCCTGCGCGCCCAAGGATTCTTTTATGTAAAACCCCCTTTTTTCCCCTCACCTGCATGTGAGATAAATGCATATGTAATTGATGGAGCTCCCAAGCTAGTGGAGTCGGCTCAAGTCAAGAGCCAAGATGAAACCAATCCAAGGAGATACAAAGGTGGACAGGTGGAAAGCTGTAAACACGAACCCGAAAGGTTCAAGGTGTTTCTCCCCTAGGTCTTGGGTAAGTTTATCAACCGCTAGATAAACTAACCAACAGAAAAGCTCATGATCATACCAGTTATTTTATTTATGTCAGTTGCATAGTTTATTTATTGTGGGTGCGTTGTCACGATCACACAATTAATGAATTAAACGAGCATGCAAGATAGAACTAAAATAAAATTGGCTTATACGTAAATATTATCTTAGACATGGTTAATCACTTAAGTATATCCCACTTAATTTTAACAAGCATGTAATCAAAGATAATAAAATGGCAATTTACGTATAAGGATAAAATCCCTCAAAATAAATATTAAGTCGGCATAGCCTTCCATAATCTTGGTTAGAATCGAACCATAGTTCAAAGTGCTTGACCAACCCTAGTTGGGGTGATTTCAATTATCGGGGAATTCTAATTCAAGGTTTTGGGTTGACTTGACTTGGTTCGCATCAAGGGTTGACTGCCACAGCAAGACTTGGTGTGACCAAGAGGCAAAGGTTGAGGAAATCCAAAAAGGATTTCCGGATTGGGGAGTCCACTCAGCGGATCAAGGAACTACGAGTTAATGCAGTTGGCATTTGGAATGCCTACCTAAAACCCTTCAAGTTGCTTGACCAACCCTAGTTGGGGTAATGCGAAGGGAAATATGGATCCTTTCCACTAGAATATTCACGCAATAGAATATTACAAAGTCAATGGTGAGGGCTATTGGATTTCGATAAAATAGTGGGAGACTAATAAGTATTAATTTGTTTATTTGTCTCAATTTTTATAATAAAGTACTAAACCTTTGCTCATCTTAAATTGTAGAAACGATAAGAAAATGACTTCAAACATATCATTGCGCACCATACTCGAAAAAGAAAACCTTCTCTCCGGCACCAATTTCCAAGAGTGGCAGAGGCGTTTACGCGTCGTCCTTCTCCACGAAAGGAAATTATATGTGCTGGAAGAGCCTATTCCAGTTGTGCCTGGGAAAGAGGCTAGTGATGAGGAATTATCTCTCTACATGAAACACATGGATGATGCCACAAATGTCCAGTGTTTCATGATATCGGCCATGTCTAATGAGCTCTTGAAGCATAATGAAAACATGGATGCGTATAGCATGATGTCTCACCTTAAAGATCTCTACCAAGAGAAGGCGAGACAGGAGAGGTATGAGATCTCCAATGCTTTGTTTACCACAAAGGTTGGAGAGTCTGCGCCAGCTGGGCCTCATGTGGTCAAGCTTATTGGCTACATTGAACGCTTGGGCATCTTAGGGATTAAATTACCAGATGAGTTGTGTACAGATCTCATCCTATCATCATTTCCCAAGACCTTATCTAGCTTCATTGTCAACTATAACATGAGAGGAAATGAGAAGAGTCTATCGGAGCTTCTGACCTTGATTTGCCAGGTAGATAAGGACATGGGGCGTGACAAACCCGCGGTCCTTATGGTGAACAAGAAAAGGAAGGACAATGCAAAGGGGACAAAGACTTATAAACGGTCTGAAGCCCCCGAGAACCGTCCCTCCAAGAAGGGGAAGATCCAGAGGCAGGGTAAGGAATGGGAAGCAGTGTGTTTTGCATGTGTCAAGCAGGGCCACTGGAAGAGGAACTGCAGCCAGAAGCGTGGGGACGCTAAAGGTGCGTTCGTTATCGAGTGCAATCTTTCTATTTCTACACATTGGGTATTAGATACACCTTATGGGGCTCACATATGTTTTCAAATGCAGGAACCAAGTAGATTTAGAAAGATCGCTAGAGGATAGGTGGATCTTTGAGCTGCCAATGGCGCAAGGGTAGCTGTGTTGGCTATTGGCGACTATCACCTCTCATTGCCAACTGGCATGATTTTGGTTTTACAAAACTGTTATTTTGTGCCTAGTGTTACCAAGAACATAATTTCTGTATCTTGTTTGGATATGGATGGATTTATTTTCAAGTTTTGAAATAAGGGTTGTCTCTTTTATAAGAACAACGTATGTTATGGTATGGCACATTTGAATAATGGTTTGTATGTATTAAATTACGAAAACCAAGTGTTGGCAATCGATAACAAAACAAACTCACATGACTCATACATCACCCAGTTATGGCATCACCGCCTTGGTCATGTGAACGAGAAGCGCTTGACAAAGCTCTGCCAAGATGGCTATTTAGACTCTATTGAGCTAAAACCACTTGATAGATGTCACGCTTGTTTACAAGGAAAAATGACCAAGCTGCCTTTTGGTTGACAAGGTGAAAGGGCCACAGAGCTTCTAGGATTGGTACACATAGATGTGTGTGGAACATTTCCAGTAGAAGCTAGAGGTGGATATTCTTACTTTATTACTTTTACTGATGATTTGAGTAGATATGGCTATGTCTACTTAATGAGGTATAAGTCAGAGTCCTTAGAGAAATTTAAGGAATTCAGGAATGAAGTAGAGAATCAGCTTGGTAAGAAGATAAAGAAGCTTCGATCGGATCGAGGTGGAGAATATCTGAACCAAGAGTTCATCGATCTTCTACGGGAGTCTGGGATTCTATCTCAGCTCACTTCTCCTTATACACCACAGTGGAATGGTGTTAGTGAAAGGAGGAACCGAACCTTGTTGGACATGGTGAGGTCGATGATGAGTCATGTGGATCTTCCATTATCCTTTTGGGGATATGCATTACAAACTACAGCATACACATTAAACCGAGTACCAACTAAGGCGACAAATGGAATTCCATCTGAGTTATGGAATGGAAGGAAACCCACTTTGTCGCACACACGTGTATGGGGATGCGAGGCGTTTGTTAAGGCCTTATCAGGAAACAAACTAGCACCCCGGGGCACGAAGTGTATCTTTATAGGATATCCCAAGGAAACAAAAGGATATTACCTATATAACCCCCAAGACAAGAAAGTGACTGTCGCCAGACAAGCCGTCTTTCTTGAGAGGGAGCACATCCTCAAGAAGGATAGTGGGAGCAAGATTGACTTTGACGAAGTTGATGCTCAAGATACATAGGAGTTGGTACAGGAACAAGTTCCACAGGTCCCCGTGGAAGAGGTTCCAGAAACACAAGTACTGCGTAGGAGCTCAAGAGAGGTAAGGGAACCAGAGAGATTTGGTTTCCTAGTCACCGAGGATGGTGAATCATTATTGTTGGACAATGATGAACCTCTATCCTACAAGGAAGCATTAGAAAGCTCAAAAGCTGCAAGATGGCTAGAAGCTATGAATTCTGAGATGGATTCCATGTATCAGAACTAAGTTTGGGTTCTGGTCGATGAGCCAGTTGATGTAAAGCCCGTTGGATGCAAATGGGTATTCAAAAGAAAGATGGACATGGAAGGTAAAGTTAGCACCAATAAAGAAAGGCTAGTGGCTAAAGGATCCAGACAGCGTCAAGGAATTGACTATGATGAAACCTTCTTGCCAGTTGCCATGTTTAAATCCATAAGAATCATACTTGCCATAACAGCTTACCATGACTATGAGATTTGGCAGATGGATGTCAAAACAACATTCCTTAACGGGAACCTTCAGGAAGATGTCTATATGACACAACCAGAAGGGTTTGTGACACCAGGTGAAGCCAAACGGGCTTGCAAGTTGCAGAAATCCATTTATGGATTAAAGCAAGCATCCAGGTCATGGAACATTCGATTTGATGAATCCATAAAGGAATTTGGTTTCATTAAGAACGAATGTGAGCCATGTGTTTATAAGCGGTTTAATGGGAATGCAGTCGTCATCCTAGTGGTATATGTTGATGACATATTTCTTATTGGAAACGACGTACCAGCCTTACAGTCAGTTAAGGACTGGTTGAACAAGTGTTTCTCCATGAAGGAATTAGGAGAAGCAGCCTACATTCTAGGGATCAAGATCATTCGTGATAGATCCAAGAGGCTGCTTGGACTAAGTCAGGGTACATACATTGACCAGATACTAAGGAGATTTAGTATGGAAAAATCCAAGAGGGGATTGGTTCCAGTGTCACATGGCTTACATCTTTCTAAGAAAATGTGTCCCCCGACACAACAGGAGAAAGATAGGATGAGAAAGATCCCATACGCTTCAGCTATAAGATCCATCATGTATGCCATGTTATGTACTAGGCTTGATGTTGCCTATGCACTGAGTAGGGTAGGCAGATATCAAGAAGATACAGGGGAACAACATTGGACTGCTATTAAGACTATCCTTAAGTATCTGAGAAGAACTAAGGATATGTTCCTGGTGTATGGAGGAGACGAGGAGCTTGTCATCAGAGGGTATGCTGATGCTGGTTTTCAAACAGATCAGAATGATCTGAAGTTGCAATCTGGAAATGTTTTCTGTCTCAATGGAGGATCTGTGAGCTGGAAGAGTTCAAAGCAGCCAGTTGTCGCCGATTCTACATTGGAGTCCGAGTATATAGCGGCTTCTGATGCAGCCAAAGAAGCCGTTTGGATTTGGAACTTTGTCCAGGAGTTTGATGTGGTGCCTTGCAGTAAAGATCCCATTACATTGTATTGTGATAATACTGTAGCGGTGGCTCTTGCAAAAGAACCAAGGTCACATCAACAGACAAAGAACATACTCCGGAAGTATCACCTCTTGAGGGATTTCTATCAAAGGGGTGAAGTTGCAGTGAGCAGAGTGTCCACGGAAGAGAACGTGGCGGACCCCATGACTAAAGGCCTATCTTAGCAGAAGCATGAATATCATGTGAGAGCTAGCGGGTTAAAGGTTGTTAGCAGTTGGCTCCAGTCCAAGTCGGAGTCTGTTGGAGTTGGTGGTCTAGAACCAACTACTTTGTACTTTATTCATTAAATAAAAGCCTTATCACTTCTTGATTGTTCTTCTACGTGACATGTCATGTGATAATGTACTAAGGACAACTGTTGCATTAAAGGGTCGTAGCGGATCCCTGCTATGACGAGAACCCGAAAGTGCCATAACACTATTCTTGAATGTATGTTCTATGGCCAGATGATATTATTTGAGGGACAAAAATAATACAGGTCATTAGGGGTGAGGACTCATAAAACTTTGAGGCACCTTCTCATGGTGTGCGCCCTTGGTAATATCCATGAGGATATTATGAGAACGAGACCCGCCTGTAGGAAATCCACATTTCATAGTGTCATTGGATGTTCTTATCTACGGATGTGTGTATTGATCCTTAGACTATAAGATTATTATTAATGGGTATTACAACTCGCACACTTAGATGTATTGATGAAAACTGTGATGACACACTGTTCGCAGCGAGGTAGGATACGTTGGGTGCATCACGAGTAATACCGCATTAATAGATAATGGGAGAAAGGATCTGTCCCTTTCGTTCCATAACGGAAGTAGATATCTCAGGCCCTTTGATGGAATTGATATAGCCTAAATAAATCCATGGCCATGGTAAGGTATGGGCAAGTTCAATTCCGGGAAGTCAAAGAAAGAATAATCAAGCACATGGGTTGATGGCACTAGCATGCAACCCGCTTGATTGGAGATATCGAGACAAAGGGATTATATTACACGGTAAGCGTTCGTAGGAGGTGACACGTCATTGCGGCATTAACTTATTTCTCTATGGGTGCCTTGGCGTGTTGCTAGACGCTAACCTTGGACTTTAGGCAGGCTCAACCTAATTCCACTGAGAAAGAGCCCTAGAGGGTCACACACTAAGTGTGTCCATGTATCTCAGTTAAATATTAATTTAACAAGTTAAATAAATATTATTCCCGACTGTGGTTTAATAATTATTTAAGGATGTCTGATCGCATTTATTTTGACACTAGTTATTCGAGAGAATATACTGTGGATAAAATAATATATTTATTAGTGAGTAATGTAGTTACATTTATTTAAGAAATAAATAGTCATTACTCAAGGTCTAATAAATGTGGTGGAGAAAAATGGAAAATAAAAGTACACGCTGTGTATATTAAATATACACGCTGTGTAGTTTTATGGAAAACAAGTACACGCCGTGTATTAATTATTACACGCAGTGTAGTTTTTCCAATTGGGATTTTGAGGATTTAATATTGTTTTATTAAATGATATTTATTATAATCAGCGTGGGCGCATGTCAAGGAATTAATAATTCGACATGGGGGTTTTCAATAAGAGTTAATGAAATAAATAAAACGCGTAACGTGTTTATTTATTGTCATAACTCTATTAACCTCAAACCTGATTATAAATATCCTCGAAACCCCAACATTTTTTGTGAGCCATTGTTGTGCACAATGGATTTGGAAATACTCTCAAGCCAAGAGAGAATTTCCTTTCCACCAAGAACTCCCTCAAGTTACGAGTGCAAGATCCTCCACCGGATCAAGGCGGTCGAAGGCGGACATCGCAAGAGAAGGTTCTTCCGCGCTAGCACCCGGAGATATCTTCGGCGACGTCCGGAGATACGTGACACACGTGTGGATCACTGCTAGAGGAATCCTACACTTGGATTCTACGACGCAACGACGGATCACCGAATCGTGACCGGACACATCAACAAAGAAAGAATTCCAATGAGGTAATTCTTATGCATTAATTAAATTAATTATAATCAACATATGATGATCCTCCTCAAGGGTTCCAGGACTCATCTTTTCTTTTCATTCTTCGTTATATTCCGAAGATTTGGCATTTTATATCGTGATGGATCTCGGATTAAACATTGTTTAACGAAAAATTAAGTTGGGCAAACCCACCAACACACTTCCGCTGCGCCCATAACCTACAGTAAACCCATCAAGTGGATGATTCAGAAAGGATGCATGGTTATTAGAAATTGTGTATCCTAGTCTGCACAATTTCTAGTAACCTTGTGGGGAATTTAAATGAGAAATTGTTTCACATGGTTTTCCATAACATTCGACCCTAGAATCATGACTGTACTCAAACTATATAGATTTTAGTAAAGGAAGAAACACATGGTTTGAACATGGCTTCCAAAATTGTGCACATGAATTGTTCTAGTCCCCTCCTTGGATAGTAATCAAATCATAATTGGTGCATAGTTTTTCCATGCATGAGACCAAAACATGAGACGTAATTTTTATGTGGTGAAATGTCAATTTTTCCACTAAGGGTTTATAATTTTCACCCTACTAATTATTTTCCCCTCCAACAATAGGAGGATTTATTCTTCTCCTATAAAGATATCATCATGCCTCATAAGCTAGGATTTGGGATTTCTTCACCATCTGCACTCTAAATCCCCTGAAGGTCATCTAATTGGATTCCTCTTAGTAAGTTCTTCAATATTTAGGCTCCTTTCTTCCTTATTTTTGTTGTCGATGATTCTATTTTGGCATGAGATCATATGACCTATTTTAAGGCAATACATCCATTATTCTATTTTCATATTTTCCATTCCCAAAAATGGGCCAATATTGGACATGGAATATACTACAAGCATAAGGTAGGTGGTCTATGACTCATCCCATAACATCTCACAATCTATAAATTTTTCCATTGAGTGCATGCCATTTTATCTTGGAATTTCTCCTAAAATTCATCTACATTGATTTCAATTGACTATTTGTATTCTATAAACCTAATAATACATCATAGCACCATTGTAGGTTGATACCACAATACATAACTATTTGTGGTGTGTTATTCATTTATTCCTTATTAACCTAAATTAAGATTATTTGGTAAACGGTTCGAGTTTGTTTTAGTTGACCTTTAATATGATAATTTCTTCAATTAAATGAATGAATTGAAAAATATAAAATGGAAAGTATATATATATCTGTTGGCCTTGGATAATGTAATGGAATTAGTTTTTGTTGCATGTCCTTTACTCACCTTTTCATGCTTAATGATAAGTATTGGAGTAAACCTATTTAATAATTATAAATTTAATTGATATTGTTTTCATTTCCTTAACTCATCATATCAAGCCTATTTTATGGTAATAGAATGAACCTATTAAAAGATTATAAATTGGATTAGTAGGGGTTTCATGTCCTTAGTATTCCTTTTCATGTTCAATGAAAGGTAATGGAATAAACCAATAAAATGATTAAATGGATTGAGTATTACATGAACCTTGATTACATATGTATATAAATGGAATGAGTATAAGATGCCTACTTATTTTGGACCATTTTACTATTATAATAATGGTCTGACTTGATTCATCCTTGGATTCCAAAGCCAATGACATTATCACATGGAGAATTCCATTCTGATTCACTGATCTGATTAGTGTGGGGGACACCCACCATAGAATTTGTTTATTGTCTTATTATGTGAATTCCTTAGTGATGTGTCAAAGATTCACATGAAATTTTTTATAGATATTAGAATGACATAGATAAACTCTTTGGATTTTGATTAATGTCTTCTAAAATTTAGTACCAGGGATTCACCCCATTGGGCCTAGTCTTGCATAGCTCTAGATTATAATGGATGATCTCTATAGACTTAGTAAAACTCTTTTATAGTATAATTCATTGTCAACACCACTTGGATTACACTTAGACCCCTTAGAGAAAGACATCATAAGTTAAAATAATGAGTTGGCTCGACCCTTGAGGCCAAGGATGACTTTGTTTCACATTTGATCCTTATTTATTGTTATTATTATTAATATATATTTTTATACTATTTACAACCACACATGATTTTTCTACATAAACTGAATCATGATTAAATTAATTAAATTTTTACATTTTCAAATACCAACTGAGTCTATATTAGGTATGATTTGTTTGTTTAGACGGATTTACGCTTATATAATGCACACTATGATAGATTATATAGAGATGATGGACTAATATAGACATTATTGGAGGATTCCAACTGATATTTATCTCACACAGTATCTGGAACACCATTGGTAACATGGAAGAATATATAATTGCAGGTGTGGAAAAGTGTAAGCATCATGCATTTAACACCTAAATTTCTTAATTTAATATGTGATCTTGGAAGTAGATGATCGATCTAGTGATCGATATTCTTTGATACTTTTTTTACTTTTAGATTTTACTTTATATCATGTATTAAAAAATCCTTCTATTACCATGTGTGATTTGTTTTGTTTATAAATTAGTTTCATCATTATTTTGTATACGGCACAGTTTACAACTCCAAATTTGACTATTTATCACATATATGTTTTTATTACTTTCACTTTATATTAATTATTATAATTCTTCAATCTATTCAACTATTATCTCTATTTTTCTTGACTCCTAACTGAGGACATAGTCTCACCATAGACATACCCTATGCCTTCATTGCTAGTCAGTAGCCTATGGCTTATGGGGAGGTGCGCTTGAGGCCATTTATCTCACTAGGATTGGTTAGTCATGGGTGAAATAGGTATCAGACGTCAGAACACTTTAACATATCGATGAAGCAAAAAACATTCTAGAATTACATTGAAATGTTTTTTATGGATGAAAGAACTAGGATAAAAGATCATATACGAGGTCCTCGAACATGGATATGAGCTTGATTAGGATATGTGGTTTCTAATCACTCAGATATTATCCTAGGATTTTCATATCAAAGGGAGATAGGTCAGAGTCACTATAAACCAATTTTTTAAGGTTTATAATGGTATAATTTTTATCCCTTAAAAACATTCAATGTAGTCATGATTAATATCTCCGTCATTAAGATTTACAAATATATAAAAGGGTATGATCTGTCCATGTAGAAAAACCTCTCTATATTTGTCCATAAAAGGGATAAATGTGGGGAACTATATGGGATCATTGAATTAATTGTTAAACTAAAATTTTGTTATTTCAGCCTCAAAATAATGATAACTTATGAGTTCTTCAATGGGTGATTCTCATAACTCCTTTTAATGGGGAAGGTCATCCAAAATTGAGATGTTTTCTGGGATGATTGCGAGCTACTCTAATCTTTCCAAATTTTAGTCATGGTCCTTCATCGTTCCACCTAGTGTTTTTCCCTAGTACATGTAATAGAGTTTGATGAAGGATTTTGGACGAATCCTTTCTCTAGCTAGTAATCATAGTAATGTTTTTTTCTCATGAATTAGATATATTTGATCTTTCCAGAGGATGATGATGAATAAATTGAGGTGAATTTTACAATTGGTCTTATAATATAATGCGATTTTACTTGGATCTAGATGATTTTATTGTTGATTAGTTCTATCATTGATCCCATAGAGGGTATTGTTACATGTTTATATTTAATATATGGCTTTATTGGGGACATTTACTGAAGATCAAGATTCATTTCGACCACTCCTTTCCTAATCTCCTCGACCTATTTGGACACTTTTTGGATATCCCAAATATGGGTTAGGGAATTTAGTTTCATATTCATGTTCTTCATTACATAATGGGTCCACCATGTGGATGACATTCTTCATGTCATATAACGAGTCTTCATCTAATAATTCTTCCATTAATGGTGGTGATGCCCATTATTATAATTTCTATAGATGAAATCTATGCAGAGTATGGACTAGATTAGGAATTGGTATGAGTTCCATCCCAAGTTCATTTACCATCCCATACCAGCTTCACTAAATCTTATAATATTTTAATGACTAAGGGTATCTTCACATATTTTATGGGTAATTGGGACCACAACTGATTGGTTCTTTTATTCCTTGAGGAGTTCATTCACCGAGTAGGCAAATTTTCTGGTTATCCAATCATCTTTTTCATATTATTTTTAAAGACTTATTTCCATTCCAATTATCCATCACGTGACAAGGTAGACACATAATCTTCCTATGCCCAAGTTTTTTCCAACATGAATTTCCCAATGTCAAACATCCTCTAATGGATTAATTTGAATACCAAACACTACCTAATGGTATTCCCTAACATTCAATGGAAAGGGAAGTAGTTTTAACTTTTAATGAGATTGAACACATTTAGTTTTATAGCTTCTAGAAACTTGAGAACAATATTTTACGGAACTATATTAATGAATAAAAGAGCTGTATACTTTTAGAACATATAGATACTATTATTTTCTTCTTAAAATGGTAGACCTCATTGACCTTTAATATTATCCTATGGGGGATTTTTCTATTGACCATATCCACTTGGAGGAGGATATATTTGATGTTGTATGGGATTAGCTGTTAGGATTGGTGTTAGTTCCATCATGAGTGCAATAATCACCAAATCTGATTTACATTTTTTGTTTCCCTGAGATTTTTTTGTTTGATTAGACTTAGCCTTTATGTGTCGAATTACATATTCCATCTATTGTGTATTTTTTGGTTAGTTCTCGGAACCTAATGATATATTTCAATGGATTTAGGTGTTGTTAAATCTCATCATGGATGTTATATATAAAATATTATAGCAATTTATCCCTTTAGAGATGTATATTGAGCAAGTATGTCAAACCATTACATCAAAAGAT
Source organism: Viscum album (assembly GCA_963277665.1). Lineage (NCBI taxonomy): Eukaryota > Viridiplantae > Streptophyta > Magnoliopsida > Santalales > Viscaceae > Viscum > Viscum album. The sequence goes on from OY728161.1 coordinate 1,568,171,839, forward strand.
GAATTCAAAGACCCTCTCATTCTCACACTTCTTGAAACTTGAGAGGTCAAAAACCATTATTTTCCATACCATTGAGATAAATTTACATGGAAACTACTTATAAGTAATTATATGTTAGTGAAAGACCATATTAGTCATATTTAATATAATATGAATGTTGGAACCTCAATTTTTTCATATAGAATCTAAATTTATACACTTCTTGATGATTGACTATTACTATCATGGGGCCACATTGGATATACCAAATGTGAGAGGTGCATTTATGAACAACCAGTTCCCTGAAAGACTGAAAAGGTTGGATTAATGACATCGACTATAGGAGGTGTTGAATCAAACAATCAAGGTTATGAATTCGTTCTAAATATCAATGGTCTGCAACTCTATTCATTGGCCTCCAATCAGGATGTTATTGATTCAATTATGTCAAGTGATTTTGGAGGGATGGTCAACTAAGTATATGTATGAGTAGAGGTGACAAGTGGGGTATGATATGGTTGACCAGAATGTGTCTACTATTGGTGTATAACATTAGCTAGTTGGGAGTAATTCCAATTATATTGATCCAATTTTTTTCACATATCATAGAATTCATGGTTATTTCCTTTTGAGCTTAGGTATACCAGCTGCATAGATCCAAGTCTAGATAGTTGGTATTTTCATATTATCACTGGCTTAGTAACATTCTCTTATTGGACAAATAATCATGGGGAAACATTAACATCCACATGGGAGTGGACCTTTATAGAAATATTTCTCAAGAGTAATTCGAAGTTAAAATCTTTCTCATCCTTTTAAACTAAACCTCGTATTGTGAAATCCTTTTATTGATAGTGATTTATTTTGTCACCTTGGATGTTGGGTGAGATATTACCTCACATTTTCCATTTTCATTATTTGAATCTATTAAAGAAGGTGAAATTTTATATTTAGAAGATACCCAATATTATTATTCTATCATATGTTCTGAGTACACGCACATTCTTGTAATATTTCAGTGTGGATCATATTTCTCGTAGTAACATCCTCATCATGTTTTTTTGATATCACACTCTAGTTATACAAAGGGGTGATGGAAATGACATTTATTTATGAGTAATATGACATAATAATCATATGTTTGTTTGAATGATTAATGAATTTATCATAATTCAAATATTTATTTAGTGATGTGTAACCGTTTTCCCTTTTGTTTTCCTTTTTAACAGGTCATATGGCCATGCAGCCTCTGCAGGGATTCGACTTGCCTCATGAATGATCTCTAGGATATGGTTCAAGGAGAGAAGTTATAAGAGAATCTCTAATGATTGTCATTGAAGAAATTCATGAAAGATATATAATATCAAATATTAAATAGAAGTGAGAGAGATGTTCATATGAAATAATCTTAGTCTACAGAAGATAGACTCCCATGGAAGAGAAGGGACTACTTGATAATTGCCCCTATATATTTGGGATATAGTGGTCCTGATTATTAAACCATTGTGTATTGAATTTTAGAGGGTATTGATAACCCCATGGGTGGAAGTGGTGTGTAAAAATGATAAAAATAAGCCAATCCATATTAGATGCGAATGCTATTGCGTAATTGTGGTAATGAATATTGTGGCTCCCCTTAAGGATTTTTCCATACAGGAGCTATATGTAGGGCTTATTGTAGGTGTGAACTATCAGTCATCGAATATTTATCTATAATTATAGGTTTTAATTTCCCCATATATGAATCATATTAAACATATTTTTTTTCCTTTCACAATTACTTTCCAATTTCCCACACAGATAGGGTATGATATTTTTTGGGATTGGATGTAGTAGTATTATGTGATAGACACCAATCAACATATGGAGATACGTGGTCTGAGACTAATACTAAGGTGATATAATTTTATGATTCCATTATGTTAAGAACTCTATAGTCCATGGAGATAATTAAAATTAAAGGCTCAATGTTTGCCCCATCCTCTGATACACATGCTGGAAGGGGTGTCAATAGATAGTTGGAATATATTTTTAAAAAAAATGAGGAAAGAATAATGGAGGTGTATTTACTATCTCCCAAAATTTTTATGTCTTATAGATGAATGAGAATCTAAATCCATCCTATAAAATAGTTCATTTATTTCCATAACATGGCTATTGTACTCTCTGTAAGAAATATATATCTCTTTAAAATTGTAATAATTCTTCCATGGATTTAGACAAAGATAATGCATGTATTCTTATATTAGAGATTTGGTAATGTCATTGTCATGGGTGACCATGTGATAAAGCATAATCAATATGTTGTGAATAATTAGTTGTTGTATCATGATCAAAACATTCTACTCTTTGGGGAAAAAAGCTTCCACTACCTAATCTAACAAATGTAGTCATTTTCTAGGAACATTTTATTGGGGAGTGGAAATGTTTGGGAATACTCTACTGTATTGATGGATAAAAATTCCTAAAGTGATATGAATAAGGATTGTTTCCATAGATTATACCTAAATACAATGCATCAAATTTCAAAGTAGAGGAACCTAATGTTTTTGGCCTTATTGTTACATGAATCCCTCAATACAAGGGTTTTTTCAGGGTGATGTTGATAAGGGGAGGAACTTATCATCAGAGTGACAAGTTGTTGCAAGAAAGTACATTATATAATGTTTCATGGGGATGAACTCCATAGTGAGTGGAGCATAATGAACTAGAAATGGGATAAATTTCTTATCAACATTTCATCTCATCCTGAAGAATATTTTTATGAATTAGGTTCTCATAATTGTTCTCAGGATATATATGGATGTCATCATGGATAACACCTTAATGGAGGACATTTGGTTATAGAACTCTATAATTTCTAATTTTAGTACTATAGGGGTGGGGCCCCTCAAAACTCTAATTGATTTACCTTTCTGTTGAAGAGTTAGCAGAATATATATCTATTGTAGAAAGATATTAGAGTTACTCAAAAAATTATTTTCAATTGCATAAGGAATTTGATCCATCACCTGAGTTTTTTGTTTTCCTCAACATGATATTCGTTTAGATGTTATCTGTTGGGAAGTTGAGGTGATTCATTGGGCATAGTGTCCTTAACCAATATGATCCTTTCTTGGAAACTCATATGATACTATCAGGGTATGTTTAAGAACACCTTAGGGATGGGGAAGGATATAAATATGTATCTTATCCACCAACATGGTGTGTCGACATAATTATTTAGTGAGAAATCCCAATCATTGGGTGTGATGTGACTTCAGACCAGACCTCTTGTTTGACACCGTCAAATGTTTTCTGAGGAGTCTAGGCTGCTTCAATTTTTTTTGGGTGGAATTTAGTAAGATCACTCCTTAGAGGCTCCTGGATGGTTGGGATGTTATAGATTTTCCTATCCTACCTCTCTGAGGTAAAGGGGTAGGTGTTGTCACTCTATGGTGAAAGGCTCCCAATGTGGTACACATGGGTCAATGGAACCACTATATTTATTGTGGTAATCATCTATCTGGGAGGTGACATGTTAGGTTAATTATGTCACTTTAACTCATAGTGTATTTCTTGTATAACCTCTTCTGTTTGTAAAATAAAGTCTATTTAGTACTCCCACTCATGCACATTTATGGTGTTTTAGTGGACATGATACATGGGAGAATGTTTCCTCTTGACTATGGGGGCCAAAATGTTGGAATCAGTCATGGTTTTTAATTGTCACTTGGAAGGATCCATTGATTTGAATCTATGAAGGATTGTTTCTGAGAAGTCTTATAAGAGAACATCAAACAAAAAGATGTTATTACAAAATTAAAATTAAAATCATATTCTATTAGTTATTTTCAAAGGATAAGGATAAATAAATGATTTTTTATTGAAGGATTAATGTTGGTTTCACCATTTTTGTTTAGCATGGAACAAATAAAACAAAATGGACCAGTAAGTGGGAAAATCTATTTTTTTTGGTTATTTAAGGATCCATGTTGGGTTTACTATATTTATTTTATATGGAACATAGGAAATAAAATTTCATGATGTGTGGAGGACACAATTAATTTTATTTGTTATATATTTGAGGTGGGGTTCAAAACTATTTAATAAAATAATTATGGGTTACAGTTCAAAAACATCCAACGACATATATATCAATGTAATTTTGATGTAAATATCATTTAGGGACTTCCTTCCAAATGAAGGGTGTTACTGATGTTTCTGGAAAATAAAACATCAGAATATATATTGGTAAAGAGGATGAGTGAATTGGATCATCTCACCCTTATAGGGGAAATTATTACCTTCTCTAGGACTCTCTTTTTTATTTATGTTATATTCATGATACCTTCCCAAACCCTAGTGTGGGACTGGTTAATGCTCAATTTTCAATGGAATGAAGTTATGCACCAATGTAAACAAATTTACATATTGAAGGTTCCCTATTGTTAATTTAAATATTAGTGATTCTTATTTTGGGTGTTTTGGTTTAAAGTATCAATGATGGGAACACTAATGTTTATTTTAATCCACATAGGGGATGATTGTTGTGGTGTAGGGATTGAAAAAAATAAATGGTCTTTCTATTTATCCCTATGGTGGAAATCAGAACCCCCTTATTTTGGTTCAATTTAACTGGGAATGTAATAACTTTGGTGGTTAGAGACAAGGATATATTCCAAAATATTTATTGTATTTTGGAATGAAATATTATGTGAATGATTCCTAGAAAGGGTTTGTATTTGACTTAGGCATGATTTTCCCTTTCTGGTTAGTATCAATGGGAATAAGGCCAATTGATAATAGAACTTTTTCAATGGTAATGTGGCCCAATGAGATATGTGGTGGGATTTTATGGATAGTATATAGACCACTAAACAACTAATTAGGAATATGGCCCAAATTAAGATGAAATAATGATTACATGAAGGGAATATGTCACTCCATGTGGGAATAAGATATAATCATATGCAGAGAATAATGAAAAATGATATTTTTAAATGAAGAGATCGCACCTTAATGAAACACCATACGCATCTACTTGAAGTAGGAATCAAATCCCATATAGATCAAGTGACACAATTTATGTTGATATGATTGGGACATAATTTTATGTTTAATGTCATATGGTATGAGAATTATTGTGAAACATTACATCATGATACTAGGTAATGTTCCATGTTGTTTAATGTTGTGCAGTAGATACAAATATTTCACGAAAGGTCAAAAACATATGATTGAGAGGGGCTTTTGTATATGCAGCCTACCATGATATGATTGACCTAATTGCTGATTTAGGTGAAGGTATAGATAATGTTGGGGATTACACAAAATAGAAGGCCTATAATGGTTCTTGAGAATTAGTATATAATGAGTGGGGGTTACACATATAGGTGGGATTCCCTTCTAGTTATTGGTCGCAACATTGATGGGTAATTCCTAATGACCATTATCTCTCCAAATAACATTTGATGATTAATGGTGACGAAATCATCAATGAAAAAATTCATGGGTCTTATACATAATAAATATGTCCAAAACGATTTGTGGGAATTGGGAGAGAATGAGTGGGGCCATCACATAGTGTTGTGTTTCCATTCAAATGCTTAAGAAAAATTAGGATGGATGTTCCCCAATGAATGTTCTTTCTCCTAATGTCTTTTTATGATTTATAGTGATGAAGTAAAAAACATGAATATTCGTATCTCAAACATGAGAAGGTGGCACAAAAATACAGGGAACATTGATTAACATTGGGACAAAAGATGAGAATCTTTAGTTGGGAGAGTCATCACTACTCTATTTACAATTATGGCATTCATTATCAAGTGAGTGCCTCATTTTAAATCTCCAGAGGTACCTATTGTCTAGGGAGGAAAAGATAGAGACACATTTCAATAAGAGAATTCATGATCGAATGAGGGTCACAATGGCATTCCCAATAGACTGATCATGGTTGTTTGGGGGATTTTATATTAGGTTACATGTTTATATTTGTTGGGTTTTGACCTTGGCTAAAAAAATCCATGAAAATAATTTGGGTTCTTCACGAAGGGGGTATGATGAAGAAAAATGTTAAGGGTAATGGAATAATTTTAAAATGGGTTATACGTACCCTAAAGACCCCATATATCGCATATGCATAAAAGAGGATCTTTGTGATGGGAATTTTTTTTGAAGGCTCTCACCATTGTTTACCTTTGTGAAGCCTATTCGTTCATGAAGGGCTTCATGAAATATGTCATTCATGAAATGGTTATTAAAGTATCTTTGATCACAAAAGGGTTTCTTCATATTCCATAGGTGCCTTATTTACTACTTTTCAATTGGTTGATTACACAAGGGTTTCTTAATAGAGGTATATGAAGGTCTCAAGTTCCATAAATCGGAAAGAATTCATCATTCCACTCCATCTCCTGCAATTTACAGATGATATGAGTTGATTATAGTTGTATATACATAAACAAAATCACCAAAAATAGGTGGCCACATGACAGTCTATGAGAGAACTCTATGGTTGAAAATGAACTTTTTGAGGCACTATATGATGTGTCTACGATCCTAAAAAATACTCAATTTAACATGTGTTGTAGCCATCCTAAAATAAATGAGTTTTATAGAAAACATAAAACAATTCAAGGGAGGAAAACAATTCAATCCTTATTCAAATTAATGTTGATATGGGGGACATTGATGATAAATACCTCCTTGAAATGATATTTGTTCATATCGGAGGGGATTGTTCACAAAGAACATAGTTTACTTTATTGAATGACCCATGTTCTTGGATCACATCTTTCCTATGTAAAATTTTATCATCTTTTAATCTCGTTGAAATATTCCTTGGTTAGTGAACTTCTTCATAATACTTTATCTGAAACTTTGAAACAATGTGGGTCCCAAAAAGAGGATGGGTTAGTAACAGATCAGTAACCTACACCGAGTAATATGGGTGGTTTTGGTATATGATGTACGCCATCTATTTTGTATGCGGTGGTTTGGGAACATAATATGTGACCTCCTTTGAGAGAGAAGTGTTAGTTTGTTTATGTAATATAACATTGATATGTAACCACATTTTCATGAGAAGGGTTAGTTTTGTGTACTGGATGTGTGACCTCTCTAGATTGAGAGGGTATGTTCTTGGTACATGATCGGTTACCATGTTCCAATATTTGTTATGTTACACCTTTTCCAAAGGTCTTGCTTATGGATCAACTATGATAGACATATTAATAGAATTGGTTAATGTATATATGGTCGGGTTTCAGGGGGGTCTAGTTAGCTATAAAGGCATGAATCATAGGTTGGTATATTCCTTTTTTAGTGTTTCGAGTTTTGCGAGTTTTATGAGAATTACATAAACTCTTATAGATTTTATTTCATTAACATCCATCTGAACATAGTAGAATCCAATACATTTAGGCATTGAGAATTTCTATTGGGTCCTTGGGCTCACCCCTACCCACATACACAACATTGGTTTTGATGTACATGGGTCTAAAAATATATGCCCTTCTATGGAATAGGTACTACTTTAATATAAAAATGTTGTTTGATTTAGTATGTTATGGATGCTATGGATTTAGTAGGATGAATTATGTTATATGGGTTGGAGTATATTTAGCTTATTTCCAACATATTATTATACTTATATACCATCGAATGTTACAACATGGTAAATATATAGGATTCCCATTACTCATTTGATTCTTTTTTCTCCTGCTTGATTTATTTGATGTATCTTATTGACTATTTTTACATTCTGTTATATATTGTGGGTGCCCTATTAGAACCTTATTTATCGATATGTTTTTTTAAAGCCCATTTTATGGATTAATAATGCTAAATTTGGCTCATTCAAATCCCACATGATTTATTTGGGAGGTAATGATCTCATCATTGTTATTTTAGACCCTGACTGCTAGTTGATAACCTCTGGTATATAGAGAGGTACACCCAAGGTCATTTAGTTCCTCCCTTATGAGGTGTTGTTTTGGTGAACCTATTTGGGGAATTATAAAATGGTATAAAAAAAGTGTTTGGATTGGGAGGTGTCAGGTATAGGTGGAGTTTGGTTTTAAGGACATTGGAGGTGGACTAGTGGCATTCTGGACCAACATGAGTTCGATTGAAACCGAAGTTTCTTGGGGATGTCCATTATTATGAAAAATAAATCTTTGATGAGTCAGTTATTCGAAAAATATTCCCAATATATAATGTATGGGACATATGATATGTCATGGGGATTGGTTGAGATCTAGTGAACTTGTTCATGGATCATGGTATTTTCATTCTTTGGGCCTGATACATGCACCTATCAGTGGTATAATATGACATGCACTTCATTATAATATTTTAGTAATTGAACCAAATTTTAATATTATTCATGTTTTGTAGAATATATTATAAAGATTTATTTAATTAAATAATTTCATGGGGATTTTTTGATTTATGGTAATTATGATTTTTTAGTCACCATAGTGTATTTATTTTTTGGGGTTTTGGGGTTTTAGAAGCCATATTTAAAAATAAAACTCATGTGATGTTATGTTGTGTATGTAAAATAGTTTTATACGTTGGTTTAACTTTGAATGGATCATTGATAAATTTATTTTGAAATGATATAATTTTTTTAATTTTTAAAAAACATGACTAAATAGTTTAGAAATTGTACTTCAACGTGACATTCAAAAAAGGAGGTTAGTTTTCCAAAAAATAAATTACCAATTTGGCCCACAATTTTTTTATTTCAGTTTTCATGAAATAATCTTTGATTCTAATTGGTGTTTTGATCTACATTCGAAAATAAATTAGAACATATATAAATTATAATTCTTTGATTTCAGTCTTTTTTCAAGGGGAGACAAAGATTATTTAATCATGTGATTGGATATGGTTCTATTTTTTGGAAGGTTACTAGTGATATTAGAGGGTGTATACTCTTGTGGTATGATTTTGGGATAGTAAAATGGATTACAATATTGAAAAATATTTCTTGATTTTTAGTGGTGCACTAAAGATTATCTTGGTGTTTGAATTGTAAATTGTGTGGATATTACATGGTTTTTTTGAAAGATCCATGTGTTTAGGATCATGATATTGACATTCAATAATAGGATCATGTATCCATATGTGAGTTTTTATTGGTTCATGAGTTATAAAAATTGATTTGGGTTTCAAAAGTTATTACTATTGTGGGGAGTACCACCGGCTAGTATTAACAATTATGATTTGATCCTTATGATGGGGAGAACTATATGGATTGGATATTTTTAGAATATTGGTGCATTGGGATAAAATTGTGTGACAGGGAACTTTCTCAGTGTTTGGTGATATTTTATATATGTTTAGTATGACTTTCCAGGTAAGTTGGGAATATGTACAGATCAATGTTTTATGTTGGAAATTGGGTATGATCAGCATGTTTATTTCTAGAAATTACAGTTGGTAACAAAATACATGAAACATATGAATACAAGGTGTTTTGGTTAGATAGAGAGATAATATGGTTGATCATATCTAGGATAATTGAATCTATCAGGAATATGTGACCCACATGATTGTTATGGTCATGGATGTGTTGGAATATGAGACTTAGTCAGATCAGATATGTTGTTGTATTTTTTTCTATAGCACACTAGAGAATCTATTTTTTCACTGTACATCATTGAAACATATCATGAAATGTTTTCAGAGAAAGGGGTTGATACGACCTATAATTTCTAGGTCCAATGTTTTCGTAATTAATTTTAAAAAAATATAAATTATATTTTATATTTTGTATACACAATTTTTACGAAAAATGAGATAAATCATAAACAGAGTGTTGGATAATAAATATTATACCATGGGTGATTCTTTAATTCAAGTTTTACACTCCATGCAATATAAATTGGGTCAAAACTAGATGTTCAGATATAGAAACCATTGAAGGGAACATTTTAAGTAAATTAATTGATTAATTTAATAATTTTATTTAAATGACCAAATCATAATACCATTATATGTATGATGTTATAGAAGATCTCTAGGGTTAGATACATAACACTTGGATAATTTTTAATAGGTTTAACTACTCTTCATCATTCTTGAATCGATATAAGATGACAACAAACCTCTAGATCAAGGAGATTCAAGATTCACTGAACGCAAACAATCTTCTTCCTCCATTGCTAGTATCTTCTTTCATCATCAAAAGATCCAATATTAAGGTAGGACTGGTCAAATATGGATTTAACCTTATATTTAAATGATTGAGAATGGTCATTTTTATATCACTGATCTGCATCAAATATAATACTTTTCATAAACCCATGTATCAAAATTAGTTTATTTATTCGATTAATCATTATTGTTCTATTTTTCATTCCTTGACAATTTCAAATCTAACTTCATTTTCCAAGAACAATTTCCAAATTATTTTTAACCTTTCTTATGTTATTTTCACACACTATTATTTTCTATCGTCATCATTGGACCTTCGGGTCATGATTTGACTATTTTCAGGTGGGAACAAGTGTGATTGGACCCCCAGATATGTGGTAGATTCACAAGTGGCAAGTAAATCAATTATTTGGGGATATAGCTGTATTTTTTGTTGGATTTGGGTAATGATTAACATATATATGGGATATAGTATCTACCAATGATGATTGGATGTTCTTGTGGTGTGAGAGGAACCCCTACGAACTGACAGAAATCTAGTTTCCTTCCACGAGAGGGATAGAATCGATGAATAGAGGATTCACCCTTTAATTTTAGGTGAGAAATAGGTTAGATTCATGGAAAATTAGATGGATATATAATATTTTAAAAGATCTAGATTTCAGTGAAAACCCAACTATACTCCATGTATTATAAAGGACACAAGACATGTAGAGCCATAGCAGTAATGACTAGGCTTTCTGGGTGAGTTAAATATCACAATCCATGATGGGCCCCTACATACCATGTGACCCAATGCTAGTTACCCAACATGTAATATGGGATTACACAGACACTGGAACGACCAGTCACCTGACAAATATACATGGAAATTTCCATAGTACATTTCCATATTACATGACCAGTTTCCATGGACATGACCAAGGTACACGAACACATTGAGGAGCATGAGAAGAACTCTAGGTAGCTGAGTTACAGAGTGTATCCCCAATACACATTATGTAGAGAAACATGAATAGAGATCCATTGAATTGTGAGTACACGGTCAGGCAGCAGGATGAGAACACATGCCCTTTATGTCTCTTTCCATGTCATATACACTCTTTTAAGGAGAAATGTATCTTTCATGACTAAATTTTTAGACTCGAGTTATGGTTCACGAGTATCCAATCTTGATCTTTTTTCCTTGTATAACATGATGGTGGACATTATGGTGGATTTTGGGATAAGATGTGATTTTTTCTGAGTGTGATGTATCCTTAGGCAATGCAAACTGATGGTAATGATTTGGAAGTATAATTAGAGACATTAGAGTGGCTCCCTCCTATGGGGAAAAGGCTTGCATACTTTATATATCCATAATAGTGGGAACCACCCATGATGTCAAGGCATGGGCCATCAACCACTTGAGTGGCACCCTCATTCTGAGATAAGGCATGTATCCTCAATCTTTCTACTGATTGGCACCATCCTATGGAGTATGGGCATGGGTTCCTGACCATTATAGTGGAAACATTTTCCAAGGATATATCAATGGTCCTCTATCTATCCATCAAAGTGGAACCCTCATAAGGATTCAAGGATGGAGACATCAACCACTAGAGTGGCACCCCCTTTCCAGGGCAGGGCATGGTTTCTCATACTATCTATTGGGTGGCACTCTCCTACGAGTCAAGGCATGGGTCTATGACCATTAGTGTGGAATCCTTTTTAGGGATAGGGAATGGGTCCTCCAGTTATCTATTAGAGCGGTACCATCCCGTTGTACATGGCATGGTTAATCTACCTACTATTAGAATGTCAATATTATATTAGATTAAGGAATTATCCATATATCAAAAGTGTTTCACCATCCTATTGTAAAAGGGAATAGTTCATCTACTTATAAATTATCTCCCCTTGACTATGCGTTAGAGTAACGACGTGTTGTTTGACATATATTCCTCTCCGGACAGACACATGTGATGATATGAATCATTGATGCACATTGAGAACTAATGGAAGACTGTTTTTAGGGGTCGCACTGTGATATAATGATTCCCATTATCTCTCATTTGTGATCATTTAGTTCATAATATATATATATATATCAATGTTGGTGGATATTGGTACTCTCTTTCCATGGGTTGAGGTTTATATTCCTACTCTGTCTCTCACTGGTCCACCATCAACTTTAATGGCATCCTAATGGGTATTTATATACTCACCCTTGCATGGGATTTTCCCACACTGGTCTTGTTTTGTGTATAAGATTGATAGTTTTGTGGCTATTACATATGATCATATGGATAATCTGGTTCATTGGACTATAAAAGGTTGTCAGAGCATAGATATTTGGAGTCAATATCTCTTAGTATTTACTTCTATTACTTTTTAGATTGGGACATCATTTTTGTGTGTGTTTATTTTCCGTATTTTCATTTCATATTACACTATCATACTCTCATACTACTAAAATGTTTTACATGCATCATTTTTTCTCTAGATATTTAATATTTTTTTATTATTCCTCTACACTTCTACATGGAGATGGGCGGGTGAGTTTGTAAAGGTGCATTATATGAAGGACTCCCATATTAGTTATACTTTTTGGTTCTTGTTGCCAGCCCCTGAAATATATAGTCCGGATTTGGGTAGATCCAACCCTATCCATTTTGGGTCAGGTAGTAATATATTAGAATCAAGGAATTTCTTTCCATGAAACAGTGTTTAGAGTTTTCTCCTTAGGAGTATTTGGTTGCGACTTTGTGAAAAAATATAAATATTTTTGAGGGTGTATTTTAGGATTGGTAATGTAGTGTTGGTGTAGTGGTAGAAATATCCATTCACCTATACTCTGACAACCTTCTTTCCAACTTAATTTTAGGATAAATTATATTGAGGGATAAATTGTACATGAAATATATTTGATTGAGTCTTTTGATATTAATTCTTAATTAAAATCCCTATATATATATATTATTATCTAACCATGGTGCATCTTGAATAAATTTTTCAAATGCCATGAAGAAAATCTACCAGGTTATTGATTTTGGAGTTTGAAGACGATCTGATGAGTAATGAGGCATTAGTTTAGGGGACATCACAAGAGATTCTTTATCCATGTTGATAGGTACGACCATCCCATCATACCAAGAAGATGTTTCTACTAGTGTAGAAGTACTAGGATGCACACAAGCATAAAACACTCCATGTGTTCCAGCACTGGAGGCCAATGAGGTTTTGTGGTGAGATAGATCCCTATGGAGTGGAGGATTGGCTATAGTTGGTGATCTATGTTTTTTAACTTATCTAGAAACAGATTAATCAGATGGTTGTGCTGACGTCAAAACTTTTCCGCAGCACAATTGGGCAATACTGGAGTCCATTTAAAAAAATACACGATGATTTGACACACTTATGGACTTAATTCCATTACCTATTTCAAGAGGAGTATTACAAATCATGCTTTCCCTCAATTCCGATTCAGGATCATCTGGATATGTATTAGGGGTGTATGAAAGTTTCAAAGTATGTTGTGAGGTTCATTAACCATACATAGTAATCCCTTGATATGATTTGAGATGGTTACTTCCAGGCATTAATGTTTTACCAAGGTCTCTATAGATACATTCCTGCTAGTGTGGTTACCCTATGCATTCTCTCATTTTCTATAGTGTTTGAATGGGAACTGATGATAGAGATATTCCTATCATAGGGATTCAAGGTGGATAAGGAATGTAATGGGTGTTAATTTGATGATTCATCAACAATAGCATGTCAGCACCCGTCTTTAGGATCTCAGCGTGTGAGATCTTCCCCAGATCAGACTTGGTTATGTGGTCATGTGACATTGGGATCATTTAGGGGATTATTGAAACCCATTGATGGGTGGTGTTATACATGTGATGGTCTAGGTCACATGGAATGCAATTGCCTTACCAGACATGTTGTGGGGGGAAGGAAGATAAAATATAGACTATATCATAATAAGATGCATCGTGATGGATCTCGAGGCCATAAGAGGATGTAGGGTATAGATTTGTATGACCCATAAGCACATGAGATGATTATAGGTATGATAAATTCTTAGTCTACTCTCTATTCAGTGTTATTAAACCCATGTGTGAAGACATCCCTTCATCTCTGTACTCCTTTTGTGAGATCTAAAGCTCCAAGTCAAGACATTATTAGAAAATATCTATAGTGAGGTTCCTATAGGTATACGTATTCTATATATTTTATCTTACATTAGTGTGATCTATCACTTGGTGTAGAGAGTTTTTCATGGGTCCTTTTGGATATCCCAATGAAACCTTATGATATCATTTTGGGTATAGACTGATTTTCTGTAGTCTAACCACAAATTAACTTTCTCCACATATGAGTTAGATGCATTTACATTGATGGGACATGATTTTAATTTTTGGGTGAGAGGGAACTAATGGTTTGATGATAGGGTTTTAAGAATAGGATGATTTAAACCATTAAACATGATTCAGTGAGTGTATCCCTTGGTGTAGTAGGCTCTTAAAATTTTTTTATTCCTTCAATCAAATGGATTTTATAAAAGTATTCTCCAAGGATGTTCTAGGACTACCTCCAAGGAGGGAGATGCAATATTTCAACAACTTGAATCCTTGGACTACTCTCATATCATTTGTGTCATATTTTATGGCAACAATAGAGCTCCAGGAGTTGTGGTTGTAGTTCAAAACCTTCAAGAGAGGGATTTTATCATACACAGTGTTTCCCCAGGGAATCTATGGTATAGTTCATGAAAGATAAGAATGTAAACTATCACAAAACGTCCTCGGTGCCCGTGTCGTGACTACCCCAAGCCCGCCTTCCATAGGCCAGGGGCTGGCGACTAGCACCAATGGTGTAAATCCCGATAAAAAGGGAAGAAATTGACTTTATAATAGTAAGAAAACACAATAGAGTATGCAAGATGAAGTAAGAACAGTGTAATACTGAATACAATGTATGTGTTGGAAGGTAAATGGGCTAGAATACAAACCCAACTGAAAGTACAGTACACCTGAAATGCTAGTACAACATCAGTAATGAAAAACCACAACCACTGAGTCGTCCTCTGGGTATCCCACCAGAAGTATGGGTACAGATAGTCTCCTCAGCACCCCGGGTCTCTCCGTCAACTCTGAGTACATCTCACTGAGTGGTCCACCTCCTAGTACCATCCAGCACCACAAGCCTCAACCACGATCAGGGTTGTCCGTCATCTGCAACCAACACAACTTAGTGCAGGAATTTCCCATGCAAAGGTGAGTATAACGATACTCAGTAGGGACCCTGAGACCCCCGATGGTATCCCAGAATCCACGAAGGATAATTCACCAAGAAAATATACAATTAACGAAGTATCAACCAAATCTACATAGGTATATGCCAATACATATACGTATGTTATCAATCCCAGTTCGTCTCCAACTCTCGAGCCCAAGAAAAACCCAGTCCACATAGGAAAAAAGTCAATCACAGTGATGATAATGATTTAGAGTCAAGACTCAGCTCATACAGGTAGAAATATTTCATATAGAGGTAGATATGATAAGATGCAGTCACTGATTCATCATCTCTGCCGAACCTACAGAGGATTCCAGTACAGTTGTCATCGCTGCCGAACCCACAGAGGATTCCAGAAAGGTTTTCGTCACTGCCAAACCCACAGAGGATTCCAGTACAGTTGTCGTCACTTTCGAACCCACGAAGGATTCCAGTACAGTTTTCGTCATCACTGAACCCACGAAGGATTCCAGTATAGTAGTCGTTGTTATCACAGCTAGCTCTAGGGTTTCCGCATAAAGCACGCTCAATTCTGGGAGGGTCCGCTCCTCGAGCCAAGGGGTTGATCCGTCATCTATCACAAAATCCAAATTTGACGTATCCCTAAGATCCGTCTCATCAAAAGGAACCCAACGCGACAGATGGAGCGTCAATTGGACGCCCAGTCTGATAGATATTGGCTTTTCTGTTTCATGGGATCGTTTGGAAATATGCTCATTCCAAACTCGGCCATTTTCTAAATTCGTCCAAAACTCACTTAGAGTATCATGGAAGGAACGCCTCATCATAAGGGTCCCAGTGTTGTAGATGGCTCATCTATCGAACATGCGGTCTTAAAGATATTCCCGTTTAAGAAATAACACACCTGACCCGTTTAGCCTAGTGGGCCGATGGGTCGGGTCAACCCATCATTGGCGGGTATGACCCGGCAGAGGGTCGGACTGGCCCGATGAATTGATCAGTGCGGCTTGGCCCAGTAGGGTGCGGCCCAACCGTGGCTCGACCGGCTGGCTGAGTAGTCCGAGGGGGGGGGGGGGCTTCCAGAATCGGCGGCGCCGCCCACCCTAACCGGCAAGACGAAGCCGACCGACCTTCACGGTGAAAGCGGCCCACATGGGCAGGCCACAACATCTCCAGCGTGGCGCCCTCCTGGCTCCGCTAGTCTTTCCCGCCCGGCCGGTGGGATAGCCGGCCAGTTTGACCGATGAGCAGCCTGTGGAATGCGGTCTGCAGTCCTCCGCAGCGCGACACCCCTATTGAGGTCGCGGTCTTCCTTCGGCCTGGACGGCTTCAGCCGGCCGGTTCTCCTTCGGCTGAGCAGCCCGCGGTTGCTGTCCGCGGTTCTTCCGCACACGGTCGGCACCCGAGCACCACTTCAATTCATCGCCACTGCCTCTCGTTACCGCCGACAAAATAACCAAGAACAATCGGGGGGGTCGTCGGTCCATGTTCGTTCGACTCGTGACCTCCGTGTTAGGCGATATCAAATGGTCTGAATCAATTCCAAATAATTCAACACCATCGAGATAAATTATTCACTTATAAATTATGCAGAACCCCTACTTTGAGATAAGGTTCACGGTAGTCGAGCGTCGTGGAAGACTACATCGCGGGGAGAGGGTGTCAACTCGTTGACATCAGGGAAGAAGGGATGAGAATGGTGCATCGTCGGCATTCCACGCAGGTGGATCCTTCCCCTTTTCTTTGTCCGAAGATCAAAGGCGATGATTGAAGTTCCTCGGTGGTTATTCATTGTAAGGATGATGTTCTTCTTTGAGCGAAGAACACCCTTCTCTATTTCTCCAATGCTCTCCCACAAAATCCTCTGAACACAACAAATGACCCAAAATAAAATAATATCTCAAGCTCTTTTTTTATTCACACATGTAATTCAAAATTTAAACAACATAAATAATTAATTGAAGACGTTGAATTCATTAATTAAAATGTGTTGGAAAAATAAATAGATAGAGAGAGGTGAAAAGATCTCTTCATTAGGGGGGGGGGGGGTTGTCAAAGAATTAATGAATGGATGTTCAAGAGAGATGGGAGGAGTTATGGGGGAAATGAAAGGTTGGGAAATCATGTGGGACCCACCTCACAAATATCCTCCCATGGGAGGTTATGTGGGTGTGGTACCCACCACAAACTCCCCTTGGGAGAAAATAACCACCCAACTTAAATAAAATTGTGTTCCACAATTTTATTCATTTCATTCTAAAATTCAAAATATTAACTCTCAACCCGCATAAAACGCAACTACGGTAAAGGTCCCCTTAAGCGAATACCGGCACTGGGAGTTCATCGGTGTCTTTGGATTTCAATTTCGATAATCAGATCAAAAGATAGAAATACCCGCACATACATTTTCTGAACGTACCCAAAAAAAAAATTCAGAAATTTATTCTGGGCACACCGGGCCTCAGAATCCAGTGCCGTTAGAAACCACAGACTCGTAAAATTTCAAATAATTAAGAAAAAAATATCTTTGAAAATTCTGAGATTTTACATTACTCCCACCTCCGGGCTTTATGTCCCCATAAAGCTACAACACACACTAGGAAAAAAAATGGCGATACTGAGCTTGCATCTGTACCTCCCGCTCCCAAGTGCTCTCCTGGAGGTTCCAATGTTTCCAGAGAATGTGCACCAGAGGAATCGACCATCCACGTAGGACCTGATCCTATCAATCATCAATCTCCACTGGGACCTCTGCAAATGTCACCCCTTTATCGATGTACATCTCCCCGTGATCGATGATTTGGGTTGGGTCATGCATGTATATCCTCAGTTGATATAGGTGGAAGACGTCATGCACCCGGTGCAACTAAGGTGGAAGGGCTAGGAAGTAATCCACCTCACCATCTCTTTTGAGGACCTAGAATGGTCTGATTAAACACAAATATAACTTGCCGCCTCAGCCAAATCTCAGTAGACCTCATTGAGGTGAGACCCGTAAGAAGACATGATCGCCATCCTCGAACTCTAGTGGTCTCCACCTCCTATCATCATAGGACTTCTGTCTGCTCTGTGCTGTCTTCATCCACTCTTGGATGATCTACACCTTCTCCGTCGTAGGCTGAACCATCTCTGGTCCTACAAGTGTTGACTCCCCAAGGTCATTCTAGCACAGAGGTGATCTGCAAGGTCGGCTGTACAGTGCCTCGTATGGTGCCATCCTGATGGTGGAGTGGTAACTGTTATTGTACGCAAACTCCACCAAGGGTAGGTGGTCCTCCCAGCTATGACCAAAGTCAAGGACGCATGCACGAAGCATGTCCTCGAGATTCTGAATGGTCCTCTTAGTCTGACCGTCCGTCTGAGGATGGAAGGTGGTGCTCAAGTGAAGCTGTGTCCCAAAGGCCTCCTGTTACCCCTTCCAAAGCCGAGAATTGAATCAAGCATCTCGATCAGAAATGATAGTCGATGGCACACCATGATGTCGTACGATCTCCGGATTGTAGAGTCCTCCCAAGCTCTCTACTAAGCCCTGGTCTCTGATCGGAAGGAAGTGGGCCGACTTGGTGAGTTGGTCAACGATCACCTAGATAGAGTCATTCCCTCTTGATGTACGTGGAAGGCCCATCACGAAATACATGAATATCCCATCCCACTTCCACTCCAGGACCTATAAGGGTTGTACTAAGACTGATGGTACATGGTTCTCTGCCTTCACTTGCTAACAAGTGTGGAATCATGAAATGAACTCTACTATAGCCTTCTTCATACCCGACCACCAGTGCTATCGTCTGAGGTCCTGATACATTTTTGCCACTCCTGGATGTACCGATAGAGGGGAAGTGTGGAACTCCTTCACCACCTCCTCCTGTAGTGAAATTGGTACCATAATACGTAACCTGATGTGGATGATGTTCTCCCCTCCTTTAGAAAACCCATCAGGTGCCTGCCCTATAGATATCTGAGTACGTCACATCTCACAGTCAATGTCCCCATGTTATGCCTCTCTGACTAGCTGAAGGAGTAGAGGGGTGAATGTGAGTGACTGTAGAAAGGATTATTTATCGCTATCCACAAAGGATATCTAAAACGCATCTAGATTCTATGTTGCCTCTCCTAGTAGATGAATGTCCGACCTCATGCGGAGAGCATCAACCACAACGTTCCCCTTCCCAGGAGTATAGACTATCTCAAATCAAAGTCCTAGATGAACTCAATCCATCGCCGCTATCTCATGTTCAGGTCCTTCTACTAGAATATGTACCTAAGAATCTGGTGGTCAGAGTAGACTTTAAAGTGCTCGCACATTAAATAGTGCATCCACATCTTCAAGGCGAAGACCAATGCTGCTAACTCCAGGTCATGGGTTGTGTAGTTCTGCTCATGCTTCCTCAACTTCTGTAAACCATACGCGATCACTGCTCACTCTTTCATCAGGAAACACCCGAGTCTGGTCCCTGATGTGTCGTAGTAAACTACGTACCAACTCCCTTCTCCAGAAAACTCAACATGGGCGCCCTGTTCAACCTCTAACTCAGCTCTAAAAAGCTCTGCTGACATATATCTGAACACACGAAGGGTTTCACCTTCTTCGTCAAGTCTAAAAGCGGTTCTGAAACTCTTGAGAAGTTTGAACCAAATCACTGATAGTATCCAGCCAGACCCAGGAAGATCCGCATATCAGTGACACTCCTGGGTGGCTCCAAAGCATGTACTTCCTCGATCTTCGCTGGATCCACTGCTAATCCCACCTCCAAGATGATGTGTCCCAAGAAGTGTACCTCTTGAATCCAGAACTTACACTTCGAGAGCTTACCATTAAGATGGTGCTCTTGGAGTTTATCCAGTACAACCCGCAAGAGGTAGGCGTGATCCTCCTTAGTATTTGAGTAAATCAAAATGTCGTCGATGAAGACCACGACAAAACGATCGAGGTAAGGCTGGAAGATCTTGTTTATGAGACTCATGAACACTAATTGAGAATTGGTTAGGCCCAAGGGAATAACCAAGAACTCGTAGTGTCCATACCGACACCTGAAGGACGTCTTCTGCACATCCTCGTCTCAAACTCTGAGCTGATGATAGCCTAGCCTGAGGTCTATCTTCAGGAACCAACGTGCTCCCTTGAGATGATCAATGAGGTTATCAATCCTCAGGAGTGAATACTTATTCTTCACGGTCACCTGATTCAGGAGATGGTAGTCGACACACAGTCGTAAGCTCCCATCTTCCTTCTTGGAGAACAGAATCGGAGAAACTGAGGGTGAAACACTAGTTCAGATGAATCCCTTTCCCTCTAAGACCTCCAGTTGTACCCACAGCTCACGAAGCTCAACGGGAGCCATTCGATAAGCTGGAGTAGATATCAGTGATGTACTAGGGTATAGGTCTCTTTAGAATTATACCTCTATCTGTGGAGGTAGTCCTAGAACGTCATCAGGAAAAATGTCTGCATACTGATCCATCACAGCAGGAAAAATCTGACTCCAAACATCAACTTCTCCAAGGATGAGACTAGCCAACTGATGTTTGATTGGATTCCCTTTCCTCTACGAAAGTCCATCCTGCGCTGCAAAGGCTCCCTTCTCGCTGATGAAGGTGAACTTACTCCCATCCGTGCAGATACACCACACCTTGCACCTAATACAGTTGATCTGAGCATGGACTATAGGTAACCAGTCCATACCCAAGATGAAGTCGTAAGGCCTCGAGGCCGCTACATGAAGATCCCAACCAATGCTCTCACCTTTTAGAGTAAGCTCACACAGCCGACACCAGTGCGTAATCATTGAGTCTGGTCTCGTAGGAGTCTCTAGCCGTAAGGATCGAGCCAACGGCTCCGTCGGAATCACCGAGCTCCGAAAAAGGGCAGTGGAAATAAACGAATGACTCGCACCGGAGTCTATAAGTACTACAACAATGGGGGAGTTGATAGAGATAGTACCTCGAATCATCACAGGTGTGCCTTGGTTGTAAGCCTCGACAAACTGGATCTCAGCCTGCCTCTGTCCACTAGCTCCCTGTGGTCGGGGAGGACCTCCTGGTTGTGGTGGTGGTAGAGCCTTGAAATGCCATCCACCACCCGCTGCTCGACCTACTCCTCTGCCTCATCAGCCTGATCCTAACAGACTGCCATGGTCGAACCTCTGTCTCTGCCTGGGAGGTCTCTCTACTGTCTGCTACTCGTCTGCATGGCAGGTCGGACAGTCTCGAGCCATGTGACCCTGTCTGCCGCATGCATAGAATTTCCTACTCCTTAGATAGCTGGCTCTGTTTTGGGTGATCCGCACAACCGAACTAGTATCCTGAGGTCGCCCACCTGATGGCCTTGTCCTCTTAGACCGCTGCATCAACTATCTACTTCCGGCTGTAGAATAATCCATTACGTGTCACCCTGTGGTGGGTCTCGCTAACGGTGACTGCTCAGTGATAATGCTTTCCACTAGAAGGGCTCACTCTAGCACCCCTTCCTGCATCGGAATGCTGAGAGGAATCATCGAAGCTCTGATCTCATGCCTCAGTCCCTACTCAAAGGTCCGGGCCATGAAAAATGGGTCTCGTACCATGTATGTGGAGTAGCACGAGAGGTCGGTAAACCTTGCTGAGTACTGAGCTACTGTCATGCCCCCTACCATAGGTTAATTGACTCCTGAATCCACACCGCACGAAGGGTGGCGGGAACAAACTCTGAGTGGAAGAGAGTCTCAAAGTCTGTCCAAAGTAAAGATGCCTCATCGTTCACCTGGAGCATCAAGATCCACCATCTACATGCTGCTGCGTGTAGGATACTCACGGCATGGATCAATATAAGGTCGGCTGGTGTCCCTACCAATCTGAAGACTCTAACGATAGCCTCTAGACAATCCTCATCTGCCGGAGGGTCCATATCTCTGCGGAACCTGGGAGGATTCTATCGCTGAAAATCGTGCAACTCACTCTGGCGGCGTGCACTCTCTCGTGCTGGGCCGGGTAGTATCGGTGACTCAACGGGTAGTGGTACCGCTGGTGCCTCCACTATTATGAGGCCCTACACTGAGGCCTCCTCGCTCGGTGGGCTGCCATCTCGTACGCGACTTGGAACCCTAGCTGGCTGCCTTCGTGGGGCCATCCTGAAAAGAGATAGGTGTGCCATGGTAAAAAAAGTATACCTGGTGAGCTGACACAATGTATTCATAAATAAAAATTTTGAAACACACATTTAATCAATTTTTTCTTGCACTGAGTCGGAAATCAGGGGTGAGGGTCCTCGTGTATGGATATCTCGGTCGTCGCACCGACACTGGATTTCCTGGACTGAAAACCACACTCAATACTCTTAACACTATTACTTCACAGAAATGAATGACCAGAGTCCTATGTTCTACAGTAGAACCGACTCCTCTGATACCAATTTTTCAGGACCCATCCTCGGGGCCTGTGCCGTGACTACCCTAAGCCCGCCTTCCATAGGCCAGGGGCTGGCAACTAGCACCAAAGGAATAAATCCCAATAAAAAGGGATGGAATTGCCTTTATGATAGTAAAAAAAACAACATAGTACACACAATGATGTAAGCGCAATGTAATACTGAATACAAAGTAAGTGCTGGAAGATAAATGGACCAGAATACAAACCCAACTGAAAGTACAGTACAACTGAAAAGCTTGTACAACAGCAGTAAAGGAAAACAGAAACCACTAAGTCATCCTCTGGGTATCCCACCTGAAGGGTGGGTACAGATAGTCTCCTCAGCACCTCGGGTCCATCCGTCAGCTCCGAGTATGTCTCACCAAGTGATCCACCTCCTGGCACCGTCTATCTCCACAAGCCTCAACCACGATCAGTGCTTTCCATCGTCTACAACCAACACAACGTAGTGCGGGCATTACCCGTGTAGGGGTGAGTATAAAAATACTCAGAAGGGACCCCGAGACCCCCAAAGGTCTCCCAGAATACACAAAGGATAAACCACAAAGAAAGGATACAATTCACCAAGTATCAACTAACTCTACTTAGGTATATGCCCATCCATATACCAAAGTTATCAATCCCAGTTCAGCTCCAACTCTCGAGCCCAAGCACAACCCAGTCCACAGAGGAAAGAAGTTAATCACATGGTTGATAATTATTGAAAGACAAGACTCAGATCACACAAGTATACATCTTTCGTATAATGGTAGAGATGATCAGATTCAGTCACTGATTCATCGTCTCTGCCGAACCCATGAAGGATTCCAGTACAATTGTCGTCGCTGCCAAACCCACCAAGGATTCCAGTACAGTTGTCGTCGCTGCCAAACCCACGAAGGATTCTAGTACAGTTTTCATTGCTGTCGAAACCATGGAGGATTCTAGTATAGTTTTCATCATTGCCAAACCCACATAGGATTCCAGTACGGTAGTCGTTGTTGTCGCTGCCAGCTCTAGGGTTTCCGCACACAACACCCTCGATTCCGGGAGGGTCTGCTCCTCAAGACAAGCGTTCGATACATCAACTGTCAAGAAGTACAAAGTTGATGTATCCCGATGTTCCTTCTCGTCAAAAGGAACCCAATGCGATAGACGACGCGTTAATCGGACGTCCGGTCTGATAGATATTGGATTTTCCGTTCTAGGGGCCTGGTCGGAAATATTCTTGTTCCAAACCCGACTGTTATCCAATGTCACCCAAAACTCATTTAGAGTATTGTGAATGGACCGCCCCGTTGTAAGGGTCCCAGTTCCTCAGACGACGTGTCGATCAGATGCATGTTCTTAACGATATTCACGAATAAGTAATAATGGTCCACGCCCGTTTAGTGCAATGGGCCGATGAGTTGGGTCAACCCAGCATTGGCGGGTCCGACCTGACAGATGGTCGGAACGACCCGATGAATTTCACGGCCCAACAGAGTGCGACATGGCCGCGGCTCTGCCTAAGGGGGGCCGAGCGGTCCCGAGGGGGGGGGGGGGTAGCTGCCCGAACTGGAAGCCCCAAGAGGTTCCACCCTCCATAATCCCTAACTGGACGACCGAAGTTGGCCTACCTTCACGGCGCAAGAGGCCCGCACGGGCGGGCCGCTGCTTCTCCATCATGTCACCCTACTTGCACCGCGGGTCTTTCCCACCCGGTCGGCCGGCTGGCCGGCCAGTTTGACCACCGAGAGGCTCGTGGAATGCAGGCCGCGATCCTCCGTAGCGTGGTGCCCGTAGTGGCAACGTAGTCTTCCTTTGGCCCGACCGGCTTTGGCCGGATGGTTCTCCTTCGGCCGAGCGGCCTGCAGTTGCGGGCCATGGTACATCCGCATGCGGCCGGTGCATGACCGCTGCTTCCTTTCGTCGCCACCGCCTCTCATTGCCACCAAAAAAATAAACAAGAAAAATCGGAGGGTCATCGGGCCGTGTTCAATCAGCCAGCTCCCTCCACAGTTGGTGGTTTGAAATGGTCCGAAGCAATTACAAAGAATTCAAAACCATCGATATAATTTATTCACTTATAAATTACACGCAACCCCTAACTTGATATAAGGTTCGCGGTAGTAGAGAGTCACGGAAGACTGCATTGCTGGGAGACGGCGTCAACTCGTTGACGTCAGGGATGAAGGGCCGAGGATGGAGCTTTGTCGATGTTCCATGCGGGTGGCTCCTTCTCCTTTGGTTTTGCCGAAGACCGAAGGGGATGAATGACATTCCTTGGCGGTTCTTCTTTGGAAGGATAGTGTTCTACGTTGAGAGAAGAACACCCTTCTCTATTTCTCCAAATCCCTCTCCCAAAATCCTCTCAACACAACGAATGCCACAAAATAAAATAATAGTTCAAGCTATTATTTTTATTCACACATGTAATTCAAAATTAAAAAAACATAATTAATTAATTGAAGAGGTTGAATTCATTAATTAAAATGTGTAGGAAAAATAAAGAGAGAGAGAGAGAGGTGAAGATATATCTTAATTAGGGGGGTTGTCAAAGAATTAATGAAGGGAAGTTCAATGGAGTTGGGAGGAGTTATGGGGGAAATGAAAGGTTAGTAAATCTTGTGGGCCCCACCTCACCAATATCCTCCCATGGGAGGTTATGTGGGTGTAGGCCCCACCACTAACTCCCCTTGGGAGATAATAACCACCCAACTTAAATAAAATTGAGTTCCACAATTTTATTCATTTTATTCATTTCATTCTATAATTGCAAATATTAACTCTCAACCTGCAAAAAATGCAACTGTGGTAAAGGTCCTCTTAAGTGAATATCGGCGCTGCAAGTTCATCGGTGTCTTTGGATTTCAATTCCGAGCACCAGTTCAAAATATTGAAAAACCAACATGTAAGATTACTGAACGTACCTGAACAAAACTTTAAAAATTGATTCTGGGCACACCGTGCCTCAGAATCAAGTGCTGTTAGAAACCACAGACTCATAAAAATCCAAATAATTAAGAAATAATTTTCCATGAAAATTCCAGGACTTTACATAAACTTTTGTATTTTTATAGATTATTGTCTCCTAAACATGGAATTTATAATGAAAAATTACCCCTTATAGAAGATTTACAACCTCTTTGATCAACTGTGAGGTGTAATATTTTCCTAAAATATCAATATCATGTACGATTACCACCTGTTGAGAGTATGTAAAGATTATTTTTTGAAGATATAATTATGATATTACTATGGATTCTATGAGTTCCTATTGATTCTTTTTGACGTGATGAATATCCCTACAGTGTTCATGGATATGATGAGTTGGATCTTCAAGCCATTACTGGAATGGATTGTTATTATATTCATTTAAAACATACTCATATAATATGAGTTAGAACATAAGAATGTAGAGAACATTAGGATGGTGCAAGAAATGTTTAGAAGAACTGAATTTATGGAAATCTCTCTATGTGTCTATTATGGATCATTGAGGTTCACATTATAGGGCATGCCATTTCTAGGCATAGACCCAATTAAGATGAATGTTTTTCTTTCGTGAGATCCATCGAACGTTGTGTCATAGGTTGGGAGTTTTCTTTGATTATTAGGGTACTATATGAGGATTATCTGGGACTACTCTAGGATTGCAACCCCTTTGAATTATCCCACATAGAAACAATATCCTTATAACTAGACTGAGTAGTGCCAGAGTTCATTTGAGGAGTTGATGATGAGGATGACTATTTCTACTATTTTGAGATTATTGGATGAGGATGTAGAGTATGTAGTATATTTCATTGCCAATGGATTTTGGATCGACTACATATAGATGTAGAGGTGGGGAATTATTGCATATGGGTCGGGGAAGTTGAGACCCCAGGAGAAGAACCACATACTCATGACCTGCAATAAGAAGCAGTATTCTTCATGTTGAGGATGTGTAAAACCCATCTTCTAAGAGATTTTGTTTATGAAACCCAATAGATCCTTAGGTATGTCTTCACACAAAGAGTCCTAAACTAGAGATTGAGGAACTGGTTGGAGTTTCCACCAGACTATATACTTGAGTTATTTTATACTACAGGGAAGGGAGACGTGGTGCTAGATGTGTTCCTTAAGAATTCCAAGTCTCATTTGGTGATGGTGATGTTAGAGAGATTGGATTCCTCGCAACTGACCCTGTTGGGCAGAAGGGTGCATCTTTTCTTCAGTTGATGGTGTTGAGTAATCCTCTCCTGCAGTATAGTAGAGAGTCCCTGTTGGGAGACATCGACTAATATGTCTTTCATGAACATATATCCTCATGAGAATAACTCGATGGATTTTGTGAAAGATAGAATATTTTAAACATTTCTGAACGATGGACGGTGGTCCCAATCATGATACGGGAGGAGGTGATGAGAGGGTTCAACACATATCCTTTGGACATACATCCCGATGTAGTGAATATGTACACAGACCATAAAAAGTAGTTTTTGTTATCCGGAATGAGGTGGAATGTGGCTGAGTTCATCACTTGGGGCATCACCTATATACAGGTAATGGATAAGAACTATTTTCTAGCAGGTTTGTTGCAACCTCATGGGATCCTAGAGTGGAAATGAGATGGCTCATCCATAGAAATATGATAGGTCAATCATGGAATGGGAGAGGCCAAGATTCTATATGGGTGATAGTTGACAGAATTATGAAGTCATCACACATCTTTTAAATCAGGTAGTATATTTTAGTGGGGAGATGTGGGAAGTTGTACATATTGAAGATCATTCCCCTTCATGGGGATCCAACAAAAATATTCTCAGACCCTGATGTGTGGTTCACATCACAGTTGTCTAGAGACATTCTTGAGGGAATTTGGACCTAGAGGAGGAAGAGTACAATCTTCCAAACCTAGAAAGATGGTATAAAGATCATACTATCTCGGTACGAGAGGATATTCTAATCTCTGACATGTTATACTTTCGTAGGATCTAGGAGGATCACAATAAATTAGTAGATTTTTTGTGTAATTATATCTCCCACACTAATATCAACATAAAAAATTCAAGGACCTAAATATGAGGGCCTAGAGGATGCCCTTATATTGGACTGAGATCGGTGAGGCATCTCTTTTTTGGACATAGATTGTTTGGGTAAAGATGGTGAAGGTTCAGGTGATTCGTGAGTGGATGAGGACAGCCCAAAGCAGGTAGAATTTTTTTCTAGATCGATGTTACATGCCCTTGGAGTGTGAAAAGGGAATCTATATTTTCCTAACTGACTCCTCGCGATGATTATTTTAGATATCTGGATAGCTAGGCATGCTATATCTACGGTTCATCTAGTCCTTCAAGATCTTGTAAGGGGTTGGTGAGGTTATAGACCTCCTCTCCCTACTCTCACTGTTACAGTGGGTTCACAAAATCTTCCATGTGTCATAGTCAAGGAAGTACATGCATGAACATATGAATATTATTGACTGGGGGTACAAATATATCAAGGATCAATCCACATTCATAGAGAACATGGGGGTGATTGAGTATCAACATGAGAGGACCGTAAATGTATGGAACATCCCCTTTGTTCTTGTGTTGTGGAAGAATGAGTGCACAAAAGAAGCTCCTGGATGCGAGATATCCAGAGGCCGACTTAGTATAATGACCATTTGAATAGTTTTTTCATTTCAAGGAATCAAATATTAAGGAAGGGACTAATTTATTGAACTGGTTTTTTCTTTATAAGCCCTTGAATTACATTATAGAATATTTTTAGAGCCATACAATAAGACGGTGCATGATTTCATGATTAGATGAGACCATAATTAATTTAACAAAAATGTTAAATATATTTTATATTACACACAAAAATTTTCATAAAAATTGTATAACTCTTAAAGATATTACCAAAAAATATAGGACCATGGTTGAACCCCTAACGTTAGGTTTAACCTATCCTTAAACTAAATTTGGTCGGTGTCGGACATTCTGTATGAGAGACCGTTGGCCGGAGCATTTGAATTAAATAAATTTCGTAATTTGACTATTTATTTTAATTGACCTAATATTAAACCTGTATATGTATTCTATTATATAAGTTCTAAATCATTATCCACATAACCCTTGGATTTTTTATAGGAGGTTCCACCGAATTCCTTCATTGGTGAATCTTGATCAGATGAGGATGATCCTCGGGATCAAGGAAAATCAAGTTTCTGTAAACCAATGAGTCTTCCTCCTTCGTTGAAATAAATGTTCATAACCATAAAATGATCCAACACTGAGGTAATACTCATTATATGTGTATTTATTCAAGAATGATTAAATTATTGAGCATGATCATTCTTATCTATTTGAATAGTGTGAAATTTGAGCCTTTCACGAGCCCACATATCAGATTGAATTTATTTATTCAATTAATTCCCATTTCTCCATGATTCCCCCCATGGATATCCCAAATTTTAATTATTTGTAAAATAATTCATGGAAAATTAATGTTTCACCCATATTTATTTGACCCTCCCATTTATTATCATTTTTCTTCTTTGGACCATATTGTCAAGATTTGATTATTTCTCGGTGGGACAAAGCACACTTGGACACCCATATATGTAGAAGATTCATAGGAATAAAAGAGATCAATGAACTGGGTATGGATTGAGACGTGTTTCTAGATTTTGTTGACGATTCACATTGATATAGGATTTGGGATGGACTAGAGGCAAAGAGGTTTGTGGAAAAGACCACCATTGACCAACAGAAATATGGTTTCTGGCCAACAGAAGGTCAGAATCAATGAAAAGTGGATTCTTGAATAGATTTTGTGTGAGAAAAATGCAATATTTGTGTAGGAGGATCTAGATTTGTAATTGTAAATTAGTTCTATATTTTACAAAAAAACTTAACTACACCCTATGACATACTACTCGAAAGGATTTTTATACCCATAAAACTATAATGAATGTTTATAAAAACCAATGGTCTAGTTGGCCCTATAATAATAGTTCAAAAAAACTTTTTGGATAGGAAGCTTATGTCAATAAATTCCCAATGGTTTTACAAAACTTCGGTATAGATATCTCTCTACCAATGGTTTTTTAAACCACTGTTATAGATTTGGTTATACCCAGAGTATACAAAAAAGGTTGGTATAAGCATTCCAAAAGTACCATATGACATAGGATCAACCCCTACCATCATATTTTCATCCAAAACCCAAATACAAATGAACATTTGAGATTCTTCCCCACCTGTGGTGATCTATCCTCTCTTCTTATCTTAAATCCAACATTCATCAATAATAAATATGTGAACTCCAAATCATTATGTTATTATATAAACCATAAATTTAATTTTTATTGTTGGTCCAAAACACCATTGTAGATTTTTTTTCAGCATTTTATTTAATCTGCTATGTTTAAATATTCTTTGGGTTGTTGAAACATGGGTTTTCCAATATTATAATAAAGTATAATTTATTAATTTTTTGGTTGTTCCTTATTTATTTTTCTTTTTTTACATGGACTATTTCTATATATATATTCTTATTTCTTCAGTCATTTATTTTATTTTCTAAATCTCTCTAGGCAATTTCTTCAGTGATGGGGATCTTACTATAATAATCATTCTTGAATTTTTATATGTGGAACATAATTTCAATCTCTTTGGATTTTTTAGTTATCATTTTTTATTCTCAGTTTTCAAGAAACATGTGTCAAATGGTTTTCTTTAACATAAATCAATATGAGATTGGTTTCCCACTATAATTATCCCCTATAAATGTAGTTCTCACATACCTATTGTTTGTAAACATTACCTATTGATTGAGAGATAGAGTAAGGCACCTATCTGTAGTTCCTTTATGGATCATCAATTTATTAACTCAACTATAACTCTTTTAAATAACACCCCTGGGTATTTATATTTCATAAGGAAAATTATCATAATTGAATAATTGACCCTTTATGAATGATTAATATTTTTAGTTCTCACTTTCCACTAGGGATTTGGAACATTATACAATTAAACTCTATATATATAATCATAAAATATATTTTTATTTAATTTTTAAAAAAAGAAAATTCCATAATGTAGAGAGACAAAAAAACTACATTCAATATAAAGGCATGTATAATACTTATGGGGGTAGGTTTAAAGGAAAACTTATCTTAAAAGGGAATCAATTCCCTCTTCAAGAACCACTTGATCATTGATTTATAGGCTTTTCCAAGTGTACTAGATATTCACCACACACATGAGATCCAATCTCATTCCAAGAATAGAAAAAAAACTATTTATAACATTTATAATCACTACCCAGTTTATTTTAAATTATAGTAAATATTGATTATTTCATAGAGTGACCATACTACATAGAAATTGTGATTAACCACATTTGGATGGTCTATAACATACCCCTTAAACTATATCAAGAAAAGGAAATATCACTTAAAAACTATAACCACTTTAATTAATTTAAATTCCAACACCAGGAAAAGACATTAGTCCATATACCAAAAAATTATTCTCACAATTCCAAAACCCAATATTCACCACATGTACAAAACAAATGCAACTTCAATATTATATAAAAATTATTGTTTTACATTCCCATACCACCCAGTACATATTCCATATAGAAATATTCATCCCATGTTTGTGATTTTCACCTAGATTACATAAAAACTCAATGGATTTACTCTCCTATGTAATAGATAGTAAATACATTCCCACGCTCTATGTGTCACATGAATCTAAACCTTGGATCAAACTATTATAAAAATAAGCATGATCACCATTCATGTTAGTCATACATAAATAAATTTCTACACTCTTATTCAAAATTTTATCTCTCGCTCATGTAAATGTCTATTTTATGTTGACCCACCATCCATGAAATTTTCAATAATTCACATCATTGTCCCACACTTTCTCCACCTATGATATATCAATTTAGAGTTATTATTAACCACCCCATTAAAAACCAAAAAAAGTCTATAGGATTAGGAATCAAAATTATCCTCCCGTAAAAACTGTCATTGAGACCATATAACTTAAAATAAAGGTTCATTCCCTATAGAAATAAAATGCATAATCGAGCCAACAAGATATATATATGAATAATTTTTTCATTAATGTCTTGGTCAGGTTGGATTCTATTTAACATCTATCAATATGATTAACTACTAATTATGGATTTATCCATCCAAACGTATTAATTTATATGTGTTGTAAAATATGGTTACCTCGAAATAGTAGTCTTTTATACATGAAATTATTGAATAAGAGTAACATTAGATAAACATAATATAGAATATGTTAAAAAAAATTAAAAACAACATTTTGTGTCGTATTATGTACATATATTACTTATTGATATAATAGAATTTAATATCAGGGTTTGATATTTATATTATTTATATATATATAGTATTTTTTTCTTTTATATAATGATTCTCATATAGACTAGTGTGTCAATTATGGTTTCATATAACGAGATTAATTCACATTAACAAAATTATTATTATTTATTTGACATCAATATTAATTAATTTATTTTCTGAAAAGAAAAATTTCACTTTATTAAGTAATGGTTAGAAACTGGATATATGAAATTGGTCAGATCTCAAGATATTTTTAGAACATGTCGAGGAGATTTCTAGGTTTTCCATTTACCAATGATTTATATTGTGGTCACATATACTTCCCACATTATAATTTTTTTGGAATACCTTTGTTATGTCATGAATAAGTTAACTAACATATGACCAAATATTTTTTTCAGAAAAATATGGTTTTTTCATAATTGGGAATAAATGTAATCTCAAAATGTTCATGATTTGATATGAGACGAATGGATTGGAGAATTTATTAGATGAACAGTTTTTATTTAGCAATTATTATGCAAAAGAAAGGATTCAAACCCAAGAAGATTTAGATATGATTGCAAAAGATGTATGTAATGACAATCAAGGGGTTGATATTGTGAAAAGATTAAATGATGCTTCCAAGACTCTATTATATATGTAGTGTGTTAATATGAAAAATATGGAATTTTTAATCCAGATGATTCCTGGGAAAATCTTGTATGATATTTTTAATAAATCCCTCAATTATATTCTTACATTTTTGAAGGTCTTGTTATAAATAATTCTGATATTCCCTCAAAGCATTATATGGAATGGTAGTTAGTTGACAACATGGATTTTATAAACAAAATAATTATTAACTATAAGATTACAATTTATTTTAGGATGAAACTATTGAACCAAATGATTGCATAAAATTTGGTATATCCTGATGGAATCCAAATGCTAATGGAACACCATCCAGTATTCTATAGAATTTAATGTAGAACTTCTCATTCATTCCGAAACTCAGCAATCTTTTCATGCCTTATGAAATATAAATAAATTTTTGATGGAATGATATCGAGAGAAAAAAGGATAATGATGTGTTCGTGCCTAATGAAGAATGATTTTCAAGGTAGGAATTTGATGCTTGATATCCTGATTTTGTAGATAATGTGTATATTGTGAATTTGGTTCTATCATGTGATTGTTTTAATCTATTTGGGTAGATTATTACATAACACAGAACAAGGCCATTTTTCATAAACATTTACAACCTTCCATTATGGATTTTATGAGAAAAACATTTCAATTTATTTATTATTCTCAAATATGGACCTTATGATCCTAGAAATTATTTGAATGTATATATAAAAAATTTATGAAAGTGTTGAAGTGTATTTTTAATGTGAGTGGCTTCAAATTCAATGCTTGTTCTAAAGATATGTTTTTCAAACAAGGTGTTCATATGTAGATGATAAATTATTTTCTTTCTTATGAAATAATATATGGATGGATAAGGAAGGGAAATATATTGTATCCTATTTGTAATAAAGATGAAGAATATAGAAGATTTAAATATCAATATGGTTTTTGTTTTGTGGGATATCTCCAATTTTTTCCAATAGATCATCTATATAATAATAATCATTAGAGGGTTGACAATGCCATGGATTCTAAAAATCCACATCAACACATTACTATAAATGACGTGCTTAATAAATTGAATTTTTTCCTTTTTTCTTTCTATATGGTTTAGCGAAAATATAGAAAAAAGAATAATGTTTCCTCTAAAATCAATTACAATTAGAAGAAGAAATGAATCTTCTTTTATTTTCCTTATTGGTAAATGATTTTTTTATATCACAACATATACATAATGCGCATTGAAAAAAATATGTTATATATTTATTTTAATTATTATAAATTTCAAGAGAAAGGGAAAAAATAAGATTTATTATCTTAGTGTGACTTGATGGATGCATGCATTAGACCAGAATTGAAGCTTGTGTATATTAGTAGAAATAAATGGAATATTTTGCGTACTTAATATGTGATGACACCTATAGAAAAAATATATTTCTATAAGTATTATAGATTGTTAGTGTTCTTGACATCTATTCATGAAATATATCAATATAGGTCCACATAAGATAGTTAAATAGAAAAATCAATTAAGGATCATGATTATTATGCATCCTTCTACATAATTTGATACCAATAGAAATATAAAATCTACTATCCAATAATAAAATATGGGAATCTATTTTCTTGTTCCATTTTATAGTGATCTTGTTTCCAAGAGGTTTTCTATGTATATCGTTAAAAAAATTGGAAGTGGAACCATTAATTTTGTGTGTGAGAGAGAAATCATTTCCACCATTATTTTTAGCATGCATGATACATATAACTATCCATCATCCAAATGAAATACTTCTATGAGGAACTATTTCTTTTTATTGGATTTATCCAACTGAAATAAATAAGAATACATTAACTAAATATTAGGAATATGAATCATTATAATGGTTCTACCATGAAAACAAACATGGATCAATAATGTTATTATTACTTTTAAATGTATTTGAATAATGTGAAAATGAGAAGGAAAATTCCAAAGAGAAATAAAGAATATTTGTATGAGAAAATTGTGTATTGTTTTCCATAACTTCTCTCGATTAGGATAATTCCCGAATCATTTACCTTGACAATGTTAATCCATGAAGAGTGGAAGATGGTACATCACATAGTTTTTTAAATTACGATTTTATTGATTAATACATCAAGTAAGTAAATTGAACATGTATATGTTATCACATTTCATGTAATTGTGCATATCTATTGAACTATATCTATTTTTCTTCTACAGGGGACATAAAAATCATTAGTAGTAATCATCCTTCTTTATATTTGATATTGAGAGATACTTTCATGGAAAAGAGTTTTCTGTATGGTTTAATTTAAGAGAGAATTATCACTATAATAAGTTAATAAAATCAATATTTACTTAATTATAATATTCATTTATATTTTTCAGGTATTTATTTTTCATGATGACTCTATTATTAAAGAAATAAGAGATTTGTATTTTGGTTCAAAATAAATGGTATGTGAATGTATAACAATTATTATCAAATGGTAAAAATTCATTATCCCTAAACAAGAAATGAACATGATAACCCAACATTATGGTGTTATGGTAACATGAACAATTGACAGTTATGCCAATGCATCTGATATTAAACCTCGATTTGAAAACGTATCTCATTATATATTTGTTTAGAAATTAATAATATTGTACTGTTACTCTCATGATAATGTCATTATGATGAAGTGGATGTTTATTAACTCAATGTTGAGGCCCGAAATATTTAGTGATGATTGGGGATTTCATGTTATTGACATGATTAACACTCTTTCTACTGAGGATCCATATATATTGTAATCAATGGAGAAACATGTTTTTTATGTGAAATATCATCTACAACCTGAAATTTTTGTCATTATTGATGTAATGAAATGAAATATTTTTTTTATGATGATGATTATGAAATTGAAATCATTTCTATTCACAATATCCTTGATCAGTTTATTAATTATGTTGACTCAAATTTATCAATTTTCAGAGTTTATTGTAAAAATGAATTTGTGATGGGAAATATAAAGAATCATAAATATATGTTCTCAATTATTTCAATTAGTTTTATTTGAGTGGTTTAGGTTGGAACTATTCAAATTGAATTACTATTGATTAAAAAAATATTTTGTCTCCAACTTAACCTTGATGATAATTTTCAATATATAAAAGTTGTAGTTTTAAATGAGTTTCTTTTTCTAAAATTGATTGGAATTTTATATGAACCTACCAAAAAAACAATTAAATTGGAAAAAAAATTGATGAATTGAATTGAAATAAATTAAACTAATTAGAATGAAAAATAAAACCAATGAAAAGAATTTCCTAACCAAAAAATGGTAAAATGACCAAACCCAAAAATAAAAACCAAATGAAATAACCCAAAAAAGGAAATAATGACATAATAAATTGACCAAAATCAACAAAATTACCTAACCAAAATTTAATTGGATCAAATTGAAAATTGAAGAAAACTATTTCATAGCCATTATGAACATGCTAATCTAAACCTATTGATTTTTATATGAAACACCTTTTATGTTTTTATATTCTTTGCATTAAATATTAAATTATATTATTATATAACTACATATACTTTATTTAGTTTGAATTTGTTTCTCCATAATTAAATCATGTCCCATCTTCTTTCTATTTTGGCATATATATTAGTTACTAATTTCCAAATAATTCCATATTTTTTTAAAATGAATGAAATGAAAAAATATTAAAGAGAGATGATGTAAAAGGATAATGGGAAAAAATTACCACATGAGAGTGATGGTCATCCCTCCTCTAGTTCTTGTTGTGAGAATTTTATTTCAAAAATATATTTATTACATGTAATGTCATTTACTTTGTTTTTAATTTTTAACCATTATCCACCACCTAGATAGTCTGTTATTATCCAAGGACCATATTGGTAGTAGATCTCAACTAGGCAATGCGAGGGGGTTTTAGTGATAAGCACACCACTCAGCATACCCAACTACACCATGTCCCTACCTCTGATATACCATCTAACACATACTCTTATCACGCAGTGTTGTTAGGGGAACCATATATATTTATGTTACTTATGTTTTTATACTATTTTCATAACATCATTCTCGCCTTTCATTCCATTATTTAATGATAGTTCCTACTCCCCATCTATATTATAAATTTCCATACATATAAATTTCAAATTCCTTTCCATCTACTTCCTTCTTCCTGATATTCTACATTCATGCTCCATTGAATTCTACTCTGAAAAATTATGAGCCTCTGAAGTGGACATTGGGTCCCACTCCTTTTGTATTGGATAATGATCCTTTAGAACATAGAGATACAATATCTCTCACTTATTATACTACATCACATATATTTATAAAAACCTAGTAATTGTTTTTTACCATAAATGTTTTTCATTTTAATATGTATTGATAATTTTTTTCATATATAGATCTTCCTCTTTATGGAATGGGTGTACATGATTGCGTGTTGTGTGAAACCACCACACAGAGCTGATGGATATGATCAATGTGGAAAATCAAATGATCAATAAAATAGGGAGATAATGTAAGAGTTTTATTGATATGCTTTCCAAATACTCTAACATAATTCTTGTTAGGACACTCTCCTAGAGAATCCTTCAAAATATCGTAACGGATAATACTTTGGTACAAATATTGGTATGAAAATTCATTGGACTTAATGTTGTAATATTATTTTTTTATGAATTAATATTTTTGTTCCATATTCATTATAATCATCCCAATAATGAAGATGCAAGGATAGAAAGGATTATGGAGTTTGGAGAGTTGGGAAGATCATATAATAATGAGTTATATATTTGACGGAATGCTAGAGTTGGTATGAATATAGAGACAACACTTATCATTATTGAGTTTCTAATATCATAATATCATGAAATTTCTGATTACGACAAGAGAAATGAGTTTAAGGTATTAATTAAATTTCAGGTTTTGGAATGAAAATTACCATGATTTTCATTGGTAGTTTCTTCTATATTAAAGAAAATTTTTATTTAGGAAACATCTAAATGAAATAAAAAAGGACACTGTAAAATACCACCACACATTTTGGTGGACTATGATACTGAGATTTCAAAGGGTGAAGGTACGTCACTCATTTATAATTTTTATTTTTAAATAAATTATGGAAATAAAATTTCATCAATTTTAAAATATATATATTCATTAGAATTTTTTCAAGTTAAATATATATTCATTATAGGGAATCTTAAAATGTTATTTACTATAGATTATTTTCTTGGGGAATCATATATAACCTATTTATCAAGGGTGAATGTTTTATGGGTTAGTTAAAATATTATGAAAATA
Organism: Viscum album; assembly: GCA_963277665.1. Classification (NCBI taxonomy): domain Eukaryota; kingdom Viridiplantae; phylum Streptophyta; class Magnoliopsida; order Santalales; family Viscaceae; genus Viscum; species Viscum album. The sequence continues at coordinate 1,568,209,892 of OY728161.1, forward strand.
TAGTGTGGGGTACCTCTTATAAATTAATTGGATAGTGGTCGGTGGGGGGTGGTTTGTATAGATGTTAATAATATCCAAGAAGTATGAAAAAATTAGAAACATAAAAACTAATAAGAAATATAACTTATTATTAGAAAATAAAAGAGGCATGATGAATATAAATACCACATACCTTCTATCCATTAATCATTAACTAAGATGATGGATGATGATCAATTAAAAATAACCAATATATTATATTTCCTTAATATAATCCACCAAAATTGAAATATTGAAATAAAATAATATGGGATCCTACTTATATCCAACATTATTACAATGAACCAACCTATAATACCATATTAACCAATATCTAGTCTGATTCTCTAATTACCCCATGAGAATTCCCAATCTCCATGGCTTTAGACTAGCACATGGGAATCAATAAATAACCATTGGGAATTATTTTTTACACAAATGATTATAGTAATAAATATAAAATATAGAAACATTATCAGATTCATACATCAAAATATAAATTAAATATGTATTCATTTTTTAAAACTAGGTATTTTGAGAAAAAATAATGTTGGGATTTTGGAAATGGAATAAAAAATTATGTTAAAATATTAAATGTTTTTTGTAACTAGAAAATCTTGTGGTGGGCCAGTGAGTTGAAAACAAAAGGATTCATATGTGGGGTAAAACCATAAGAATATATTTCACTTATTGATAATTATTTTTGGAATACATAGTTTGTATGTATTCCATGTTGGTGTTTGACACTTTGATAGTTAACATTTTGTTTTGGATTTGGTGTTGTACATTAGAATTCTGGCGATTATTTTTTGTTAGGTTGTGGTAGACTACCTATAAATTTGTGAGTTCAATAGATAATGTGATTTATTAAAATATATGGGTTATGGTTATTATGTAAAATAGTTATTATAATGCTATGTTTTTTGTTACATGTGTTTTAATATTATTAATTAGCGACAAATTTTTTATTTAAATTAAAATTTTATTTTGGGAAACCTATGTTTTATTTTAAAAATTGAGTTTATTACCTGAATTTTAATGTTGGAGGAAAAATTAAATGATAGTTTTTGAAATAGTTCAAGGATTTTGTGGTAAATTGGGCACATAGGATGTTCTAGAAGTTTGGGGTATACAACTCAAGACAATAGATTCTATAAAGTGCTTGACATAGGTTCACCTAGCACCCTGTAGGATGTCTCATAGAGTGGGCTGTTTATAAAGACTATGGAGTAACCAGTGGTGGGGTATTAAGAAACTATTAGCTCAAGGTGGATTATTTGAATTTTTTTATTTGTTTTCACTGATGGCCCAAAACCATGATCTTAAATCTTGTTCTTAATGACACATACTTTACATAATCAATTTTTTAAAATCTATATAATCTTTCATATAACCATACTTACATACAAAATCAAAAATAATTATATCATCTCTTACATTATAAGGATTTTTTTGTTAGGATGTTTATATAATTAAGATAGGTCATTAAGTAATAAATCCCATGATATTTGTATAAACATGAAATTTTTTTCCTTATATATGAAACTACATAATCTCTAATGTGTCTTGAAAATCTGCAATAAATTCTCGAGTGTAGTGATATTTTTAAGCATATTATATGAAATAATTTTATTCAAAACTTGGGGAGATTGAAACATAACAAGGGGTGAGATCTAATGATACATGAGGGATAACATACAACTGAGGTAATTATGGGGAAAATATTATAGAAGTAATAAGTAAAAATCGTGAATCCATAATCAATTGAAACTGAGATAAAGTTATATCAATGACAATAAATCATAACACTGATACTGACAATACTGATATCATATTAATGGAATAAATAACCTCAAACAAAAAAACATGTTTTTAAGGCATTGTCCCAAAACATTATCCAATTATGGTGAGATGTAAACAGTAAAACGAAACATGTTTTTTCTCATGAGACATGTATATGCATCTATAGACTCTATAATTTTCCCCTACCTATTACTTTTTATGTATAATTCATTAAACTCAAGTGTCATCTAGAATTTTCCTACCATTAACTATGGAAAATTTTACTTAATAAAACACTTTTACCTATATAATGAATGATTATGAATTTCTAAAAGTATTAAACTAATGTTATCCATCAGTAATCATGAATAATACCAATAATTTTTCCCATGAAAAAAAGAGTTAACATAGTTTTAACCATATAGATAAACAAGGTGGATGGTCAAACAATAAATATTCAAATTTTTAATAATCCCCAATAATTGAATAATAATATATGTAATTTCAATGCTTTTACTTGTGTAAATATAATGACATTCATTCTGGGTGAACCTCATACAATTTAATTATGTAAAAATGTGATGTTCACACAATATGGAACAATGAGTATACATCTGTGTAAATAAATGAATAAATTATTAATTACCTGTTCGAATAATGATGGGTGGTGGTTTTAAATGAAAATAACCCAAGTGTAATAATGGAAACAAGTAAGGATGTTCACATAGATGAAAAACATCCTTGCAAAAATAATGTTTTGAATGGTATCATAAATAAAGTGATCATTATTCGAATAATTTGATATCATGTGTTCAATTCCAAAAAAATATAACTTTTTTATATAAATATTAGAGTATAAATTATGAAATATAATCCACATTATGTTAAATAAATTTAAATTCATGAGGGAAGTGGAAACGTAAAAAATAATGGTTTTTTAGAAAACATTATTATCATTAACGTAAAATACTAATATATATATTATTTTCAAAAGATATATTGAAAAAGGTGATGAAAATGATTTTGAGAAAATTTACCTTTAAAAAGAACATAAAATAATTAAACCTTCAAAAAATTTAAATTTTATCATTTAGAAATGATGAGAGGGGGAATAGAATATATAAAAGTGATAGAAATAACACTTTTTTTGTATTCCAAATTTCTTCATTCTAAACTCACTTGGTAAAAAGTGTAACAAAAAATTTATTTTTATTAAAACATAATTTTAATAAATTGTATCACAAAATTTTAAATAATAAAATATTTCAATAAGATGACACAAGAATAGATGAAATAATATCATGATTAAATAATATAACTCATGGAAATTAGACAACTGTTATCAGTATCCCTTATCGGAAATATACTCCATTAGGTATAGAACATTTGAAAAGGGGTTTTTGTGATATTAATTTTAAAAAATTATAATACCACATAATAAAATCAAGGGGCATAATATACCATTATTATAACAAAATAGTTCAAGTTAATGATCATAACTCAATGAAGAAAAATTGACTAACAAAAAATTCTTGTGTTTGGGGAAACGCTAATGTCGAATGGAATTTGATGCAAAAAACATGATTTTTCATAGTCAATACCATGAATTACATGATAATAATGTGTATAAAATTAATGGAATAATTAATCAATATAAAACCATATATGAGCATCATGGTGCCTAACATGTAACATGTCTCAAAGAATCCGAATTATGATGAAACGAACTACTGTGAGTTAAAAAAGATTATAATCAAAAACCCATGAAAATTGGGATTTTCATTGATCATCAAAGAGCCAGATTAAAATATAAATCATTATAAAATATCTGAAATTGTCTGAATATATTCCCTATAAAGGGAATTACGTTCATAACACCAAAGATGTCTCAAAGTGAAGAATTTGAGATGAAAACTCATACTTCATTCATAATATTTTCTATGGAGGCCCCAAACAGCATGAATAATTAAATTATATTTACTAAATACATATACAAGAAAACTATAGATGGATATAACAATTTATAATATTTATCTATAATCACTATATAAATATGAATATTTTTTATTAATGAACTATCTTCAACATCGAATGTATGTAATCTTTATCGCATTAAACTTGTTTCAAAAATGTTTAATTGGTATATATTGATTTCATAAATTTAATCAATATTATAACATATGTGGTACTATAATATATGCTTTAAGATATTGTGGAATGTTATAAAATCATTTTATAGGGGCTATGGTTATGATCTGTGAGGTTGAAATTAGAAACGAGCATGTTTTAGTGATTCTAAATGAACGAATAGTGTTTTCTTAATTATTGAGTTCAATGTTAATATAACCATACCAAAAAAATATTTCTTACACACACAAATGAACATACACACATGCATATATATATATATATATATATATATATATATATATATTATTTTATATTAAAAAATATGTTCCCATAGTCATCCATCACATAAAATCATAGTATTGTTCATTTAGGTTGTTTAATAAACCAAAACATGAACCCAACCAAATTTATGGATGATAATGAGGTGTTTTATTTATAATATCATTATAAAAAAGTAATTATCTTATTTAGTGTTTATTAGCGTTATATATTAAAAATGTACGGAAGTAGAATATTATGTAATGGGTATTAAAATAGGAAACAAATTCCCTATTTTATGATTTTTTATGATGACTAGTGTTATAATGAAATCTTATTTGTTATATTAATTACCTAATCAGTTATTTATGTTTAATGAATTTAAATACTAACACAGATAAAATGTCTATATAGTAAACTAATTTATAGAAATATCATTGAAAATTGGTAGTAGATAAAAGTGATGATCATGTAAGTGTTAGGTCTTACACGTGTATTAGTAACATTGATTTTTTTTGGATTGAAAGGGAGGGGAATAAATAATGGTTATACCATAAATAAAATAAAGTTTCATCATATTATATTTACTGATGAAATTTTATAAATATGGTTAGAATGATATTGGAAGAGGATTAATGGGAAGAATGAAGAATAAAAATAGAAGATAAATTAATACTTATGTTTAGAATTTGGATATTCTCTTGAAGTACCATTTGGAAATGATGTACATGAGGTACTTTTTTGATACTAGGGGATGAAATACATTTAGAGAGGTACTAGAAGATGTAAATTGGATACATTATAATGGGAATATTTCAATATAGTAGTGGATTTATGTTGAATTATGTGAGGTAATTTATATATGAAAAAGTGGGAAAAATATATAAAAAATTATGTTAGGAAATTGATAAATAGAACCTAGCATTTTACACATATTATTGAAATTCATTAATTATTATTATCTAGAAAATAAAAACCAAGGATCAAACAATCAATTTTCATTCAAAGACTAGGTACATATGATAGAAATCAAGGAACTAGAATTAAAAATTATTTTCTAATCTCCATAATGAAGTCATAACTTTTTACGAAATCCTACAAGAACATAGGATAATTGGGGGAATACATGAAAAAGACATGATCTAAACATCCTAGTAAGGGAATAATAATGGAAAAGAAGTATATCATAAGAGTCATAAGAAATAACATAATAAGATAAAAGGTATTGAATGTGAATAAAAATGAAAAGGCATATCATATAGAACATATAATCATATGATCATGAAAATATAGGCACGTGGAAGTAAAAAATAAAATTAAATAAACATGAGTCAATGATAAATGCAAAGATGGAATCCCATGGTGGAAAAATCCTTAAGATAATTTAGTTTTAATATAATCCCATACAAAATGTATCATGAGACAAAAAAAACCCAATAAATTTGAGCTCTATCTAGGAACTCCCATCATAACATGTTCATTAATATGTGATCCATAAGAAGAATCAAACATGTAGAATTAACGCATGGGTTTTTAATGGAATAAAATGGGTTTAGTAATCATGTCACAAAAAACAACCAAATGTAATATCATAAAGGCATTCATTAATAATATAATTTAATTCATTAATAGACAATCACAAGGGATACATTATAATAGACACAGAATAATGATGTTCAACTGATGTGGAAACATGAAAAAGAGTAGTTTGGTAACATTAGAAATGTTCAACTTAAAGGTGGTTTTAGGGAAAAGAAGAAAGGGTACTTATAGAATTATTATTTCTATTAAACCAGAAACGAAAAAAAATGGGATTTTAAGATAAAATATTTTATTTAAGAAAATACGGGGAAACTAATATATTTTATGTATTGTAAAAGAAAATTGGTAAGAAACAAAAAGATCCTTTTAATCGGGTTGTCTTATCGAGATGAATTAATAATTGAATCTTTTGAAACAAGTCTTTCCCCTTCAAAGATATATGAATTATGAAATATATATATATCTATGTCTGTGTGTGTTTAGGACATATATATAGAATATAGTGGAATTATATATGATAAAGTAAGAGGTAAAATGAGTGAAAGATATATAAAGTGTTACCCAAATAAAATATAGTGGTTCAGAGAGATCCCTTACCTTTTATCTAAATACATTGTTAACCAAAATTTAATGCCATGGATAATGAAATTAGACCCATTAATAAATTAATTCAAAACATACTACACAGGTATTATAATTAATATAATTTTTTTATTTTCATTTAAGTCCATTTTTATGAGCTATAAAGATTAATCTCGTCATTATGAGAGCATTAGTTTCATAGTTTCCTGTCTGGTTCACTTGTGCATATTAATGAAAGTTCATGTAAAATGGCAATAGTTATAAAGAAGTGAAATTATAGGGCATTAATAAACTACATAACATTAAATGGTCCCATATATCATTTTTCATTCTGATATGAGGACGATTTATTTGACAAAAAATTAATGATAAATGTTTGGTTTATTGGTGGTTTTTTAGGCCATCATATTTTAGTTCAATAATGTTTAATATTATGGCTCTATATTAGTTATAAAATATGAAATAAGTTATAATATATATATATATATTATAATCTAATCTCACCGTAATAATGGATTTATGACCATCCTTGGAGGCAGTAATGGTAAACAAAAGCTCATCGTCCACGAAGGCAGTGAATCAACATACTACAAACGATGCTTTTTTTTAAAAATTAAAGGATGAGAGAATGGTTTTTGTGATGGATATTCCATTTTATAAAATAATAGTTTATCATATATGTTATATTTGAATTATAATTTCAATTTGGATATTGGTGAGGATAATGTAGAACAATGAATGGAATTAAAAGCGAAATATTAAGGGTTTTACCTCTAGAATTTTGTCTCCATGAGAACCTAGTTAAGGCACTTGGAATTGGTCTTTTCATGATTCAAGAAACACTATGACACGGGGAAGAGTCTAGGTAAGATAATTGTGCAGAATATTCGAAATCACCTAGGTGTGATGAGATAGGGTGGTAAGGGTGGTATTTATAAGGGGAGGAGAAGGGTGTTTTTGATTATTATATTCAATAATTTATTATTTTTGATCATTACACACAATAATATTGATTCTTGTGAATATATATAGTAAAAAATGCGTCTGAAATTAAACGAATGGGGTCTTACATCATCCATGACCTTAAAAATTTTGTATTTGGATTATAATATTAAATATTATATTTTACTGTATTTCTCTCTTCACAAAAAAATTCAGCTATTTTATAAAAGTCCAAAAAATTCACCCCAAACAGTTTGAAATGTATGAATTTAAAAATTTGAGGCTATTTTTAAAAATAATTTTCTAAATTTGAGAAATTAAATTTTAAAAATAAAATCATCATTTATTCAAAAATACTGATTTTAATTATATAATTGATTTTATTACCCTTAAGAGAATTATTTATGATATCATAAAATTATAATATCCTTACCATGAAATAAAATATTAATTTATGAATCCATTTTATTTTAAAAAATATATTATAAATAATTATATTTATTATAAAAGTATGATTAAAAAATTTTGTTTTATAAAAATAAAATCACATAATTTATTATTATTAAAATATTTATATACTTATTTTATGATATAAATATATCATAATTTAATTTTATAAATTTCTAAATATTATTTTACATTTCCATAGGTGATTTTACTTTTCTAATGTCATTTTACTTTTCCTAATAGTTCTATTACTATTCCAATGGTCATGTTACTATACCATTGGTTAGATTACTATTCCTATGGTCAGATTTATAATGTCCATATGAGTTTATTAATTTCTATAAATAACTATTATCCCATTTATTTTTCATTAAATTATATATTATCTAAATATTATTTATACTTTTGTCTTCAATAGAAAATTTATTGTTAACATTATGTTTTATTTCTACATATTTTTTGTGAGTGCAATCATTCTGGTAGATTGACTATATCCAAATATTCTTAATCTTAATATATTACTTCCTATTTGTTATCCTGATACAATATATTTTATTAATATTGTTTTTTATAAATAATGTATTATTATCCATTTATGAGTATAATATTTTTTTGGTTTCTCTATTTTTTGATGTTCTTATACTAGATGTCATAATTATAAAAAAGAAAATTATATTGATAAAAATATTTGTCATTGCATTATTCTCCCCTGATTAAATTTCACCCTCGATAATTTGTTTTGATATATGATGGTTAAAATAGTAGAGTGTACTTCTTATTCATCACTTCCTATTTGTCCCATGTTGCTTATTTATATTTATGGTTCTTTTAAAGATCATTAACTAGGTTAGTAGTCTAGTTGCATATTACATTAGCTTTATGGTCCAAGATCTTCATTGGTGGATCCTCATAAGAGATATCACATTATAACTATACCTCTTATAAATTCAGAACATGTGAGGGATTTTTTATGTACATTTTCAAGAGGGATACATGGAATGCATCTTTTACTTAGGACACAGTTGGTGGAAGTTAAAGTCAATAAGCCACAGCTCTGATCCATCAAATATTTTCTACAGGGATACTATAACTAGTTATTATCATTCCCTTATTCCAAAATCTCATGATTCTTTTCCATAAAGATATGTGGTGTAATACCATGTATCCTACCTCAAAATATGGGTCCCATTGACGATGACTTTGGTAACTCTTCTATCATCATTTGGCTACCTAGTTGTGATGCTGAATTTTTTTCACTATTTGTACAATTTCATGGACAATTTATTGTCCCATTAGCATATCTTCGCCGATTTTATCCTATAATGTAGGTCTTATAGATCTCTTCTCAAAAAGGGATTAATATTGAGCTATTTTGATGCTTGAGTAAAAACTATTATTGTACAAGAACTAGACCAGAGGAAGATATTGTCCCCATCCTCATTGGAAGACCATGGAGAATGGACCCTTCATATCTTATAATATATTAATAGTCTACATATATTGGAGAACAGTTTTATGATGATAATATTTACAAAATTTTATCTTAGTTCGTTGGGCATGTTGGAGACTTTTCCAAAACATGGAGGTAAATATCTTATCTAGATCAGATATAATAAATAATGATGACCCATTAATACTTACTACTTCTATAATTTATATATGTACAATTCTATCACGTGATAATTCATATATAATGGAAATAAAGTGATAAGTTTTTGTAAGACAATCCACATCAAGCCATATTGCATTATATCCTTGAGATGTCTTCATAAGTCTGGTGGCCATGTCTGTGGTGATCTATTCTCATTTCCATATAACTTGGGTAATTTTTTTATGATCCCCTTGGAATTTTTTGTTTTTATCCTTCACTTTTTTACATATTAGGCACATTAATGTAAATTTAGAAGTATCCTTCTTCATATTTTGACACATATTGTGCTATGGATGATCTCGATACATCATTGTTCTCCCTAGGAGGATGGAGAAGGTTGATCTATGTGAGTCATTAAAAATGTGTTTATTTATCATAGGAATTATTGGTACACATAGTCCTGACCAAAATAATATGACTATATCCTCATTAATTTTTAACTCAACGGATTTCCATTTTCTAATAGCTTCTACCTTCCTTTATATTTATACATCATCCTATGGAGAACCGTTTATCTTCTCAAAAAATGGATGGTTGATAAATAATTTCAAAAAATGATAATGAAGTTACTACCATTATAATTCCCATTTCAATACATTGTAAATATAATATTATTTGATCCTTCTCAATATTTATCACTGATAATTTTTAAGGATCCCTTCTACATAGAGAATGTTATAATTTGATCACTTTACAAGGATGGTAGTGGATTTGGAAGTCAGAATTATTGTTGAGATTTAACAATATTCAATAGCACATATTAAAATCCTTTGGTGTGAAAATATATTTAGTACTATTATGATCAATATATATCTTAATTTTCCCCCATAGAGATAATTCCACAACATTCTCACTTAAAATATCACAAATTCCAACTAAAGATCATCAGTGAGGCTGTTTTTCTCATAAAACGTCATCTTCATTGAGGTGTATAATATCACTTTACCATTTTGTATCTGTAAAAATAAAACGTACTTCTTTGATTTATTTTTGAGTACCAGAAAGAGTTACCCACTTATTGGTAGTGTTGGTATGGGTGTAGTGATAAGCCTTTTCATCAACTATTTAATAAAGTCTTCACATTCATTGGTGTAGAAATAAATTACACCCTTTCACATTAGATTTCATATTGGTTTTGAAAAATGTGAAAATTTATTCAAAAAATAATTGATAATACCCAACAAGACCAAGGAAACTATGGATCTTCATTACAAATGAGGGCCTACGCCTCTGAAAGTGGCCAGTCAGAATAATTGCATCACTAATAAGGGGAGGGGTTGAATCAGTGATAGTTTTTCATTTATGTTTCCTTAAAAAACCATCACCTCTTATTAATGATTTCAATCCCTTATAAAAAAAATTCAAACATACATCCATAAGAACATAATATCTTAGAAGGATCACTATTCAATAAGAACATCTACGTCCTTGGTATGGATTTGAAATGATCCACTACTACAAAATCCACTTGAAAAAATCTATTTGAGTAGAATAAAATGAGTTGGATATGATCTTTCACTCATGTAGAACTATGTAAACATTCTAATAGTGTTTTTTCTCCCTCTTAGAACGAATATGGTATACATTGTTTTTGTAATAAAACATTTTACCTATGATTATTTTCAATTTCCACTGATGTATTCTTTTCAAAATAAACTCCAATATCTTACCCAGAATCTGGTGAGAACTACAAGGACATTGATATATAATTCAATCCAATTATAAATACTATTTTTCCCAATCCAATTCCTCAAATATGATTTCCCAATAAGATGGATATCACTCTAATAGAATACAACTAAGAAAATTCATAACTTCTTCTTCATCGATTTAAAAATCCCAAAATAGAAATCCAAATCAGATTATTCAGCCTGATATGATGAATTTCTGAATATAATTATATGAATAATACATTAAAAAAGATTAATAAAACGATCCAAAGATTGTGATGATCAGATAAATAATGTTGTTATCTTGTCAATTCTCTTTCACTTCTCTCCTTCATAAAATCTTCAATGAAGTCTTAATATGCAAAACATCTTCTATCCCTAGAAATTTAGAACTTCTCTCTCTTCAAGTGTACAATATATCCATTTTCAGTCATCAGAAAAGTATAATGTACTTCTATATTTTTATTGGTGACCAATGAGTGTTTTTGGTTAGAATCCCAAAAATGTTCCCACTCACCCAAACTTCCTTAATTTTCATAATTCTTAGAATTTGGGTGATTCTTGACTTCGTCAATTCTTTTCAAATCATCACGATCCTTCTCAAATATTATATCAATCCTTAATTCTCTATTAAAAATAAAATTCAAATAGAAGTCTTATTCTAAACTCCAATTAAAATAACCTTAATATAATTTTCTCATTTTGATCAAAAATTTTAATCGTTATCACCTTAGATATGATGGATTTTGTTCCCACTGAGAAAAAAATACATCTAATTTGAATTTCATACTCCCCTTGACATTGAATACATCCATCAATTTCAACCCTTTTCTTGCTCAAATTGAAAAATGTATTTGAAAAAAATCATAGTTCATAAATATCTTTTGAAACCCATAAACATCACACACCAATATTTTATATCTCCTAGATTTTGGTCAAACTAAAAACCAATCACTTCAGTTTCTCACATTTTTTAAAAATCTCCCCAGCCTTAAAATCCGAAACTCTTTCTTCAAAAATTCATTCAACCATTTTAAATGGGTGACTAGATTATTAAAAGGTCACTATCATTACAATTTTCATCAGCATTAACTCAACTCATTTTCCAAACAATTTTTCCTGAATACATTTGTACGTTAAATATAATGGACTGGTTTAGCAACTTCCACTCTAGAAACTATATTTATTCAAATACTTCATCTTGTATCATGAATTCCATCATGAATTTGAATGCATTGAAGATCTGTTATAGAATTTTTTTAATGTAAATTATTATAAATTCTCATTCATTCCAACATCTTATCATTCATCCAATATAATGTTTATTTACTAATCATCATGAATATGATCTTAAAAAATTCAATTGGCCTTTATTATGATCATGTTGAATATGATCTCCAATTTTTTTTCCTTTCAACCAGATCTGATCATTCTAAATAAGATTGGAAACATATCATTTACTCATCATTTCTTTCATCGTAGGCTCTCCAAATAATTTTGATTTATGCGAACTCTAGGGTTATCAAATAATTTTCACATTTGTATCGTAGCCATAAATATTCTGATTCTTCTCATTATGATCATACAATTCATACCAAATTCAGATTGAATCAGATGACCAATTACTTCTAGTGATCTAATCCTCAAAACAGTAGACCTTTTCAAGATCTTGAGTCCAATTCTCTGAATGCGATGGATAATCCAAAATTCACCAAATTAAAACTAATTTTATTTTTCATCTCTTCCTAAACTTGTTCAAAAAAAAGAGACAACACTTGAATAAAATTACCTTCCTCATCATCTTGGTACTAACAGTATCCCCTTTATATATTGTGGTAAACCATGTTTCATAAATCACTGAAAAATTTATCCTCAAAAAGAGGATTACTTTTAAATAATTTTAATCCTACATGATATAACTCATTATAGGAATCAAGAATTATTTACATAAAAAAATTGATGTCCATAAGAAGTGAATATCAAAAAATCCTTAGGTTGTCACATTTATTTTCATAATTGGTTCAAATTTCCTGGAATACAAAAAAAAACATTTCTTTCAACCACTTCAGAAAATAGTTAAAATAGTTCACACAATTACAATCATGAATGCATAGCTTACCCATAACTCCCACTTTTTACATGCACAAAAAATTATATATTTATGAAGCAATACAATTACCTCACTTAACACTATAAATAGTTATGATGGGAGATGGGACAAAAACACATTACCCAACCCTTATGAGAATGAGGCTGGATGCCCATAGTCAACCTCAATTTAAAAAAGGATTCCTTGGGTAATGGTTTTGTGAAAACAACAGCAACATGTTTTAATATTGGAACACAATACAGTTTAAATTAATTCTTTTCCACATGCACTTTGATAAAATGTTATTTGTTATCAATATGTTTTGATCAAGAATGTTGAACTAGATTCCAGGTGGGATAGATTATACATTCATTATCACAACCAATGAGTAAGGGTAACTTTTTATCAAAATGTAAGTCTTCTAATTGAGTTTTCATCCAAATATGTTGAGTAGTGGATTGAGTAGATGAAGCATACTCAGCTTCAGACTTACAGAGAGTTATAGAATTATGTTTCCATTAATTTCAAATAACACAATTTCTTCCCAGAACGAAGATTCCAATAAATGTGGATCATCTTTCATCAAAATTTCATTCCCTATTGGAAATATAATAACCAAACAAATCCATACTTTATGAGATGTCATAACTATTTTTGAAATATGTTGTTTCTCTAGTGTATCAGACAATTATTTATCCACCAATTAATTATGGTTCTTTAAAAGAAGACATAAATATTTCACATCAATAAACATAATAAACAATTTCAGGTCTTTAGGTAGTCAAATACAGAAAACTTCCAATCAGATTACATAATTATTTATGATAAACTACTTTTCCTTCTCCGTCTTTTTTCAATTTTTTTCCACTAAAATTATTGTCAAAATAAGTTTGTAGTTTTCAATACTGAACTTCCTAAGGTGTTACATAGCATAATTTTCATCAAAATTTAAAATATGTTTCTACTTTTGTAATATTTTTAACGAAAGAGAGTATGCCATTTCTCCTGGCATGAATATTTCAAACAAATTTTTCATTTTTTATTAAATCATTCACAATATCGATAATCATTCCTAAAAAGGATAATGTCATCAATATAGATAATTGGAATGAGATAATACCCTTTAATATATCTGATGTAAATATTATAAATCTAATCTTCCATTCATAAAACTCATATTACTTAAGCATGTATCAAATTTGGAATGTCATTCCCTAGGACATTGTTTAATCACTTAAAATGTATTTCTCAATCATTGCACATAATATTCATCTTTCCCGAAAATAAATTCAATAGGTTGTTCAAGTTAGAAAACATCATCAAGATCACCATTCTAGAATGAACATGTAACATCCATGTAAAAGATCTTGTGACATCATTGTGTAGCAATAGAAAGGAAAATTATAATTACTTCAAGACATTCCACCAGAGAAAATGTTTCATCTAAGTAAATACTATCAATTTTTTAATACCCTTTCCACACCAATATTTATTTGTTTCATATCACTTATCCTTATTCATTAACAATGTTTCAGAAAACCCACTTTGTGATAATAATGTTTTTTTTATCTAGGTTGGGTATGTGTTCCAATTTATCATTCTTTTCAATCCGAACTAGATCTCAATTCATGGATTGACCCCATTCTGAATAATCTTGCTTTTTTCACATAATTCGGATCTACTTTTGAATACAAAGAAGTATGTGTAATAGCATATGTTGTTCATCTTATTTGAACCTTCTTATGTTGATCACCAAATATATTACGAGATTCCACTTTCTTCCACAAAATATGATCATATTTTTGATCATCTTCCTCATCACTAGAAATAGTTGAGCCTGATTCTTCTTCTTGGGTAGGATAAAAACTATTTTTATCCTTATCAGAATTAGTTTCCTTATCATTCTCAACCCACATATCCTCTTGAGAATGTTTTCGTTATTCAACCCTTTAAATAACATTCAAATAAATAGAATCAACAATTCTTCGTGATTATTTTATTGAAATATCTATATACTCTTCCTTCCACATCATATCCAAGATAGATTACTTCTTCACCAGGATTCTCCAACTTTCCAAACTTACTATCTTTCAGATTTATAATTTAAGGACACACGAAAACTCTTAAATGATTCAATATTTTATTTTTTTCGCTAAAAAATTTCACATGGAGTCATATGTAATTTTTGGCTGTAGAAAAATTGGTATTGAATGTACCCAACATCACTCATTTCTTGCCACCAATATTAATGAGAATGATTATGTTCATGTAAAATTGTTCTTCCTATTTCAACCATAACTTAGAATCATTCATTTAGAAAACCATTTTATTATGGAGTGTATGGGGAACTGCACTCATGCCAAATTCCATGATTCTCATGAAAACATTCAAATTATTCACTTTTTTATTCACCTCCATTGTATGTTATCAAATTTTTTAATGAACTCTCACATTCCTTCATATATTTACTTCAAAAACTTTAAAACATTTTCCATTCTTCAGACTTCTATTTCATATACGTATCACAAGTAATTTGAGTAAAATCATTTATAAAAGTAATTAATTACTTATCTCAATTTGTTTATTGTTTTTTAATTAGTCCAAAAATATCATAATGAATAATCTCTAGGGTTTTTCTTGAACATATCTCATCATTCGTATGTATTGAGATTGTAATCATTATTTCTTAAAAATTGTGTAACCCCAATCTCTTCTTCATATAAAATCAGTAATTCCTCAGACACTATCTTATTTTTAAAATTTTCTAATGTTTTATTGACACATGTATCCCATCCTTTATGCCACAACTAGTTCTCTTCCACCATACTCATGTAAGAAGTGTTTCAAATTTCACCAATAAGAAACAAGTTTCGTTTTGAACATTGGCCTATTGTAACAATTTTTTCATATTCTTCACTTTTAACAAAAAAAATTATTTTCAAAATACAACTTTGTTTACCTCATCTCCTAATTTTAAAGCACATAGTAAATTATGTTTTATCCAATCGATATACAAAATTTTCTTGGATATTATCTTTTCTTTTCCAAATATGGTTGCTCTAACACATTTGATTTTCAAAGATTCATCATTTCTAAAACTCACAGTTACTTCTTAAAATTATTTCAATTTTTTTAGATTTTTCAAATCTCCATCCAAATGAGATAAACACCCACTATAAAGAATTCGATGTCATTCTGCTTTGTAGATTTTAATGTGGTTTAAAAAATAAGTGCTTTTTATAATCATTTTTCTATATTTTCCTATGTATTCTATGAATTGGTAAGAAACATTTGATATTCAGATAATAGAACATGAAATCATCTTGTATGCTTTATCGGTTGATCACGTACTTAAAAAATAGTTTCCAATGGTTATAACCTATTTTAAATTTCACTGCAAACTTTTTATGTTTCTTCACAGTAACTTTATATGAATTTATTATTTGAGGAGATTTAATCCCCCTTAACCATTGAAATGAATAACCAGTGGGATAATTGCAATGTTTTTTATTAAACCAACAATTTTTTTCGTATATCTGAAACCATGAAAATTATAGTAATAGACTTAGAAAGATTATTTTCCATAGAAACAACAATACTAACCATAAATGTGAATTCATTTTTCATACACTTATTATGTTTATTTTTTGATCTACTAACCTTTCTAATAACTATTGTATTATTATTTTTCTTTTCAGAGTTTTCAGAATAAAAAGTATTATTAACTATTCTATATTTAAAATGTTTCAAAAAAAATCAGACTCAAGGTTCATCGAGACAGTTAAATTCACCAGAATATTGGAAATGACAATATACATGAAATTCCTTGATTTTTTATTATAAGAAACAATTCCATCTTCCTTATTTCAAAATATAATTCCATCATTATTCTCACATGTTGAAAGAAACTTTTGTTTTCACCTTATCGGGTTTATCAATATAAAAATTTTACCAATATCAGAGATTTATTTTTTGAAACTTTTATTCCTTAATTGAGTTTTAAATAAATATTGTTGGAAAATTTCCCACTCATCTTCTTTTACTTTAAACTTCACTTCCAAATGTTCAATATGATTATTATTTTCCTTAAGAGATTTCTTCATATCATTAATTTCTATCACAAATATTACCTTCTCATAAAGTAAAAATTTTTGATCTCTTCTTGAAGGAAATCCATCTTCCATCCTTTTTTTTCTTTTAAATCCATATACTTTTTATAAGACATTATTTCAACGCTTCCTTCAAAAGATATTCAAGTTGAGTTACTTATTCTTTAAAACTACTAAATCTGAATTATTTCCCATTTACTACTACAATAAAGGTATTCTCATTACCATACTTAATAAAAAAATCTATTTAAATTAACTTACCCATTCTTATTCATCTTTAGATAAGATAATTCTTCTTTTGGATTTGATGAATTTCATATATTTCCCTATGTAAAATGATTTTACTTTATCTTATGGTTTCTTCCATTATCATCTTTTATTTCATTATCCTCCATTACTATGTTCATATTTATTTCTTCTAGGATGACTGGCCATAATGTTTTCCATGGCTCTACATTGAAAACATTTCAACGGATGTTCCCCGTTGTGTTTTACTATACATAATTTCTCATTTTTAGGAACATAAGATAAAATTTAATCAATGTTTTTACATACCTCATTTTTTGAACTAGATTCACTATCATCATCACAAATAAGGGTATTTTTTGACTTTTTATTATCCTTAAAAAACATATCTCTATAAAATTTTGTTTTTATTTTAATATTTTCCCTTATTATTTCATAAGTAATGAGAGTTATGTATAAATAATCTATGAATAATATTTTAGTATATCTATCTTCTAGTGAATAAACTATTGCATCAAACATGTCTAGATGTATTCTCAAAATAATTTCAACAACTTTAGAATCACATAACATTTCAACAAGACATCTGAAATTGCAAAAAAAAAATTCATTCACACTAGTAATGAATTCCACAATATATTTATATTCACCATATTGAAATCTTCATACATCAATCTCTATATTTTCTAGCTTTTCTTTCTTAAATGTTTTATTTCCTTCATATGTGTTTTTCAATTTAAACAGTATACCATTTTTTGTGAAAAAACCATTCACCATTAAGAAATCACTTTCCTAAAGTGATGATAATATGTCATTCTTGTCCCTTTCCTTTATTCTCAAGAATAGTCTATGTAATGTTATTGTTTATAAAGGTGTTCCATTATGTTGTGTTTTTTTGGTTTTATTTTTGTATTTTTATTTATTGAATTCTTGGATTTTAATACCCATATTTTTGGTCTTGTTTCAATTTGAGTGGTATATTCCTAAGATATTTTCTTTATATTGGTTTTTGTGATCCCAACATATAGAGAAACGTGAATGGTATTTCGTAATGTTGTAAAATTATCTAACATTTCATTACAATCCATTTAGGTTTTTCATTCATTCAGGAGGTTGATAAATATTGGGATGGTATGTAATATAGGGGTATAAAATTTATGAATCCCTTCATTTTTTAAGGGTGTGTCCAGTAGTTTGGGAGAAATTTTATAATGTTTAGATATTTTTACGAAATACTTTTTTAATTTATAAATAGGTTTTAATATTTCTTTTAAAATTATGGATGTAAATTATATGTTTAAAAAGATTAGATAGAATTTAATTAGGATGTTTTAAAATCTATTATTAGTGTTTTTGGGATTTTGGGGGTGATGCAAAATATTTTTCATAAATGATTCTAATTTTTTGTAAATTTAAATTAAATATTTTTAAGTTATTCTTTCCCTTATGCATGAGTATGCTTCTAAGTAAGGGTAACATATCTTTTTAAAAAGTTGTGTAAGCGTAAATGTTTTTTTAAATGTGATTTGTAATGGTAGAGCTTATTCTCTTGGATCTATGTAATGGTAAAATTGTATTTAAACTAGTGCATAAGGTTAGCTTCAAAATGTTGATGTTGTGTAAGGGTAACCTGAGAGTTGTCAATCTCTTGTAAGGGTAATATGAACCTTCCATAAGTGTATTATGGTGATTATAATGGTTGAATAAAAGTATTTTGTTCGTCACATATGGGTATCTCAAATATTTTGTAAAGGTACTAGATCATATTAGGTTGGTGTTCTATGTGGGTGTTGACTCACTTGAAGATAAGAGTTAAGCTGCATGAGGGAAGCACAAAAATTATTATGGCATGTAAGGGTAAGATGAAGCTCACATAAAAGAAATAAATTTTTTATATATGCTATATAATGATATCTTTGACCTAGGAAATGACTAACCCAGATTTTTGAAAGATCAAATAATGGTGGATATCCACATATGGGTAAAACTATTTTACCAATATGCAACATATACACCATAAATTGGGATGTATAATATTTCCTAAAACAAAAAATTTTCATTATTATAACATCCAAAAATGAATTTTAACATAAATAAAGTAATTTAATGTGGGAATTACTAGTTCTTGACTTGGTTAATATCTTAAAATGTTATCTTATTTACATTTATTAATTTTTGGTTTTTTGAGTGGGTTGGGATGGGAATTAATTGGGAACTAATAATATGTGGATTTAATATTCCCATGAAGATTATATCTGTGTGTTATAAAATACTATATCTTCCTCATTTGAGTGTTTATTCCTTTAATGAATCTGTATTATCTCAAAGACTCTTATGGAGTCTTATAAAGGCAACTACTATTCATCCAAGCTTCTCCCCTCCTCACCAAGTCCATGTTTCAATGATGATGAATTATATCCCACTTATATTCCTCTAGATACAACATGTTTAGAAGAAATAAAATATACTAGGTAGTAGATATGAGTTCTCTCTTTTTTATTTTCATATATGATAATAATATTCCTTTGTTTTAATTAAGGTGGATGATAAAAGTTTTCATGATGAGAAAATTAATCGGATGTAATGAAATTGTTGGGGAATGGTAGATATCACATGTTCTTTACGTATTATTCTTGATATTTCCATCATATTATTAAATTTTGGATATTATTTATTATGAAATTTGATTAATTTTTAAAATTTGTTACTTTTTTCTATAAAATATGATTGTCAAATCACCTCCCAGGAAAACGGGGGAGCCAAAAAAAATTGCAACTGAATACTCTATGTGTAAATATTTAAGATGATTTTGTGTTGCTCCATTTCATTTGTGGTTGGTTGATATGATTTTATGTGTAATGTATGTAAATATGTGTGATTTGGTTTACTAAGGATGACTTGTGGGGATGTGGTGGTGATGTGTGATGTGTGAATATGAAGTTGATGTAGGAATGGTTGATGGCATTACGTCATGGATTGGTTGTTTCCACATAATTATTTAATTCTTGGAAATTTGTGAGTTCTATGTAAATGAATCTAGAATATGAGAAATGGTTTGGGGATAGAAATAAATGAAATATAAATTGGATGAAGTTTTTTAATTTGAATATATAAAATATTTAATGAATGTTGAAATTGTTAGCATTTGATGTGGTTAATTAATAACTATTGAATTTATGTATGGCATCTATATTAAATGAATTGGAATATAAATGAATGATTTTTATAAAATATAATGTATGGGTAAATTAGAGTTAATGAAAAATAAATAATTCTATGGAAGTTGGAACATTTATTTAAAAAGAAATTGTTTCTAGTTTGTTTGCGTTGGTTGTGAGGTGTGATTCATTACTTATGGAAATAATATAGACATATGATAATTGAGATACAAAGGTTTTGGTTGTTCGATTTCCTGGGTTGTGTAAAACCATATTTTGGTCTTTTTTGTAACTGTTATATATTGTATTTTAATTATTATTTCTACAAAACCCCTCCCATATCAAGAACCATATTGCAAGAAATGTTTTTGGTTATGCTCTGCCCCAACATCCAGATGGTGATGATGGAAGGATGGATACCCCCTTCCTTGATCTCTCTTCAAAGTGAGTTTCATATTAATGGAATAGTGTTTAAATAATTATAATGTGAAATAGTTAAAATTATTGATGATATGATGAGGTATTTTATGGTGGTGATACAGTATCATAGTAGGAGTCCATGAGGTTGATGTCCTTTATGATCACAATACAATAATAATATGGTTATGGTATAAATTGGTATGAGATATGGGGGGAAATGTGACTTTAGGGGATATATGATGTCATGACCCATGTTTCTTTAGGATAGATGTCAAGTGATGGATCCAGAGTCTTTAGTTGAGATGTGATACTCTTTCCATGTTTTTCCCTATTAGGATTCCACTAAACCAATGGGAGAACCTGGATGTATGAAGTTGGGTGCGAGACTAGAAAAACATTGGTTCTGTGGTATGGGGTACCATTTTGTTGATATTATACATATTATCTAACAATATTTGGATGATTTGTTTGGTGATCTAGCCATATTGAGGTATGGAACTAGTTGACTCAATAGCTACCACTTAAAATATATCGTTTGTTCACAAGGGAATTGGTTTTATCTTCTAGCAATTTCATGACATTCCTTGGGTATGATCATAATAAGTATATATTTTAGTCACACCATACATATATATAAAGTATTTTTTAGGTTTCTAGTAGGACCTAGAAGACCAATATAGAAATTACTTGCCAAGCATTGGTGCTGTTAGTGATTTGGAAACATAGGAATTTTTTTGGTGTTTTAGTAGTATAATTTTATTTTTATTCGTAAAAAATTACATGGATTGTGGGATATTATGGGTTTTAGCATTTTCTTATGTTATGGAGGTGTTTTGTTGATAATATCCTCTCTATTGATCATATTTTTCTTCCTATTGATGGTAATTCCTCTTTCAGGTGTGACCATATTTATACAATTGATGGTAGTCTCCAACTTGAAGCCAATGTGAGTAAACAATTTTGGATTACTATATCCCATTATCTTTTGATGGCTAGTATGGGTACATTTTTAGGGTGGGGGTTGTGGAAATTGTTTTTGATTAAATTATAATAAAGTTATAAAATTTTATCAGTGAAAATATTGATAAATCTTTAGAAAATAATGTTAGGTATTGGATAAGAATGCAATTTCATGAGATTTTGTTAAGTTATGTGAATAAATGGATGATTGGACAAGAAGATATGAATTTCCCACTAAACAATGGATTTCTATAATGTATATGTGAACTTTAAATTATTAATAATTCAAGATACATTACTCACCCAATTTTTATACTCATTAATCTCAATTAACAATTAATAATGGTAAATATTTTGTTGATTAAAAGATAAGATGTATTTAATTATAAATTTTTTATTCATTTAATCTTAATTTGGACTCCATTAAACATAATTTAGTAAAGAAATATTATGAAATCCAAATTTAATTTTATAAAAAAAATATATATTCTGTTAAAAAAATCAGTTTTTGTTGAAATATATCATTTTAATTATTATGTGTTCTTAATTTTATTTAGAATTCCTTAACAATTAAATTATTATATATATATATATATATTAAAACATAATATTATATTATATTTTTATTACAAATATCCATTTCAATTAAAATAAAAATATTTAAAAAGTGACTTTCTATAAAAAAAAATTGTATTACTATGGTAACTTATATTTACCTTGATAACTTAATTTTATGCTTACAATTAAAATTGACCTAATTACTTAGTTTCATCATGGTGACTAAAAATATAAAAAACATATTATCCTCTTTAATTTATAAATGTGGGAAAAAATTTTATATTTATATATAAACACAAAAATATATGTAAATATATTTTCATTGGAAAATATCTTTTTTTAATTTAAATTATTATTATTCTTATTAATTTACAATTAATAATAAAATAGGTATTAAAAATTTAATCATATAAAATATATTTCATCATCATTAATCCCATGTTTCTAGAAATAAATATTCTTATCAAATAAAAAATAAATACATTGAAATGTATAATTCTATGTTTGGACTCAGAATAGTATTCATTTAGATATATCATTTAAATTTCATTTATATTAAGTATTTCATAAAGTGGTCACTCGTATTTATTCTCTTTAATTAAGTGGCTAGTTTTTAATGTTCTAAACATGTTATTGTTTTTTAGTTCTTCAACACATATAGAGAAAGGTGTCAAACACATTGACTTCTTTGAAGGTGATCATATATTAAAAGGATTTTAATGTTTTTATATGTAATTAGTGGATTTTTATATAATAATTGTTTTAAAAAAAATTAAATAAAATATATTTGAATAATATGTAGCTAGATCCTTCAATTATATATGACTTTTTAATATAAATTAATTATTAATAAAATAATATTGTTTTAAAAATGTTGAGTAGAATGTATATTTGTTTTAGATAAATTATAAATGTATAATATGAATGAAATGAAATGGTGAATGGTATATTTTTAAATTATCATTTCAAAGATGATGTGTCTTATTTTTATTATCATTATTGGTGTTAATAAGATCATTAAATCATTATGGTATGTTGTGATAATTTTAAAATGAGAATTCATTAAATTAATCAATACATTTGTATATTATTATTATTGTCGTGAAATATGTCAGTGTTATCATTAATATTTCTGATAATAATGTTTTAATTGTTGAATTATGTTAAAAAACACATGTACATATGTGTATAAATATTATTTTCCATCTTATTATTGAATATGTTGTGAATGTATTATGACATATCAAATATGAAAATATAATAAACATTATAAAAATCTCTATAAAAAAATTACTAGTGTATCTTGGGTTCAAGTTCAAAATCAATGAAGTTAGTTTCAAAATATTCCATTTATGACATTGGTAAATAATAACAATTTATATATATGAATTTCCATTTGGTTTTATACTATTTATATGGGGTATATAGCTCTTTTAGTAATCAGTATGTCTTCATAAATTTTACCTTGACCTTGAGGGAAAAAAATAGATCCTCCCCACATTCAATTTTTATAAGTGATATTCTTCAGAGTGTAAAAAAATAAACACATAAAATCTTATACAATCGATATTATTTTCAATAGAACAAAAATACAATGTATAAAATATCTCATAAACTAAACATTGTGTTTTCAAATATAAATTGTCATTATGTTAATAAAGAATGAAGCGTGTTTTTGGTTAAAAACAAGAACATTAATTTTTAGAGTATATAATTTTGTTTTTTTATAAATTGGTTTGTTTTAAATAAAATCATATACTAAAAATAAAACCTATAAACACAAGTTGTAAAAATGTCTGGATAACGTGTTATGTATTGATTTTTTTCACAATGAAGTTTATATTGAGTATTCAATGGATATTCATACATTAACCAAGTGATTTTTATTCGTTGTTTTTGTTGTTATAAAAATTTAATTTTGTATTTTAAGTTTAATTTCAAGATTTATTCTAAAAAAGTGTACATTATGGATTATTCGATGCTTTGTAGTATGTTTTGATTAATGTTAAAATTCCTTAGTGAATGATTCTTAGTTATTGGTTATTCCATGTTAGTTACATGATTATCATGTGAACTGGTATTATTTGATTATGGAATCCCCACCCCTTAAGGTTATCATTGATTTACTTGTGGAATGATTCAGTTTTTTATGTACTATACCATTTTTTGTGACATTATTATAAAAATTTTTTTGATTACCCCATGTATTACACATCATTTGATTTACTACTAGGATGTTATAATTCCCTCCAGGGTGAGGATAGTGGGGGTTTTTTTCATTAAATTATTCTTCACTCCTTATTTAGGATAATAGTAATTAAAGGAAGTCAATAATTTGTCCCTCATTAGAAGGAAAATCAGCATGATTGACACTAGATCACACTTCCCTAATTAAAGAGGAAGAAAATGGTTCATTGAAATCAGTCAATCTTTTATAAATAGTGAGGATGATAAGTTTCCACCGTGAGTACAGTTTCTCATTTCCATATTCTAGTCTATTATTGAATTAGGTATGCGTAAGTTTAGGTATTCCACATTTAGGAAGATATCTAAAAATTATTATTATTGATTTAGGAATTAATTATTACCAGCTAATTGCATACTTTAATTTTTAACAATGATAAATTTTTTTATTATATATAAATGTGTTGATACAATTTTATGCATGCACCAAATTATATATGTGTGATTTGATACTGTATTAATGGTTCCATACTACGTCCTAGATCACACCCTACATGAACACATCGATGGAAAAGCATCCTCACATGTTTTGTTCAGGTATATATGTTAATTTTGTTCATTATAAGAGGTCATTCACAATATGAGGACAATTTTCCTTTTTTCATGGAAATTTGAAAGGTGTTGGATCATAAGAGTACATCTAGTGAAAGGGGATCATTATGAAAATTTCAACTTTCATTTGATTTTCGGTGTCTTAGGGACAGTTTGGATTTGTTTATTGTTCATTACATATTTATGAATGGAATATGTGGTATTTTTATCCCTTATAAACATATAGAATGTTTTTTTATTACATACAAATATACAAGAACTATAGGTACTGAATGTGATATGGTATTCTTTAAGATTTGAATGTTCGCTCTTATAATTTCATAATTTCTAACAAGTGTATGGGACATTTTGGATTCATAATAGAATATTTACATGACCCATTTAATATTACATGTAGGTAAATCATTCTCTAAAAATGAATCAAGAGCCAAAATTCTAGTCACTATTCCCCAGGGATTGAGGAACTCTCTAAGGGTTAGTGATGATCGGATTTGGGAATTTGGGCTGTTACAAAAGGACCTGTGAGATAACAACAAATGTGGTATTATACTATCCTTATAACAACAGAAATATTATAAATTCATCCTAATGTCACTATAAAAAAGAATATATTTATATGGTATTTTATAATCCACCTATGTATTTTACTATTCATGAAAAATACAAAAAATCCAACCTTACCTAATTTAAACATTCTAATTCAAAAAATGAAATAAAATAACTCTAAATACATTTTAAAATTTGTTTATTTAAATTTTAAATTCAAGTATAGAAGTCAATGTATTTATATATAATGAAAATATGGTTTATCAAAAATTTATATATATACATAAATTTTGTAACATTGATGTAGTTATTAATTCATGATATTTTGATTCTTTAATTTAATTTTTTAATTGATGTTAAAAAAAATAAAAGGTTAATTATTAAATTAAACTACTGTAAATTTTATTATTCCAATGGTCGGGTTAAAATTGTAAGGTTATTATACAAATATCCATTTCACTATTCTAATGGTCAAACATCCAATAACCACATAATATTACACATCATGTAAACTCATTTTAATTCCATCATTATTTAATTACTTATTTTTTACTCAAGGTTATCTATGCATCATATATAAAATTCCAATCATATCTTTGAGGTTCTATTTTACTTATATCTTGTCATTCCTCATTTTAATAATTCTATTTAGTTGTGATGGACTAAAATCTCACATACTATTTCTAATGTTTATATGGTTTTATTGATCCAGTTTTCTATTTATAATTTTTGGGTGTTAATTATTATTTATTTGTAATGTTATATAATGATAGAATAAAATTTAGTTTATTTTGTAGAAGGTGTATGTGATTAATTTATTAAAAAACATATATCTGGTGACACACATATATAATAAAAATATAAATTTAATATAGAATGATTCGGGCTATAAGAGATGGTTTTATAAAGACAAGAGATTTTTGTTTTAGGTTTTCCCACAAGATATACTATTAATTGATTATAACTAATCTAATAATCTAAAATTAAGTAGAACTCAAATTATTCTAACCATTTAGAATTTCACACATTAATTATATTGTAAAGTGGTTTTTTGTTGCATTGTTTAGTTTATATTAATTAATACATACTCTCTATATTATAATATATATGGTTGGGATCATATTATTATCCACATTATTAATTCATTCTATGCCTAATTTATTTGGAAATTAAATTAAGTGGTCTCACCTGTCAAATTAATAAAACTGAAAAGTGTATTCCCAAATTAATGGTTTTCAAGATATCCATTTTTTCACTACCTAGACAATTAAGGGTGGGTATCTCCTTCGTGGTTATTTATTTATCTTTATTATATCTTCTAAAAGAACTTTTTGTATAAAAATAGTCATGTTGATGGCTTTGGCATCAAGAATAACCCAATTTATTGGTTATTTTATTTTTCTTAGTACATTTAAGAGTTATTATTGTTATTTATTTAATAAATTCAAATATATAATAATTGGAAAAGAGTAATTTTCATAAAAAATTAATACCCTAATGTTCATATTTGTTTATTAATATAAAAAATAGTTGGCTAAATTAAAGATATCAACTCTAGGAAAGTGTCCATTTATATGATTTTTTTCTATTACATATGTCTATTTTCTTGTTAATCCTACAAATTAATAATTTCTATATTATTTTGCACTATATAATCAACGAGTTTCTCCAAATCATTAACATACTGTTTTATTAAACTCATAGTGGTTGACCAATCATTAGTAGAAAAAAAAACATGAATATCCTTTAATTTGGCTCCATACTTGATGAATTTTTTTAGATCAATGGTTTGATTTTCTTCACATACTATAAAAGGCAATCTTATTTTTTTACAGAAACTAACTCTTACCCTATGGTTAAGAATAGTCTCCCAAGAATAATGGTAACATCACCTTATTAACTTATCAAAAGGATCATTAAAACATTGTAAAAAATGAACTTCCTCACCTTGATATCAATATATTCTATAATTCCATGATGGTATTTTACTGCATGATCGATTAGTTATAGTGAAACCCATTTTGGAAAAGAATCATACAAATCATTCATTTGAAACACGCTTATGGGAAAAAATTTACATTGTCTAACTTGTATATAAATTCATCCCAAATGTTCATGATCTTATTTTACATGGGATAAAATTGTTCGGGAATATTTTATCACTATATCAAATTTTCCCTGAATATTAGTGAATTACACCACACCACAAGAAATTATTTCATTGTCCTTAAATTCACTTTTATTTGAAAAGCATCAATTTTATAAATTTTAAATACACTAAATTTTTTAT
This sequence comes from Viscum album, assembly GCA_963277665.1. Lineage (NCBI taxonomy): Eukaryota > Viridiplantae > Streptophyta > Magnoliopsida > Santalales > Viscaceae > Viscum > Viscum album. The sequence continues at coordinate 1,568,238,086 of OY728161.1, forward strand.
AGATTATATCAGTAAAGGTTATTTTGATGATAATTATTTAATATATCTTGGAATTTCATGTGTTTATTTTATATTTTTACTGGAATTTTAATCATCTAGAATGATAGAGGTGGATTATATGGACTTTTTTTCTTATAATCCACCATGCATTTCTAATTTTTTTTATTTTCGAGATTTATCTAGTTTTCAATCACATTTGTTTCTCATATTTTCAAATCACCATATCCATTCCTATTATCATTTTCATTAAAAATTTAAATTTTCTTTGGAATCCTTTACAAAATTTCACCCATTAATTAAGTTCCACCACTATCATCTCTTATTTTGTGGTTTTATACATGTTACATGATATCATTTAATATCCCTATCAATTATTAAGAAATTTATAAAAAATAATGATATTTGAGAGAAGATTACAAAATAAGTAAGGAATTTTATTGATTTATCATCCAATTATCTAAAATTTTAATTTATGTAGCGAATATTTCCTTATGTGAAGGGTTTTTATGTTTTTTTTGTAGCTAAAAGTGTTGCATATTGTAATTTAATTTGGTTCTTTGAGGTTGAAAACCTTTTGGAGAACATCGAATAAATTTATATTGGGATTTATGTTAATGTAAAAATGTATTCATTTTAAATTTATATATGAATTTATATTATTTATTTCATGGATTTGGGATTTGATATGGATTTATTATCCTACCATAAGAATTACTAAAAAATTATGTTTAGTTTTTGTTAACAAAATTTGAATCTAATGTTTTACTAAAATATAAACCATCCAAAAACCCTTAGTAGACATGTTTTCCTCCTCAAATCCTATAATATTATTAATCATAAGTGGTAATTTTATGTTATAGTACACATAATTTATAATAATTAATTTTTTTAAGTATGATTTCACTTGGGAAACATGGAAAGTATCCTTATCCCTATATATATTCCATTATTTGTATTTCCTCTAAAACATTTTATATGGATAGAATTGCGAGAGATTTTATCATAGTGATATCATGAAGATTTTGTGATTTTTTATATTGATTCATTATCAATTAAAGCATAAATCATGTGTTCGGATGTCATCTATAAACCATAATACACTGTTTTCATTTAAGACAAAATGCCAAGTGTATTGTCTGGAAAAGATTCTAATAACTCATGGAAACTATCCCATGATTCATATATGGATTTTATATCTAGAGAAATATTTAACAAATCATTTCACCTATCCATGATCAAAAATGGTATGAACCCCTCCCCCTCCCCACCAATGTACCTCTCATATGCCGAAAATAAAAGATGAGAGACAACAAAACCCAAATTCTGACTCTAATAGGGCACAGTTTTGATAAAAATGACCAGGGTATATCATACACATAGATAATGGAAATTTCCATATAAGATATGAGAACAATGTCATATAATATAGAAAAAACCACCAAAAAAATTCTTCTCAAAAGAAAAGAATAAAAAATATGTATACATGATAAGAAAAAAATGGCACATAAATGAAAAAATTGAAAACACTATAATAGATCCTCAACAGTGACCACGAACATTTAACAAATATTGAAGAATTCCTCGTACTAGAAAAGTACAACATGATCACTATACAACTCCTACAAAACTAAAAAACTATTATATATTAATAGGGTGAGAATAAATTGTATACTCTATAGGATTCTTCCTATAACCTCCCATTAAAAATGAGAAAGAATAATACTAAAAACTAGTAAGTAAATAACGAAACATAACTCATAAACTAAATAGGTTGACCATTCCATTAACCAACCTCTCCAGAAATATATATCACTAACTATCACATATAAGTGACCATATAATATAAAAAAAATTATGTACCTGACTATAACTTCCACACTTGTTTTCTTCTCAACCCCAACATTTCATGTCCTAATCCATATATCTCCAATATCAAACCCAAAGATATTTGGGCTAATGTAAGTTAGTTTGAATAAAAATGGTTTAATATATTATAAATCTCATTAACCACATAATCTCATCATCCTAACCATATTTATATATAGTAATTGAGTAGGTTCCTGGAGCCATCATAGAATGTACAACGTGTTTTTAACCTCAAGCCATAATAACCCATACGAAACATAACTATAACAACCATTAAGATATTATATATAGAGATATATGTCCTTGAAATAACGGTATTCCCTTACATACCTATAAAAACATATATAGAAAAAAAATAACCAAATTTTTTACCAAAACATACTACTACTTAGATAAGGGAGTGGGATCAAAGGGTGTAGTCAGCCATCTGTTCGTCACCAACCTAGATATTTGGGAAAACACCCTCCTATAGTCTATAGGGTGTTAATAAATCTATCCACATGGGTGAGGTAACTTATAAATTGACAAAAAATTAATTATATATAAATTTTACAATAATAACTTGATATACTATGCATCCTTAGATTCATATATCGCTAACATTGCAAAAGACTCCCAACTTCCACTGTTAAGGCCTAGCGGTCAAAATCATACAAGAATCACAATTAAAAATTAATTGATTAATTATAAATTCATTATTTAATTATTAAAATTATCATTTACCATATTAAATTTATAATATTTTAATTTTTGTTCCAACAACAATATTAATTTCATGCTTGCATTCTCATTTATGACATCACCAAAGGAAATAACTAAGAACTAATCATGTTATTTCATTTATTTAATTTTCATTCATAAACATCTCAGTACTGTAGAATTAAGATCAAGTTACCATATTAATGGTGAACACATAGCTTATAACTTCATATTACTTCCCGTAGTTGGAAACATAATACAAATAACATCTGATCATTGTGGCATTAAACAAATTGATTATTCTCAATCAAGCAACCCTAATTTATACACAACAGTAAAAGGTAAGTCGAGCATCAACATTTTCTTCCAATCCTAATACCATACCCATCACCACTGCACACAATATCAAACCTAACATCCCATTTCAATATCATCATTATTATAATATGATCCACGTTCCAGCATCACAACATCAGACATCCATGTCAATATCATTATTATGAATAGAACCCCATGTCATTCCCTTGGGAAGACCAACCTATTAAAAGTATAATTCAAACACATAATGGATCTAGAATCATAGTTCATAAATACATATTAAAAGTATTATTCCATAAAATGTTCGATGTCATCTATGACCAGAATAGATAATTCATTCCCGCCTTTGTCAAAAAACATTGGGCTCACTTGTCCCCAAAGAAACGATTAAAAAAATAACTCATTTTACTAACATTATTTAATTAATTTATTAATTTTTTATATAATATCAGAAGCACAAGACATTAAAATTTCTATGTATGAATATTATTTATTTAATATTTTATTCCACTCTATGCTACTCTTTCATATACATCATTGATCTCAGTGATAATTATTTCAATGTATCTCATTTTTGTGAACAAATAATTACAAACATTATCTGGTTTTTTAATATCCTAGAACATTACCCAAGCTTTAGAACCTTAACAGTTTGTGGCACACAACATTTTAAAACGTAGAGTCCATAATTTAATTTCATAATAATGCGATCACACATTCCAAATATCTCAAAAATGAATATTAATATTTCAACATGTGATAAAACGTATAGTTCCAGAATTAAATTCCAATATTACACATGATAATCATCTCCAATTGTGATTAATGGTTAAAAAATGAAATAATATTCTTTATACAAAGAAGACACAATATAACATATGCAATAATATCCATTTTAATTTTCTAACATATATATTACATGAATAATTCACATTAATATTATTTACACATTTTAATATCATGACATGTTATCAATTTTTTTCTATCACATATTATTTATATAATGGAATGTAATTATATCTTTATCTCACATGGATAATTTCTAGATTAATCATCATTATTCTACAACATGAAATTATTTCTTTCTCCATTCTTCAGATAATCTTATAGATTATCAAATATTATTATCCATTGTATGAAATAAATCATTAATATCCATATTTGAAATTATTATTGACAATATTCATTTTAAATATATTTCCATAATAAAATTCCATATTCTAGGATAACCTTATTTATCTATGGCATGTTATAATATCTCTAATTTAACTCTAAAATTAATCAAAAATAGGTTAATCAATTTCTTCAAAAAGCAGACATATATTTTATTGCATGAAACAATAGTAACATTGTAATTTTATTGATTGAATTTATAGTATTTCTTGTGTTATAAATTATTAGAAACAAATTAAACATCCATTAAAAATAAATTAATTAATATTATTCGATTATATAATATATAATTACACCACATTCATTTTATCCTTCCATTTCTAGATTATCACAAGATCATTCTTCATCTTACTATTTTTGATTTTTTTAACTAATTGTGGTTAATGAAAAAAACTTAAACAAGGAAACTAAACCATGATAATTTTATATTTACTTATCATGAAAAAAGAGAAGCCACATATCCCCTACATAGAATTTCATTTTCATATTATATTACTGAACCTACAAGGATAGAGTAGAAAGGTTCTTATTAATATTGGAATTTATTGGTCTTGTGCCCAAGGGAGAAGATGAGTTAAATTGTATACAACTTAAAAATAATATATAAGATGATTCGAGATTATCTAGACTTGGGAAGGATGAAATACATTAATATTTGGTATTATTAAAATATACAAATATAAGTTCATGTTTCTATATAATATTTATTTAATTAGATACTAATTAACTCCCTACACAATCCATTAATACCTCTTTAAATTATAAAGAGTCAAAATTTCACAGTTAAAACTATTAATATATTCGAAAACCACAAATTTGAAATTTAATTTAGATTAATTTCATTGAATAAATACCTATAGTTTGAAATAAAAGGGAAAATAAGTTTATGTACAAAATACTATGTCATTATACATGAAGCATGCACTGTGTTAGGGTGATGTGATTTCATCCATATATAGATTGTTACCATTATGTGAGGTTTGGAAAAATTGGTTGACCCTTACCCAATATTAAGGATATTACAGTTATACTTGTGTGAACAACCCTATTGAAACCCATATCAATACATGATTATGGTTATGCAACTATCTATACATTTACACAAGACTTGGAAAAAACATCTTACCCATATAAGGGTAGAATCTTCCTTTTTATTTCATTTTTAGAAACTCATATACTGTTATACATGAAACAACATACTGTTACATATATTTTAGAAACTGTGGATTAACCATATGTAGTAGGGAGAGTACCCTTACACATCTATTTTAAATCATTTCATACCGTAATGTAATGAATTTATATTACCCATACGTGGGACAACCTAAAAGATTTTTGATTATGCAAGAAGAAGAAACTCATGCTTACACTTATGAAAAATACAACGGACCTTTATGCAGTGCATACAATATTCATCATACCCTTAAATAACCTATGGAAATTATATGATATCCTTATGTATCATATTAAAAAAATCATTACCCATACACAAGAGAATTTACTTTAGTATGGGTAAAATTAATTTCTAAATTATTTGTTATACACATAAAAAACTCATAAATAAGTAATAAAATGATTTAATATCACTTCCAAAATCTTAAAAAACTTTTCGAAATATTATAATCACTGAAAAAGGAAAAAACTAATTTCTAAAATAATCTTATAAAACATTTAAATTACATCCATATTATTAAAAAAAAATTGAATCCACTAAATAAGTTTCAAAATACTTATAAAAGACCCTCAAAATTTAGGAACTTATCCTTATCTACTGGAAATTCCTAAATGATAATGGTCTTGGGAATAACCATACACTTACATCAGATACCAATAAAAAATTATTATCCTATATAATTAAAAAATAACTGGGTAGGAGTGGGAATTCAGTAAGTATAATTCGACTACCTTGTGAGATAACATTCAAGGTTATCCCTATACTTGGAATATAACAACCCCTCTCGATGGAAAAAGTCTGTATCTACACAATCATTTAAAAATAATATCCCACATGAGATAACACTCAACTATGAGTAGTTTAATTAGTAAAACATTACAACATGCATGTAAATCAACCTCATATATCAATATGATTTTATAAAATTCAACCTAGTAAAAAAAGTATTTTGAAACGTTGAAAATTCAATCATAGATCCATGACTTTTGTTCCCCAGTATGATCTCATAATCTCATAAATGGTGACACTTATAACAATAAAAACTAACAATCAATTCATATGGAATCAAATAATCAATATATAAGGGAACATATTCAGATAATATAACACCACATTGATTAAACAAAAGGCACACAACTCCATTTGGGAGTAACCAAATTTTTCTCAATCCATTCAATAATATCTCTTAGGTACTCCATTAATTGAAAACCCTTTTTCAATATTTTTTCATAAAAATGTATTCATTAAAAGCATAATTGAGAAAATTGTTCCAAAACCTTTATAAAACTACAATAACAAATTCAAGTTTCATTGAATAATTACAATTGATTATTTAAGAAAAATTCTTATCGTAAAATAAATATATTCAAATAGGATATAATTTAATATTATTTTATATTATAAATAAAACTTACAATAATTATATAATCAAGGTAAATTTTACTTCCATAAAAACATTATATATATAACATGAGTTTTTTAAGCTTTTAGGAATTTTTTTATTTAACTAGAACTTATCTACCAGGAAATTTAATCTGATAGAATTAATACATATAATTATGGAAATAAAAAAATTAACATATGAAATAAAACATAAATAACCATGGGTATAAACTATACACATTATCTGGATTTTGAATGTTCATTAAAAAATATTGATTTTTTTCCCCGAGAACGCCCATGAAGAAGCTATAAAGGATATAATGTCCCATTTACAATATGTGTATAACATTACCTCAAGAGTTTCAAATTAGTGTCAAAATAAATTCCACAATAATTACATGAACAAAGATCAATATATAAAAATCTTATACAAGAATGATACTAAATGGTCCCATCCACTATATCATGATATTATTTTATTTCTGTGGAACAAACTCACATGAAATGTTTTAAATTTTCTCAAAATATAGCATTTCATGACTTATAAAGTGTCCCATATAATGACATGATGAAGGCCATAACATACACATTACCTGTACAAGGGAAATCCCCTCTAGGGATGTAAGAAAACTGGGCCACATCCATATCATAAATATAGTCACATGAATAAATCCAAATATATAAGAATTTAATTCAACAAAAAGAGAGTCATTATTCCAATAAAAGACATGAATTAATTGAATACAACATGAAATATTTTCCATTTCCTAAAGAGAGAACATATCATTTTTAATGGGTGAAGATTTTATTGATTAAAAAATTAAGACATACGCGAACCCCTTCCCTAGGACCAGAACTCCACCACACCGGGCATGCAATAATATTTCGATGGACATGATGATTAAAAACTCTCACCCCTGACTAAAAAAGGTCCTAAAGATAATGTAAATAGAATGATATGAAAAATTTCATAGAAACTCATTTCTCTATACCACAACACCATCTCAAAACCAGGATAGTGGGATAACTTATGATTACCATATATGAAGATGATTTGGTGTGGATGGGAAACTAAAAGGTTGAAGTGTTATAATAATCAAGGATCACATATTTTCTAGGTGTATTTCAATTGAGTGAATGAGTGGATTTACCTACACTCGTTCTGAAGGTCTAGAAACTAATGAATGGTGATAAACATATTCATTCAATTCAATGTGATAATATTCAAAGGGTTTTAGGCTTAATAAGGAAAATAAATGTTCTTACAATGCATCAGTAGTGAAACTCATTAACGTCATAATGAAGGGAATGGGTAACTAGATAAAAATTTACCCCTCTTACAGTCATTGAAAGAAATCTGATCTAAATATCATCTCAGAACATCCCTCACAAAAAAACTAACACCTAATAAACCTTGAGGAATAAGAACCACCATTGTTTAGAAGAACCAGACAAAATAATTATACAGATGGAACCCAATTCTCACTCTAATCATGAATCAACCGAAGTGTATCACCACATCCAGTAACCAAAAATATATCCCACATTTGAAAATGAATCGATCATAGTTTTGGAAGCTCTAGAACTAGAGATCTCAATGTTTCCCCTTATTTTAATCATTATTATCACACTCAACCACTCTATTATGGTTTTATGACACATATTTCTGTACACCATGGAATTAACCTGACATATTATTCAACATGGATCCACTAATATAAAATAAATAATGTTAGGGAATCTTAACCTAAGATATAGATTACAAAAGTTTAATTATTTAATTCATTTTTTACCATTACCCATTGTTTATCCCATCCAAATCATATTCACATACATGCATGATGCATGAGAATTTCCTAGAAATCTCCCCGCAAGAAGCATCAAATCACTTAACATAACCATTAAAAAAAATATCTTTTCAACAGATCATAGGGGTACTTAAAATCCCACTTCTTAGTCAGCCTCCCTTGTTTAAAACACATTCTAATATCATATGACAAAGTTTCCCTACCAACCCATGAATCCTCACTAGTGCCAATCTCCGAACATTGTCATGTATCTCAACCATTACATTTGATACCTCTCCATCAAGAATCACCGCCCCTATAGGTACCCCTTGTGGTCTAGAAATGAGACTAGCTAGATAATGGAATCTTAATCACACATCAAATAGGTTACGTGTTAATGTGAAGCACTAAGGGTATTTCATACACACAATTTTAAAAGGATTTGCCTCTATGATATTAAAATCAACATAGGGATGATTGAAACAACCGCAAGACAAATCATGGCCATCAAAAATAATAAAAAATCTTAATAGATCATTGAATATAATTACACACAATTTAAATAGCTGAAATACATTAAAATAGATCCCTAGTGGTGACTATGAGGCTTTAACAGCCCTTGAACAAATCCTCTAACTAAAAAATTAATGCTTGATCACCTACCAAATTTTTATGACCTAAAAATCATTATATATAATTATATATTGTGTATGGATGACATGAATAATTAATAAGATACTCCCAACAACCTCTTATAAAAAATGTGAAAGAATCTACTAAATTCCCATGAGTAAAAAATGAATCTAAATCATCACATAATATATTTAATATTTTATCATGTATCCTCACCATGACTATTTCTTAACATGTATCATATACAAGAGGCCATGTAATATAATAACAAAATTGGGTACACAATAGCTACTTCTCTACAAGTTTTTTTCTCTTCCACAACATCACGAGTCCTTATCCACCTCTCACCAGAAGGTATCCCAATGAAACCTAGGAAAAATTATTCTTTCCCAGACCCACCTGAGATAATATATCATTCACCACATGAAGCAAATCATCTCATAATTTCAACCACACATTCATATTTTAACAAATTCATTTTTTGGAGCTTCCACAACCTATACATGATGTACCATTCCTCGAGAAATCACAACCCCTACAAAATATACCTAAAATAAAAATTTCGATATTACCAAATCTAATATATGTGTATTAAAACCCCTAAAAAACATATATGTGAAAGGATAACTATTCTTCCTTGAAACACATAATACTGCAATGAATTGATATAGGGGACAGTGTGGGTAGTGTTCCATTTATTCCACTCCAACCTGGATATTGGGAAAAGAACCCTCCCAGAGTCCACTAAGCATGAGTCATCCTTCCGTCAAGGGTCTCGTAGCATAACAATGTAAAATAAATATATATGATATATAAATCTCATAATCACACTATGTGAAACTACATGTCTTTAAACTCATCAACAGATGATGTCATAGGGGGATCAAAGGTGAGTTTAAAAAACATACAAGTATCAAGATTTAATATTAATTATTTAATTAATACCATTATTATTTCCATACATAATGTTGTAATCTTCATATCCAAGTTCCAAAAACATTAATAATTCTTTTATTGTGATCTAAATTATGAAATCAGCGTAATAAATAATCAATATGTAAATTTGTTCTTTCAATTATTCTTTTTTATTCATCAAATTCCTGGTACTCCAGGACTCAACCCAAGCTACCACATTAATGATTCACTCAAAGTGAATAACATACATCTGCTTCATGAATTTGGATGTGGTGGATAACTTATACTTAGTGGGTAGAATACCCTTATATAGCTAGTTTAAATATTAACTTCCTCTTATGTAGAAATAATGTTTATCCATAAATGAGAAAACATAAAGGATTTTTCATTACCTACGAATACAAAACACATGGTTACCAATATTAAAATTATTAGGTATATTTATATAGTGAATTACTTGTCTAGTCTAGGGTTACACAACCTATAGAATTAAGAGTTTAGCCTTACATAACCTATTGAAAACAATCATTACCCTTACACATGAGTAAGGACATTGTTAAGGTTATAGGTTACATTTAAAAAATTGCATTTCCACAAAAAAAATCATAAATATATAATTATAGGATTTGTTATCACATCCAAAATCCAAAAAAAAATTTCCCTTTTGAAATATTAGAATAACTTTAATGAATTTTAAATTAATTTCTGATATAACATTTTAAAACATATTAATTAATTTAGTGATTTGGTAAACGAATATAATACTATTTAATATGTCACCAAATCAATTTAAAATGAATTTCAAAATTTATTAATTTACTTATAAACCACAATATAACATAGAATTATAATATAAGGTCTCAAGAAAAACCATACCCTTGCAACAAATAAAAAAATTCATTTAATATTAGGGCATCCATTGAGACTTCATAATTCTTATAATGGTCAAAATTTTATATGAAATGAGATATGATTCATTGATAATCTCATTGTTCTATGCCTCTGAATTGTCTTATATTATACATAATTTGAGGAACTATAGGATAAATATCAAAATTGGTCTATCAAATAGAATTTTTATTAATTATTAGGGTATCCCCAAATGGTTATGTTATTATAGTCCATAATGGTTTTATCCTTTTCAAATTATTACACTCCTTCTTGATTATCCACAAGGGTGAAGAGTCTATGTGTTTCATTATATACCCCTAGGATATTATATCCATCAATTCATAGTAAATATGGGTATAAAAATGTGTGATAAATCATAAGATACAAGAGTAATGATTCTCTACAATTTAGACTCATTAAATATGTGTGTGGCATCAAAATCATACACTGATTATCCTATAAAAAAAGTAAGTATTCAAACATTTAAAGGGAATAAAAAAGAAAACACATGTTAGATAATAAAATCCTAAAATTAATAAACACATTGTTATAGACTTATGTTTTCTCTACTATCCTTGAACATGATGCTAATAACATGACAATCCCATCCAAAATTGGCCACTACAATGGGTTTCAATGTCATAAAATTGATTGTACTTATCAATTATCAATTACACTGCAAGTGAAAAAATAGTTTAAGTATGAGATTGTTTCCATGTGGGTTCAAAATAAAGACCTGAATAATTTTTTTAATAAATTTTTGTCACCAATGTCAACCTTCTGAATGATTGAGATTCAGTATCAACCTAACACATAAAGTGATAAAAATGTTCAGTAAACGAAAGAAGTAAGAAATAAAATAAAAATAATTGTTTAAAAAAATATATATTATCGCATTTTATTAAAAATAAATAATTTTAAATTAATAAATGCATAATAAAGATGAATTGACTTAATTATGGTTAAATCAGTCAATTATTATTAATACAAAAGAAATCATTTCTAAAAATCCAAATTAGTGTATTTTTAAAAATATTAATAAGAAAAAAATTTGTAAAAAATTTGTCATTTATAGAGATGTATCAGGAAGGTTTATAGGCACATATTGTCCTTGTGTTGATTAGTTTTCATCTGGGTTTTACCTTAGTGTTTGTTCGGGTGGAAATTTATGAAAAATGGAAGAAAGGGGGAAGTGCATGGTTGACACACAGTTATCCATAACTATGAAGCACGCCCCGAAAACTATGCATTCCTGGATAAAGGGGTTTTTTATGGCTAGCACAAGGATTGTAAAATCATGCACCATCATAGGAGAAACCACAAATTCACTAAAAGATGAGCATAGTTAAGAAGCATGGTTAGTGGGAACAATGTCCCTCGAGATATAAATTGTGTGTACTGGATTTAAATCACAAACTTTTTATTAAAATAATTCACAAGCCCCTTTCAAATACCCCTAAATGTCCTAGATCATCCGATAATAATTTTTGTTCAATTCCAGAGCCTCCCAGAGGAATTCCATGTCCCCAAGACCTCTTTTCATGGTGATTCGAAGCTTAGTTACTAGATCCACACCTCCTCGGGCATGTGGTTTCTTCCCGGTAGATTTCTCCTTCCCTTCACATTACATTTATGGGGTTTTATTCTCTATTTTATTGGATCTAGTTCTAGGATTGTAGAATCTAGATTTAGGAATGATGGATCTTGATATAAGAACTGTGGATCAAGATCATGAATTTACGGATCATTATTTTTTTCAAAATTTCAATTATATTTTAAAACTTCTTCTCATGCTAAGTTGTCATTCCATTCAAATTGGGGGTTTCCATTGGGCGATTACTCATCATTGGATTAAGGTTGTTGGTTTATCATTCAAATATAAATGCCTTTATTAAAATTAGGTATATGTAGTTGTATAATATATATTTTATGTTTATAAATTGATTTCATGATTGAATTAATTAATTCAGAGAATTAATTAAATGATGAAAATGTGAAATTGCATATACATGGATTGTAGAATTTGGACAATTAATTACTAAATTATTAATGAGATATTGATATTTTTAATCTGTGATAATTAATTTTTTAATTAATTATGAGATATTGATATTATTGATTTTAGATAATTAATTATTCAATTACATTGGAGATATTGAGTCTATTTAATTTAGAAAATTAATTATTTAATTAATTATGCGACATTGAGAATATTGATTTGGGAATAATTAATTATAGAGTTAATTATCAGAATACTGAATTGTGAATTGAATAATTAATTGTTGAATTATTTTTGGGTAACAAGAATGTAAATTTAATAGTTAATTTTTTAATTAATTATGGAATATTTAGTTTGTGAAGATTGATTAATTAATATATTAATTAATTCAAGGAATTAATGTGCTTAATTAATTATGGAATTAAATAATCAGTTTGATGTGATGAACTAATTATTTAATTATAACAATTATGATAAGATTAATTAATTGTAGAATTAATTAACAAGATGATGTGAATATCAAATAGTTGAATTTGAATAATTAATTTTTGAATTTATTAATGTGTTGTTGTGATATATGTGAATTTTTTAAATTATTGGTAACTTGTAAATTAAAATGTTAATTATGATAATGAATGGTAACATGGAAATTAATATGTGTTATAGAACAATGAATATAAATAGTGGATTTCTTGTGTTAATTTAGATAATTAATGGTTACATCTAAACTCATATTTTTCCTCAAACAATAAATGATAATAGTGGAATTCATTTGTAAATTTTTATAATGAATGGTAACATAGGAATTCATATGTATTATTGAACAATGAATGGTAATGGTGTTATTCATGTGTTAATTAAGACAATGAGTGGAAATAATGGAATTAATGTGTGGATTGAGATAATGAATGGTAATAATGGAATTATAAGATATGATATCCGTCAGGGATAGTTTGGGTGCTGGTATTGGCTGAAGAAGGTTTTGAGGTATGGGTGTCTATGGGGATCTAGGTGATTACGTGGTTAAATAGGGATAAATTGATAATGTGTTTAATGTTTAATTATGTAATAAAATTTTATCATTATACGTCTCATAAACTATTATTCTAATAGGGGCTGTTTTAGAAACTGTTGGTGGTGGCATAATTACTTGAATTCACACCCTATATAGGATTCTAGATCAATACCTGAATAGAATTCATGTTTATAGGACTAGATAAGGTAAAATGACTTATGTTAGTGGGATGGTTTGAGATGAAGCAAGTATAATAATACTAGAGGTGGTTCGGGGTCCTCTTGGGAGTTGTTAGTGTCCACTTTTGAGTTTCATTTTGAATTTTGGTGTATAATTTATCTTGGCATGTCTACTATTTAGTTTTTGATATTGTATTTCTAGTATTGGTAATTTTTTTATAATAGTATTATCCTCTTTATGTAATATCATTTTGTTATTTTTATTATTTCCACTGGTGTATTACTCTGATAAAAAGAGTTTATAGTCCCCCCATGATTTATATAATACCCTCAATGTGATTCGGCCACCTCTAGCTTACGAGGAGATGTGCATGAGGTCATGAAGTGGACCAACTTAGGGCACCAGTGTGCGGCATCCAGGTCGGGACTTTACAACATGGTATTAGAGGGTTTTCCTTTTCTATTACTTCTATATTTCAATTTGGGAATTGTTTAATGTAGAATAGGATGAAAATGGTCTTGGTCAAGAGATTTTTCATGGGGGTAGCTAACATATGTATGAGGGTAAAATTCAATTACCCATGGTGGGATTGTTTTATTGATATATGTAGTTAAATTTGGATGTTATTTCACCATAGGTGATGCACTTGTTATGAGATGTGATTATTCTTTCAAATATATGTTGAGATTTGACTCATGGACTAGAATAACATAAGAGTTTTGTTTTCATACATTATTTGAGGTAGTAATGTTTATAATTACATGAATAATTTTAGGAACGCATGAGGAAATAGGTTTTTGGTACGTTGTAAAACAAAAACTATTTTTCCTTACTACTGAAATTTAAATGAAAAGGGTTGATACCATGAAATTGATAAATATTTTAGCATGATTTAATTTGAGTGTAAAAGGGCATCTAAATGATAATTAGGAATAATGATAATTGGATTACACTTTTCTAAACACGAATGCAGTGTATAATGGTTAAGGGTATTGAAAGGGCCTCAATATTGACAATGTGGTGGATTTTTTGGAAAAAGGATTACTGTTACTTGGTGTGTTTTCCTCTTACATAAATGTTATAATGTGGTGTAATGTATTCTGAGATATGTATTTGGAATTGTAGGGATATACCTCTATGACATCATTGTTCGAACTAGGATTGGACCATACTATGAATGGAGGTTGACTTGTGTTTGTTGTCAATCCTCATTGGGTTGATCAAGGAGTATTACAAACAACTGATCATACAGTACATTCTGATAATAGTGTTGAAGGTGGTGTTGTAACAATGTGTTTTACTGAATTTTGTGCTTAAAATCAGGAGGAGGAAGGGATAATCATGAAAGTTGTTTTTCTAGATTCAAATATTTATAAATATTATAATGTAATTGGTTTCATGAATAACTAAATTTGTAACAGTTGAGATGTGTCACATCATGTAGTTTATGGAGATCATAGGGACTACAAGAAGTGAAGCATCATGAGTGTGTGATGTGTTGATGGTAATATTAACGACAATGATAAATATAAATGGAGCTATGTCAATGGAGTGGAATTTTAATGATGTTTCTGAAAGATTTAAAAAATGTGACCGATGTTGTAGAGCATTGAAATGGTCCAAGATTATTTATATATGACGCCACCCCACTTCCTTCTACCAAAAACTAATCAGAGAAAATCTTGAATTTATTATATTACATGAAGGTTGGGAGCTCGACAAGTATGAATTTCTATGAGACCTTGTGCATATTAAAATAACTAGTTATGTCTTAACTGATGCCAATTATTTTGAGTAATGGGTCCATTGGGATGAGGATGTATTCCATGATTTCTAAGTGAGATTTGCGAAGGAAGTTTCTTCCGCAATGGTTGTTTACTTCCCAAAGGTAGTGATATTACCGAAGGATAATTGTGAGAAACTATTTTTCACATTGAGTTTTTCATGATCATTTATTCCTAGTGCATCATCTTAGGTTTATGGTTTATGTAAAGTCTCATAGTATTTAGGGAAAAATACATTTATAACTATCTACTGAAGTAAGCATCATGTTTATAAACTGAGTAGGACTTCACCAAAGAGAGTGATCTTGGGTGAGTCGATGAAAGTATTCTAAGGGATATAAACTTTTATCCCTAAAATGTTGTAAAATTAGTGTTCCTAGCATATAGTGACAATGAATGAACTTATATATTCCTTGACTACTGATGATTTATGGATTTAGGTGTTATGGAATGAATTTTGGCATGGTATTCTTAGAATAGCATATAGTGGTGAACTTATTAAAATTAACGGGTTTACTCTTGGCATGTAATTGTCTATGTTCTATTCATTCCTATGAGAAAGGTTTAATTGGTTAATACTAATGTGGGATGAAGTTTTTTCACCTTAGAATAAAAATTTGACACCCTAATTCAACCCTACCCTCTCAATGTGTTTCAGGCTCCTTCAGACGCTTGTTGAGAGGATGCCATGAGAATATAGTGGGAGATTATCTACTAGTATTGGAACCCAAGGCACCAATAGTGCAGGGTGAGGAAGAATGAGAGAGAATTACACACTTCATGACTTTTATGGAAATAGACCTAGTGTGGGCCTTTATGAGTATGTCTGACCTCAAGTGGGAGTTCTAGTTGTATTACCCTATGAAAATTTCAATAGATCATGGACCTAAGAGAGATGAGTTCTGGATAGATTCCATCAAGATTGTACTTGAATATTTAGAGACTCCTTATGAGAGGAGGATCAAGTTGGATATATATGTATTATGATGATGAGTAAAACACTTGTGGGACATTCTGGAACAGATCAGACAAGCTGATGGTGTGATATAGAATGACTTCTTGGAGTAGTTCTTGGAGAACTTCAATACAATAATTAGAAGGTAGGAGACATCATCTGAGTTCATGAGATTGACTCAGGTGAAAATGTTTGTTATACACTATGTTGGCCACATTATATATTTTAAAATCTTTGGTCTAGCATTGGCAGGAATGAGACAACTACAACGAGGCATTTTCAAGAAGCTCATAAATATGAGATTTCGTTTCAAGTTAACATATTTGGTTAATGAAGTTTTATGAGGTGGTGGATCAGGATATCCTATTTTAGGGGAAACCAATGGAGTATTCCATTGTAGGATAGGTTTTTTATGTTCGATTATCATGAGGTATGACTTTTGAGAACATGAAGCATCACTGCAACAATGTTAGCTAGGGAAGTGGGAAGTAGAGTACCCAGGAAGAGGTATTAGTTCCACAAGTTCTTACTCAAGTGATCTATCATAATTTTGGAAGATTGGGACACATTTGAAGATAGTACCGCTGACCATCAGTATAGTGATAAGGATTCATCAAGATGGGGCATCTACAGTGGTTCTGTACGAATTGTTGACAGAAATATTGTGATGGAGGAGATAGATAGATCCATGGTACATGAAGGGGATATTTTTCACAATATCAGTCTAAAAACTAATGTTATATTGGACGAGGTAGTAGAGGCATTGGATGTGGTTATTTTGTATATGAGTTCCCATATCAGTATAATGGTGTAGTATAGGGTAATTAGGTTACTTCATAGGTAATAGGGGAAGGAATGTTTCATGAAATTTAGCCAACTCTTGTGGATACAGAGGCAAAACATTTGATATTGAGAGGTACTATTTTTGTATCTTATGAATTATCTATTCCTTTATTTGATATGGGTTCCTCTAAATACATTATTTCTTAAAAACTTATAAATGGTTTGAGACTGGTGGGGGAGTTTGTTAGTGGGGTTATGACGATAGATACACCATTGGGAGTATATTCAAGATATATCTATTTGAGAAAGGGGTGTTCTCTGGAAGATGGGGAGTACCATTTGCTGTGAGATATCTATATTATTGACATGTAAGTATTCAACATAATTTTGGGTATGTACTGATTTTTATCATACCAATCCCACATAGATTGTTACAAGATGGGAGTGACCTTTACATATCTTATGGGTGATATTTACAGTCACTATGGATAGTGGGATATTCATGAAGGATGGGAAGAGCCAATTACTCATAATCTAAGAGATCTCACATCTCTTATCTCTAGTTTGTTTCTTGATTATGGGGGTGTGGAACAAGACGACTTTCAACAAGTATTTAATAGTTTTCGAGGTGTTTTTTGTGAGGTCTTATCAATTATTCCACCTGGGAGAGATTTTACATTAACAATTGACCTCATTTCAGGGGATGTGATAGTTTCAATTCCACCATATAAAATGGATCCAATATAGATTAAAGAGATCAACAATCAGTTGGTGGTTTTAGAGGATAAGGGGATTATCTGATAGAGTACTTCACCTTGGGGTTCACCAGTTTTGTTTTCCAAGAAGGTGGATGTGATATTATTATTGTGTGTTGATTACGAGAATTTTAACCAAATGATAGTGAAGAAAATATATCCTCATTCATGTATTTATGTTCTTTTAAACTAGTTTATGGGAGCTTGTGCCTTTTACATGATAGATTTGAGATAAAGATATCATCAGTAGAGATATTGGACATATTATATATTGAGGACATATTTCATAAGAAGATATGAGTTTATATGAGTTTTTTATTCTACCATTTTTTTGATAAATACACCAATAATTTTTATGGCCCTAAGGAATAGAATCATCCATATGTACTTGGATCAGTTTTTTGGTGGTGTTTTTGAAACACCTCTTAGTGTACTCTAAGACTCTGAAGATCATGACGAACACCTTGAAATCATCCTAAGTTTGCTAAAAACGCATCAGATAAAGTCTAATATATCTATGTGTCAGTTTTTAATTCCACAGGTTTACTTCTTGAGTCATGACATCTCAAAGGATAGTGTTCCTGAAGACTCAAAGAAGGTTCAAGCATTGGTTTCATGGGAGCATCCCAAGAATGTGTTTGATATTCGAAGAATTCAAGGGATTGCCGGATATTATCAAAGATTAACCTAAAAATTATCATGATTGTTAGAACCACTTTAATGCAAGGAATTGAAAGGTATAATGTTTGAACAGATGGAATCCAGTGATAATTCCTTCTAGAAATTAAAGAAGAGCATGAAACAGGTACAGATCATGATCCTACCAGAAGCAGTTGAAATCTATATGGAGTTTTTGGCACTTCTAGGATCAGAATTGAAGTAGTACTAATGATGTTATATCAATTTTTTACATACAAGCCTCATTAGTTGGGGCCTCATGAAGGGAACTTCTCTACACATGCCTTAAAGTTATCCATGGAGGTTTATGAATTGAAGTGTTGGCTACATTATTTGTTGGGATAAAATTTATCTATGTATGTATATTACAATCTATTAAAGTATATATTTTTGTAGTAAGATATGAATCTACTAAACTAGAGGTTGGTTGATTATATAAACTAATTTTATTTTTAGCAATAATATATGCACGGGAAGGGTAAATGTGTGGCTAACTCTTTGAGATGGAAAACAATGAATCAATTAGTTCAAGAGTCTATTGATGAGATGAAGATGATGAATTTTATATCTGATATGCATGTTATAGATTATGATAGTTAGGATAATATGAATCTCATATCAGTTTTAGATGAGTATACCCTTTTTAGATACATCAATGATAGATTTTATGACGATCTAGTGTGTTTTTCCTTGAGGGAATGACTTGAAGTGAGGAGCCGCCTTCCGATTGGAGAATATATGAGGATGTGGTAATCTATGTCTGGAATCATTTTGTGGTTCCAATACATATGTGGGAGGATCTAGTGCACAAGTTTCATTCCTTGAAGTGGGCAGTACATACAGTGTGACCAGAATATACCATGACCTATGTTGATAGTTTTGGTGGTCGAGCATCAAAAAGGAGATAAAATGGTTCATGATATGATGCTACAACTGTCAGTAGGTGAAGTCTATGTATCAATGAATTGGTGGTTTATTACAGTCATTTCCCATTCTGGAATGGAAGTGGGACTATGTGAATATGTATTTTTTGGTGGGTCTCTTGAGGAAGTCTAAAAAAATGAAAATATTTGTCTTTTTTTGGAAAGACTAAATAATGTAGAACAATGATTCAAATATGGTAGACATTATCAATGGAGCAACTGGGAGATTGGTGTGTTCGATATGTAATCTATTAGCTTGGGGTTCCATAAACTATTGATTCATACCATGACTCTTTTTTTTCATCATGTTTATAGATGGGCTTATAGAAGGAATTTGGTACATAGGATTTTTTGAATTTGACCTTCCACCAACAAACATATAGGATTTCAGAACACACTATTCTGGTGCTCGAGGATATACTACGGGCATTTGTCTTATACATTGGGGGTCATGGGATAAGAAAATATCTTTCTTGGTGTTTTCCTATAAAAACAGTTATCAGAAAACTTTGCAGATGTCACCATATGAACCTATTAATGGTAAACCATATGCATCACCAATAATATAGATGGAGGCTGGTGAGTCAGAATAGTTGGGATAGAGTATCATGCATGAGATGTCAGAGCAATTTGAGTTGATTCAGAAGAGTATGGATTCAACTCAAAGTAGAAAGAAGTCATATGATGATTGGTGATGAATATATTTATAGTTTAGAGTAGGTGATCCTTTATTCCTTCTAGCGTCTCTTATATTGGGTCATGATAAGATACATAGAATGGGAAAGTTATATCTCAGGTTCATTAGACCATTTGAGGTGATTGATAGAATCATGATAGTGGTATACCAATTGGATCTTCCAAAAGGATACAGTGGAATGATTAATTTTTTTCATGTGACACAGATTCATAGGTATCACCCTGACCTTTCTCATTAGATCTTTGTGTATGATGTTGATATTGAGATAAATGTTTCCTTTGAAGAGCATCTGATACGTGGGTTGGATCACAATAATAAAGTGTTTCGGGGAAATATTTCTCCTTTACTTTATGAATTGTGGAAACATGTTTGGGATTAGGAGGAATCATGGGATAGAGAAAGGGGAATATTTGAGTGCTCAATAGAATAATATTTTTGACTCAAAAGCTTCAAGATACATGGGAGTACAGCTCAACAAATGAGCTGTTATAAGGAGTAGAGATGGTAATAACCCTCCCTTTTCTAGATATATATTTGGCTCATTTAAAGTTACTATTTTTCCTTCATTGATTAATTTTCATTTAGCTTTAACATTGGGGTGTGTTTGGGTGGACATTTTTTAAAAATAGAAGAAAAGGCGTAGTTCATATTTGGCACACCGTTTTCCCTAACAAGGTGCCCTGACCCAACAAACTGTCCAACCTAAGACATATGGATTTTACATAACAAAAAAAAGGTTTGAAAAATTATGTGACCACTTAGGTGATACTGTGAACCCCATTGAAGTGGATAATACTTATGGAACACATTTAGGGGAAACTGTGTTCCCCATGCATCGAGCAGTGCATACAATATTTTAATCCATTTTTTGTTGTTAAAAAATTTCCAAACACTGTCTAATACCCCCAAACCTCTTAGAGAAACCCATAGTAATTTTGTATCATTTACAGAGCCTATTGGATGGATTCAAAGTCCATAAAACTTCTGTTATGGTGATTCAATTTCCGTTTGGAAGATCTGCACCACCTTGGGTTGGTGGTTTCATCCCGATGGATTTACCATTCTTCTGCAATTACTTTGGTGTGTTTTTATTCTAGGTTTTTTATCTAGATCTTGTTTTTTTGGATCATGATCTTGGATTCTTAAATATATGTATATGAATTATGGATATAGATCTTTAATTAATGTACTATTATTTGTTCAATATTGGATTTATATTTTAGATACAGATCTCTTACTACATCATCATTCCGTCCAAATTGGTGATTTTTGTAGGGTGATCGCTCCTCAAAAAATTGAGGTGGGTGGCCTATAATTCAAATGCCAGTGTCTTGATTGAAATTATGAGTATATAATAATATAAGTGTGATTAGATTTTTACTAATTGAGTTCCTGATTGAATTAATTAATTTTGGAGAATGTGAAATCGGTGATATTGGGATTGTATACATTGGATAAATAATTTTTTAATTATTTATGAGATATTGAGATTGTTTGTTTTAGATAATTTATTATTGAATTCATTACAATATATTAAGATTACTAAACTGAGATATTTAATCCTTGAGTTAATTATGAGATATTGAGATTTTAGACTTTGGATAATTAATTTTTGAATTAATTAGGAGATGCTGGGATTGTTTATATAGGGATAATTAATTGTTGACTTAATTATCAAGATACTGAGTTTTGAATTGAATAATTATTTTATGAATTAATTGTGGGATAATGAGAATGTGAACTTAATAATTAATTGTTCAATTAATTTTGGAGTATTGACATTGTAAAGATTGATTAATTGATTTTTCAATTAATTAATCGAATTTATGTGCTTAATTTATTAGGGAATTAATTAATGGGAATGATGTGATGAACTAATTATTGAATTAGATTTATAATGTTAAGATTAATTAATTTTTGAATTAATTAATGGGATGATGTGAATATCGAATTGTTGAACTTTATTAATTAATTTGTGAATTAATTAATATGATATTGTGATATATGTGAATTGTGGTAATGAATGGTAACATGGGAATTAAAATGTGAGTTGTGACAATGAATGGTAACATATACATTCACATTTGTTATAGTACAATGAATGGTAATAATGGAATTCATGTGCTAGTTGTGATAATCAATTTTAGCATGGATATTTTATTTTGTTATACAAAAATGAATGGTAATAGTGTAATTCATGTGTTAATTGTGATAACGAATAGTTACACGTACATTCATTTGTGTTAGAAAATAATGAATGGTAACAGTGCAATTCATGATTAAATTGAGATAACGAATGGTAACAGTGGCATTCATGTGTTGATTGAGATGAAGAATGGTAACAATGAAATTTGGAGATATGATATCCCTCGGGAATAGTTTGGGCATCTACATGGGATACTGAAATTATTCAGGTATAGGTTTCTATGTGATCCTATGGGTTTATCTGGTTATGAAAATATTAATTCATAACATGTTATCAATTCACCTTTTCATTGTATTTATTTCTTCAAACAAATACATGCAATATTATTTACCTAGATATTTTTTTAGACGCCATCGTTGGTGGGTTATTGAGTTGTACTCACACACTACTTGGGTTTCATGATCTATACCCGAAGAGACTTCATGTTTGTAGGATAGATAATAGGTAAAGAACTTGTGTTATATGGATGATTTGGGATGAATATTGGATAAGGAAATGGGATGCGTTTTGGGATCTTGTTGCGAGTAGTCTGTGTCTTTTATTTTGAGTTTCATTTTGACACGTGAGAGGCACATTATCATGGCATTTCTATTGTTAAATTTTGATATTGTATTTCCAGTTTTAGAAATTTTATGATACTATATAATGTTTTTTATGTCATACAATTTTGTTATTTTTATTATTCATACTGGTTTATTAGTTTGATAAAAGAGGTTATAGTCTCCCAATGATCAATATTATACCCTTGCTATAAGTTGGCAGCATATGGTGTATGGGGAAGTGTACATGAGGTCACATAGAAGAAAAGATCAGGGCCCTAATGTGTAGAACCTATGTTGGGAAATTATAATATAAACCAAAATGGTTGATCAAAATTTAATCCTCAGGACCTGCGTGAAAATCCACCATTAAAAAACCTCTTGGTGAAAGGCTTTTTATGAAATAATATAATAATTAAGTCTTAATATGAAAATAAATAAAAATATTATTCTTATTAATGAATATGGTATAAAAATAAAGTATCAATCCTTCCACTCTTGACCCATTACCTATTATGATACTAGCCACTCATGATCAAACAAACATCAACCCTTAACAGAGTATTTATTTATTAAAAAAATACTTAATATAATATATATAAATTTTAAATAATTCAATAATTAAAGAAAAACCATACATGAATTTAAAATGTATAATGTGAATGAATAATTCAACAAAAAATTAGCTGTGTAATCATAAATAACATAAAAAGACAATAGAGAGAAAAAGTAAACCAAATTATAGATATTTGTGAGATGAAATAATCATAACATACATACATATTACAATATTTTATTTGAGTATTTAATACATATCCAAATAAATCACACCCAATAACAAATATTTTTAGTGTCTTTGGATATTATAAACATAACCAACTTATTTAAAAAATTATTAATCATATTTGTATATAAAATCCACACAGGAAACCATTCTTCATACATAATACATAATACTATTCTTTATTACTATGATATTGTAACATTTGAAAGGATTAAATAAATTTCATAATAAGGGTAAACATAAGAGATATCATCATTTTTGGAAATAATATGAACATTTTAAAATGATAACATAATCATTGTACTTAAAACTATCATAAAGAAATCATTCCTAAAAAATATTGATAAAAAATTATGAATATATGTAATTTGAAATGACAGAAGAAATTATTTATAACAGTGGTGAAACAGTAATCCATATTCAATATCCCTTAAAACATTACATAGGAAAGTGATATAACATAGAAATGTATCAAAAACATATCAATTGAAAAATCAATTCTTATGTTGGGGATCACTGTCTAAACCTTCTTCACATAATAGAAATATCCCATTAATTGAGTGGCATAGCTTCACTCCATATTCAAAAAAACATTTTGTATTAGGATCACTTCTTAGTTTGTAAAATATTGTTTTCTCATATATAAATATGTTTCAAATGTATTATAGGGATATATAATTTCAATCCCATTAGTCTCATAAGGAGAAACCATACATATGCTTCATACAATAACAACATCATATTCTTAAATCAATAATTGAATAAAAAAACTATAAGGAATAAATGGGTTTTAAGGAAATTTTCACAAGTTATTAATATAAAATTTATAGAACTAATGTGTATAATTATATTGAAACTTATCCCTTGTAGATCAAAAAAAATATTATTGAATATTTTAATAGTTGGAAATCACTTTATAAGAGTTATCGAGAGTTTCCCAGAAAATAATAAGAAATATCCTTTACATTTTGATATGTTTTTTTAGAAATAAATAATATTTGAATCAATGTTTTTAAGAATTATTTTGAATGAGATAAAAAATAACTTTGAATAATCATGAGAACCTGGAAAAAGAATATTCCTAAAGAAAACCAAATAATATAATAATAAAAATGAACCACGCAGAAATTGTTATAAAAAATATCCATTTATAAATATGTAAATAAATTTCAAACTTAACATAAAATTTACTTAAGAAATTATATAATTAAGAATAAATTAATCCAAAAAATAATGTAAAAAACAAGGACATGGAGGAAAAATATTCGAGGAACAGATTAATAGATAAGGCTCATTCAACATATTAGTACCATTCTAGGATAATTATAAACCAGTGGGATGGGAAATGGTAAGGTATCTAAAACATATAAATAACCAGAGGATAATAAAAAAAATGTTTTTTAATATTAATAAAACATTCAATTTCCCCTAATATAAATTTATGCACAAAAAATCATGATTACAATGAGATACTTGAAAGGAAACCCTTATGGCTTTAGTAAATTTTTAATTTAATTATTTTGAAAGAGTGAAATTGTGTTCAAATTTTGAATCCATTTAATTTTATGAAAAATATGATAATAAAAATTATGGGGAATTATATAGATCAATGAAATGAAATATTGCTAAATATAGAGCATATCAAAATGAATTGAAATTATGGAAAACATCCCTTACCTTAGATTTCTACTTGGTCAGATATGCTCTAAATTATTTTATATTAAATTTTTATTTATTATTAATATATATATTATAATTATTGATAATTTTATTTACTTTATACCATTTTTTAGTATTCTATATTACCCATATATTATTTTTTTACTGATAAAATTAATATTCATTTGTCAATTGTCCTATTTTTTCACCAATGCTTCAGTTTAATAGTTCAAGTCCATTTTTATTGATCATTTGTTTATCACCTATATAATGTTCATGGATATAATTTTTTCTTAAATATTTACTTATCTTCATAAAAAATTACATGTAATTATTGTTATGGCCCACATGGAATTCTTACTAATCTTATTTTTAGTGATTATTGAATTAATAGAAAATTTAGTGTGCAGTTCATTATAACATTTCATGTTATAACTATAAAATTATTAAAAATGTTGATTTAATACTTATTACATCATATTTCTAGTATTTTATTTTTATTAGTCATTCATGATGTAAAAATAATAATATCATTCATGTAGGTTGTAATACTGACCTAGACAAGAACCTATCATAATAATTTCATAAGTGGGAACATGTTATTATATAGTAATAATATCAATTTAAAAAATATTATTTTAAATGTTTTTATTTATGTGATAAATTATATTTAGATTGATGTGTAAGAGGAACATAAAGAAGAATTAATAAGGAAAGAATACCACATAAATTGAGAACTTGAATCCCCTCTTACAGAACCTCTTTGAAATGATAGATTTGTGACTTCTTCTTCTGACAAAAGGGTCCCAAACATGGGATATGATTTTTAAGTAGGGATATTGGGGAGGGAATATAGGTGATGTAAAAATAAATTTTTTCTTTTAGGTGGGCTGGTGAGGAGTCTTTTTATGGGTTAAATAAAATGTAATTTTAGAAATACCTATTTCATAATGTGTAATGGTTGTAATCTATCATTAAAAGTTGATCAATATTGGAAAACAGATTATGGGTGTCCTATCATGACATCATCTATACATTTGAAGATACTTTATAATTATACTGTATGGATTTATCTTTGTTTGGTACCCTTTAACATCATTTTAACCTTTATTATGAAAAATCAGTTTTACCTAGACTTCTCATTTGTTCCCCAAAAATAAAATTATCCAAATTTTATAACATCAATGATCCTATTTAAAAAAATAATTCAATTAAATTTAATTAAATTTAAAAAAATTATTAAAATTAATTCCAAATTATAAATAAAAAACATATAAAAATAATATTTTTTAGTTTACTATATTCTAACCAGAAAAATGATTTTATTCTTTTTTATAAAAAAAATAAGAAACCTTTTATGAATGTGTATTAATTTATTTACATATTTAAGAAAATCAATTCATAAATTTTGTAATCCCAATATGTGAAATTAATCCTTTAAATATAAACATTTATTATATAAAAAAGATAATGTTCTAAATAAAACAGTGTTCACTAACCACGACTCATTAAATTATTTTTCATTATAAAAAAATAATTATAATTTATAATTTTTCATTGAAACCTAAAGGATATTTCAAGAAATTAGGATAATATATCCATAAGATGAAATTATTCAATATAATATAAGGTGCTTAATTAACTTTGTGTAAATTTCATATTAATTATTTGTGATATTGAATCAATTATTCAATTTTTACGAGTATATGATAACAAATGTATATTTTAAAAATGTTGCAAAAAGGTTGAAGCTCCAAATCATGGTATGATTTTATGAATATTAATGTATTAATTTAGATGATGAATCAATGGGTTGAAAAATAATTGAGTGTATGAAAATGAAATTTCATGATCATATTGATCTGTATAATGGTTCTATATAGTTATATCTGTTATCCTACCTGATAAGAGAAGTTATTTGTTACCCAACAGTTATTATGAATAACTGTGATGATACAAAAGGATTATGATACATATAAATTTATAACATTTTTGATAAAAAAAGATATATATAAAATGATTTTTATTTAGTTTAAAAGAGTTTATCTAAGATATTTTATAGAATAAGGAGTTCCCACCACTTTATAATGGAATATTTTAAACAATAATAATTTTTTTTCATAAAATTGATCCAATAAAATTGAATACCATATAATATGTGGTTGTATATTTTAGAATTATATTCTAAAGTGAGTATAGTTTGAATGAGGCTAGTGGGCATAAATATTAGACTCAGTTATCTTCCTTCATAACAAATAAAATATTAAACCTATCGAATTAAAACTAATAGTCATAGAATATAATAAAAGATTATAGGGTAATATTTTAAAGTTAATGTAAGGAGGTATATATTAGAATTGGTGCCGTAGAAACCATATAGATGTAATTTTTAATAACTTCCATTCATGATTTTTTATATTAATGAACACCTTATCACATCATCATTGTTCATATTTGTAACAATATATGTGATGATGTCTTAAGAGTAGTTATCATGTTAAAAGGTCATAGTAATTCTCTTCTATGATGAGTACCCAGAATAGATGAGACAATATTATCAAATATACATTCTATAGCTGGACGATATCTTTTTAAGGACTCAAATTATTTATTCTATCAGGGGTGGAGAATCATAGGACATTGAGGCACCATCTCATGGTTTACACACTTAGAAATATCATGTGTATGATATTCTAAGAATGAGACTAGCCAGTATGAAATCAACATTTATATGTATCATTGGATGTTCCTATCTATAGATGTGTGTATTGATAATTAGACATTATGATTATTATTAATAAGTATTAGGAGTCACATACATTTATGTATTGATGAAAACCATAAAGAAATATTTTTTGTGTTGACGTAGGATATGATGGGTGCATCTTGAGTAATATTACAATAATGAATAATGTGGGAAATGATTTATCCCTTTTGATATTTAATGGATGTTGATATCTCAGGCCTTTTGATGGAAATGATATAAGCTAAAAAATTTAACGCCTGGGTGTTCTATAGGAACGTTCAATTTTCATGAAGTAAAAGAAAGAGACATCGAGCACATATGATGATGACACCGGCAGGAAACCTACTTGATTTCCAATATCATGATAATGGGATTTTATTACACAGAAAGCATCTTTTTGAAGAATTGTGTAATTTATATATTAATTTTCTTTCTCTATGGGTGACTTAGTATGTTTCTAGATGCTAACTTTTGACTTTAGGCTGCTCCACAAAATTCCACTGAGAAAGAGACCTAGAGGGTCACACACTAAGTGTATCAATAGTCTTAGTTAAATAATAATAATATTATTATTTATTTAAAATCTTTAATAAATATTATTCAGGAATGTGGTTTAATAATTACTCTTGTTTGGTTGACCACATATAATCTATCAGTAGTTATTCAAGAGAATATAATGTGAGCAGAATATTTAATAAAAATTAATTTTCAATTTAGAGTGCATAATATTGATTTAATTTTTTGATAATAATGTAGTCATATTTATTTTACAAATAAATAGTCATCAATAATGGGCCGATTTATGTTGTGGAGGAATGGAGAACTGAGTTTAATAGTCTGGTGATAAATAATAAATATTGAATATTATTTGATTAAATAATATATAATTTATTTCTCATGTTAAACTTATGTTGAGTAATAACAATAACAATAATAATATTTTCCATAGGGATTCATAGAGGCTAAAAAATTAATAAACAGAACTTCTTTAATTATTTATTTTTAACAATAGAAATATATAAACACAATTATATTATTATCTATGAGAGCCAATTTATTTTTTTGGTTTTTCACAACAAATTTATGGAATCCTCTCAAGTCCTAGATTAATAATTTTTCAAGAATGATCCCAATAATGGAGAGCAGTCTTACTCCATATTCTACTCTCATGTAAATAGAGATCATGGAGAACTCTTTGGAAGATGTTTTTGAGGTGATCTAAGGTGGATGATGCAAGTGATAAAATCTACCATGATTTCCCACAGAGATTCCTTTAGTGACATTTTGAGTTTTTTGGAACATGTGTGTATCCCTGCAAGAGGGAATATTCTTTGATTTTTACAAATACAATTTTTTTTCAATATATATCTATTGTTAGATCCATCATGAATGAAATAATTCAATTATGTTAATTTTTTAAATAATTAAATAATTTTAAAAAAATAGTTATTATCATCTCTCTTGTTTCGGAATTCTATCCCTTGTTTGTTTTTAATTCAATTATACATATCAAAATGTTTATCAATGTGTAAATTTTGTATTTATCATTGATCATGATGAAAATAAATGTTTAGAATGACACATTGAAAGTTATAATTCTTTTAGAACCAATAAGTGTTATCGGAGTGGTCTTATAATTATTTAAAATTATTTAAATATCTTTTACTAATGTACACATTTGTGATTTATTTTACAATTCATGTTTAATCATTATTTTAATCTGAATTGTTACATTGGAATCTTCAACATTCATTTCTCATGGATCTAATCAATACATTTAATACTACGAAAGAAATAGAATCAAAGATCTCATCTGGAGGTTCCAAGTATTCTAGATAGGTAACACAGAAGTACACGCTTTGTAACTGGAGTTATATGAACTTTACTACTGTTCAACGCATAAAAAATAATATTGGAAATAATTCAAACTATGTGCATCAATGACATGCAGTTCATTTATTGCATATATTTCTTATTTAATGGGAAATCCTGGAACCTAGTTATCCATAGTACAATCCATTTAGCCCACGTACATAGTGTGTAGTCCCTTTGAGTCATAGATGGGTTGTGTATTACCATACATAGCCTACGTAACTGGTGACTATGTAACTCAGAGACAACCCACCATGTAGTCTCTTATACACACCTTGTACTCTAGATTTTCTGAATCATGGTTTACATGTCGAGACACTAGTAGTGTGCCTCAGATAGATGGTGAGATATATAAATGATCGGTATCTCCATGTACATTCTACTTACTTATACAAAATTAAGTTGATTTAAAATTTATTTGTTATATTGTGTAAAATTATTTACATGTGCTTGTGTGTGGTCATTAGGTTAATAGAACACATCATGTGAAAGATTATAATATATATATATATATATATATATATAGGATTAATTATTATTTATGCAATGTTCAGATATTCATATGATGTACAAGTCATATTATAGTTGTTACTGTACATGCATCAAATCATTACACATTACAGAAAGATCATGAAATTCGTGTAATCATTATGTTGATACTACACATTATGAAAGTATGTGATAAGTCATGTATGATATATGTCACAAAGAAAAATATATTTATGAATATAATAAAGTTTTGGTCAATTCTAAAAAGTATTCACCATTTTTCCTCCAATTTAAATTTATGTACATAGTAATTTTTGAATATATTTATTTAATATGTTTAAAATTATTATGGGTGAGAATATCAATGAAATTCGGATGATAATTAAGATAAAACAATTGATTAATTGTAGATGATAACAATTTTATTTGAGGGTGATTTATCTTAAATAATAATGAAAAATAATTTAATGCTAGTTTTATTAAATTCATAAATTATTTCATGTATGTGGATGATCATGTGCATAGACCGGTCCTTTTTATGTGATTCTTTTCATTGAACATACTATTAAATTATAATTTTTTCAGGATTACCTTATCTCCTCTTATTTTATAAGTTCATGTGTGCCAATGGTTTCTTTTACGTAAACCCCATGTATCCCTCACCTGCATGTGAATAAAAGTATTTGTAATGGATATTTCTCCAATGATAGTGGAGGTGGTTCATGTTTGGTTCTATGTTGAAATCAATCCTAGAGAGTCTCATTGGTAGACAAGTTGAAAGATGTAAGATGAATAATAATTAGTTCAAGGCATTTTCCCCTAGGATAATGGTTTTTTATCAAACTCTAAATAAACTAAACATTTGAAAATTCTCATGATCAAACGTCTTTATTTTTTTAAAATTTCCATGGTTTTATCATTATAGATGTTTATCATGATCACATGAATTAATGAAATTATCAATAATGATAGATAGAACTAAAATAAATTGTCTTATTTGTAAATATTATCTAATATACAGTTATTCACCAAATAAAATCCACTTAATATTAACAAGAATGTAATAAATACAATAATTGGTAATTTACACATAAAACAATAAAAACCATCAGTTGTAAATTATATATCGATATTTCCTTCAAATAACTCAGTTAATATCGAACCATAGTTCAAAGCGATTAAGCATCCAAAGTTGGAGTGCATTCAATTATCCGGGTAGTCTAACTTGAATTTTTGGTATTACTTGACTTATCTCATATTAAGGGTTAACATCCAAAGAAGTACATGTTGTATGTGAGAGGAAAGGGTTGAGGAAATCCAATTTGAGGATTTTTGGACTGGGTAGTCCACTCAACAGATCCTGTAACATTGATTTAATGCGGTTAGTTTTTTTAATGTTTACCTAAAACCAATTGAGTTGCTTGATGTACCAACTTTGGGGTAATGACAAGGGGAATATGGATTGTTTCTACTTGAATATACAAGAAAAATTAAATCTAAAGCCAATGGTGAGGAATATATGGTTGGGATAAAATACTAAGAGACTAATAAATATAATATTTATCTCTTTTTTAAAATATTATTAGATAAAGTACTAACATTATTATTATATTACTTTGTATAAATATAATTAAAATTACTTTAAATGTATCACTATGATCCATACTTGAGAAGTATGACCATCTCACCATCATAAATTTCGAAGAATGGAAAAGGCACCTACATATTATCATTCACAATGAAAGTAAATTGTATGTGTTCGTAGAACATATTCAAGATGTACATGGAAATGAGGCTTGTGATGAAAAGTAATAGTTGTATGATAAAAACTTTAATGATTCCACATATTTTCAATGTTTCTTGATTTTATCAATGTCTAATGAGATTTTGAAAAAACATTAGGACATGGATGTGTATAGAATGATGTCCCACATTCAGGATCTATATAAAGAAAATGAGAGACAAGATAGGTACGATAACTCCAATGCTTTGTTTATAACTAAACATGGAGAATCTTCACCAACTGGACCTCATTTAGTGAAGCATCTTATCAACATTTAATAGTTAGATATCTTAAGTATTAAATTCTGGGATGATTTGTGAACAGATCTCATAATTTGATCACTTCCCAAGACTTTATCTAGTTTTATTTTTAATTATAATACTAGAAATAACACAAAGAGATCATTGGTACTTATCACTCTATTTATCTAAGTGGATAAGGATATGGGGGGTGATAAACCCATGGTACTTATGGTGAATAAGAAAATAAAGAACCTGAAAAAGGGTCCCAGGACTCACAACAACTATAAAGCTCCTGATCACTTTCCCTTCCAAGAAGAATAATATCCATAGGTAGGGAATAGAAAAGAAGGTAGTATATTTTTTAGGTGGAAATCTGGGACACTAGAAGATTAAATACACCCCGGAGGAAGGGGACACTAAATATGTGTTTGGTATCGATTTTAATCTTTCAATATCTACAAATTTGTTATTAGATACAACTTTTGGTGATTAAATCTTTATCAAAATGTTGGAACCAAGTAGATTCTAAATTATTTCTAGAGGATAGGTGGATTTGAGAGCTATTAATGGTTAGAGGTTAGTTGCTCTATCCAATGGTGACTACCAACTTTCATTCCCAAGGAAAATGATTTTTGTTTTAAAAGATTATTATGATGTACCAAAATTACCAATAAGATAATGTTTGTATCATTCCATGATATAGATAGATTTATTTTCAATTAGGGATGTAAAAGTTGTTTATTTTATAAATAAAAAATATATTATGATATGAACCAATTTAATAAGATTCTATATGTATTAAAGTAAAAATACCCACCTATTAGTAATTGATAATGAATCATGTTTACACAAATAATATAACACCCCACTATAAAATCACCATCTTAGTCATGTAAAGGAGAATCATTTGACAAAGATCTATTAATATGTTTATTTAGACTTGTCTTAGAAAAAACCACTTGAAAGATGTCCTTCCTATTTATAAGGAAAAATGAACGAACCAACATTTCTTGGATAGGGTGAAAAGGCCATAGAGCTTCTAAGATTGGTACACACTGATGTGTGTGGTTCCTTTAAATTATATATTGAGTTGGATATTCTAACTTCATAACATTTACTGATGACTTGAGCAAAAAGGGCTATGCCTACTTAATGAGGTATAAGTAAAAGTCCTCTGAGAAATTCATGGAATTTAAAAATGAAGTATATAATCAACTTGGTAAAAAGATAAAGAACCATCAATCTAATCAATGTGGTAAATTTCATAACCAAGAGTTTGTTGACTTTATATAGGAGTTTTGTATTCTATCTCAATTTAATCCCCCATATACCCAAAAGTGGAATAGTGTTAGTGAAGGGAAGAACCATACCTTATTAGGTATGGAAAGTTCAATGATAAGTCATATAGATCATCCAATATCCAATTTTGTATATTCAATGCAAATTACATCATACACATTCAATGGAGTGCCATCTAAAGTAGAAAATGGAATTCACATTGAGTTATAGAGAAGAAAGAAACTCATTTTTTGACACACAGATGAATGGGTTATGAGGAATTTATTAAGGTCATCTCAATAAACAAACAAGAAATTCAGGGCACAATGCGTATATCTATAGGGTATTCTAATGAAACAAATGGATACTATATATAAAACCCCACATACAGGAATGTCATTGTCACTAATCAAGAAATATATCTTGAGAGGGATAAAATCCTAAAAAAGGACAGTGGTAAAAATATTGACTTTGAAAAAGATGATTCCCAACATATACAAGAGATGGTATAAGAATAAATTCAACAAATCCTTGTAGAATATGTAGTTCCATAAACACAAGTATTGTATAGGATTGCGATATAGGTAACATAACTAGAGATATTTGAATTTAAATTCATCGAAGATTGTGACTCATTTTTTTGTTGAAAATGATAAACTCTTCTAAAAAGATGCAAAATAGAAATCAGAAGATGTAATATGGAATGAATCCATGAATTATATGATGGAATCCATGAATCAGAACTATGTTTGGGTTCTAGTTAATGTTCCAATTCATATAAATATTTTTGGGTGAAAATGGGAATTCAATAGGAATGCAGACATGTAAAGTAGTGTAAATGCCTATAAAGCAAGGATAGTGATGAACGGGTTTAACCAACATCATGGAATTGACTATTATGAAATGTTTTCATGAGTTTTAATGTTTAAATCCATTATAATTAAACTTTCAATAGCATCTTACCATGACTATGAGTTTTGGAAGACAGATTTCAAAACAACATTCCATAATTGGAAACTACATGAAGATGTCTATATTAAATGATCATTTCAGTTTCTGTCTCCAGGTGATGCCAAAATTATTTCTATGCTTCATATATCCATTTATGGACTGCAGCAATCATACAGGTCAAGGAACATTCAATTCTATAAACCCATAAATTAATTTGGTTTCATTATGAATCAATGTGATCCATGAGATTTCAAGAGGTTTAGTGGAAATATAGTCATTAGTCTATTAGTATAGGATGATGACATATTACTTCTCAGAAACAACATAAAAATATCTTTGTCTATTAAAGACATGTTAAACATGTGTTTCTCCATGAATTACATAGGGGAAGAAGCCTATATTTTAAGGATCAAGATCATCCGTGATAGATCTAAAATGATTCTTAGTATAATTCAAAGTACATATGTTTAACAGATAAAAAATATATTTTGTACGGAACAATCCAAGTGCGGATTATTTCAAGTGTCTCATGGTTTACACCATAATAATGAAATTTTTCCTCATACATAATAGGATAAATAGGGAATGTGAATGATATCATATTCATTAGTGATGGGATCAATCATGAATTACATGTTTGTACTAGACCTGATGTTACCTTTGAATTTAACATGGTATGATGCTATCATGAAGATCCAAGAGAATAAAATTGTATTTATACTAAAGATATCCTTATGTATCTAAGAATAACTAAGGATATGTCCATATTGTAAATAGGATATGGGGAGATAGTCATCAGGGGTTATACTAATTCAATTTTTTAGATATATCATAATGATCAAAAAATGCGGTCAAGATATGTTTTCTGTCTCAATGGAGGATCTGTGAGCTATAAGAGTTGAAATAATTAAGTTGTCATTGATTATACTATGCGTTCCATGTATATAGGTTCTTATGATGAAGCAAAATATTCCTTTTTGATGTGTAATGTTTTCTATGATCCTGATGTTTTACCTAGTTTAAAAGAGTCTATCTCATTGAATTTTTATAATAATGTAGTAATGTCTCTTTTAAAATTTACAAGGTCACACCAACTGATAATGCATATACTCTGGAAGTATCACCACTCGAGGTATTTTCATTAGATGGGTGAATTTGAAGTATGTATAGTACCCACTGAAGAGAACCTTGTGTACCCCTTCAATAAAGGACTATCTTAGTAGAAGCATGAGTATCACTTAAGAGGTAGAAGTATGAAATTTGTTAGTAATTTTATCTTTCATATGTGGGATTTTGTTAGAGTTAGTTCCCTATAAATTACTTTTGTAAAATTTATGATGAATTTTATTCATGGTTATTAAAATTAATTAACCGCTTGTCACATCATGAGTGTTCTTTTTTGTAACATATTATGTGATAATGTCTTAAGAGTAGTTGTTTCACTAAAAGATCATAGTAGTTCACGACTACGATGATAACCCCAATGTGCTAAGCACTATTTGTGAATATATATTGTATATCTAGATAACATCACCTTAGGGACACAAATGATATAGTATATTTGGTGTGGAGACTCATATTACATTGAGGGACCTTTTCATGGTGCCCACACTTAGTAATATCCAGTGTAAGAAATTTTGTGAACGAGACCCAATAGTAGGAAATCCAAATTTATATGTGTGATTAGATGTTCCTATATACAGACATGTTTATTGAGAATTAAGTTGTAAGATTATTATTAATGATTATTAAGAATCCTTTATATTGATGTGTTGATGAAAAACATAAGGCCATATGTTTGTGGTGAGCGAAGATACGTTGGATGTGTCATGAGTAATACTGCATTAATGAATAATGAGAGAGAGTATTTATCCCATATGTTATTTAAAAGAT
Organism: Viscum album; assembly: GCA_963277665.1. Taxonomy (NCBI): domain Eukaryota; kingdom Viridiplantae; phylum Streptophyta; class Magnoliopsida; order Santalales; family Viscaceae; genus Viscum; species Viscum album. Next base: position 1,568,275,136 of record OY728161.1, read on the forward strand.
GTAGATATCTCATTTCCATTTATGGAAATCATATTGCTTAAATAAATCATTTGTAGTGGTGTTCTTCAAGAAACATCAATTTTCAAGATGTCAATGAAAGTGACATTGAGAACATTGTTTGATGGCACCGACATGCAACCGACTTGATTAGATATATTGCGATAAAGGAATTATATTAATATTATGCATTTTTATGGGGTATTATTACATTGTAAAATTACCTTATTTTTGTATGGAGGTATTGGTGTGTTACTAGACACTATCCTTGGATATTAGGCTGCTTTGCCTAATGCCGCTGAAAAAAAGGACTAGAGGGTCACACATTATCTGTAAGCAGAATCTCAATTAAATAAGAATATTTTTATTTTTTTTAAATAAGTTGAATAAATATTATTCCTTCATGGGGTTTAATAATTATTCATTTCTTCTTGGTCCCATATATCCCGTCACCAGTTATTCGATATAATATAATGTGAGCTGAATATTAAATATATATTAAATTCTTATTTAGGGAATATAATATTTAGTAATTAATTGGTGAATAATTAATTGATATTTTTTTAATAAATATATAGTCATCATTAAAGGTTCGATAAATATTTTGGAGGAATGGTGGACCGAGTTTAATAGTATAATGAGAAATTATAGATATTGAATTTTATTTCATTAAACAATATTAAATTTAATTCGCAAGTAAAGTGCATGTTGAGAAATAATAATAATAATAATAATAATTGACTTGGATTTTCCCAAGGAATAAATTAATAAAAAAGGAAACTTTCGAAATTATTTATTTCTAACCATAAAGATATATAAACTCAATTATATTATTTTTTTGAGATCTAATTTATTTTGTTTGGTTATACACACTAAATTTGGAGATTCTTCTCAGAACCAAGAGAGTTCCATTCTCTAAGAATTATTACAAGAATTGAGAGAGATATCCCACCCCCTCCCACTCTCAAGACAATATAGATCAAAGATAATTCCTTTAATATGGATCTCGGGGTGATCAACAAAATACAATGCAAGCAATAGGATCTATCATGATTTCACCTAGAGTTTCCTACGACAGCGTTCTGAGATTTTTGGAACATATTTGAATCCCCTAGTGAAGGAATATATATTGATTCCTACAAACACAATTAAAATTCAACACATGACCTATTGTCATATACCTCAAAAAAGAAATAATTCCATCATGGTAAAATTTTAATTTATTAGATTAATTATAAATAGTTCGTGATGATCCTCTCTTCGGTTTGAGAAATCTCTCCCTTGTCTATAATATTTTATTCATTTCAGTATATCATGATATTTATTTTTATATAAATCTTGGATTGATCATTGATCATGACAAAAAATAAATGTTGTGGAGGAACCATAACATTTTTTCACTACCTTTGGAAACTACATTATATTCTTCTACCAAAAATGATCAATGAGGAAAATTTTGAAAGGAAATGTTCTAGGATGATAAAGTTGAGTGTAGAAGGAATCTTAGGTATAAAATAAATATTATTGACATGAAAACATTAGTGGTTGTGAGATACATGAGCTTAAATACCATGTTGAGTTAGTTGAACATCAGTATAATGATTCCTATGACTCTCCACTACTCGAAATTGATTTTTTCATATATGTTACTCACTAAAGGAGTTTAGTGAGATATATCTTTTGTCATATGGTGAAATAGAGGTGTGATTGGAATTATATAGACAAGAAATGAGTTTAATAAACCCTAAAATTATAGAAAGCATAAGGCCTGTCTTGTGGTCTAGCATATGGGAGATGATTAGAAATGATATTATTCATTATTTTTTCTATTCTTAAAATAGTTTAAGATTATAAAATGTATCATTATATAAAAAATAAAATATACTCGTTACAATTATTTCAAATTATTCATATATATTGTCTAAAGTGAAATGATAATTAACCTCTCAGAAGAATTATTAGGATTTATCCCCAAATAATTTTAATCATGGAGTATTACATTTTATGAATAAATGTTATGTTTATCACCAATAGGATTTTGAATAATGACAATGAATATACTCATGAGGAATAAAAGAAGATTTGGGGTAAAGATGACCCACCAAGATTACTGCATGGGGTTTTATATGTTATGTATTTGGTAGGAATTAATGAATGTTTTATATTGAATCTCTATATATTAGATTATAAAGATACATAAAATTAGAAATGTTTTACATTTATTCTATACATATTCTTTCCATGAGGATTATCTTATTTGTGGTGTTTGGATATGTTGTGGATCGTGTAATCAATTAAGGCTTTATTAGATAGGTTTTTTCCTCTCATATGATTAGTATAAAATTATATCCCTCGAATGTGATAGACTAAGGATGTTTATGGCCATGCCTAGATGTGGTACATGTGATTTTCTTATATATTTGGAAGAGGGGTATGTGATGTGATTATCCATTTAACTAAATGAAATGGGTGGTAATTATTGAAATGTACCTACTATAATCAATGAATTTAGAATATATGAGTTGATTACATGAGATTAACATAAGTCATGTCTCATGGCCACTTGATATCTTTGATAAATGGATTATATAATAATAAATACTTTAATATGACACAGGTAGTGAATACAAGTATAGAGATAAATTTGTTTGGAAGCATTTATTTAGATCCCTTTCTAGCCTTAGCGACATTAAAAAATTTATATAGGATTCTATTTTCATACATTTCTGTGCATAGAAATTCATAATTATTTTAAATTATATAACTGTTGGTGGGGTTACACTATATTTTTGTGTAAATCCACATCAATTTTTAAAATTTTGATATCTACCCTATAAAGTTTTTCAGAGGATATCCATATGAATTTCTAGATATAATTTCAGAATTTGATTCATATGATTGAGTATATAATTAAAATGAATGGTTGATTTTCCTAAATTTAGTTTCATATTATTTCCAAAAATAGTTTTGGATATGGTATCAAAATTTGTTACATATGATATGACAAAGGGTTGATTTTCCTGGATCATTATAGTCACACTTGGGGGTTGAATCATTCTGATAATATTTATCTAATTAAATGTTATTTCTCATTACCTCCCCACATTATAGTGTGAATAAATCTAATTCATTATACCCTCTTTCAGTTTTATATTAAGTGATATATGAAATATGGAAAATAATAAGGCATATAAGATTTGTTAATGATTTTCACCTACAATGTGGAAATTATATCCCTAAGGTATGGTTGTTTTTATCCCACTCACAATTTTCTTCAATTTTATTATCAAAATATTAAATAGACATTGGTATTTACTAAAATCTATATTTTTAACAATAAATAGATTATATAAAAGAACCAAATTTTTATATTAATATTTCATCAAAATCAAGGTCTTCTTATTCAAATACTAGTTTCAAATGGAACATTTGTTATATGTTCATCAATAATTCTAGCATCTACACTGAACTGAATGTTTATAATATACGTTATCAAGATTGAAACTATCATAAAGGATTCATACCCGACATGGTATTCACAAAGGATGTACCACTCCTTTGTTTTTATAGTAATCATTAAATAGTTTCCTCTCTTATTCTAATGAATAATAATCAATTTGGATTTCGTACACTTCATCTTCAAGGACATCGAAACATAATTTTTTTTACAAGAGGTTTATTTATCTCAATTTTACTTTTATATATCTTATTATCATTCTTCTTATTCGTCTTATTCTTTATATTCTTCTATTTCTTTTTTAACACACAAGAATAATCTCTTATTATAGTAGCATCGTATCTAACCCATTTTCTAATTTATACAATATTTAGAATTCAATATTTTAGTAATTTTCTGAAGCACCAACTGTACAACCCCATATAGTTTCATTAATAATACAAAAATTACTTCAAATGAAAACGTTTTCTTTTCATATTTCTAATATAAAAATACATGAATTATTAGTCCATGGGTAATTTATATTTTATCCTTTTAGATATTGTGAAATTGTATTAATATTCATATTCAAACCCCCCATGATAATTGTTATACAATTCTCATTAAATTTTCTATTGACCAATACCTCTATGAATATTTCACACTATCATTTAATCATATAATTTAATTCAATAATATTTTATTCTGTCTTTTAACTAAGTAAAAATATTCATTTTATCCTCCAAGATACTTTAGATTTTCTTATCCAAATGTCAACAAAATATATAATAATTTTATATATAATGGTTCAAATATTTATAGGAACATAATTATTATTAGTGTTTAAACACAAAATTCATTGTGAAATTTTTAATTATGCAATTTCATGTAATCATACATTGCATTGTGTCATCATCATTGGTGGAAAAAAATATTATAGTACAAATATCTATTTATCACACACTGCAACCTAGAAAATTCGTTACGATGCGGTTATTTGTAATTTTAAAGAATCATTTAAATTTCCACAAACCATTGTTGTTTTGAATTCATATCAATGAAAAACGATCCTCATATTTACATTTAATAATAATCATATGATTTATCATGATATTTAGTTCCTTGAATCTTAACATAAGAATCATTTGGTATTTATTTCCTTATGAATTATTCTACTGAAATACATTCTTCCTAAAATCTCACATTTTTTTAAGAATATATTGTTATATAACCCTTATAGTATTCAGGTTAATCCTTTTTCGGAATATTATTACTCTAACATGTCTTTTAGATCATTAGATTTCATCTGATGTGGAATAATTTATAGAATTGGTTAATCTCACAGAACTCTACTTCTTTTGTTACTTTTGTTTCCAAAACATGATAATCTCACACAACTATTGTACCTTCAAAAGCTAATTTCACATAGAACCTATTACAAAATAAATTACTCTCACACTTCGCTAGATCTATTTAACTTCATCTTCTTTATAATAGAGTTAATATAACAAATCCTTTATTCACATTGGGCCAGTCCAAAATGAAATTAATTTTTTCATATGTTGAAATGTTTTGAATCTATCTACTCTTACATATATTTAAAAATGATAATACTTATACATGATCCCAATTCCACCAATTAAATACTACACAATGAACCTAATTACTTGTTTATTTATACAAAACATCAAAATTCAATATTATTTAATAGATATAACACATAGATTTCACCAGTTAGCTCCAAATTTCATCAAAATCATCCAAAAATTTTAATTCAACATAAACCACTTATTATGATCACATAATAATGTCAGATATTTGTAAAAAACTTTACCACAATTCATGATTCACTAGTATCATATACCAAATTAAACCACCTTTAATAAATTTTTCCAATTTTTTCATCCTTTTTTATTATTCTAATATATTATCAAAATAATATTCAACCATATTAGAGTGATCCCAAAACTCCAATCTTAACTTACTTCCATTAATCATCATCATTAAAGTAAGTCTTTCAATATAATTATGCATTTATACATTTTATTCATAAGGATATATTTTTATTTAAATTCCCACCAACTTTTATTCTTCTCCAGACATAACTATCTTATATGATTCTTTATTGTGGCACTGAATTATCCATATTCAATTTACTTCATGGGACAACTCAAAAACTACTTAAACAAATTTTTCACAGTAAATGTCATGATGTTACAAGGTCTACATGGATCTCTGATAATATAACTTGTGGAATAATCACATAGATTCTCTTCCAATATAAAAGTGATGGTAGAAACTCACTTATAAAATCCATGTCATTCATAAATCTTCATTCAATAATCATAACTCAATATATATTTTTTATATTTTCTTGGTTAATTTACTTCATCTTCTTATCACATATGCTTGGGTACTTCAATCTTTTTCAGAGATTCTATTATAAAAAAATTATTCATCTTCTTCCAATATTATCCTCTCAAACTATATTGACATTGATAATTATTTTAAAAAATAAAACTTATCACAATTGATTTAAAAAATATACTCAATTGGATTTTTCAGATAAAAATGTAGAATATTTATTAAAATAATTAATTTGGAATTTTTTCATTCCCTCTACCCCTTGTTGAAAATAAATATACAAAATGATAGAATGTTTTTATGTCATAAATTAATCAACTCTAAGTATACAAATTTCATCCATGTGGTATAAAAATAGGTGACTAATTAATTTTATAATAGTTACAATGGGGAACATTGTATTCCTAAAAAACATCTTATCTATAATGACCGTGATAAATCAAACTTCTCTAAAATAAAAATAGATTTTTTTTTCAAATCAATGAATTGATAATATAAAAACATATATAATAAATGATAATTTCAATGGAATTTTCCATAAATCCACATTTCCCTAAAAATAATGATTTTATTAGATACTTTCTAAAATGTTATGCCCCTGGTCATTTTTTGGGATCATAAAAATTATAGAACACTCAACATATTTTAAAGGTAATCATAACACTCAATATTCCATCTCACAACATTAATATATCACCTTTATTTAACTGTATAGAAAAATAAACACAATATATATGGGAATAATTTGGTTATTCACATATCCTTAGTGAGTAAAACAAGGATGAGTGTTTTTAACATCCAAGATACTCCTTTAATTTTAGTTAAAATAAATAAATAACTCAACATTATTCTTACCTTGTCTTTCAAATCAATAGGATTCATGTAAAACACTACTCTCTATTTAATCTCTTGAATTACACTATATGGAATTTCATTAGTTGCTTTGAGCTATAAAGAAAGTTATTTTTTAGTGATAGGTTAATATTACTCAATATATCTTCATGAGCTAAGGGATAATCATAAAATCACTAAAGACATGACCAAAATTCTTACACCACCCATCCCTCATCTCAATAAATTTTGGTTCATAATATTTTGATATCCTCTCATAAAATTTGATTTCATATCCATGTGAAGATTCTTATTTTTCAATAAAAAATACTCATTATTCTGTTTCTTTCATCTTTATTTCTATCTCCAATGATGTTGGAAAAATAAACATTAATTATTGGGAACATAACAATCTTTTTTGGATCATACGCATAGTTTCACTTAAATATTTACATTATAAATTTTGGAAGCTAATTATTAGATTTAATTTATTATTCATGAATTTATTTGACTAAAATAATCCTCCTATTTATTTCCGAGATTTATTCTATTCTTTATCTCCTCAGATTTCATCCAGTAATACTAATTCACATGGTATGCTTGAAATAGTCAAATTTTTATCATTTTATCCCATACTATAAAAATATACTTATTTTTTTGGTGAAATATCCTTCTTAACCATCATATATGTTTTTTATTATTACTTATATTTATCTTCAAGGATAAGGGTGATACATATTAATTTCTAATTTCATGACTCCTCATATTGTTTGGTCATCTATCTTTAGTTCCTCTTATCACATGCTTAGTTGAATTATAACAGTATGGATCTTCATGATGAAAACATTTTTTACTACTTTCATTAAATTTCCCCAGAATTTTAAATTTTTTAGTGGTGAAAGAATTATTATAATTATTTTGATTTCTTTCCCCCAACTCAACTTCTCTCCCCCATGATATAGTATTTTATTTTTGTTTAATTATTTGATATGTTGTAATAAAATTAATATCAAGGTGCTGAAATTATCCATTGAACCCACTATGAAAAAATAATCTTGATATTTTCCTTTTAATATAAATATAACCATGCTTTTCAAATTTTTGTTCTTTTGTTAAATCATCTTTATCTAGGGAATGTTATTTTGAAAAAAATCACTTGTTTATTCTTCTGAATTCATGGATATGTTTTTGGGTTTATCATGAGACATCTAAACCCATATTTGTCAATAATTTGAATTAAAACCTCAATTTTCCATGTCAATAGATTTAGTGAAAATAAAAAAAATTAATCAAAGGGTCCATTTTTCATTGATATTGAATGATATTTGACATTGGATGATCCCAAACTCTTATTTCAATAAGATATTAGAATTTCATCACACGAATCACCATTAAAAGAATTTATGGTAGTAATTCTTATTTTACCGTGTTATAAAGACTCACATTTTCTCAAATTTCATATTATTCAATTAAACTTTATGCTTAAGACACCATGATTTTAGAGTGGTATTCTGAATTTAAATGTAATTTACTCTTCATTAAGAATCAATTCATATCTTCTCAACATCAAATTCATTAATATTTTTCTAATATTTCAAGAAATTATCCTGATATTTTATCCAATTAGATTTAATCCCTAATTGATCATACTTTATAGAAATTAATTATTTTGATTCATGGATCATTCCTAGAATAATTTTCTTGTATTATTCCCTATCTTGTATTACTTTTTAAAAATCCTTCATAGTTTTATTTTATAAATATTCAAGAATAAAATTTTAGCACATTTGTAATCAATTAGTCTGATGAGATTTTTTCATTACAGTATCATTCCATCTATTTAATTATTTATCATTTCCATATCTTCTTTACGTTCGGTGATATCCTCTTATATGTTATTAAAAGATGAAAATATAAAAGTGACTATATATTTTGGAAATTTATATTGGGTATTTATATTAAAGAACATGAATCATCATATTCTCTATAATATGATTCATTAGATATGAGATTTCCCCACTTGTACTTGTTTCATCAAAATGATTATATAAAAAACAATTAGTTACATCATCTTTAGGAAAATATTTTGAAATACATGAGGGTAAAGAGTTATCAATTCTTTCACTAGTAAATTCTTTTAAAATATATTATCCTTCTATAATAGGTTTAATATCATAAATATTACCACATGGGGAAACTAATTCTTCTTCCTAATTTATTGAGAGGGAAGTATTATTAATTTTCCTCATTTATTAATAATTTTTAGTATTCATAGATTTGAAATAATTAAGCATTATATCATAAGTTTAGTCTTCATCTCCATATTTGTACATTATGATGAATTACGAAGTGAACATAAAACTTCAAAACAATTAACTATTGATAACCAAAATATATGGGGAACTATGACTTATGATCAAATTTTTATTCCACCAGGATCTATTCCACCACACTGTGGGGGGTGAAATAGTGTAATAAACCTTTTCCAGTTGAGACTTCATTGTTAATTATTTTTCAAAAGTTATTATGAATGGATGTCACACATTCCTCTCGTATTGAATGTGAGTAATATAATTTGAAATGAAATTAATAAGTCACATAATATTTGTTTAATGAGGTTCCCCTCCAATGTGGATGACTGCATCCCTTTTGTATGATTGCTGTTATCCAACTCACACCCTGCATTAACATAATTATCAATATGAAAAACCGAAAAGGGTATATCCATGAACCTGTACTCTTAGATCCATATTTTATATAAATGAGAACTAACATTCTATTTATTAACACTAATATAAGGTAGTATTTCCAATTTTAATACTATATTTTGAAGGATATTTTAATGAATGATTAATAAAAATGTTCATGTCTCCACTAGACTATGTAATGTTTTGAAATTTCCATATAAATTTTTTATATGATTTTTATATATATAGAATTATTTCAAGACCATGAAATCTGATGGCACATGATTCCGAGGCTCGGAGTGCCTGGAATGATCCGTCTATGTTTTGTTATGCATTAATTAACATACCTAAGAAGTTTTCATGGAAAAGTGTAATAACTATTAAATAGTTTCCCGGATTAGAAATACGAGGGCATAGTTTCGCTCAGGATGGTGGGTTTACCCAAGGCATGACATAAGTTTAGTCGGCACGAGGCTCCTATGAGAAAACCCAAAGAATGGCATAATAGTAAATAAAATTATTAAATAAAATTATTTTATATTTAAAATGAATATTACTCATGAACAATAACTCCGATTAAAAATATGAGACCACCGCTGAACTCAAGAGGGTATGCTTACCTTAGGATGATACTAACATTGGCTGGTGCGGGATACCAATGAAAATTAGTTTTGGGTCGTAAATAAAATAATTAAGTGAAAATAATTTTATGGTAAAATCTATAACTTCTAATCTATAACTCAAATTGAAAATCTGAGCATACCGTTGAGTTCATTAGGGCGTATTCTTCTTAGACAGAGCATATCCTTGACCAGTGCGGGTTGAGGGTGAACGTAATTAATTTATTGAACTTTTTTATGGAAGGTTTAGAAAATGCACGAGCGGTGTTTTCTAAATTTTGAACCAGTTTTCGGATTAAAAATACAAGGGAACCATTGAATGTGTAGTGCCAGGATTCGCTTACGGGAGGCTTTACATTGACCATAGTATGTCCGAAGATAAAGTTTTGTTTTGCAACTTTTTAAAAGAATTGAAATAATTTTTTTTAATATTTTATTTCATATCCTCCAACAGACAAGCAAAGGGGTGGGGCCATGGACGTGTCACGCCCATAAATAGATTTACCTAAAAACCCTATGTAACGACATCATTGAGGAATTAGGAAGGTTCTTAATTGATTAGCCCCATCAAAATCCACCGTCATTACTTCCCATCCCCCTCTCCTATATATATAGAGTTTAGGGGGAGGTTCCAGCATAGATTCACCAAGAAACGATGTGTTGAAGGAGCACCGAGATGTCAGGCCCTAACAGGACGGAGCCGATCCCAGCGGGAGGTGACAGGCGACATTGAATCACGAACTGGAGGACGATGTATGAGTGGAGTATTTGGAAGCATATTGTGGGAATGAAGAACACCAACCCACCTTTAAGAGAGGGTGTTTCTTTGAAGATTCAAGGTAGGGGGTTTATTATATTATGTTTCTTAAATGCTTTCCTCTTCCTCGTTCTTGAATAATATGAAGAACACAGGGCGAAGGACTAACGGGTTGATCCACTATTCATTCTTTTTGCGGGAGGTCATTGCGGGGTATCTTTTTGGGGGTTTATCTTGAATAAAATTTCAAGAGTTTGTTAAACCTTTAAGCCACTCATGTTTTTGAGTTAACACAGAGGGTGCAGGCCTAAGGAACCCAACCCGTACCTTCCAATACATAACCAATTTTGACCCTCTATGGAACACCGATGACACGACTATACAGACCGGCTATGTTGGGTATAGCGAGTCGATGCATGCCCCAAGAGGAGGTCGTGGCACAAATCCGCTACAGTCATCGGAGCATACTACACCTGCCGTCTACGGAGGAGGCACGATGCCCTATAGCGGGCCGCCGATGAACAAAAAAGGAAATGGCTCATCAGCCATAGTGACCAAAGGAGGGGGCCGACACACCGGCCGGCTGCGACGGAACTGGTAGAGTGGAGGCGGGGCGCTCCCATGTGGTAGAAATGCTACGGCCTGCGACAACCACTGTAGGAGCAGGGGGCTGTAAGTTCCACTGATGGCTGGTGGATGGGGCACATGCTATCTGAACAGCTAGTGGCAAAGCCGCTGCCCGTCAGCTGCTGCACGGAGGAACGACAGCACGTCGTGGTGCCGTGTTAGGTCAACCCCCATGGGTTGACCCGCTGACCTGCCTCTATTACATGTTATCCCATCCTAGAAGCGCTGTGTCTAGGTATCCCTAGTGCCCCGCGCCCGCCATGTAGGTGGAACCATTGGGTCAACCCTATGGACCGACCCGCCACTCAACGGGCCGACCCACGACACACTGGCCAGAGCCACGACCCATCCGGATTGAGTCAGGCTCAGCGGGATGGGTTAAAACTAGTCGGGATGGACATGGTCAGGCCGGGTCAATGAATATCAATCTGGCTCAGCCCATGCCGAACTGGGTCAGGTCTGTCTGACTGAGGTTGACCGAAGTTAGACCTAGTACATACCAGTTATACAAAACATGCCCCTATATTATAAACCAGACGTCTGTTTGATGAACCGTATGCGGCATCGGGATCCTGGGAGAGAGACTGTCCTTTTGACTTACTCCATGAGGGTTTTGGAAAATATAGTGTTTGGCCGGGTGGGATCGCACCAGAATCCAACTGGGCCCTCGGCACCGAAATGCCAATAATGCACGGATCGGGCGTCTGATTGACATGCCGTCTATTGCATTAGAATCATTATGAAATAGAGGATCATCTAGTTACATCATTGTGAGACTTCATGCTGGTTGAAATATGACTGATGTCTAGGGGAATGGTTCTCCCATGAGTGCTACGTGTGGAACACTGTGACTAGATGAGACTTGACGTCTGTTGACCATTTCGACTCAGAGTGACTTGATAGGCCTAGTACAAAGTGCCTTTGTGTGATGTGGTAGACCAACGGTGGAGTGCGCCTTTATCTGATAAGACAGACCCATGGTAATCGACAGGAAGAGTACCTTAGTAATCCATGAGGGGGAGCACCTATGTGTGACGCTACAGACCCACGGTGGGAAGCGCCTCTGTGTGACATGGTAGACCAATGATACTTGACATGAAGAGTACCTTAGTAGTCCAAGAATAGTGGTAAGCACCTATGTGTGATGTGGCTGGCCCACTGTACTCGTTAAAGGAGGAGTCCTCCAGCAGCCTAGGTGTTCAACATTTTTACTGGGAATGTTACTTGTTCCTAGGCATAGAGAATTCATGTCTAGTTATTAACATTCAAAGCGATCCTATTTGGGTCAACATCATAATTTTGTTTCTCTATTTTTTATAGCTGGTTTGAGTTCTGCCCAATGATTTTTGCCTTTTGATTTAATTAATTCTTTGTGGTTTTCCATTGTGGTGTTCTGAGAGACCATTAGAGGGATCTAGGTCCCTTTTGGGAATTTCAATACAAACCCTTGCACAGGCTATACAGGTACCTCGTTGTGTCTTGTGAAGATGACGTGCAGCTGGGCTGTAGTTTGAGGGAGCATGTACAAGACGGTACTTGGAGGATATGACCAAACATGGAGTGTTGATGAGGCGATCTGTACCAACCATTCAGGTTAGATCCTCAAAGTATGACTCAATAGAAATTTTCCTTTTTTCATTTGTAATTTTCATTTCAGTTGTATCTGTACTTTTTAGTTATACTCGTACTTTTAGTTTGGCTTCTATTTCGGCCCATTTTTCTTTCATCACTCTTTTTTCTACAAAGGTTTTCTTTACAGTTGCATCTTATTATGTTCTCGGACTGTGTTTTGGACAAGATAAAATTCAATTCCTTCCCTTTTTATGGAATATGGCTTTTGGTTCTAGTCTCCAGACCCTGGCCTATGGAAGGTGGGCATGTGTTAGTCCCGGCACGAGCCTGAGGGGATGGGTTGTGAAAAAGTGGAATAAGACGTTCTCAGTTCTACTGAATAAATAGGACTCCAATATTTTCAATTTAGCAATAGTGATAACTATTATGAATGTGGTTTTCAGTTCGGGTAGTCCAATGTTGGTGCAGCGGCCGACGTATCCCTACACCAAGACCCGGAATTCTGATTTCTAACTCAGTGCATGGAAACACTGATTGTGTGTGTTTTTTACGAGTTTTTCCTGTGATTTCTTTAGAGGCATGTCACCATGTATAACTTAATGAATATGGAGCACAAATTCCTTATCAGGATGTCACTGCGTAGAAAGCCAACTAGGATTCCCGAGAGAATACATGATGATGGCCCACCAAGCTATGAGGCCTTGGTGGAGGGCTATCTTACAGTGTTAGCAGCTTCGGGTGGTGCACCCGTAGCACCACCAGCCATTGGAAAAAAGATTCCACCAGCCCCACCAGTAGAGGGTGCATGGAAACTAAGTTAATTGCATGAGTTCTAGTGGTCATGGCCTCCATGGTTTCAAGGAAAGATAGATCTCCAAGAAGTTAAGGACAGGCTGGAGGCTGTGTCTATATTTTTTCCCCTAGTTGGGAAACCCGTTGTGTAGATGGTGATCCTAGTTGCTGGTCTATTCTAGTATGTGACCATGAGGATAGTCCACTTGGTAATGAGGATTTGGAACATTGAATGTTGCCCGAGAATGTACCTTCCGGTAGTGGGTCAGCTATAACACTTCCTGTTGGTCATTAGTTACAACTGGCAGTACCGGTAGAGGACACATGTAGGCTTAGTGTCATACACATGTTTAAACATTAGATACGCCTCAGATTCTGAGGTGAGCCCGACTCACAGGAGGCTAAGGACTGGCTTGAGGAGGTAGCTGAGTTTCAATCTAGCTAGGGCACCATTCTATCATATGGTGGTCCTAGTAGAGAGCCTTCTACATGGCTCAGCAGGATGATGAAAGGGTTTATATTACCCTGATCGTGCGAAGAGGTGAAATTTTTTGTGGACTAGCTTGAGAACCATCCTCAAAGAAGGGGTTATCTTGAAATAAAGATCTATGGTATGAGAGTTCCCTGTAGCTTCTATAGATACAGTAGGCTGACATGTTAGTAGCTAAGTATTCATCGAGGCATACCGACTATTCTATGTACTCGATGAAAATAGAACAGTCAGTGTTTGAGTACACAGACCTCCGAGAGAGGTGTATTTAGGAACATACTAGAAAATATTATTCCTCTATGCATTCCTATTTATGTTTGGGTGATAGATATAACATTTTTGGTTGAATTTACTTTGGATGAGCAGATGCAGCCAGTGAATATTAATTGTGGGAAAGTAAGAAACTGATGCCAGTTTCAGAGACATGCACGTGTAAAATGTTTCGAGAAGAGGAATTGGCAGGGACAGATGAATCTGCAGGGCAGAAGATGTGGAAGTGGAGCTAGGAGAGAAGCATGAGGTGGTATACATTTAGACATGTTACAACCACCACCTTAATGTGGTCCCCACCAGGCATAGGGAGCTGGAGTACAGGGGAAGAGAGTAGATGCATGTGGTCAAGGAGTGTAACCCAAGGGCTCCCGAAATGATTCGAGGTTTGGTCTATGTCTACTACTAGTTGCAGTATTAAATTACATAGGTACCCATCATTCGTTCTTACTACGAATCTTTTTCAGGACCTCAATTTTCTTGTTAAGCCGAAGACTTGACCATTACATTTGGAGACACCATTGGGAGGTGACTTGATAGTCACACTTATGCCGATGGTGTGATCTGACCCTTGATGCAAGAGTTTCAGTTGGAACCTCTTGGTGGTAGCGCCAAGGCCTTACGACGATAGTTTGTGTATGGACTGGACATCAATAGTTCATACTCAAATTTAATGTATTAGGAAAAAATAATGTGGTTTATATAAAAAAAATAGAATGGGGCTTTCCTTGGTCAGCAAATAAAGTATCCTAGACAGTACATGGTAATTATATGCATAGGATGGTGTAGCCAATCAATCTTGAGTCAGCCAGCCTTACCCTCGGGGCTGTGGGAGATTTGGGTTTTTAGTTCCCAAAAAGAGTGGGAGAGTGTGGGGACATCCATTCAATAGATATTACCAGGATTACCTCCCCAAAGGGAGAGGGACTTTTACATTGGGTGGGTACTACAAGATACTTGTACCTGACTTCTCTTGGGTAGCATCACCCTTGTCAACTTTGACGAAGAAGGGTGAAGGCTTTCTTGTGGACGAAGAGGTGTTAGTAGAGCTTTTAGGAGTTGAGATGGAGATGGATAGAGTTTCTCCAGGACTATGACTTTGAGATAGTCTATACACCTGGGAAGGGGAACGTGGTGGCAAACACACTCAGTGGGAGGTCTATTCTATAGCTACTATATTAGTCGATAGATCAGATAGTCGCGCTTCAGGTATCCTTCATGGATAATGATGGAGGATCTTACCTATGGTTTAGGATTTTCACTCCCCCAATTCCTCAATGAATTTGGGAGGAACGGCTTGGGATGTTGACTATGATGCTAGACGTGCTCAGATATCCTTGGGACGATCTCTTGAAGTAATTTATGAAGGTGGGGAGCACATTGGTTTCTTCAAAGGATGCACTGTGGAACCAGTGACGCTTCGGGAGGATGTGTTGAGGGAGATCCAAGCATCCCATTTAACGGTACATCCTAGAGTGATGAAGATGTACCAGGACCTCCAGTGTTAGTATTGATGGCCATGGATAAAGGAAGTAGTGGAAGAGTCTGTATCACAATGTCTCACTTTCCAAAAAGTGAAAACTGCACAGAGCCGGCAGAATTCTTATGTCGAAAAGAGACAGATACCCATGGAGTCTGAGGAGGGAGACCATTTCTTCCTACAGGTCTCACCTTGTGAGGTTTATAATGGTTCGGCTGGGGCAACAAACTTTCTCTGAGGTTCATTGGAACATTCTAGATTCTCATCAAAGTGGGTTAGGTGGAGTAACATCTATCTCTTTCCCCATTGATACACTAGGTGCATAATGTTTTTCCATTTTTCATAGTTGAGGAGATGCTAGCATGATCCATAGCACGTTATCGACTAAGGTGAGTTGAACTTTGATGATGGGGTGACTTTTACGTAGTTCCCGATGGAGATATAGGATCGACACGAGTGAGTCCTTCGTGGACAGATGATCCCTCTAGTGTGAGTTTGGTGGTATCATGTAATCCTCCAGGATAGAACATGGGAACAAGAGGCTCACATTTATTCTTAGTACCCCCTATTTGATTTATTTGACAATATTTTGGATTTTGAGAATGTAAAGACCTTATGTGGGGAGAATTTAATGTCCTGGAATTTCTATATAAATTTTTTATCATTTTTATATATATAGAATTATTTTGAGATAGTGAAATCTGAAAGCTTGTGAATCTGAGGCCTAGTGTGGCTAGAATGATTCGTCGATGTTTTTTTACGCTTTAATTAGCGCATCTAAGCAGTTTTCCTAAAAATGTTGAATAACTCTTAAATAGTTTCCGGAATCAGAAATCTAAGGGAACTATTTTGTTCAGGATGGAGAGCCTACCCTAAGCGCAGCTTACGTTTAGTCGGTGTGGGAATCCTGTGAGAAAACCCAAAAATGGCATAACCATAAATAAAATAATAAAATTATTTTATTTTATCTTTTAAATTCTTATAACTCAGGAACTGAAACTCAGATTGAATATCTGAGGCCACCACTGAACTCGAGAGGGTATGATTTCCTTGGGATGACACGAACATTAGCTGGTGTAGGCCACCAGTGAATGTTAGTTTTTAGTAATAAATAAAATAATTAAGTGAGAATTATTTTGTTTTAAAATCCATAACTTCTAAATAGTATGTCATATTGAAAATATAAGGGTAAAATTGAGTTTGTCGGGGCGTGTTCTCCTTACGCAGAGCCTAACCTTGACCAGCGTGGGTCGAGGGTGAACGTAATTAATTTAGTGATCTTTTTTTCAGATACATTCAGTAAATGTGCGAGCGATGTTTTTTAAATTTTGAACCAGTGCTCAGATTTAAAATTAGAGGGAACCATTGAATCCGCATTGCCAGGATTTGATTTAGTGGGGATTTACATTAAATGCACTAGGTCCGGAGAAAAAGGTAACTTTTGGGACTTTTTAAAAGAATCAAAATAAAGTAATTTTAATATTTTATTTTATATCATTCAATGGAAAACAAATGGGTGGGGCCAATGACATGTTAATCCATTAAATAGATTTACCTACCAACCCTAAGTAACAACATCGTTGGGGAATTATGAAGCTTTCTACTTGATGAACCCCATTAAAATACAACTTCATTACTTACCCTCCACCTAACCTATATATATTGAGCTTGGGGGGAGGTACCGACACAGCTTCACTAAGAAATGATGTGATGATGGAGGATGGTGACACTGAACCCTTAGAGGACGGAGCCGATCCTAGCGGGAGGGGACGGGCGACACTGAACCATGAACTGGAGGACGACATACGAGCAGTGTCGTTGGAAGCCTATTTTAGGAAAGAAGAACACTGACCCACCTTCAAGCGCAAGCGTTTATTCGAAGATTTGAGGTAGGGGTTCTTTCGTTTATACTTTTTAAATGTTTTCCTCTTCCCCGTTCTTGAATGATATGAAGAAGGCGAGTCACCTGAAAAACGTTTTGACCCATGATTCTTTGGTTTTTGTGGGAGTTTATTGCGGGGTATATTTCTAGGGTTTATCTTGATTTAAATTACAAGAGTTTTTTAAACCCTTAACCCCTCATTTTTTTGAGATAACGTAGAGTGCGTAGGCATAAAGAACCTGGCCTGAACCCTCTGCTAATTTGAAAATTTTTCACCTCTATGGAACACCAACATCATGGTGATCCCAATTGTCTATTTTGGGGATAGGGCGTCGACACACTCCCCAAGAGGAGGTCCTGGCATAAAGTCGCGGCGGTCATCAGAGAGGCATGCCCCGACTGACCGTGGAGGAGGCACAACTTGCTATTGTACGCCGCCAATGAACAAAGGAGGTCATGATAAATAGAGAAAGGAGGTAGGAACACTGTCCAACTATGGGTAATGGGGAGGCACACAGTCGCACACTGCTAGAGATGCCGGCCGGCACGCCGGCCAGCCACAATAGAACCAGTAGAGTGGAGGAGGGGTGCACCCCTAGCTGTACGCCCATGCAGCGTCAAGGCCGTGGTCTGGCTTGATAGCGATAGGAGCCAGTGGCTCCCAGTTCGATGGGCCATCGGTGGATTGGGTGCACCGACGACACACCTGGAAGCAAATCCACGACACAGAGGACCCACGACACCACGTGGCGCAGCATTGGGTCTACCCCCATGAGTTGGCCCACTGTCGTGGCTCTGTGTCACATCAGCCCTTCATGGATGTTCCGTGTCTAGGTGTCTTGAGCGGCCCATGGCCTCCAGGCGGGTGGAACTACTAGGTCGGTCTAGCGGACAGACCCACCACACAGTGGGCCGACCCACGGCCCAACGGACTAGCCCACGAACTAGTCGGGTTGGTCCGGGCTCAGCGGGTCAGGTTGACCTGGGTCAGGTTGGACTCGAGTCGGGTTGGGTCAACCCTGGTCGATCTGGGTCAACCCATACAGAATCGGGTCGGGCCGGTCCGACCATGGTGGACCGAACCCGGACCCAGTACTGACTAGTTACACAAAATAGGCCATAGTTTCTAAATTGGATTTTGGTTTATGAACCATGTGGGGGCATCGGGATCCTTGGAATGAGACTTTTCCTTTTGACTTACTCGATGAGAGTTTTCAAAAAAAATTGGAGTACAACCGAGTTGGATCGTAGAAGAATCCAACTACGCCCTCGACACTGAAATGCCAATCACGCACAGACCGGGCGTCTGATTGACATGACGTCTGTTGATTTGGAACCCTTATGACATGGAGGACAATCATGTTACATCATTGGGAGACTTATTTCTGGTTAAAATATAACCAATGGCTTGGGGAACGTTTCTCCCATGCGTGCTACATACGGAACCCTAAGACTGGCTGAGACTTGATGACTGCTGACCGTTTCGACTCAGATATACTTGACAGGCCTAGTGGAGATTTCCTCTGTGTGAAATGGTAGACCCACGGTGGGGAGTGCGTTTGTGTGTCACAACATACCCACAATGGGGAGCACCTCTGTGTGACGTGGTAAACCCACGGTACTCGACAGGAGAAGTACCTCATCAGTCAAAGGGTAGTGGGTAGCGCCTCTATGAGATGGGGCAGGCCCACCGTACTCATTACTGGAAGAGTCCTCCAGCAGCCAAGGTGTTCGGCGTTTTGATAGGGAATGTTACATGTTCCTAGGCCTATAGAATCCATGACTGGCTATCAGCATTCATAGCGATCCTATGTGGGTCAACATCATAATTTTGTTTCTCTATGTTGTATACCTAGTTTGAGATGTGTCCATTTCTCTATGATTTGTGATTTTGATCATACATCGTGGTTTTCCATTGTGAAGTTTTGAGAGACCTTCAAAGGTCTCGGGGCCCCTACTGGGTATTTTTATACTAACCCCTGCACGGGCTATGGCCTCACCTTTTTGTGTCTTTTGCCGATGACGGGCAGCTGGGATGAGGTTTGAGGGAGCCTAGACTTGGCGGTACGTGGAGGAGATGGGCAGATGTGGAGTGCATAGGGGGTGATCTATACCTACCCGTCAGGAAGAATCCTTGGAGGATGACTCATTAGTTGTTTCCCCTTTTTCCGTTGTATTGTTCCTTTTAGTTGTATTTTTACTTTTTAGTTTTACTTGTACTTTCAGTTGGGCTTGTACATATATGGAAGTCACATGCTCCCCTTAAGGGTAGTTCAAGCATGCATAAGGGTAGACCCCCACTTGTGTAAAGGTATGCCCCATATCAGAAGGAAAGTTTAAGGGGAGCATGTGACTTCCATAAGTGTACTACTGAATTTAGAATACCCAAAAAGGGAAACTCAAGTATCATTTATAGCATGTCATTATTTATATAAGGGTAAGAAAAATACCATAAAAGGGTATCTGAGCTTTTAAATAGGATATGTAACTGTAACTTCATCCTATTTCTGAGTTATTAAGGATTCCCAAAGCTCACATAAGGGTGTTAATCAACATTAGGGTATAACAATGTTATCCTTAAATATATCATTCTTCCTATGTATGTTTAGTAAGTCGCAAATTGGAAATGTAGTGTTACACTTACAAAGTGGGTATGTCTCACCTAAGGGTAGCATAAATATATTAAAAATCCTATATTCATTCTTAGAACCACTTGTAACATGTTACAACATAAATAAGACAATTTATTGTTTGGTTTAATTATTGTGGGGTTTGTTAAGAGTTTCAAATGTGATATTTTCACTATTTCTAATTTTATGAGTTATGAATTGGTTGTGTGTGGAATTACTTGGATACTAATTAAATGTTAATTTAGTATTCACTTAGAGACATTATATATTTATTATAAGATTCCATATCTTCCATATTCACTTTTTTATTCTTTTATTGATTCCGGATGATCTCAAATCCTCCTCTAGAGTCTTGAAAATCTATATTCAATTAATATGAGCCTCTCCTTCACTCATCAAGTCTATGATTCCATGATAAATAATTCTCTCTCCATATATCATATATTCCTTTGGATACAACAATTTTACAAGGAATAAAATATACTAGGTGTAGGATCTGATTCTTCTCATATTTTATTGCATATGGGATATTATCATGATTTTTTTACTTTTGGGTGGATGGTAATAGTTTTCTTATGAAAGATAATTAATATGACATATTGAAATTGATTAGGAAAGGGAGATATCACTTATAATTTACTTATTTTTAATGATACTACTTATCCATGATTGTATACTAGATATATTTTATTTTGAAATGAGTTTTTATATTATTATATTTTTGTTTGAAGAAATATATTTTTAGAATCACCGTAAAAGAAAATGTTAAAGACCTTAAATATTTTATTTGAACCATAAGTTTGTAAATATTATGTTGATGTATTACACCCTTAATCTAGAGTTTATTAATGTGATGGTATGTAAAATGAATCAAATTATAGATGTTTTTGTTTGATGATATTAACTTGTTGGGATGTGTTCATGATGTGTGTTCTGAAAATATTGATTTTATATGTGAAAGGTTGAGGACATTGCTTGATGGATTTTTATTTTTCTGATAATTATAGAATTATATGAATGTGTTGAGTTCTAATTAAATTAACTTTGGTTAGGAAAAATGGTTTGGAGTAGGAAATAAATTAAATTGGAGTGGAATTATTATTTATAATTTCAATAAATAAATGCTATTAATGAATTTGAAAATGGTTTATATTTGACGTGCTGAATTTAGAACTATGAAATTAATGTGTGGTAATTGGCAAATTTTAATTGAATGATAGTTGAGAAAATTATATGAAATGGATGGTTTTGTTGAATGATAGTTAGTGAAAAATAAAAAATACAATAAATTAGGGGACTATTAATTGAAGGTTTTTCTGAGTGGATTGTGTATGGCGGTTGTTTGATTTGATGCAATGGTCGTGGAAGCAATGTTCATGTTTGGTACTGTGATGTAGAGATTCTGGTCACTGGTTGGTATTGTTTTTTTTATAATAATATGTTAGGCCTGTCTATAAAAATTATATATTTTATATTCATCGTGATTTCAAAATGAACCCCACCAACGTCAAACACTGTGTGTCAACTAAAAGGTACAAGGGAACAAAATGGATAAAAATTAGTCAGGGATTTAATATTTTCATCGTTGCATTGATACAAATATATTGAATACAAAGATAAGAATCTTGGTTTGGAATATGATGATCCCACATGAAATATTTTAGTACAAAAATGAAATTCAAAATTAAATAAATTCATTTGAAGATGTGTGTCAATACCCGACCCTAACCAGGGCATGTGCCGAAAATACCCCAAGTCCTCCTCTATAGGCTGGGGGTTGTGAAAAAAATTAAAAGACATATCCTAAAAGGGAGTAATTTTCCAAAGTACATGTATTCCAACACCCAACCATCTAAATGTAGAGGTAAAGAGGAATAAAAATAAAAAGATGCAATATCTATAAAGTAGACAGAGGATGAGAAAACTCCAGGGTGTACAAAAGTACAATAGTTGGTTGTAAATAGGATGTAGTGAAATAGAATAGCTCAACACAAACTAATAGAGAGTAACCTAATCAAAACATAATGTGATCAACATGGCATGTTAATAGACTATATATCAAGTATTGTTCATCCATATAAGGTGGGTCACCTCATCCAACCATGAGATGTCAATTACATAAATCCCGTGGAATACCCAAAACATCTTCACATCACATGGAAGGATATTAACAAAATCCAATGGAATTTAAATAGATATATATATATATATTCTAATTCAAAAGATGCCATAATGAGAGAGTAAGGGGATCCCCATCTCACTACTTAGCCTAAGAAGAATAGTCACCAATCATTCCAAAAGTCCATCAACAAGGCCCATCACCTCACATGTCTTCTCAGAAGTAACTATCCAAGTCAAGCCATTTTTATTACTGTGTTTCACATTCATGGATCCAAAATCGCTAGGTAGAGATTCCATGACCTGGTACGATAGGATGGTTCAACTTTGATTGTCGATATAGTACCAATGCCCGGGTACGATAGCTGGGCTCCCCTATGAGTGTTGATAATGGACCCATCCCATACCCAACAGGAGGGTTTTTCTACACTCATTGAGTAACAATGCCTAGAAAATCTATAGGATTACACTCATACATATAAAAAGGACTCATAACCTATGAATATTAGAGTTTCCAAATCTAAAATTCATCAATGACCCATGCCCATATCAATTGGAGGGTTCCACTAAGAAGTCTAAAGAATAACCATACTTTGTGTCGATTGGTGGGTTCCATTCTAGCGGTAGAGGACCCATTCCTAGCCTTGTTAGAGGGTTCTAATTTATGAGTTGATGGAAGACCCATTCCCTGCCAGGAATGAGTATTTCAATCTAATGTTAATGGACCCAATCCCAACCTAGTTGGACAGTTCCACTCTAATAGTCTTAGAGGAACCATACTCATCCACACTAGAGGGTTCCAATATGTATGTCTCTGGTGATCTTGCCTAGTCAGTGTCATTGTTGAGCATCGCCTAATCGAGAACCATTCCAGAAAAACTCAACAGCATATCATAAAATTCACACCCAAGGGAACCTTTGCATTCTACATGGAAATACACACAAGATAAGCTACTCGTGGTCTAAAATTTGAGTCCAAATGAAAGGGATACAAAAGCATCACATTTATTAAAATAGATTAAAGGGGTAAAAGACATGTTGGGTCCCATATGGTTCATTGTGCCACTAATTCTCCTAGCCGTGTCCTTGAAAGTACCTTATAATCCAACCCTATAATGTTATACATCTAGTATGGGATATACAAGGCATTCCCATGCCACTCAGGGTTCTACCCAGGTTCTTGGTGCTTTATTTGTAACCATATCATATATGTGTACATTACCTCATGTCTAAGTACTTTGATACATAACCATGTTCATATCCATGTTCTCTTACATGGGTTCCCACCCATGATCTACACCACATGTATCATACACCCATGAATTTAGTACACGGCTTATAGGAGGGATACATGTCATTGCATCCAAAAATACTTCTGAGACACTATCCTCCATAATAATGGGATATAAAATATGTGTTCATCCAAGTACGTGATTTGTAGTTGGGTATTTCACAGTTTATCAGATCTGAAATCCTTACTTCTAGTATAGTCTTCCTCCTTCAAATTTGACTTCTTTTCTTCCCGAAATTAGCGAATCTAGTCGTAGTTTGATGTTTTCCACTATCATATGGCTCAAAATAAATTCCATATTTACTTTGAGGATCCTTCATTTACAACACACACATAATCACCTTTTGTAGACAAATATTCAATCAAGGATCATCCAAACTACAATACATTCTAAAAAAATTCCAGATCTATTATGAAGTCATTGATTTATCCCTCGCATGTGAATATGACTGAATTCTGAGGGTTCAATTGAGATTAGTTCTTCCTGATAATGTCAAATTGGGACCATGAGGTCCAACTAGGGAAGAATGAGAATACATTGGTGGGTAAAGGAAAAAAATTTTGGAACCATCTTTTCCCAATAATTTATAAATAAAATTCAATTATAGGTATTTCTGTGTAAGAAAACAAGAAAAAAAATTATATTTTAGTTTATGGGCCCTGGAAGAGGCCATAATTGGTGTAGATCCAAGAAAGGAATTTATATGCTCCATCAATTTAATAAAAATGGAAATAATTCAAAACATTATGATTCGTAACAATATATTGAATTATTCTTCTTTGAAGAAGGTGCTTGGTAGTACATGAATGACATTGTTGCATTCATTACACTGGGATCTTCTCTGATCCATTGTTTTATCGTCGTATGAGATGACTAACCAATGGAAGGAAGAAAAAGAATCTATAGATGGCCATAGGTATAAGATGATAACTCATGGAATATATAAATGGAATAATACTTATAGATATTTTAGTAATGATAACCAAAACAACTGATTAATTTAGCTAATTAATTTATCCACTCAATGTATCACCTGTGGGTGAGATATCTGAACGCCCCGTGATAACATATTTTAGGTCATCCATTGGGTAAAAAATGCATTACAGACTCAATCGTGGTCTCATATTTCTAATTTGTTGTTATGTTTATGATTTTTCATATTTTTGTTAAGAAACAACATGTGCTTAAAATAAAACATATCAAATATTTTTACAAAATTTATTCTGTAAACAGTAGGACTCGTAATTTCATTTTTTTTCTATTAGTAACTCTAAAAATATATATAGAAATATATTAAGGTATCAAATGGGAAAAAATGGGTATCTACATCATTATATCCATTACGATTGTTCCCAGGAAAAACATAATTAAACAAGAAAATCAGGATACTGAGTCTGCACCTATATCTCCTTCTCTCCCAAAATCTCATGTATAATCATGTGCTTCCAAAACATGTGAACCAAGGGGATGGTCCATCCCAGAGGGTCCTTTCCATTCGATCATTGACCACCAATGGGTTATATGCAAAGTTGGATCCATCCTTGATGTCTATTTCACCCCATTTATTGATGGGTGTGGGTTCGTAAACATATCTCTTCAACTGAGACACATAGCAGATTTCATGAACCCTTTGTAGTTGTGGGTGTGCGTATGGTAGAAATAGACCTCACAAAATCTCTGTATGATCTTGAATTCCACGATGAAACTTGGGGATAACTTACCTCCCTGGAAGAAACTATGAAATCCTCATCGTGGGATGACTCTTAGGAAAATATGGTATCTCTGATCAAACTCCAAGGGAATATGAAATTAATTTACTTAATATTTCTACCTTATTTGGTCTATCCTCGTCCACTCATAGATAATCCTGAGATTCTACATTGTCACCTACACCATCTCTAGGCCCATAAGATATGTATATCCCATATTTGTTTAGTATAGGGGAGACTTAAAAAGGATCCTGTATAGGGATCCAAACATTTTCTTTCCAATAGTTGATTGGAAGCTATTGTTTTACAGAAACTCTATACGGAATGTGATCATCCCGGAGCGAACTAAAGTCTGACAAAAAATCCCTCATCATATCATCAAAGACCCCAGTAGTGCACAAAGTCTATCCAAAAGTTTAGAGGTAAAAGTCTATACTCATCCGAATTTGGGACCTGAATGCCTCCTGAAGGCCGATCCATAATTGTGACATAAACTTCACATCTTTATTGGAGATAATCATCAAGGGTACCCACATGAAGTCAAAATATTATCTATATGTATATCTGCCCCAAAATCTCCATAAAAATCGGCTCAAAGATTGAAAAGAAGTATGTAGACTTTATGTCTTGATCAACTATAACCCAAATGGAATCATAGCCCTTCCTTGGGCATATAATCCCTATCAAAATTCCTTCGATATTCCATCACAGTTTCACTCAGGGATCTCAAGGGACAAAAAAACCTAAGAAAACTTGTTTTTCAACCTTCACCTGCTTATAGGTGAGAAGTAGAGAGATTAACTCAGCTAAATTTTGACTCATACTGGGACATAAAAACTATATTTGAAGGTATCTATACATATTCCCTACATTGGGATGTATATCAATGGGATAAGATTGGAACTTTGGCATCACCTCCTCCTGCATTGTGAGTAAAACAATCATGTTTACCCGGAAAAAAGATGACCTAATCACCTCCTTTAGAATATCAACATAGAAAATCACATGCTAATATCCAATATTTTAAGACCTCATAGTCAATTAATTCCACCTAATACTCTCTCACATGATCAAGAAATAAAGGATACAACACTATCGACTGTAGAAATGATTTACTCTCTAAATCCACTAGGGTTAGCTATAGGGATCCCAACTACTCCAAATAATCCTTTAACAAATGATCCTAGGACTTCCTTCTATGGTAATATTCTAAAATTCTTCCCTTAACTAGAGTATATAATAACTCAAAGGCCTTGTCATGCTGGTAATCCAACTAGTAAAAATGTATCAGGTTCATGTCTCTTTATATAAAGATATACCTGAGACTCTGATGTTCTGATTAGACCCAAAATTTCTTCCTCAGAAGGTAATACCTCCACATCTTCATGGAATAGACTACAAATTCTAATTCTAGGATTTTAGTCATGTAGTTATACTCATGGGGTCTCAAATACCTTGACTCATATGTGATAAATACCTACCGCTATATCAACATGTAGCCTAGACCAGATCCTAAGGCATTGCAAAACACTATGTAATCCACTCCCTCCCCCACATTTTTCAATATATGATCTCTCATCATTCTTAGTTTTAACTCCTTAAAGGCCATATAGAAATTATCAATTCAAGTAAATGGATTCCCTTCCCATGCTAGGGTGGTCAATGGGGCTCTAAACGAAGAGAAGTATGCAACAATCCTTTGGTAGTACCCTACCAAGCCAATAAACATCTACTCATATGATATGCTATTTGCTAGATCCAAACCGAGCACCTCATCAATCATTTCTAGGTAAAAAGATAAAAATTTATTAGAAATTAAATTCCCTAGAAAATGAACCTTTTGAATGCATAACTGGAACTTTAAGATCTTCCCATAAATATTGTGCTCTTGAAGAAAATTTGGATCCATCATCAAGTGCATAACATGACCCTCCTCTAATTCATAGTATATGAGTATTCCATCGACGAGGACAACCAAAAATGGATCATGTACATCTATAGATCTTGTTTCATAAAATCCATAAACACAAAATAGATGTTGGTCACACATAAAGTTGTCATTAGTAACTCATAGTGTCCGTTGCGATTTTGGAATGATAGCTTTGGAATATAAGCCTCATGAACCCTAAACTAGTTGTAGTAGAACCATAAGTTGATCTTCAAGAACCATATCACTCCCCAAAACTATTCAACGAGGTAATAAATTATCAACAATTGGTATACGTTCTTTATTATCAAATGATTCAGGTGATGATAATCCATGAAAAATGAAATCTATCATCCTCCTTTTTTCACAAAAAATGAAAGAACTTCATAGGGGTACACAATGGGCCTAATGAAAATGTTCTCATGAATGTAATCCAACTAAAACCACATCTTCTAGAGCTAATTAGGTTCCATATGATAAGATAAAAAATATATCTATGTGTTTTTGATATGTAAGCCGATTAAAAGCTCTATCTACTACCATAGAGGTATTCCTAGAATGTCATCCAGGAAGAGATCCATATAAAGCTCCATAAATAAAGTATTCAAAATTCCTAAATAGAATGATTCAACAAGGGAAATTCTCAATAAATTATGGGTGATTGGATATGACCTCCTATTCATAGACCCACTTTTCTATCTATGAGATCTCTCTTTCTAGAAAATGATAATCTTTTCCCATCATTGTGGAGGCATCTGACTTGTCTGCGGTGATAGTAAATTTTTTCTTAGACCATGGTAAACCAATCCCAACTGAATATTACATCCTAGGGTTCCATCATGATGACCAAAAGGTCCCAATTGAAATGTTACACACCAAAATATAGCTTGAACTGTCAGTAGATAAAAGATACAGAAGAGGTTTTCCCTATAGGATCCTCAAGATGAAGCTGCTTGGATAGTGCCTCAACTAGGTTCTCAATATCTCACACAAGAAGTATTAATATTAAGTAATGAGGGAAAAATGTTTTTACTAATAAGAAATATAGATTATAACAAACATAGATCTTTCCACTAATCAACTCATGTGACATGGGGTCATATGCCCATAAATCCTGAAGCAATCTGCGACCATAGCTGCCATCTCCCTAAGCTTGACATGGGCTAGATTAGGGTGGTGGTGGAAGGTACTCATAGCATAGTCCACCACCAATAGCTTCTCTAACTATGATTCCATATACTCCTCCCTGAGGAGCACCCTGTCCTCTACTAGTAGGTCACTGGTCACAGTGTTGTCTCATACATGGCAGTCCATCAGCTATCTGCCTATGCTCCTCAACACATCTTTTCAAGAATTCATGCACTTTTTGACCACACTCATTAAAATAATAGTTCTGACCCAATTCAGGATACTTTGGTTTGATTCATTGTCCCAATACTACATGAGCACACGCCTGAGTCTGATCATTAATGGATGTCCTACCCCAAGATCATTCCAAATCGCTGCAGCAAGCTACTACAAATGATTCCATGCTATGACGCCCAGTTCCAGATCAAAATTTCTGGAATCCCTATGACATAATTCTCTCTATCACTATTTCCCACTCCATCGCCCCATAAAATATGGGGATTCACAAGGGAACTACACAAGAACAAAGATCACTATAGAGTCACTACTCACACTTTTGTTCTCAGAAGTATCCATCTCAGATCATTCCAATAGAGTACCTGCTAAGGTCTATGAACCTCTCTGCACACTCAGACACCATCACACCTATCTAATGCATCCCCAAAATCTGATGAATCTTAACTAATCAAAAATAGACGGGGCAATACTCCTCTCGAAAATATTGATGGATGTAGGTACATGAGAGTGTTGGCTCATCATGTATCTTTGTGAAAATTCTCCGCTAGTGCCCAAATTATTTATAGAAAAGGCTACCTACTAGTGAAATCACCTGATATTCTAGTGTGTTGATGAGCCTGAAGACACAGAACAACAAATATATACATTCCTATAATGCTTATGGATTTGTCTCACTGTAGAACCTAAATGGTCTCTGGTGTTGGAACTCTCATATTTCACTATGTCTGCTGCATCCTTAGCCATATCTGTTGGAATGATCTATTTCTCAAGAGGTGGATTTGCTCCTACCTACCCACCTAGAGGAAGAAACTCATGGGATGGACCCTGAAGTGAGGCATCATCCCTTATCAGATCAGCATCACGATCTGGAATTGGTATCCATGCTGGAGGTCATGATGGAGTAATCCAGAAATATAATCAAGATGTACTATGCTCAAATGAGATTATATATATATAACCATAATGTGGAGATGAAACAAAATGATAGTCAGAGACTCAATACTATATAATTCTTGTAACATTTGACCACTACAACCAATGTCTCAGTTTGTTGAGTAAATAAGAAGGTTGTTATGGTTCTTATGGATGGATAGATCGGTCATCTGCATGATCACTAGTTTTCCTGAACTACAACCATGCCCTGGTATGACCGGAGGGTTACACACTAAGATTCAATAGAGTACCCATGCCTTTCCCAACTTGTTTTTTTAACCCTAGCATCGAGGACCCACATCCAACCCAACTATAGGGTTTTAATCAAATGTTTATAGAGGACCCATGCCCTTTCATAATAGGAGGGATAAAATCTAAAACATATCAAGGACCAACGCACATACCATTTGGTGGATAACACTCGAATATTTATAGAGTACCCATTCCATGTGCTGACATGAGGGTTCCACTCTAGTAATAGAGGACCCATGTCTAGCCCAACTAGAGGGTTCAAATCTAGGAGTCGATGGAGGCCCCATTCTCTAACTAGAAGGAGGGTTCCACTATTGTGGTATAGGACCCCTAAAGATCCCATATGGATGGTTTTACTATAAAAGACATCAAGGACCTTTGCCCATCCTAGCTATAGGGTTCCTCTCTAGATGTCTCTGGTCATCTTGCTTTAACACTATCATTTTCAAGAATCACCTGACCAAGATCCATGACTATAAAATTCAACATCATATCCCGAAATCCAAAAAAAATGGAACCATCATATTCAATGAGAAAAACAATCAATATAAGTTACACGTGGGCCCCAATCCAAGTCCACAAGTAGGAGATGTGGATGTTTAATGTTTTCTCAAAATAAGACAAGGGGTACATGAAATATTGGGGACCCAAAAAGTGTGTGGTACCACCCTTACACATATCCTTATCCCATTAATAAAATGGATCTCCAACCGTGTAGGTTTACATGGCATGTAATGGATAAACACGGTGGGACAATGCCACCTGAGGTCCCTCATGCATGCTTGGTTATTCCAATTTAACCATCAAGCATCTCCACACATTTTGTTGACATGGATTCTATCAAAAATCATTAAAACAAAATTACATGTCTCAAAATAATCCTTGATCTATCCATTAATGGTTGATCTATCTCTCTCACATAAATCTATCAGGATTTTTGGTGTCTAGTCGGGCTCGGTACTGCCCGAAAACTTCTAACCAGGACGGTATAATCCGACCAATAAATAATGTGAAGAAATTTAAGGGAAAAGAAAAAAACAAAATTTTATCCATTACATTCCATGATTTATTGTATAAAGATCAAAAATGAGGTTTTATTGATTAGAAAAGAAGAAACACAATTTTAAATTTATGTTCATGGGCACAACCAAAAGACACAATTGGCGCAGATCCATAAAATAGATCAATCTGGTCAAAAAATTTAATCACAATTAGTATAATCCCAAAAATGAAAATTTATAAATGGATATATGATCATTTATCATCGATGAAATCACACTTAATTTATTTAAGTACTTGGATTCATTCATAGAACTTCAATAATCTCCGATCCATAATTTCATTATCATAAATGGTGATTCAATTACCGAAGGATGAAGGAGAAGATCTAAATGGTCCCAGGATAATGATGATAAATATGGGAAACAATCCATGCAATTATACATATAGATTTTTTAGTTTGGTTAAATAAATAAATTAATTAAATTAACAAAATTATTTATCCGCTAAACATTCCACTAATGGGTGAGATATATGAAGGGCCCACACTGACCTATTTTAGGTTTCACCTATGGTAAACAATACATTCAAAACCCAACTATCATATCATATTTCTTATCTATTATTTTTTATGATTTATCCAATTTTCTTTAAGAAACATTTTTGACATAATATAGTACATATTTTATATTTTAGAAAAAAAAATTACAAGCACATCGGACCTTAAAATCGCACATTGTTTCAGCATCTGGATCTAGAGATATATTTTGAAGAATTTGAATCACTCATAAGGTAAAAATATGGTATCAGAATGGTTTTTTAAAACTACAATTTTTAGGAAATAATTTCTCAAAGGAACTGAAGTTCGATCCATCTAAATCATACACATGCACTATTGAAGTCTATGAGAGCATCAATTATCGAAATCTGATCCTAGAGTGGAGATCTAATGATACCTTTTATGTCCCAATGATTGCAGCTAAATTGATCCTCTGATTCGAGAAAGGTAACTCATATCAATTTCATGTATCAAGAGCTTCTCTCTATCAGATGTGGGAGAGAGGAGAGAGAGAATTTAAAATTTACATCAATGTGGTCCTCCTCCACATTATATACCAAGTTATAAAATAATGAGTAAAAGGCTCTCTAATCCTTAAATATTTATTAGCCACTAAAGAAACCACAAATTATATCTTATGTCTATTTTACTATTTCAAAAATATCAATTATATTTTTTTAATTTTTTTAATATGATAAAATAAATATATTATGTGATAAAAATGATCCATTAACTCAACCTTTCATTCCCACAAAATTTTAAACGAACCTAGAATATTAAAATAATATTAATTTGTATAATATTTTTCTATGTATTCACTTTAATACATGTAAATTCTATTTAAATAGAAATTTAATAAAAATAATTCTATTCTAAAATTTATATGAATTTATTTATTTTAGGGAGATTGTATATTCTAATACATCCCTAAAC
This sequence comes from Viscum album, assembly GCA_963277665.1. Taxonomy (NCBI): domain Eukaryota; kingdom Viridiplantae; phylum Streptophyta; class Magnoliopsida; order Santalales; family Viscaceae; genus Viscum; species Viscum album. The sequence continues at coordinate 1,568,307,658 of OY728161.1, forward strand.
CCTAGTGGTGGGGCCTACCGAGTCATAAACTCTTATTCCCTGTAATATAATAGAATTTTCAATATTATATGTCTGTGTCCTGATAGAACCTTATCTCAATACCAGTTAATACTATTCACAGAACATGTATGGATACTAGAAACTCATCAAGGTCCCAAAAGAGGTAAGGAAAAGACACAACAAAATAACATTTCCTATGAACACACATAATGTAATATAATCACTTTATAAAACTATATCACATAAATATGGATGAAAACATCATGTCATAACTCATTATTTTCTTATTATTCATTTACCTCACTAGATGGACCTAACATATTCTACCATGAACATGGATTTAGTAAAGGTACTATGATCATAATCATCTAGGACCAGGAATTCAATTCCTTTCGAAATAGAGAAATTATATCTTGAATATTCAATCAATACTAGACTAAAAATGGCCCACCCAACATAAGCTATATCACTAAGATATATAAGTAACCGTTTTTACCATTCATTAATGTAATTGATCAAATAGTTTACATTGATAATAATCTCATGGAAGGATACTATTCCACATGTTTTCATATGTGAACAATCAATGAAACTGATAACATGTCATTTTATTATTTGAGGGTCAGTCCTCATGATCCCATCAAATCAATATCACCATGTGTGAACATCATAAAAAAAAGTATATATGCTTATAAGCCCCCAACACCTAATGGTCAGACATCATCCATGTCTAGTCATCATGATGTAAGTAGACCATAGAACATATGTTTAAGATTACTATCATGGTATTTTGAGGTTCTCATTATAGTCTAGGAACTCTTATAACATTTTGATATGAAATTAATTCCATGTAAAAATACATATAAATAGTGAACATAGAAATATAAACACTATTATGGTTAGAATACATCATTCATAACACATTTTATAAATTATATGGTGATAGAAAATTTATTTTTTAAGTTTGGTCAAGGTTACACACTATTTCAACACCACCACATGCACTAGATCCAACATGCTAAATAAACATGTTATCTCTCACATGATTAAATAATTATTTAGTTGATATGATACTTTAGTCAATTGGCCTAAAATGTACCCATTATGTAGATACTTTATTACCTGCAACATTACTTCCTTGAGTAAACACATCAAGAGATGATATCATAAAGTTTATCTATTTTCCCACTATCCAAAACATGAGATCTAAAATATGACCAATATTAGTATTATCAAAATTTGTATTTTGATTGTACTTTACATACTAGGTGTGATTACCTAAATTGGAAAAAATCAATGCACATTTTAAACTAAATCTTTTGTTACCTCAAGAGTTGTACTGTACTTGGTATTTATAAAAATGTAATTCACAAGCTTGAATGAGATTATCTAACCCATTACCTTATATAGACTATGATATTATGTCATATTTATCCAAATAAAGACTATTTTGTTCCCCCTTATAACTAGTGTCCACCCTCTAAAATACCAGGAATAAATCCCTTGTACTCTCTTTAATACAATTGGATTGTTCTGATTTCATCTCATGTAGTTCACCTGTATATTACAAATATATTCATACCATAATGTATATGTTTTCAATATTATTTCCTTAAAATATAATATCATATGTTATTGATGATTCAAAGAAGTGTATGGAATTATAATCAACACCTCAATATCCCCTATGTCTCATACTTGAATTCATCGAAATATATTTTCCATGTGCCATTGGTAACAATTCTCTCTTGAATTGTTCCAAAATGTATTTTTCAATACCTTATCATCATTTTTACTTTTACAAAGACTAAAAAACCCATTATATATTGATTATTAGAATTTTTTCCCAAGATCATAGGATGCTACATTAAGTAAATCTATGGAAAGTTAGTTTCCTTCTTCTATAATCAAATTGTAAAACCAATATATGTTATCCGTATATTACCAAAAATATTTTATTTATAAAACTATGGACTCCCACTAAGATATTATATAGATAATTAAAAAATTAATTCCAAATAAATTTTATATAATCTTGTGGCTTACATTAATAAAAAACTTGATTTCAAAAGATTTCTCCTTTTATTGGAATTCAATAGTCTCACCAAATCTTTCTGGTTTTATTTCACTAACACATACTAGAATAGTTGTATTGAAATCCGATTCCCAATAAAATAACCATGGAAAGTAGCTATGATAAGTATAATTCTAATGGAATATGGAATGATGATATGGTATAACTAATTGAGCCATATTGATACCACTCTTATACCACCATTGTAATTTTTCACTTAAGTACCACTGAAACATCAATATTTGAAGAATCAAAAATAATAATAACTTATACATTGATTCCTAGATTCCATTATTTAAATTTAACTAAACATTTAAATTTTATCTGAATCCCATTTATTACATATTGTATCCATTATTCTCATTTAATAATGTATCAATAAACATGGTGAATATAAAACCATTTCCATGGTTTTATCTATCATACCCAATATTTAATTCTGTAACATTCCTTTTCCACATGCCCTTTTAAAAAATTTTACCTGGAGAACAATATTTTCATCTGTCGAATTCAGTGAACCAAATTCAATTATTCTCCCTATATCCCATATATAGTTGTGACCTTTTATATAAATATGATCAACTACCTGACTATGAATTTTCTGTATTTTGTATTTTTGTGAAATATATAGAAACCATTATGATAATTATATTATATGGACACTTTTTATTTCATGATTTATGTTTATTCATATACTTAAACAAAACATTTCTTTTAAACTCATTTAATTATGAAATTATGGATTTATATCTTACTAAAACACATAAGACTTCCATTTTAATTATTGTTTGAATTTGGTTATGGGATGACCTAGATATTTGGAAGCATGTCATGAAAAATAATGGATGTATCTATAATACATATGACTCATAAAATTGATTCTAATATTACCTATGTGAGGAAACTAATATGTATAAGTAAATGTCTGTTTAATAATCACTCCACAATACATTTTTTTTGCCAATGTTTACATGTAATAATAATAATAAATAAACTAAAAGAACATTATTTCATTGATGTGTATAACAATATGTGAATTTAAGAGTTACACCATTCTACATTATATGATCGATAAATTCTTGGAATAGATATCATTTTTCATACGAGCCTAAAGAAAATCATATATTATTACCATGAAAATTTCATACTTGACATTCATATAGCATTAAAATTTATAAAGTGTTCTTAAAAAGAATATATATACCACAATACATTTAGTGGAATAGTTTACACTATCTAGTTTTACTAAATCTAAATTCCTTATTACATACCCATGTTTCTAAAGGTGTATTTCTCAAAAACTAGATAAGCCAGTGTATCAGTAATACCTGATGCATTTTTCTGTAATGATTAGAAATAAAATACTCGATATATATTTGAAAACTATTTAGTTTTTCATGACAAAAAATAATCTTACCACAAAACTGTATAAATGACTCTAAAATTTTATATTCATCAGATGTTACCATTGATTCAATAATTACTGAACCATTAGTTGATTATCAGACACGATGAAAAACATTCATTCCAAAACATGAATAATTTCTCCTTAAATATAATGGATATTTGAGAGAAATGTTTTGGTATACTCAAATAAATGTTCAAATAGAATCATTAATATTGGGAATTGGAATTTTTATAATTCTCACCTATGCCATAGGAATCACCCCTTTCTTAGCTTCATGGAGAATCCGCCTTAATTATTTTTAAATTTCTTTTTTTACTCAATTACTCTATTTAAAAACACAAAGTTATAGACATATTGAATTTTTAATACCCAAAAAAGAAAATAGAAACATCACTTTCAATGAGGAATTTAAACTAAGAGGATGACTATTCTTGAATCTACATAAATTCATTTCATTTTTTATTACATAGACTTATCTCATGATATGAGAAGAAAATAACCTCATATGTGATGATCAAACTTGGGTCATTTAAAGATGTTGTGAAGGTGTCGTTGGCATTACACTTTCTATTGGACTTTCCATCTTGTCTTTCAACATATTCACCATATGAAAAAAATATGAATATTTATTTAAATTATTATCAACTTAGTGAACCTCATTCTAAAGGTAATGAATAGTTTTCCCCATAGAATTCATTTGTGAAATACTAAATGAAATTATAGTCATTGAGTGAAAATGATATAATAATGGGATATATTGAAAGATCATGATACATATTTCAATGTACACATATTTGGTGTAATCATCACACCATTCATATATTGCTTCATTTTCTCCTCAGGAGATTATTGAAGAAGATAAATCATTTGTTGTCATCTACGTGCCTCCTAAAAAAAATATAACTCTCTTGCATCCTAAGGTTGCTCAACTAGAAGTAGGGATTCTAGAAAATTTAATTTCTTATATCGTATTATGATTCATGTGATCTTATATAACTCATGGAATCTAATGGATTAGAGAAGATTTTTTTTGTACCATAATAAAAATAGTGTATAAAGTGTACTAATTTCAATTATTCTATAAAAAATAATTCCTACCTGATCAGAACTATAATTTTTATTACTCATTAGACATTACCAATTCATTATGTCATTAAATGTCTCCCACTATTTAATCAGGACCTAATAAAATTCATTGCTATATTTAGAATACCCATTCTCTTGAGTATTATAGTGAAATGGATCCCTAAAACCACTCTTCATAGTCCATACTATGGATACATCACTACTCATAGTATTTCAAGGTTGGTTTTTTACTGGCCTACAACATTAACTCACAACTCCTTAAACTATTGATTGGAGTCTCAACTTCATGGATTCGAAAACATGATTTACCCAATGATTCACCTCTAATGCTAAAATAAGCTAGATATGAATACCTATTTCATTCCTTCTTTAGTTAATTTGACCCATCACTTACATTATAACTCCCCAATAGTACAAGGCACCCTCAACTATGTATGGAGAGAAACATGTACACTTGGTTTGGTTTAAATTCAAATGATGGACGAAATAATAAATTAATATAATAATTTTGGTTTTTATTATTTTTCCAAAAATGACTTTATTTTCTATCAAATACGCATGTTCTATGTGATCACACTCACAATAAGACTATATAGTAATAGAAAATATTCACAATGTAATAATTTTATTTTTTCTATGAATTTTATTTTATTATTAAATGTGATCATACAAAAATATTATTTGTATAAAAATAATAATAAACATTAAATAAATAAATAATGTGGCTGTTCTCACTACCACAAATCATCCCAAGGGTAGCACTACCCTTTATCATCGCTAGAAAAAAGCACTTATAAAGACCCCCCACTATCATAGCTTTTTTTACTTGTGGTAATAAATGCGGTAAATTTCAAAAAATATATTTCATTAAAAAATATATAAATATATAAATTTATTGATATTGATATAAATATAATATATATATTTTAAATATGTTTTACATAAGGATAAATAGAAATTTAAAATTAATATATAAGATATTTAGTAAATAATGTTCATGAAATAATTTAAAAAACATTATTAATTAACAATTTTGTAATTTTTATCTATTAATAGTCATTTAACAACCATTTTAATATAAAAAAAATCAGAAAACAAACTAAAGATTTAAAATAGCTGAAAATGCAACTCGAACTTCAAACGGTCATAATTTTTGATCTGAGTGTTTGTTTAGGCACTACCGCATATCAGGTTGAAGCTTGTGATGATCTAAAAAACCTAGTGGCTCAAGGTAAACCTTATGTCACATTTTTTTGGGCAATAAAGGCCTATATGTTCTCCAAAATGGTTTTTTTAGTCGAAGATTCTTTATTTTTTTACATTCGATGAATTTTCAGTCGTGTTAAGGACGTCTCTTTTAGTTTATTCAATGTGGAATGAATATCTTCATCGGGATTACATTCATATTGATATTATTGTTTTAATATTTTATTGATTTTTACAATGTACTGTTATTTATAATCAAATATATAACAATATATATATTTCATATATTCACACATAAAAAATTGATTTTATAAATAAATAATTAAACATTTTTACATATAAAATATATTTCTCAATATATAAGAAATATCACAGTAAAAACTAATATCCATTTTATTTATAATAAAAATATATGAATATTTATATATCTATATAATGTGTGTGTGTGTTATTGTGTCTGTATTAACAAACTGATATATATTATCAATATATTCTGGCATATTTATTTAAATATTAATATATAATTAATGTAAATATATAAAAATATATAAAAATATGTATAATTACATTTATATATACACATAATATATATATATATATATATGAATGTATGTATGTTGTATATACGTATTTATTTGTTTGTTTGTTAGTAAACTAACACACAAAACATATTTTTTAAATGTTTTTAAAACTAATAAAATAATTATATATTAATATAACTATATATATATTAATATAAATCTATATTAATATACGATTAAATATAACTATATATGTAGATAGATGTTTCATTAAAGGGAGAATAGAACAAAATGGGTGAGTAGTAGATGTATAAGAGAACAAGGGAGAGGACTCGAGTTTGAATCCAAGAGGTGGTAGTGGTGCACGGGTAGGTGCAGGTGGGTCTAGAGCTGTTACAGAGGTGTGAGGATAGGTTATGGGGGTGAGGGATAGATCTATTAAAGGGGTGGTCAAGAGAAACTAAAAGGGTCGTCGATTTATAAAAATAATAATTTTTTTAGAAGCACTGATAACGTCATAGTCATATTGCCTCATATCGGCCTATTTCACATGTTATATCACCATAATCATAATAAAAAAAATACTCTAACACATGTGAGGGGATCACATGATGCACAAAAATGAATACAAAATTATAAGGATAGATATATAAGTCCTTATAAAAATCGAGTGAAGAAAGACAATGTGTAGAATATCATAAATAAATTATCTATTATATTCATCGCATGTAATTATAGAAATTAATTATAAAAATAATATCCCAAAACACAAGGGTCTTTCAGTTCTCAATATCCCTTTACAATTAAATTAAATACATATTAAAAAGTTAAAATGAGTTAAATTTATGTAGTGATTAATTAAATTAGTTATTTAATTTATGTAATCTATATCATGAATTACCAAATTAAATTTATTTTTTTATTCCAAAAAATAAAATATTTTTTGAAATAAAAAAAATCAATGTTCTGGATAAAACTCGGAGAAACCTTGAAAGGGGTTCCAATACTATTTTGGACTCAGAATGAACTAGGTAGGTTTGGTAGGGACCAACCACCTTTTCCCATGTTGGGCGGAACCGAATAGACCGGAGGTTGGAAGGAAGAGACTGTGCATTGTAACAGACAGTTTTGTGGGTTTCAAATGCATGAGAAAATGATGGAATGGGAGGGGGTTGATATGTGGTGGGTGGTAGGGTTTTCATCACTAGATGGATAGTGTAAATGAGGTCAAGATGGAATGGTTTTCCTGAAGTGATGACGCACATCACCACATAGAAAGTGAGAAGACCTTTAGTCTGACCGTGGTAGTTGTACAAACACTTGGGGTACCAAAATGTAATAATAATGTTTTTTTCATTAGGTTGACTTACCTGTTAAGCCAACCAAAATTTTAAATCCAGTGTTTTTTCCTTTATGTTAATTGGGATACTGACCAATATTTAAAAATAGTGTTTTTATTGTCTTTTTTATAATGTCAACCACTACCTTTTTCAGTAATTTTTTTCCTTTATGTTGTTTTCCATTTTCCAACAAATTTTAGACTTGTTTTTAATAAAATAAAAATCACATTTAATATGATTTTAAAAAAATTATTATTATTAATGATTTTACATAATTATGTGGAAACATGACCCATCTAAAAACCCTATTCCAGTTTTAGGAATCAAGCTATAATATAGGGTTTTTCATAAACTACATAAGATTTCAAATTCATGTATGAAACAAAATGCACAGAGAAATATATATATATATATATATATATATATATATCTGTGTGTGTTATTCAATTTTTAACGTGAAAGAATAATTTTGATCCATCATTCGATCTATATATAGCCATATCTATGGCGTCAATACTAAATATATTTCGTTTAACACAATGAAAATTAGAATTCAACAGTGCAAAAAAACTCTCTTAATCATAGTTCTGATAAAAGGGGGGTCCCCTTTATCAGTGCTAAAAAAGAGGTGATAAAGGTGGTCTTTTATCCGTGCTAAAAAAAGAGTAGATAAAGGGGGTCCTTTACCCATACTTAAAAAATCGCCAAAAAAGGCTCCCTTTATTAGTGCTATTATTAGAACTCATAAAGGATACTTTTATTAAATATTTTTAGTGATGATAAAGAGGCACTTTATTAGCACTAAATATAGAGATGATAAAGGGGTACTTTATTAGTTTTGAAAATAGTTCTGATAAAATAATTCTCACCTGTAATGTGTGGTTTATATAACAGCACACCCAACTTGCAATTTAAATACATATAACCATACACCTCGAAGAAAACTATAATTTAAATAACACAACATAAGTAAAACTACTATATACATTGAAATATCACAACAGAAATAAAACTACTATATAACAGTACACCGAACCTATAATGTTTGTTTGGTTTTTGAGTATGACCTATTTTATTTTAATAAAATCAATGTCAATTATAAATAATCGCACATTTAGAGTTATACCAGCCACACTATGTGTCGTATTGAGGTGAAACTGACTCCTACCTATCAGAAATTACTTATGGATTTTTTCATAAAATATTAAAACCATCTGAATGTGTTTTTATGGTTTTGAGTATGTCAGTTGTGTTTTTTTTCTAAAATTTCACTTCAAACTGAAGACACACATTTTGAGTCATATCAGTCACATCGTGCATCGTTTTCACGTGTGGCTACTTCATACATGTCACAAATGACTTCTTAATATCTATACTAAATTATCAAGACAATCAGATCATGTTTGTTTGTTTTTCAATTGATGTCACATTTTGAACTAAATTATCAATTTTTTTTAATAATGAGAAATTTTGGTAATATTGGTCACACTGTGAATCAGATTGAGTTGCAGGTGACTCCTACACATCAAAAATGACTCATGAATCTTTTTCCTAAAGTATCAAAACAATATGAATGTGTTTTCTAGATTTTCGGTAAGTCACTTTTTGTTTTTACTTAAATTAATGTCTTTTTTAAATAAAAAAAGACTCTTTGATTTCTACTAGCCACACCATGTCTCATATAGAGGTGATGCAACTCCTTAAATGTCACATGTGACTAATAGATCATGTTTTATAATATTAATACTATCAAAATAGGTTTTCTTGGTTTTCAGTATGTCACTTGTTTGTTTTAATAAATTAATGCCAATTTAAAATAAAGACACTTTGAGATATACCGGCCACACCATGCATCTTATTAAGGTGTGGCTAATACCTACACGTCACTAATGATTAATAGATCATTCCCTAAAATATCAAATCAATCTGATTTTTTCTTAGTTTTCAGTATTTAACTTTTTATTCTCAATTAAATTAATGTCAACTTTAATAAAAAGAGACACTTTGTGTTTTAATGGCCACAGAGTGCATCTGATTGAGTTGCGGTTGACTCCTGTATCAGTTTACTAAAATATAAATACAATTTGAATTTTTTATAAGTTTTATGAACTTCACTTGTTGTTTTTTCTTAAATTAATGTCGTTTTTAAATAAAATGAGACCCTTTGAGTTTTATCGGTCACACTATTCATTGTATTGAGGAAAGGATAATCCCTACACATTATAAATGACTAATATATCATTTTTATAAAATATCTAATAATATACAAATGTATTTTCTTTGTTTTCATTATGTCACATGGTTTTACTTAAAATAATGTCATTTTAAATAAAAAGAGACACTTTGTGTTATACTGTCCACACAGTGCATTAGTTTGAGGTGTGGTCGACTCCTACACATCAAAAAATTACTTATGGGTCATTGATCCAATGTATCAATAGAAAAAAAATTGTTTGTTCGGTTTTCAGTATGTCACATTCGTTTTTTACTTAAATCAATGTCATTTTCAAATAAAAAGTGAAAATTATCATTCTACCGACCACACCATGTGTTGTATTGTTCATATGATCTATACACATCAAAAATTACTAATAGATCATTGTCCTAAAATATCAAAATAATCTGAATGTTTTTTCTCAGTTTTTAGAAGGTCACTAGTAGTTTTTACTTAAATTAATGTCACTTTTAAATAAAAAAACACTTTTAGTTGTATCTCCCTCCATAGACATCATTTCAAAAACAATTAACAATAACCTAATGATATTATATAAAGGAAAGGGTGATCAAAGATGGTTAATTATTGTAAAAAATGGAGATATCAATGAATACATAAGGATAACATGAGCATAAAGATGTTATAAAGAGATATTAACATTTGAAATTCATACCGTGTATATGGAAGTCACAATTTCATGTTATTTGTGTACATTATTTCAAAATGTATGCTTCCATTTCGTTTCGAAGTGTAACCATATCGTCATGTGAATATGAGTCTATTCTATAGTAATAGTAGTACGAGAAAAATATACATACACAAAGGGTTAACAAATTTTTTTAAACTAAATAGTGATTATCTCTAAAAATTCTTCATTAGGGATACTGGTTTGTTGAGGGAATACGATCTCTCTCAAAAATTTACAAACGTAAAAATTTCAATCATTTCCACTGGTTTGTTTCAGACACTATAGAAATGATGAGAAGAATAAGTAAGTTGTTTTGATATTTGTTTGGATAGTGAAATATTATTATATATATACTGATACTTATCTAGTCATTGTACTTATGTTCTTCCATGTATAGTTCTCTTGAACACATTCCTTTTTTAGATGATAGGGATGCAGCACCATATCATAACAGAATCCTCATTAAAATATAATATAAATTATAGAACATGATGGTTAGTTCTAATATGATGGATGTGGTGTACAAAAAATTGGAAAATTCCAACATGGGTGGATGGTTTTATGGATATCCTTGCAATGAATCTAGGAAATAAATCATTGGAGTGTCCATGTTTACTAAAATAAGAATCCACGGCTGCCTAAACACACAAAAAGTAACCCAGTATTGAGAGAAATGAAAATAAATTTGAAACGATTAATTTATTGAGTCTGGCCCCAGCATCATTGGTATTAAATAGAGTCTATGATTCAAAAGTTTTCTTTTAAATGATTTGATCAGAACTAAAACCATTTAATCCTTTTTGTAGGGTCCTATTTCAGCATCAACTGTTGAGGTGATGTGAGGACTAACAAGTCGGAAATTTTTCTCATGCGAAAATAACTTCAATTTTTTTATATATACACCTAACAAAAATATGAAATTTATTTAGTCACAATTAACACAGTATATCGGCTTTTGGAAAAGGAAATCATGAGAACATATATCATGTATACGTTTACAAATAAGGTATCTAGCTAATCAAAGTTGAAGATGAAAATTGCACTCTCAAGAAAAATAATTTACAGATCTTTCTCTCTGTACATTTTTGCTTTAAAATAAACTATGTGGTTGCCACCATCTTTTAATGTTGTGTCCATAGGATCCATGAATGATAATAAATGTTGTTATAGAAAGTGTGGGGCAATTGTTCTTTCGGAAGATCTTTTTGATCGGTTGGTCGATCCATTAGATGGTTTTGAGTGGTCTTTTGTTTCATCCTCTTCTCTTTGTCTTTCTGTAATAACATTCATCGATTCATACTTTTTACATAACTTTTAAATGGTTTGCCTGAAAAGTAAATTCAAAATGAATACCTCATTATCAATATGCGTTTTTACCATATGTAATGGCCATACGATGAATTTTCCTATATCCTTTTCGACCATATTAATATCATCCTCTTGAATTATCACAGGTTTCTCTTTTCTCGGCTCATGGGATACATTGATCGACTCTTGAACATGACCTGTTATAAGGGGTCTATCTTGTATCATTTCTTTTTAAATATTTAACATTGTATCCCTCACTAAAAGGTGATGGGTGTGTGTTTCTAGGTATAAATTATAGTCATTATCACCATGTAGAATAGAAACGTAGGAATGGTATTAGTTTCTATTTAATTCACATAAACATAAACATTTATTATAACATTGATTACCTCTTCTAAGACATATCATTAAGGGGAATGGTTAGCTCCATAGATGGTGGGGGTGGGGTGGGATCTTCACGTGGTGGTTGTTCGTAAGTTTATTATTCCCGTTTCTTGTTCCTCATTAAAATTTACATCATCTTCCTCGACCATTTGAATTTTACTTCAATGGAAGATATTTTTTATCTTAGCTATTTTAATAATTTAAATTTTTCTTCCTCTAGTTTTTTCTCAAAATATATTCTGGGTGTCACCCCAAAACTGGCACCTCTAACATGGCCATACTATTACAGATACTTCAAGGCCACTAATAGATTGTGTTCATCTAAAATAGGTGTTGTTGGTTCTTGTGACTATATAAGGTAGAAAATATTGTAAAATAAGTTATCATTGCTACATAATAGAGATGTAAATGAAAAAAATATATGATGTAATACGTACACAAGATTCACACACTTTTTGGGTGTTCTCATATATTAGTATCCTATCAGTATTTATATATAACTCCTTCCATATCACATAGAACAATATAGAAGTTTATTTTGATTTCTAGTCATCAGTCTTCACATAGATAGAGGAAAATAAATATGGTTTTGTTTCATGTCACATAAAATTATTACGGTTGATTTAAAATATGTACAAATTTTTTTCAAGAAAAGTGCACACCAAACATTCTTTACAGTAGGGGCATGCTGGTTTTTCTGTTCATTCCTTATTTTTAGCAGTCATATGTTGTTTCATAAATAAAAAATTTTCAATCAAAGTGATGAATACATGTATAATAAAAAAATTTATTACTAACCACAGTGTACCTGAAAAAACACATCCACATGAAGACCAGTAAACACATCCCAAACATCATGGGCTATCTGGTGTGCACAGATAAGCAGTAGTCATAGGTTTATTTTCACTTCAGTATCTTTTAGAATATTCCTTATTAAGATTGTGTGAAATCCTCATTTAATCCTTTGAGAAAGCATTAATACATGCTTCTTGTGAGGGTTATCTACTATAAATGCTCTCTATAATGGATGATGAAGAGTATTTCGATGATTAATTACATTATTTTTTAGTAAAATACTGAAATGATATCACAATTTTCCCATAATCTCTTCACATATCATTGTATTTATCTTGATCCCAATATGGTGCCACAAATATACATCCATGAGCACACATTTCCATGTGAAGATTCCAATATAATTGATGAACATGGCCTTGTTAGGGTTAACATTCTGACTCCACACATTCCATCTGACCTCATATTTGATACATTTTCCTTTCACCTTAAGTATTTTTGCTGACACATTCAAAATACACTGCTCCTTTTTCCTTCAACGTTAGTCCTTTGTCGCCTACCATTTCCCAAGAATCAACATCACCAATACATTCCTCTAGATCGGTGGAATATTCATGTCCACATGGTTGTTGTACCTATGAACTATGAGTAGCATCAGGTCAAGAGACATGTTCTTCCTCAGGATTAGGATCACCATCACATGCAGATGTTCGCTCCTTCACATTGTGAGAAATATCAGGTAGAGGGACCTACTGCTCTTTAGGAATGGGAGAACCAAAAAATTCATAAGGTCTCTCTTCTACACTATGATCATCCGCAAGGTTGATATACATGTTGTTCCTCAAGATTAGAAGCACCCGTATATATAGAAGTCATTACCTGTATAAATGGTTCAACAGTTAATTTATTGTACAAAAATGAGGCAAAAAATGGATAATAACATGAGAAAACACTATATATATTTCCAAAATTGCAAAATCATTATTTATCTCTCCTTTTCTTTTTTAAAGTATAAAGTGATTTTACCCCTTAATTGATGATCCAAATACCTTCATTGTGGTCACCTCTGATATACAAAATGCCTTCTATATTGGGACTACTAGGAAATGATTGTGACATCCCAATGAAAGGGTCAACCTCTATATAATTTTTATCTAAACCTTCAATTGTTTTGGTCGATTAATGAAATATTTGAAACTTTTAGTTTGCCAGATCTTTAACATAAAATACTTGTACTCCCTATGATGCCATTATAAATGGTTCATCTTTGTTCCCTTATTTACTGAGATCAACATTCATGATTCCAAATTCATTTAATTTTATGGTACTCCTGTTATCAAAACACATTAATTGAAAAATCAACACATTAAATTTTATATAATCTAACTTCCATGTATGTTTGACGATACCCATATATGAAAGTTTTATATAAATTGGATTTTTGTCCTTAGTAGTAGAAACATGAATCCCTTCAACTGCAAGTGTAACACAACTATTTTTCATGGTACTTCCTTCATAATTATCATTTATATAGAATGTATAACCAATAATTACATAACCTTCTTAAGATAATACGTACACACTTTGTCCTCCAGATAGCCATCGAAGTTGATCTGAAATTGAATCTGGATTTTTATTTGACTCATTTAAAATATTTCCCTGAAAGCATCCAATAAATAGTTTATTATGTGTATATGATATCCATCTCCCATACCCTATTGGATTAAAATTCATAATAATTTATTTATGGGTTCCAACATATGGTAAAACCACCAAAATATTATGAAAAATGTAATGGTGGGCATGCTCCAATTCTATAAAATTGATTGTGACACAATCTCTTCCAGAAATTCCTTCACCCACAGGCCTCCCAGTGTGACGAGATTTCGGTAGACCAATTCTTTCAACACCAGACATGTATTCATTATATAATTCAATAGATTTCTCAATAATATATATCTCCACAATACAATCCTTTGGCCAATTTTGATTTTTGACTTACCCTTTTTAAAATCATCATATATCGTTCAATGGGATACATCGGTCTATAGTGTATAGGACCACATAGTCGAATCTCTATCACCAAGTGAACCATCAAATGAACCATCATATCAAGAATTTATGGGGGGGGGAAGAACATTTCCAATTATCATAATATGATGGTAATTTCCCTTTCCATACTCAAAAGTTTCTCCAAATCTATACCATTTTTCATATAGCATTGAATAAGAAATAATGTTTTGTTAATGAATGATTGAAATTCTTGGGGAAAATGAAATGTAAATCTATATGAATTAAATCTTACATAAAAACATTGTACCCTTGTGATTACATACTTTTAACTTAAAATTGGTCATTCACATGGTCTTCTTTATATTTGATGAATACCTATCTAGAACCTTTACGTAATTCAAGAAGTTGAATAACTAATTTCTCTCTTTTCTGGAAAGAGTTTAGGCATTTGAAGGAATAAAATATAGTTTTTCACACATCAGTAGATCCAGCTCTTCTCGTATCCCCATGTCATCCATGCCAAGCTTTTCCTTAAATCAATCCTTTGTTTTTTTGAGTTAATTTAGAAACGTTTCGATGACACTATCACATAATTTTTTTCAATATTCTTAACATCAAGAAAGCATAGAACATATAGAAAATTTTTTTATGGTAATTAAAAAACACCGATCTATTTTTTTCAACTGGTTTTCCAATGGTTTCTCAAAAACGGTTTATCAAAAGCAATTTGCACATATTTTACATTCTCAAATTTTTGATTGCCTATCATTGTATATTGTTTTGTGCATTCTTGTTAACATACATTGAATGATTTTTTCCTAGATCAGTACTTATGTCCTCGGGGTAGAAATCCTTGATGTCCTAGAAACATGGGTTTTGAGGTATTTTTCAACATAATTGACTATGTACCTTGTTCACTGATGGGACACCCATGAGTTCATTTAATTCTACATCCTAAATGATTTACTTAATAATGAAATTAATTTATCATCCCACACAATAAGGTTCTCAATGTGAAATATTCATTTCTGTAAGCATCATACAATGTAACTCATAAATCCCACATTAATTTAAAATCCTCGCTCAATGGAGCCAAATAAATATCAATATCATTACCCAGTTATTTTGGTCCTAATATAATCATAGATAACATGATGTGTTTTTGTTTCAAGAATAAACATTACAGAAAGTTATAATTTACCAACACAACTAGTCATGTACTATTGGTGCATCTTTGAAAACCTAAAGTATTCACCCCATCTTCAGATATTGCAAGACGAAGGATTCTCAG
Organism: Viscum album; assembly: GCA_963277665.1. NCBI lineage: Eukaryota > Viridiplantae > Streptophyta > Magnoliopsida > Santalales > Viscaceae > Viscum > Viscum album. Next base: position 1,568,323,987 of record OY728161.1, read on the forward strand.
ATAATTTCCATTTTTAGGATACTGATGATCAATTTTCTACCACCGAGGAGAGTATTTAAAGTGACATAGATATCCATATTTATTTCTTTTTTCTGCATTTCATGATAATTTCCCTACAATATCCTCACTTATTTATAGGTGCCTAATCAATTGAATGATGGGAATGTACCATAAAACATTCATAGGACAAGATTCAACATTCTTGTATTGAGATGTACCACACTTTGGGAATTATCTAATTGATTTTTGGTCCTTGTGATACAGTAGACATTCATACAGGTAGGAATTTATTCATTCAAAGATCATTCCCATTGAGTGTATCATTCATTTCACATTTTATATTCAGCTTGGGAGCTCTTTTATCTTTTGTTAACATGTAATTCAAGTGAGAAAGTAATTCCATAAAACCAGAGCCACTCCATTTGTTTCCTAATTTAAAATTATACAGCTTTAGTTTGGCTGAAAATGATTTATATTTAAAGAAACCATTATATAATGGTGTCTTTGTACAAATCTTTAACCGCTCAAACAATTTTGGGCAATCATGAAGTTCATCTTCTAACATCCTTGATATATCCTCAATATGATCCTCATTATCATTCACATCTATAATCACATCCTTGATACCGTATTCTTCATTATTTACACTTGTAATCATGTTAGATGATCTATAAAAGGCATTGTTATGCCACTCACTAGCAACATTTCCCTTTTCCCCATGTTTATTCCAACATTTATAACTTTGTTTAATTTTTTGGGATAGATCAAGTGTTTTTCCAACTCCTCTACACTATATTGTTTTAAAAAACAATATTTTAAACATGGAGAAAGGATTTGTGATGTTTTATATGCATGAAATTTTTCTTATCTGATGAACTCTTTCACTCCATCTTCATACTCTTTTCTCAATTGATTGCAATCCATCCATTCATTATTCATATCTATCCTATTTTATTAAGGGATATTAGTATTTAACAAAATAAACACCCAAAATGTTGAATTAAAAATTAACCATGGATAAAAAATATGGACATTAAGTCTCCTTTTCAAACTATTTATCAAATCACAATTGAAATCCAATTAAATTCCAACCATTTACACAAATTCATCTTTAAAATAACACTCCTTTTTTAAAATAATCCTATCAGTTTTGAACACTCTTTCTCAAAACCCCAATTCATTTTTTAATGTATTCAAGGAAACTTCATGAACCAAAATTCATAATCATGTAAAATGAATGAAAAACCATTATATTTTACAAATTTTTATTTATAACATCACATACCCCTTGTTAAAATGAAACTATCATTACATACACTTTAAAAACATTCATATCACATTCTGAAAGCTAATTGAATGTGTTGACAAACATTGGGCAGGAAACCTATGTCCATGACATGTGTTTAAAGCATTTTAAAGGTATTTAAAACCAAAAAAGGCTTGTTGAACACATATAATTTTTTATGAAACATTTCAAAAAACATGAATCATTTTAAAAGAGACACATATGAATTTTCCCAAAGACATATATCCCAATAGAGACACTTTAAAAAGGATACATGAATTAAAAATAACCAAATTGTTATAAAATATAATGTTATAAATGGTTTCTCATGAATCCAATCAATAAATAGTATGAATCATTTAGTTTACTCTAATAAAAATACTGAGGAGTGAATAATTGATAGATAAAAACATAAGTGACACATGACAATGAATCTTTTGAACATAAAGTCACATCTCTTCAAAGTGGGTAGTCATCTTCAACTTGACTCTTGGATAATGTATGACCTATGCTTGATCCTTTGTAAATGGTACATTAGAACAATGTTCCCCATCATTAGGGTATACATTATGTCGTAGTCAAAGGACTATAAGTACTCATTCCATCTTCACAATCAATATTTCATTTCAAATTGTGATTAAATATATTTCAAACACTTTTTTTTGTGTATTCCAATAACTCCACATGGAAGGAACTGTGATTTACAAATCTAGGAAATGATTTGGTAAGTTTCTCTTATGTGTACTTAACTGCCTGGACCCATTAGCAACAACATGACCATCATGGACTGAAAATGTTCAAAAATTGACTCTTGATACATCACAACATAAAACATATTCACTAACCATCACATTTATGGTAAAGATTTGTGTTTTCTATAGTCTCTCATTAAGATCTTAGTAGCATATCTTATGAACATATAATCAAAGGAACCATAACACAGTATTTGTTAAGGCCTTCTTAGATATTCCAATTAGGAAGAATACTATTTGACCCTATAGTAATAAAAGTGAACCCCTAGCAAAATCATCTTAATAAAATTCTTATTTAAAGCCCCAAATATTCTTGTTCAATGCTTTTTATTCTCAATGAGTATTCCAAAAACACCTCAATCACATGTTTCCTATTCATGTTGTCCCAATTTCTCATAGTATGTGTCAGTTTTTCATCTAGTTTCCTTGACTTCCAAAATTTCATTGAAGTCTCCCCATTGAATATGTGGAATTTCTAACACTTTTATCATATCCAGCTAAAACCTTTCACTTTTTATGAATAGTTAATGTCACTATTCTTTTCAATTTATGAATCTTATATTAATAAAGAATTCTCAATACAATGATGATAAGACCATAACATATCACCATTAAATAATACATATTAAAAAAACCACAACATATATACATCACTTCTGGACTGTATACCATTACACCATCCACTTCTAAAAATCATATCTTTCAAAATAACCACATCTATAGAATACTTAACTCTCTAAATCCTATATAAATAATTGAGGCCATGTTCTAAAGCCTCTCCTTTTGGTTTAATTAATCGATAACTGAGTAAGGATTCACATTACAAATATTTTTCATGCATGAAGACTACTTCATGGAGTATACAATATCATTAAACTCATTAACACAAGAAAATAACCATGGTACTAAACTAATATATGGTATGATTTTCCATAGTCTATTTTCGAACATCTCTATAAAGATTTATAAATGAAATTACAAAGACTAGTCATTCCAAAATCCTTAAATGAACTCATATCTGTAACCTATATAATCAATGTGATGAGAGTATCATTATAAGTCTCAAGATAATTCATACCTCTCCAAAATGAATTCTTGACGTTAACAACATAATGTCCCAAAATATTCTAGAAGGTTTTATGGAAAATTTTAGAATGAAAATCAAGGATTGGTACATTTTAGGGGTAAATTGACCTAAATTCCACGAAATACAAATGTTCCCACAACCACAACATCATACAAACCAAGCACACACAATTTCAGATTTTACAAAGAATCCATTGTTCAATTCCACTTATTAATTAAGGGGTTATTATAGATGATGTATCATTATGGAGAATTCAATTATTATACAAGTATAAGTAAATTACCAATTTTCAAATTCAAATTTTAAATAGGAACTAACCAAAATGCAATTAATTTAGTGCAAAAAAACTACAACCAACAACCATGATTTTTAGTGGGGGCATTTAGCCAGTACAATTCACAACATCACCATCAATATCAAATTGTAATAACATGTGAACAAACCCCATGTGAAATTTCTATTTAATTATCTATTTCTTACCTTGGATTGGTGTGGAACAACTATAAACATCAAGAAAGAATGAGTAGATCCCTACCACGTGATACACAAACAAATATTAACTATGGAGAATCCCTACCTCAAAGATCTTTTTCAACTCATCCATGTACCGCAGGTCAAGGTAGGATGCCTGCACATGACAACTACACAACTAAAAATGTGGATCAACCTATCATGTAACATAAGATTATCAAAACACAGACTAAAGAAGAAACTCATGTAAAACTACAACACTACAGTGAATTCTGGGGAAAGAACAAGAGGAAACAGATGAAAAAGTGAAGAAATATCACCACAGAGGTTCGGTTCAGCGTGTGGTGGAGGTTTGTTCATAGTGGAGGAGAGTTACATGCATGATGAATGTTGGTTCATGGTGGAGGGATTCATGGTGGTAGGGGAGTCGACAGGAGAGGAGGAGGCAGCCGTAGTGGGGATCGACTTCCATGAGAGCTCGAGGGGTGTGAGGAAGGAGAAGAAAGAAAGATTTAATTTATAAATCATGGGGAAACTTTTATCGGTACTATATAAAAAGTACAGATAAATGGATTTTTAATCAGCACAAAAATAGAAAGTGCTGATAAAACATGCATTTATCAGTGATTTTTTATCACTGATAACGATATGCCTTTATCATTGCTAAAAATATAGCGCTAAAAAATGCCCAACTTTATCAGCATTGATAAGGATATAACTTTAATAATTTATTTATATTATCATACATATATATAAAATTCTATATATGATATATATTTATATAATTATAACAATAAATAAATAATTACATTTATGTTTATAAAATAATAATTTAAATAATTTTTAAATTATAAGAAATATACTTACTATATTTATAATCTTAGAAATATATTTAAAAAATAAATTAATTATATATATATATAATTATTGATATATATAACAATATTTCATATAAATTTATAATTATTTACATGAATATATATATTTTTATAACTATAATTATAAATGAATATAATTATTTATTTAAATAATTAAAAAATTATAAAAATTTTATATTCCTTATATTTATAATTTTATTAATAAATTTAATATAATTAAATAATTATTTAAATATATCTATATTAATTCAAAACTATAAATATAAATATTTTTATTTATTTATCAATATTTATATATACTTATAAATATATATTTCAAATTATACATAACTTTATTTATGAAAATAATAAGAATTTTTTTTTTATAAATTAACATTTATTTACTTAAATAAATAATTTTTTATATTTATAACTAATAAATATATATATATATATATATTTAATTGTAATTACAAATCATAATAAATTAATATTTTTTAATATTTGTAACTATATATATCTATTTAAATAATTATAAAATTATAACCAATATTTTTATTATTTTATAAATATATTTAATTAATAGATTAAATAATGTTTTTTATTTATTTAAATATGTCTTCATTTATTTAGAATTATATTTATAAATATTTTTATTTATTTATATATATTTTTATATAAATACAATAGAATGGTTTCGGTACCAAACAAATTCGGCCCTAAAAGTTATTAATAAAAATAAATCGTACAAAGACAGAGGCCTATAATAGTGTAGCACAAAAAGCACCACAAAACAAAAATAGTGGCAACAACAACACTAAAAACACACAAAAAACCCAAAAACCCATACATAATACCCAAAGCCCAGTGCAAATCACCCCAATCATCCTCATCCTAACCCATCACCCAATGAGACCCGATCATGACATGGCACCCACTTTTTAATGGAGAACCAAGTCGCCCAACATTAAAATATTTCCATCCAACCATTATGCAATAATCATCATCCATTTCACAACACCTAAGGTCCTCACTGATTTCTTAATTATTTAAATGTATATATATATATTTATTTAGGAATTATAATTATAAATATTTGTATTTATTTATAAATATTTGTATATATTTATAAATATATTTATTTTATTATATATTTAAAACATTATAATTAGTATAATAAATATATTTATTAAAATTTTATAATTATTTACATATACATATAATGTTCCAATTATAACTATAAATTAATATATTTATAAATATTTGTATAAAATTGTAACTAAATATATATATAATTATAATATATGTCTTTGTTGTAATTATATATATATATATATATTTATAATTATAATTATAAATAAATATATTTAACAATTATTTATATATATTTAAAAATAAAAAATTATAAATATAATAAATATATTTATTATTTAAATAAATTTAATGAAATTTTATATGTATTTTTTTGAACATAATCATATATATGGGAACATGATTTAATCATTATCCTAGTAAAATATAAATAATAAAAAAAGACAAATCATTGGAAAACATGAATAATAAGAACGGTGTTATGTAGCGGCATCGGTTCTTCAGTAGCGTTAGGTACGATTGTAAGTATTGTAGTCATGGCAGCACTATAGCAGGTACCATAGTAGCCAGGTTACTATTCAAAAAATGTTCCATGCGCCATGAATGTAATGGGATTCATACCCATCGAGCTTTCGGGCCGAAAATATTATGTAATAAAGTGGCTTGTAGGGTGGGTTATCCATTGGGGGGCTATGACCTGTCTCTATGGCTTCTGTGTGTGTGGTGTCTATCAATTTAATCTAATTCTACCCCCAATCACCAAATATAATATATATATATATATATATATTTAAAAAGTATATATATATATTAATTAAAAATAAAATAAATATAAAAAATATAAAAAATATAATGAATCTAATAAATATAATAACTCTAACAAATATAATAAATAAAAATCTATTAAATCTATAATAAATATAATAAATATAATAATTATAATAAATATAATTATTATTTAATGCAATTTATTGTAATGTAATAATTATATTTATATATATAATTATAATCTTAGAAATACATTTAAAAAAAAATCATATATATTAATTTTAATTTTTAAAATTATATATTATTTATATACATCTATATTGTATGTAATGTATAAAAATAAACCTTTTTTTAATATAAATTTTATTATTATATATAAATATTATAATTTTATAAAAATTATTATTAAAACATTTATCTGTGCTAAAAATAGAGCTGATAAAGGGTATATTTATCAGCGCTTTTAACTAGCAAAGATGAACCCCCTATCAACAGTTTCTTCATAGCGCGTACAAAATGAGGCACTTCCCATTCCCCATTTTTTGGTAGTTCATACAATATCGTCTGGGATCATCCTTAGTGATGATGGGACCATCACAACAACCTCTTCCTAAATTTAACCCAAGCATAAATTTTCATGGAATAAAAAATCCATGTGATCCCTCTAATAATAATTGAAGGTTGCATGGAATGGAACAAAAGAAAATGGGTTTGAGATTTCAACTTTCCATTATCACATTGACATAACTACATCGACTTTGGTGATACTCATCTTAGTATGGAAGATAAAGATTCTTTATAAAATATTTATGTTCAATAATTACATTCAAAATTACCTTCATCTATTTGATGATGTGTTCGAAAAAGACTCATCATAGGTGACCATTCCTTTAAAGAACTTATTCTTGATCCCTCTAGATCATCCAAATTTTCCTTAAAACTCTTTAGAAGCATCAATAAGTAAAATCTGGGTTCTAGCATAGATATCTGATGATACCTTTGACATCTGGACAATTAACACAATATTTATCCTTCGATCAATGAAAGAGAAGAAGATTCAATTAATTGTATTGAAATCTTATCTCTCTATGATGTGCGATATAGGCGCACTCAGATTTGTGTGATGAATAGTAACATCAAGGAGAGCCTCCACAACCTTATACAATGAGTTGTGAAATCAACCAGAAAATTCTCACCAACACATAAATACTTATTACCCACTATATAATATATACATGGCATCTTATGGCTATTTTAATATGGCATAAATATCATATATATATTTTATCACTTTCTAGTAATATAATAAAACAAATATATTATGTGATAATAGAGATCCATTAACTGGAATCATCATACCAACAAATACGAAATGAACTATACATAATAATATAATATTCATTCAAATAATATTTGGCTATGTATTTAGTATAATAATTGTAAATAGTTTTTATAAATAAATTCAATTAAAATTATTCTAATATCTAATAATGTGAATTTATTTATTTCATGGTGATAAAATATTCTCATACATCCGTGGAACCCAGAGGTCAGGGACACCATGTCAAAAACATTCATTCATCATAATATGCCAATATTTGGAATATGATATGTGTGTGACACTCGAGGACCTTATCTTGATATTAGTTAATACTACTCCTAGACCATGAGAAAATTTTATCAACCAATCAAGGCCTCTATTGAGATAAGGAAAATTCATAGGAATGAAAATCATTTTTATGATAAAATGCCATGTAATATAATCTCTTCGTCTCATTATATCTCATAAATAAGGACACACACTTTTCATCATCATCATTTCTTGGTTTATAGTTCAATGACCATACTAGATATAATTACCTTATTCTACTATGGGTATGGATTTAGGAATGGTGCTACCATCCTGATCAATTTTTTCAATATATATCACTTCATTTAAAAAGTGAAAAATTCTGTGTTAATTATTCAAACAATTTTATACCACCAATAGCGTACCAAAAGTAAGCTACCTCACCCCAATATAAGAGTCTTGGATTTTTTTTCTTGATTAAATATGTGTGATCATATAGTATACAATAAAAATAATATCATGATAAGAGAGCATTACAAATGTTCACATATAAGAACTACCAATGGTACATGTAACATGTGGTCTTCTTATTGTTGGGTCATTCCTCATGATCATATCTACTCAATATCACCATGTGTGAACTTCATGAGAAGAAGCCTCAACGATTATGATCCCCTAATAGCCAATGGTAAGAAATCATCTACTTCTATTCAGTTTGATGTATCCTGACTAAAGAAGATAAATTTAATATTACTATCATTGAATCATGCGCATCACATTATATCCTGATAACCACTATAACCAATTAATATAACAAATTATATATGGCCATTAACATGTAAATAATGGATTCATAAATATCAATAGTATTATGGTAATGATATATCTTGGAAAAAGCATTATATACATGATATGGTAATCAAATAATACTATTTTTCTTTCTATGGAACCCACTATTACATCATTGACACTAAAATGTTTTGGGTTTGTTTTCCCAATATCTTGATGTTGAGGAAAGATGGTAGGCTACCCCATACTCCCTTATCTCTATTCCAAGAGAGTTTTATAAGTACGATTTTTTATGTATAGAAGTTAAAAGTGTAGTAGTTGTGATATTTGATTATATAATGATGCTTTTTATTTTGGGGATCATTCATTACTAGGGGAATACACAAGGTTAATGCCCTTGATGTTCATGATAACATGCTGTTTTTGTTATCTAAGTGGTCGATACGTGATTTAATGAAAATGGGGTATTTATAAAATATGTGATGCGATGTCCTAGGAATATTCAGATGATATGTGATTCCCTAGACCACTTGTCTATTGGATTTGGTTATACTAAATACCCACAAGAGGGGGTGAATTTTGTCCTTTAAAAATTCTTCGCAAATCGTGATGATGACTGAGTCTGTCATTTTATCATTATCAGGTTGTTTATTTAGCAGAAAATAAACAAATAATGAATGCAAATATGTATAGTGGTTTAGGGAACAAATGGCCCATAGTCCACTCCACCAATTCTCTACTCCACGATCTTGGTAATTTTCACAATCTGGTCCTCTTATCAATAGATCGACCACAACTGAGTGTAGGTAGTTGACAACATTACATGTTAAGGCGAAAACAGAGCCTACGGGTTCATACACCGAACTGAATACACAACTTAGTATGATAAGCTGGTTAATCAATATAGAATCAGTATTCATCTGAAAATACCTTCCATTTGATCTTCAAAGTTGCAACAACACACATCTAACAGAAGAGTGACCATTATCTTCAGAAAAGTTGTTTTTCAGGAAGAAGTAGTTCTGAGCCGATCTGGTTGTAATAGGTATAGAAAAAAATTCTGTAACTCCAACAATGACGTATTCAAGAAATATCTTTAATGATGAAATGGTGAATCATCAACCTGTTTATTCTTCTTCTTAAAAAAAAAACAGAGTTTGATAGATCATGGTAGAAGAATATCTGCAAATCTTGAATGGCTTTTTAAAAACTATAGTTACGAAAAACCTAGGAGATTTATATATATATATATATTTCTTATTTCTAGGATTCTCCTCTTTCTATGTAATAGGAAATAATATAGATATATAATGAATAAATACTAGAATTTTCCTTTTATTTATAGATTCAAAAAAGTATCCTTTAGAATCAAAATATTCAAATATTTGAAAAAATAGACCAGTTGTAACTCCACAAAAAATTAGACATTAAAATATCCACTAAAATTGATTCATTGAATCACAAATAAATGCCTTTGAATCAGTCAAATATACACATTAAATTCAGTCCTTTAATCTGGCATGAAATCAGCATAATAATCTGCATAACTACCATTACATGAAACAGTCGTATTTGAATCTCCGATGCCAAACATAGGGTTGAACTGTATAGCATTTTTTCTATGAATGTATGGTTAACAATGTAAGATTGATCAAGAACGTAATATTTGATAATCCATTATTCAAACATAAGGTTGATAAAAAACGTAAGGTTGATCATCTATACTTTTCTCTTCAACATTCAAATGTACGGTATATGATCCATACATTTAATTTCTTCTAAACGTAAGGTACATGATTCATAATTTTTGATACAACATAAGATTTTTTACAAAATTAATGTTGAGGAACCATAATTTTGAGAAACAAATAAAATCTTCCATACTAATGTAGAGTTATTCTTCCATACTTTTCTGATATGTAAAATGTAAGGTTCCTTCCATAGTTTTATGATATTTCAAACGTAAGGTTCATTCCATACTTTTCTGATAACATATGGTCCCTTATCTATAATTTTCTAATATCATATGGTTCCTTAACCATACATTTCAGATATATCAAAAAGTAAGAAATGAATTCCTTCACTACACTCCTCAATATAGGGTATAAACAGTGTCTCCAAAACAATCTAAATTTATTTCAAATCACTTCGTAAAGTATTCCACGTAGATTAAAATGCTTAAATATTATTCTAAAATAGAGAAATAAATAATATTAATTTCCGGAAATATACTCAAGGTAAAATCATTAGAATAAAAAATAAGGGTATTTTTGATCAACAAAATCATCTTAATGAGATAGATTTTTGTTCTCAAGGATATCCCCTTTATAAAAGAGAGTTTTTGTTAAAAACAAAACTTGATCAACAATCTCCCCCTTTTTATGATAAAAAAACCCTGAAATAATCAATAAAATTGTCTTACAAAACAAATTTATTATAATTTAGAATTTTGTAAAGATAAAAAAAATATTTTAATTTAAAAAAATTAATTCCTAATTTTTAAATTTTATCCCCCTTTATAAAGTAAAATAATATTCAGCTTTTATAAATAAAGAATTTTGTGTTTATCCAAAAAAAAATCTCCTTAAAAGAACCTTTCTTCCCTTAAAATGAAATGTTTTCTTTTCTACCTCTAAGTAAAAGGTTTATATACAAAAATTTTGTTTTTATCCATATATCTCCCCAATAATTATATAGTGTTTATCCATATTTCTCTACCTTTTTTAATAACAAAAAGAATGATTGAAAAGGAGGAATATAACACATTTTAATATAGCAATGAACTGAATTAAATGCTATGATAAACTAGTTATCCATATTTGAATCTTGATTACTAGTATTCTATTATAGATAGTACAGTAAAACAAATTAATGAAACTGAAACATGTGATGCAAATATAGTTCATTGAAAATATAATTACAAGTAAAATAATGACAATAAGAATCAAGGATGGGTTAAAATGGTTAGGGAAATATGTTTTAGAACCTCTAAAATACTTCCTTGAGATTTGAAATCTGCAGTATCATCCTTTTCATCAATCCATCGCCTAATTGGACAATGAGATCTCTTCCTTCCTAATTTAGATGGAGGCCTTGAATAAAATTGAATCTGAAAAACTCTTATAACATCTCTTCCTTCTATATAAACTGATTGAGTTTCTCTGTGAAACTGTTCAACAGAACTCAGATCCCTGGTTTATCTATGGTAATCTAGGTAACAAGATGTTTTTTATTATCTATCAGAACAGATAATGGAGCAATGTTACATTGTATGTCCTGAAATTTGTCATTCATATTTATTATTGCTACTTTAATGTCCTGAAAACTCCTTATCATTTCAGGTGAAGTACCTGAGGTACCTGCTTAACTGTCCCTGACAGTTGGAAAATGTCACTCTAATTTTTTTTTATTTCTTCCAAATCTGATTTCAATACAATTTCATATTTCAGTTTTCCATGTTCAGCTAACATTTCATTCTTAAAATCCCCCACTTCCATTTTGAGGCTGAACTATCTTTCATGTTCTGAAATTTTTTCCTCACATTTCTAATGCTATTCTTAAAGATTCATTTTCAGCTTGAACTCTATTAAATTTTTTGATTAAATCCTCTAGATGATCGTGGTTAGAATCAGAGGCACGATGTGATTGATTCGCAGTCTGAGATTCTACTAGTTTTAACAGAGCTAAATGTAGAGATTCAACATCTGATTTCTCTTCATCCTCTCTATGTACTAAATTCTCTACAGATTATTTCATTTTGTCATTCTATGTATCATCCATAGAAAAATCCTCATTAATAATTTCCGTGTGAATTTTAGAAGGTTTCTCTACTAGGTTAGGTTCTTGCTTCTCCTAAGAATTTCTTCATTGATTTCCTCAAAGGCGGGATCCTATAAATTAGGTTCCTCTTGATCTAATTACTCTTGAACAATCTCCGTAGGACTTATAGTTATAGATCTAGCCACTTCAACTTCTCTATTTTTTTTTCAATAGTTGGGGAAACAAATTATTTTTCTATTTTAGGAGTATCCTCAATCTGAGAAAATTTTGGTTGTGTAATTTTTTTTACGGTAGATTCTCTAATAAATATGTATATTAGAAGAGGTTCAGTTGCTCCAAAATCTTCTTAAAGAGGCTCCACACACGTTTGAGCCACTCTATGTCTTTTCCTCTAAATTTTTTCATGACTTTATTCATTTGGAGGTGGATTAACAGCATAAAATATCAGTATTCATGATGTTTTTGAAACTTCACTCACTCTGGATTCATCCATTCCTTCTTTAGATTTGATAGGTTTCTCCCTCTGAGCTGAATCCTAGTCTTCCTCAGCTCTAATAGAAATAAGCTTACCATTCCCAGTACTCTAGAGAAGCCAATCATCCATAGAATTCCATCATAGAGAATCTTACTGAGATGTAAAATCACTATGGAATCTATTAGTCTCACCCTATCAGACATAAACAGTAATTTTTTAATGAATCTTACATAGGTATATATGTTCATTCTAGCCTCTGGTTGATAGCAGTAGTTGATATATCATACTGTATACCTTATAAAATTCAGCATGATTTCACTCATAAGAAAAAACATTTGGTACATGTCAGGAAATAAAATCTTCTCCATCTATGACATCCTAGTTGGAATCCATGTTTTCAAAAACTAAAAAAGAATCTTCTGATCAGGTTTCAGATCCATCACTAAAATTTTTCTTATACTTTTAGAACCAAATAAAAATGACATAATGTCCTATGAAATATGTTCATTATCTCCAATATTCTTTAAATAAAAATGATAAACTCTATCCTAAGGGAATTTTAAGATTCAATCTATTTCCATAGATGAAATTAAGAAATCCAAATCTTCAATTTTCCCAAAAAAAGGTATCCTTTGTATCTCTAACAATGAACTAAACATACAGGAAAAAGTGACGAAGCTCTACCTCATATAGAAACTCAGTATTTTTTCCACTGAAATTTTTCTCTATATTTTGAAATGCATGGGCTTGTTGAAGCATTAGATCTATTTGACACAACAATTCCATGCCTATTACCTTTCCCTATAGAATCTTTCTTCCTATCATGCACTGAATCTTGGAATTACTAGCTTCTCCTTCCTTGATTAGCTTTTTCTTGGCCATTACTATTTCAATGTTCTGAAGGCTCGAAGGTTTAGGGTTTTGAAGGGTTATTTGACAGTAGACAAAAGCGATAATAGTTTGTGTGTGTGTTTTGAATGGTTTTCAGAATACGAATGGATTTGAAATTTGAAACAGTTTATGACATCCTTGATTCCCATGTCATTACACACATTGTAATTATTACATTATTTAAAAGTAAAAACTTACACAGAAAATGTTTAGAACATAATTGGTGAAGTTTTTAAATTATTATAAAACAAGTTATAATATAAACAAATAAAATAAGAATTAAAATAAGAAAAAAATTGTTTTAAACAAATAAACCTAGCCCCCCTTTAATAAACTCAACCTTTGTAGTGGGAAGTAATTTAGTAAAATATCAACTACTGGAATTTCAGTGCTTACAAATTCTATGATTATATCCTTTTTAAGAACATGGTCTATCAAAAAGTGATGTCTGATATCAATATTCTTAGTCCAAGAATGACTAATAGGGTTTTTTGAAATATTTATTGCATTAATATTATCACATAAAATAGGTGTGTTTAAAATTTAGTCCAAAGTCCATAAGAGTGTTTTTCATCGACCAAACTTGTGCACAACAACTAGCTGCAAAAATAAATTTTTACTTGGCTATTGACATGGCAACTGAGTGTTGTTTCTTACTAGACCCTCACACAAAAAATATTCCTAAAAAGTGACAAGTCTCTGCGGTGCATTTTATATCTAGTCTACAGCTTCTGAAGTCTGCATCTGAATATGAAATAAAATTAAAATCAGATTTTTTCGGATAGAGAAGAGATTGAAAAACAGTTTCTTTTAAATATCGAAAAATTATTTTGACAACACTTAAGTGATATTCATTAGGATCATATTGAAATTTAGTGCAAATACATGCTGAATACATTATAATCATCCTTATAGTAGTAAGATATAATAAACTAAAAATCATACCTCTATATAACTTGTTGTCAATTGATTTTCCTCTTTCCTACAAATCTTGTTTTATATTTGTACAATAGGAGTGGAATATGTCTCGCTGTTTTTAATTCGAAATTTCTTTAGTAAATCAGTAATGTATTTCCATTTATTTAAAACATTTTCATAATATTTTAGTAAATTTGAAGTCCTAAAATGAAATTTAATTCTCCAATAATACTCATTTCAAATTCTTTTTTCATTGAATTTGAAAACTCAGGACACAAATTTTTTTTTGCTGAACCAAAAATTAACTCATAAACATAAATGTGAACCAATAAAATATTAGAGTTGATAGTTTTTTATATAGTTTTGGATCTTCCATTGTAATTGTAAAATCATTTTTCAAAAGAAAAGAACTTTGTCTTTCAAAAAACGATCTAGGTGCTTATTTAAGGCCATAAAGAGCATTAGTTTGTTTGAAAATAGAATATAGTTTTTGTGAATTTACAAAACCTAGAGGTAGCTCAACATAAACTTCCTCCAATAAGTAACCATTTAGAAAGGCATACTAAACATCCATCTGAAGTAATTTAATGTTTATATGGGATGTATAAGCTAAAAGGATCCTAATGGATTCTAATCTAGATATAGATGAAAAGGTCTCATCATAATATATACCTTCATCCTAATTATAACCCTTTGCTACTAGTCATTGTTTATTTCTTGTTATTATTACTTGATCATCTTGTTTATTTCTAAAGACCCATTTAGTCCCTATAACTGGATAGTTCTATAGTCTTTCAACAAAATTTCAAACATCATTTCTCTTAAACTATTATTGTTCTTCTTGCATTGTTATCATCCAATATTCATCAACTAATGATTATTCCAATGTCTTAGATTTTAATTGGGATAGAAATTTAGATAATTCAACAAGATTACATACATTTATTCTAGTCATTATTCTAGTGTCTAGGTATCCAATAAAAATTTCTAAATGGTGACTGTTAAGGGTTCTAGACTATCTAGGTATTAAATTATTAGGTTCTTCAATGTCATGTCCTTCTGAAGTGGACTGAATTTCATTTAAATAATTTTCAATCATAGATTTTATGTTCTCAAGTCTCATGTTATCATTAGAGTCATATTCATCAATTTGGTCATTCGTTTTCTCAAAGGGATCAGATTAATCAAATTTCACATGAACTAATTCTTCAACAATACATGACTTTTTATTAAAAACTCTACATGCTTTGGAATTAGTTGAACATCCTATGAGAGTGCCTTCATGAGATTATTGATCAAACATAACAAGATTTTCCATAGTGCTTAAGATGTAAACCTTGCATCCAAAAACATTAAAGTAATTTAATTTAGGTTTTCGTTTATTCGAGAGTTCATAGGGTGTTTTCTTAAAATTGGTTTTATTAAAACTCTACTCATTATATAACAGGCGATGCTTATAGATTTTCCTCAGAAATTGGTAGGAAGATTGTATTCAATTAGAATAGTTTTATCCATTTCTTGAATTTTCCTATTTCTTCATTCAACAATTCCATTTTGTTGAGGTTTTCTTGGTGTAGATAAGGTGTGTTTAATTCCCAAATTTGAGCAAAAGAAATTAAATTCCAGATTCTCAATTTTTTCACCATGATCACTTCTTAATGAAATTATTTTAAAACCTTTTTCATTTTGAACTGCTTTCCAAAAACTATCAAATATAGTAAAAGATATATTTTTATAAATTAGAATATAAATCCATGTAATTATAAAATAGTAATCAAATAAAAAATATACATAAAATTTATCAACGAATCTTTCTATTTTTGAAGGTCCAAACAAATACATATATATAAGTTCTAGAGGTTTATATGTTGCAATTTTTTTATCATATTTGAAGGATGATTTGTGTTTCTTTCCAGCAAAACATGCATCACAGAATCTATCACTTTCAAATTTGAGACTAAGTAAATCAGAAAATAATAGTTTCTTAGATAACTTATGTAAAAAATATATATTGTAATGACAAATTCTTCTATTCCAGATCCAAGATTCATTTATCTTAGTAGTAAAGAATTTTACTTTTTGTTTACAGAAGGAATTTATGTTCAGGGAGTAAACATTATCAGTTCTTGGTGCATTGAATTTAAGAAATTTATTATTAAAAATATAACAATAGTTGTTAGAAAAATAAACAAAATAACCATCATCACAGAGTTGAGATATACTTATCATGTTGTGGTTCAATCCTTGAACATAGTGTATTTTATTGATTGAGACAACTTGTAGATCTCCAACAGTTCCAATTTCAATAATTTTACCTTTTCCATTATCACCAAATGTGACTAGACCACAATTATTCTGAGTTAATGTTTTATAGTTCTATGAATTTACACTCACATTCCTAGAGTAGACACTATCCATATACTATATTTCAATTTCACTTATGTGACCTTATTCTTATAATGGAATTTAAACAAAGGTTTTTTTTATAATCCATATTCTGTTGGGTGTAGTAGTGTTAGCTAGAAAAGGCCAGGGAATACAGAATTTCATTGTTTTTATATAATAAATAGAATCATATATAAAACTTGCATCAAAGGCTTTCTTAATCCCACATAATTGTGGTTTCCATAAAAGAACTGTTTTTAGATATGTGACCTTTTGTTCCACAGTAGTTTCAAATTTTACCATTTGTACTTGGGAAACTGTAGTTCTTATATTGTTTAGGTTTCTCATCTTTACTGTTATTACATATTTATCATTTTCAATAAAATTATTTCCTAGTATTTTATTTATTGTATTTTCAGCTTTTGTAAAAATAAGAGCTACACTTTTGTATGTTTCCACTTCTGTTTGTAGTATTTCTATTTTAGTTTCATTATCTGAAAATTTTTTGTTGGATGAGTTATATTTTTCAATTAACTCTTTATGTTTTTTTATCAAAGTGTATATTTCTCCTAAAATAGCAGTATGAATATTTTCTAGTGATTTATTTGTCTTAAATAAGGAATCATATTTCTATTCCTGCATAATACAATAGGCTGCATGTTTTTTTTGAACAACTAGAAATAGAATCATAATCAAATGAGTAATAAGATTATTCATCATTAGTTGTGGCCATAAAGCACATGTTTGTTTTCAAATCTGGTTCTTCTTTTTCTGAGTCAAACATTGATGAGCTACTGGAGTCTCTAGAAACAATCCGAGTAGCTTTCATTGCTCTTTTTTCTTTCTGCTCATAATCATTATTTTGGGAAAATATCTTTTTTCCTTTCTCCATTTAATTGGGGATAGTCAGGTCTAATGGGGCCCATATTTTTTCATTCATATAATCTAACTTCCCTAGGTTCTTTTTAATCATTTTTGAATGATTTTATGAGTCCCTTCTTCTTTCTATAGAAGATATTGAACTTTATGGCTAGCTAAACCAGTTCCACATCTGAATTAGATGAATCATATTTATCTGATTTCACATTGATTTAATTCTTCATTTTTTTTCTTTTCTTTTGAGATGTTACCTTCGTAGTAGTGTTCTCATTTTTTTCTTAAAACATTATGCTCATTTTCTTCATCTTTCATCTCATCTTCATACATCCAAAGCATTCCAATTAACACTATCATTGTAAGACCTTTGAATGGTGGGGATTTCTTAATAGCTACCGATATTCCATTCCATCTAGGTGTTAGTACTCTCAGTACTTTCAGTTCTTGATCTGCTTCATTGATAGGATCTCCCAAGGAAATGATTTTATTAACATTTTATGTATGCCTTCCATGGGCATTTTTTGTACATTTGAGATGTTTGGTTTCGGCTGTTTTTTGTAGTTGTGGAAAATATTTACCTTTTCTATTGTATTATCTATTGTATTTATGTTCCATGTTGTTATTTTAGGTTGGAAAAAATCATTCCCTCTAATTGATTTTTCTTATTTGGGTGATAATTTTTTTACCTTTGGGATTGAGAATGCATTTCATGTATGTGGTGGGACAGTTTGGGTACTAGTTTGAGAGGGCATTAATTTCTGTTCGTTGTAGTTTGGTATCAGAGGTGCTCTGACCACATGATTCTTTTTCTTGGGAAATTTCATAGACTAGAGATAGTATTTTTGGGACTTGGAGGTATATTTTAGTGAGTTCCAAACAATCAATTTCTAGGATGTGACTCAAGATAAAATGTGATGTTGGGATGTGTGTCTAATATTTTGAGTTCTTGATGTCAAATTCTATTTCTTTTAGTTACACGTTTTCTAGTTCGAATTGATATTTTTATATTTTCAGATCATTTATTTTCTTTTAGCGTAAATGAGAATTCTTTCAAGTCATTTTCCATGAGTTCCTTAAGAAGATGAAGCTGATTCCCTATAAGAGATTCCCTTAATTGAACAAAACATTATCGAGGCCATTGTTTGAGTGGTTTTTTCTATTTACAATAATATGACACAAGTGTATAACTCAGTTCTTTAGGAACGACCAACATTTATAAGAGAATGTGATCGATTAGGGGAGTCATTATTTGAGAAGACACCATCCTCTAATGTTATTAAAGAACATCAAGAAGAGGTAGAATTTATTTAAAATCTCAATCATATCTCTAACTACCTAGATACAACTAAGAGTATCAAGGTGATGTAAAAAACGTTCTGTATTGAGGGTTCTGGAAAGCGTTGGTGGGATTCTATATTACAGGAGAGTAGATCGAAATGGATTCAAGACATCCTTCTTCTGGATGTTTTTTCCAGAGTCTTTGATGATGGAGTAGTATCTAGGGTACCTCTATTTACATCTATGAGAGCATTCAGGGTCTTTTTACACAATTTAGTTTGTTGAGCTGGTTAATTTTTCCCTAGTGGGTGTGAATAACGACCATCTAAAACCTATGAAGTACATACAGGGATAGAAACTAGATATCATATCATATGTATTTAAGATAAATATTTAGACCTAGGTGGAGATGCTTGACATGGATATTATGGAAGAAATGTGTATGGTTGGAAATGTTGGATATTTATTCCCTTATCTTACACCATGTAGTTTCTTTAGTGGAAGACTATAGAAAAAGAGTAAGTGAAATGATCTTATTAGGAGTGTTGGAGGTGGTTATCAGCATTAGGAATCTTTGAAAGATCCATTTTTATCTAGTGGTGTGCATCTGTCTTGATATTTGTGTGGTAAGGCCGGTCACACATGGAATTCTTTCTGTTTACCTGCACAACTGTGTAAGAGTTTTTGATGTTATGGTTAAATGAAGTATTTTTGTTAGGAAATGTATACTCCTTAATATAATATGACATAATCATCTCCAAAGGATACTAGGGATAATTAGATACTTTATAGGATATAGGTCTCCATCCATAAGCATTAGGAGTAATTCACCTTCACTGAACAGATGAGTTTCTGATAGTGGTAGTTGTGGGTCCAACAATAGTGAGAGTTGCCATATTTATTTTATCCTCAATCACTTTTTATTTATTTGATACTAGTATTTCGCAATAATTTATATTTTTATATTTTGTTGATAATATTTACCTTCAAATAGAAATATTATCCTTTTTAGTGTGTTTTTGACACATATTAGGAAGATGAAATAGATTCGGTTTTGATATCCTTCTTGTGTTATATTGATTGGTGATGTAGAGCTAGTTTGGTATTTTATTATTATTGATCTAGATCTATTTAACCTTATCATTGGAATGGATTGATTTTTTTCTCATCAAAATGATGTTGATTGTTATCATCATCATTTCATGTTTCTAATGTCTGATGTGAGCTCAATGGTGTTTTAGGGAGAGTGGAATCCATGTTCTGGTCATGCAGAACCTTCCCGCCCATAGCTCAGGAGTTTTCAATCAATTGTAAAAGTTTTTCTTGAAGAGTCATTTTTTATTGTTAGTCTTTCGACAGTGGTTTAGGAATTTAATTTCATTTTCATAGACAATTTCAATGGTTTTCATCCATATATAAATATAGAGATTTTGATTGAATTAACTTAAGGGATGCATATGATATTGATAAAATCTTATATAATGGAACCAGAAGATCAAGTAGAATTCTATTTTCAGTTGGACAACCTGATGAAAATGAGTTTTGATCACCATGGTGATTCACCTTTGGAATTCAGGGTTCTATTTTCCAAGAAATAAAACTGGTCACTCTGATTTTTGTGGATTATCATAATTAAAACTAGGTAATTGTTAATAATAATAACCATTTTCCTCTTTTGGATGATTTTTTTGATTATATGATGGTGGAAAAAATATTTTATAATATTTATATTTTTCTGGGTTATCATTATCATAGAGTTTGAGAGTGTGATATAATAATGATGGTTTCTAAGAGTAGGTATGGGTAATACAAAACATCTTTTGATGTCATTTGGTTTGACTTGTGATCCTAAAAATTTTAGGGATTTGATGAATTGGATATTACATCAGTATCTCAAAACCTCTATGGTAGTTTTCATAGGTGAAATTTTGGTTTACATGAGATTTGATTATGAGAACAATCCTATTTTGGTTTTTGAAATCCCATGAAGTCATCATTTGAATGGAATTATTTTGAAATGAACATTCTCGTTTCAGGAAGTGGAATTATTGGGGAACCTGATTTAAAATCATGGATTATATGCTTATCCTAATAATGTGATAGTTTTCTTATCTAGGGAAGATCCATGATATGTATTTGATATTCTTATATTTCTTTCACTTTTAGAATATTATTGAGGATTTGTTAATGATTTTTCAATGTTGGCACTGCATTTTAGTGATCTTACCATGAATGGGGTGATGTTTATATAATTTGAAAATAGGTCATCCTCTTTAAATGAGAAGAAAATACATCTAAAATTGACTTTATTTTTTTCATACCTGATCTTGATAAATGATATGTGGTTTTTTGTGATGCTTCTTGTTGGGACCAAGTTGGATGGATAAGGATGTAAGAAATTTTTGTTGTTATAATGTTTTGTCTTTTGTTGTCAAAGAAGTTAAGTCAATATACATTGTAAAGAACTTTTAAACTATGATGATGCTTTACGGATTTGTATTTCACAAAAATCATAAGTTTAGAGAACTTGTGATGCAATCCTTATAAAGAGTAGAAAGATTAATGAAGTGATTTTGGAAAAGGAATGAATGTGGCGTGCAAGTAGTGGTGCACAAGAATTGGTGCCCAAGTTTTGGTGCGCATGTTTTGTTGCACAAGTAGTGGATCACAAGTAGTGGAGTGAAAGTATTGGTGCGCAAGAGTAAGTGGCACGCAAGTCATATTTCAAGATCATCCCATCAAAAATATGACAAAGGAAATAAAGTGGCGTGGAAGTTAAATGTTGGCGCGCAATTCAAGTAGTGGCGCGCAAGTATTGGCATGAATGTATTGGCAGACAAGTTTACATGGCGCATAAATCATATTTCAAACACCATCATATCAAAATCTAACAAAGGAAATAAAGTTATTCACATGTGCTAGAGTGTCGTGCAAGTGCTGGAGCGGTGCGCAAGTGCTGGAGCGGCACACAAGTGCTGGAGTGGCGCGCAAGTGTATGTGGCACGCAAGTCAACAAAATGCCAATAAACAGATGACTTACCTCCTCATTTTTTAATTCTCAACACTTAAGAGAAAATTAGAGCTCTGATCGCGCAAGTAGTAGAGGGTAGCGCACAAACTGAAGTGGCGCGCAAGCTGAGGGTTATTTATAAGGTGAGCATGTTTTTCCGCACAAGTTTTTCCATGCAAGTTTTGACGTGAATGTTTTCCCATGAAAGTTTTTCCATTCATGTTTCCAGAGGCATACAAGAAGGATGTGCTTTCAAGAAGTGGGCAGTGTATAAGACATAGGTGGTGCACAAGCAGGAGGCGTGCAAGCAGGGAGTGGCACACAAGCTGTCTGCACCAGGATGTTCTTATCAGCTTATGGGTAGGAAAGTGAAGAATTGTTTTGAATGATTTGATTTGTGAAAGTTCATTATGAAGCACAGAATAATTACATTACCCTATTTTTTCTAAGAGGGTGCACACACAATATTGGATTGTTATCCAAGTGATGCACGTGTGTAAGGGTATATCCTACTCGTTGTATTCATCATTAAAGGATCGTTTTATAGTGTATTGTGTGGAAATGTATTGTTTCTGTACCATACCAAGGATGTAGATACTCTTGCTGAGTAGTAAACCTTGTGAATCTTGTGTTCTTGTGGTTGTGTGTGTTCAGTAGTGAAAAAACTCTTTAATAGGAGGCGAAGGTTGTTTCAAAAACAAGAAACATAAAATGAAAAAGATATCACTGATTCACCCCCTCCCCCTCTTAGTGATACTTGGATACCGACTAGAAACTTCAATTGGTATCAGAAAGATAAGTTCCCTTCGTTTATTCTTTACTAAAGTGGTTGAAGAGAAGTTGTGATGGAGAATCTAAATTGTGTGAATAGTAAGGGGATTTTGATTTTGGATGGTAATAACTATCACATCTAGAAGGACAGAATGGTGTCTTATCTTATGTCTCTTGGATATCAAGTTCTTGAAACTAAAACAGATGGATTTCTTGCTATTGATGACAAGTGTCCACTTACTTTTGTCGATAATAAGAATCTTGAGAATAATGGAAGAGCTTAAAATGTGTTACTCTCATCTCTTTCTGAGAGTGGATTTTTAAGAGTGGAAGGTGTTTCTATAGCCAAATGAATCTGGGACAAACTAAAGAACATAAATGAAGGAAATTCAAAATTGAAGAAGGATAAACTACAAATCTGGAGACTAAAGTATGAATACTTGAAAATGGGAGAATCTGAATCTGAATCTGTTGGGGATATCTTTACCAGGATAAATGATATTGACAGTAAAATCAGATGTCTTGGTGAAATGTTGGAGGATTCTGCAGTTGACTAAAAGATCTGGAGAAGTCTACCTGAAAATTTTGATGCTAAAGTTTCTTCATTAGAAGATATAGACCCTACAAAATTATCTTTGGATGATTTTCATATCACTCTCATTACTTATGAGATGAGAAGGGAGAAGACTTTGAAGGGAAAAACAAAAGTTGATAGAGAAATGTCATTCATGGCTACAAAGAGAGAAAATTCAAAGAAGACTCTTATTGAATATGATGTTGTTGAATCTGATTATGAAGATGAGGTATGAAAAAAAATTTATGAAATTTTATCCTTGTTTTATATTAATGTGAAAAGAGGAACATGGAAATACTAGGGTAAACATCCCTTGAAATGTTTTGAGTGTGGAGCCATTGGTCACATTTCGGAAAACTATCCTAAAAAGAATAAAGAAGAAGGCAGTGATGATGAAAAAATAAGGCCAAGAAGGTTGTGGAAGAATCAAACTGACAAAGATAAATATTTTTCAAAGGGTAAGGAAAAAAATTTCTTCAAATAAAAAAGAAGAATCTTTTTATCTAAATATGAAGATGAATAATTCAATGATGAAGAATCTAAGAAATTATTTTCTGAAAAAACTATAGAGAATAAATTTATTGTTGTACTGAATAATGAAGAGTATGAGAGAAACATCTCAGAAAAAGAAGAAACCGAACTTGAATATCATCTGAAGAAGAGTTGTAATAATTCCTAAGGATGATCGGAAGACTTGATAAGGAAAAAACAAGCTGATAAATAAAAATTTCACATTATGAAATCAAGAAGTATTTACTGATGAGAAATTCAAGATGGAAAAGGAGATTGATGATCTAAAAAACTCTCTTCATAATACAAAGAATCGTAATGATCCTCTTGAAGTAAAGCTGAAGGAAAAAGAAGAAGAGTTAGAACTTTTCCAATAGAAAAATTACAATCCTAAATAAATGAAAATTAGTTTCAAAAATTCCATCTCAGAAGATAAAGAATGTTCCAGTAATAATGAACCAAACAAGGAATGGCAAAAGTTACCTTAAAAGGATGAAATGAAAGACAGATCTTGTTCTGATAAGAATAAGGCTTGAAGGACGATGTATGTGGTCAATGTCAGCAATGATGAAAAATCAGAAGTGCAAAAAAATCATGAGTCAAGAAAGACCTCTAAGGCTTCTGGTGATATTAAATCTGAAATTAGAAAGGGTGTTAAAAATTAAAACATGAATGTTTATGGTTAGCATAGTTATACTAAGAAGGATGTTGAGAAGCATGTTCATATATCTGGTCAGTATGGAAGTTTCAGAGGCAAATATTCATTCTATGGTTGCTCCTGGTATTGTGGTGGATTCAGACACATGGAAAATATGTATTGGTTCAACCAATAACATTACAAATATTACAAAAGTTTTGAAAAACAAGGATTTAGGGGGATTCAATCATTTCAAAAGAAAATAACTCCAATGAAATTTTAGAAGATATATGAGAAGGTTGGTGTGAATGTTGAGAATAGGTTCCAACCACTAGATACTATTTTTGAAAGATGTGATCGACCAAGTAATCTTGCTAAGGGTTGCCTTAGTGTGTTACTAGAGCAACAAAAGTTTTTTATTAATCCTTAAAATCTAGAGTTTTTAAAAACTAAAAGGGACAAGTCTGATATGTCCGGAAATAAAGAATTCATGGTTTTCTATCCAGAACACATTGACATGGCTAGAAAATTGATGGAATCAGAACAAAAAATAGAAGAAAAGGGAGAACAAAAATCTCTCATTATAGAAACAGATTTGAAATCTATAAAAGGAGAACGTCCATGGATTCTTGATAGTGGGAGTTCCTCTTATATGAAAGGAAAATTAATGCTTCTAAATAATGTGAAAGACCTCAAATAAGGAACAATGAAATTTTGAAATGATGAATCACTAAGGATCAAAGCTGTTGGATCGACTATCATTGGAAAAGAAAAGATGAAATCCAGGAAAACACTATATGTTATTGGGATGAAACATATCATGCATAGTGTGTCATAACTTTGTGACGAGGGAAACAATGTTATCTTCAAAAAAGATGGAATTTTTTGTGAAAAGTAAAAATGATGGAAATATAGTTACTAGGGTTCAATGTACAAGAGGGAATTTGTTCCTAGTAGGTGAATTGAAGAACTCTTGTAACATGGGTGTAGTGGATGAAAATAAGTTAAGGCATAAATGGTTGGGACATATGTGTTAGAGAAATATGTGCAAGTTATCAACGCGAGACAATTTCCAAGATATGCATGATTTATCAAGAATAAGAGATTAGTGCTACACTATTTGTGAAAAAGGGAAGATTACAAACTCTTTTCATAATAGAGTTGGAATTCATTCAAAACAACCCTTGGAACTTATACACTCTAATATATGTGAACAAATGAGAACGCAATCAAAAAATCGAGATAAGTACTTCATTACTTTCATTGATGATATTACTCGCATTACTTGTGTTATGTACATGAGACATAAGTCAGATGCTCTGAAAATGTTTAAGAGTTTCAGGAGGAAACTAGAAATGGAATGTGAATATTCAGTGATGAAGTTGAGAACTGATATTGGTGGTGAGTATAAGAATGAAGAGTTTGAATGTTATCCTGATAATCATGGAATTCATCATGTGTTTAGATCACCATTCACAACTCAAAAAAATGGGGTTGCTGAAAGAGAGAATCGAAGTTTGGTGGAAATGGGGAGAACACTGTATCTTGAGAATAGTTTTTCTCATTATTATTGGAGCCAAGCCATGACCAATGCTGTGTATATTTAGAATCGATGTTTCTTTATACCAAACTCAGATTTCACTCCTTATGAAATTTTCTATAGAAAAACTCCAAGTCTAAAACACATAAGAGTTTTTGGGAGTCCATGAATTATAATGAAGAAAGGTGAAAACCTTGGAATGTTTGAGCAAATAAGAGATGGTGGAATTTTTCTTGTCTATGCTCCAGAAGAAATAGGATATAGATGTCTAAACAATGAAACAATAATAATTATTGATTTTTTAGATGTAAATGTTGTGGAAAATGTTGAAAATGAAAAGAAATCATATGTTGATATGGAATTTGAGAAAGATAGAGAAGATTTTGTCAACAATTTTGATAATGCTAAAAACTGTGTTAATCATACTCAACAAGATAAATCCGACATAGAAATCTCAAGTGATGAAGATGGAGTTCAAACAACTCATCCAAGGTTGAGGAAGCAAGTATAGGATTAGAACATTATTGGAGATAAAAATCAGAGGGTTCAAACAAGAAGAAAAACTAATGCTATATCACA
Organism: Viscum album; assembly: GCA_963277665.1. Classification (NCBI taxonomy): domain Eukaryota; kingdom Viridiplantae; phylum Streptophyta; class Magnoliopsida; order Santalales; family Viscaceae; genus Viscum; species Viscum album. The sequence goes on from OY728161.1 coordinate 1,568,350,882, forward strand.
TACATCTCTTTATTCAAAAGTTGAACCAAATAATGTAAATGAAGAATTTGAGCATCCAGAATGGGTTCATGAACTGAATGAAGAGCTTGATCAAATAGAGAATAATGATCCTTGGGAACTTGTACCCAACCCGGACAACAAGAATATCTTTGGTACAAAGTGGGTTTTTCTTAACAAGCTGAATGAAGAAGGTAAAGTAATAAGAAAACAAATCAATATTAGTTTGTAAAGGGTATTCAAAAATTAATGGCATTGATTTTGATAAAACCGTTACTCCGGTGGAAATATTAGAAACAATCAGAATCTTTCTTGCTATTGGTGCTCAACGAGGTTACAAAATCTTTCAAATGGATGTAAAATTCGCAATTTTGAATGGTGACCTTGACATGGAAGTCTATATTGATCATCCTAGTTGATTTGTTATTGGAAAGGATGATAGTTTTGTGTGGAGATTGAAGAAAGCATTGTATGGGATAAAACATGCTCTGATGGCATGGTATTCTAAATTAGATACAGTCTTAAAGAAGATGAACTTTAAGAAAGGGAGAGTTGACAACAATCTCTACATCAAGGAATGTTAGATGTTTTCACTGATCATTATTGTTTATGTCGATGATATTATATTTGCTGGAAACGATGAAAGATCATGTGAAAAATTTGCCGAGGAGATGAAGAAGTTATTTGAGATGTCCATGCTGGGAGAAATGAGGTATTTTCTTAGGCTATAAATTTAACAGAAGAAGAATTACATTATTCTATCCCAAGAAAAGTATGCTAAGGAACTTCTAAAAAAGTTTGTCATGGAAAATTTGAAACCAGTTTCCACACTAATTTCAGTGGGAACCAAGTTTTCTAAAGATGGATAACGCAAGAAAGTTGATCAGAAAGAGTTTTGAAAGATGATTGGAAGTCTGTTATATCTAACTACATTATGACCCAACATCGTCTATGATGTTACATTATGTGAAAGATTTCAGAGTGATCCTAAAGAATCACATTTGATTGCGGAAAAAAGAATTCTCAGTTATATTAAAGGAACAAAAATTTTTAGAATCAGGTATGATGGCACAAGACATATTGATCTATTCGGGAATTCTTATACTGATTGGGCATGAAATGTTGATGATCGAAGATCCACATCTGGTGGATTTTTCTTTATGGGGAAAAGTTGTGTTAGTTGGCATACCAGGAAATAGAATTCAGTAACTCTTAGAATAGCTAAAGCTGAGTATGTTTCTGCTACTCAAGCTACAACTCAACTAATGTGGATGAATACTCACCTGGAAGATCTACCTATTGAAGTAAAGCTACCATTCCTCTTGGGTGATGATAATAAGAGTTCAATCAATCTTACAAGAAATCCAGTACAACATTCTCATCAAAAAAAAATTGATCTAAAGTACCACTTCATCAAAGAGTAGGAAGAGAAGAATGAATTGAGGCTGCATTATGTTCTGGCATCTGATCAAGTTCTTGATATATTCACAAAACTGTTATCGAAGGAACCAATTACAAAATTGAGGTTGAACATGGGTGTCCAACCTCCTTCTCATCAAGGTTAAGGTTCGTGTTTCTGTCCCCTCTATCATATTACAATTGGATAGTGTTGTCAAGGGGGAGAATTGTTTCATAAAACTATCCTTATGGAAGCATGCATAAAGGGGGGGTTGTGGGTAAGCAGTGAATCCAGCATGTATGTGTGTGGACTATTCTAACTTTTTGTTGGAGTGGTTGTAGGAAAAAATGTTGTTTTACAGGAAAGTTGATGAAGTGAAGAATGATGAGGTAGAAGATTTAAAGTTTATTTTATTAAGGATGAGGAGGTACACTCATGAGATTTCATAGTCACTGCTTTTGGACGACATGATTTTGGCTGTCAATAATTCTTGTTTCCTACAATGATTTAGCTCACATAGGCTTAGAAGTTTTGACAAGTAATCCATTTCTTAAGGTTACAATGTTCAGTGATTTAGGAATCATGGTTGAAAACAAAATACAATGGGGGATATTTTTGGGACCATGTTGGATGGATAAGGAAGTAAGACAAGTTTGCTGTTATAAAGTGTTGTCTTTTTTTTCAAAGAAGCTAAATCAATTCACTTTGTAAAGGACTTGTAAACTATGATGATTCTTTGAAGATTTTTATTTTACAAATATCAAAATATTGAAAACTTGTGATGCAATACTTATGAAGAGTAGAGAGAGTAACAATGTGATTTTGGAAAAGGAAAGAATATGGCACACAAGTAGTGGTGTGTAAGCATTGTCACACAAGTTTTGGCGTGCATGATTTGGCACGCAAGTAGTGGTGCAAAAGTATTGGTGTGCAAGTGTAATTGGTGCGCAAGTCATATTTCAAGATCATCCCATCAAAAATATGACAGAGGAAATAAAGAGGCACACAAGTTAAAGATGGGCATGCAAGTCAAGTAGTGGTGTGCCAGTATTGGTGCGCATGTGTAAGGGGCATGCAAGTCATATTTCAAACATCATCATATAAAAATCTGAAAAAGGAATGAATGTGTCGTGCACATGTTGGAGCGATGTGCAAGTGCTGGGGCGGCGCGTAAGTGGTGGAGCGGTGCACATGTGTGGGAGCAGCCCACAAGTGTATGTGGCAGGCATGTCACCAAAATCCCTATAAATAGACAACTTGCCTCCTCATTTTTTAATGCTCAACACTGAAGAGAAAAATAGAACTCTAATCACTCAATTAGTAGAGGGCAGTGCGCAAGATGAAGTGGTGTGCAAGCTGAGGGTTATTTATAAGGCGTGTAGGTTTTGTCGTGATAGTTTTTCCGCGCAAGTTTTGTCGTGAAAGTTTGGCCGTGCATGTTGCCAGAGGCGTGCAAGAAGGGAGGTGCTTTCAAGAAGTGGGCTCTGTATAAGCCAAAGGTGGTGTGCAAGTAGGTGGCTCACAATCAGTGAGGTATGCAAGCAGGTGGCACACAAGCAGAGAGGCACGCAGGCAGGGACTGGCGTGCAAGCTGTCTACACCAGGATGTTCTTACCAGCTTCTGGGTAAGAAAGTGAACAATTGTTTTGAATGATTTGATTTGTGAAAGTTCATTAAAAATCCCTGAATCATTACATCACCCTATTTTTGATAAGAGGGTGCACACACACTATTGGATTGTTTTCAAAGTGATACATGAGTGTAAGGGTATATCCTACTCGTTGTATTCCACACAAAATGATTATTTTCTAGTGGATTGTGCGGTACTAGATTGTTTTCATAGCATACCATGGACGTAGATACTATTGTTGAGTAGTGAACCTTGTGAATCTTGTTTTTCTGTGGTTGGGTGTGTTCATCAGGGAAGAAAATCATTCAAAGGAGGCGAAAGGTGTTTCAAAAACAGGAAACATAAAATGTAAAAGATATTATAGATTCACCCCCTCCCCCTCTCTGTGATACCTGGATCCTGAGTAGGAACCTCACGTCAGGTGTTGGGTTGTGTTGTGTTCTTATATAGGATGAACATGTGGTGGCATATGGTTCCCTCCAATTTTTAATGCATGGGAAGAATAAGTGCACTCATGATTTAGAGATTTATTTTGTTTGTTAGACAGTTATGTTTATGTAGAATTATATTTTTGGGAAATATTCACATCCTTTTCTAACCGTAAGAGTTTGTGATATATCATTTATTAAAAAGGATTGAATCTAAAATAGAGGCAGTGGGTGGAATGCCTATAAAAATTTGACTTTGATACCACCTAAATCTATAGGAAGGGGAATTTCATTATGGGTGCCCTTAAAAGTAAATTTACACTACAATTTTTTTTGGAATTAAATGAAGTGTGGAACCTCATGGGTTTTTTATTAGTTGCGTCTAAATAATCAATATGATATTTGAGGCATGGATCATACCAAGGTTCAGTTATCATCATATATCCATGACTCTATTCTATAGAGTCAGTTGTAGGATGAAGTTTATAGGAATTTGAGAAACCTTCTACCATAGGGATACTGTTTCATGTTATTCTCTCCCTTTAGATTGTATTCTCATTTTTGGGGATATGTTTGTTATCCTTTCATCTTTGATGAGAGTGATTTTATATTATTTTCATAGTTCATTGTGGGTGGTTTATCTAGGAACAATAATGATTTTTTATTACATGAGAAGGAGATTCTGATGGTTGTCTTGGAATTGGTGATTATGTCTCACTATTACATTTTCCATTATATGAAGTTAGAAAATTTGAAAGCTTCATGTTTTCTCCAGCCTCTTCCTAAGATATTTTGGAAATGCGACAAGGTATTCATGATATATTTTCTTGGATTACAATGAATTCCCCATTGAGAAAATTATATATGTGTGGTGATATATTGGTTGAATTTTTTTGATAATTTTATTTTAATCGAAGTCACCATAATAGGTGAAAATCATGAGGAGATGTTTGTTCATGATATTATGAGATTACATGGGGTTACTTATTCCATTGTTTCAGATTGGGATCCTAGGATTACTTTGAGGCTCAGGATGAATCACTAGGATGTGATGAGGGATCATTTAATAATGAGTAATACTTATCATCTATAGATACATGGTCACATGAAGCATGCTATTATGATTTGGTAGGATATACTATGTTCTAGTGCATTAGATTTTTATGGATATTGGGATATCAAGTAAGGACTGGTTAGTTTTATTTTAAAAATAGTTATCATTCATAAATCATAATGGATCTCTTTTACTCCATTTATGGTCAAACATGAAGATCAACTCATTTTTGGGTCTAGGTGGGAGAAGATTTTTGGGGGGACCTAATCTGGTATAGGAGACGTTTATAAGGATTCAGGGTATAGGTTTCTATTTGGTTATAGTGAAGAGTCAGTATAAGTCTTATGTGGATCAACAAAATTGTGCTTTGGAGTTCTCTATAGTTGAGAATGTATTCATGAATGTTTCTCCTCATTGCAGTAACCATCATTATAAGAAATAAAAAAAGTTGGGTCCAAGATATGATGGACCATTTGAGGTCATTGGGAATCTTTGAGAAGGTTTATTTTCGGTTATGTTTTCCAGATCAGTTGATAGAAATTCATGCTGGTTTACATGTATCACAACTCGTGAAATCCCAGCCCGAACCCTCTCATGTTATTAGTTTGGAAGATATTTATTTTGATCCATATTTTTTTTTATTTTTTTGAAGCCAATTGTGACCATTCGATCTCAAGTAAAAGTCATTCATGGGAATTTTATTATTTTGGATAGAGTGTTATGGTGGGAGATATTACATTATCATGATACGTGGGAGTAAGATTCTTTGATGATTATTGTAAAATAAAGAACTTTTTTGGAGATTATTTGAGCTTGATTATAGATACTGTTTGGCCTGTTGTTGAAAAATTTACTTTTTGGGTTTTAACTTGGAATGTGTTTGGTTGAAATGTGGAATTTTTGGAAGAGAATGGAAATGTGCACGGTTGGTACACGATTATCCCAAACTATGCACCCAGCCCTAAAAACCATGGAACTCTAGAAGGTGGAGTTTTTTTACATTAAGTGCATGGTTTTTCAAAAAGTGTACCCCCTCCCTATAAGTGGTTCACAGTTAGGTGCATGATTATGGAGAATCCATGTACTCTGAGTAGTAAACCCTGCCTTCAGAATTTTAATATCTTGAAAATTATTAAAAAAGTACTGAACCCTGGTCATATACCCCAAAATTCCCTAGCTCCACCCATAACCGAATTATATCAACTCTAGAGGCTCTTAGAGGCATTACCGGGCATTCTAACAACTTTTATTCTTAATTCTAAGCTTGGTTTGAAGATGAGAACCCTCTGGTTTGTTAATCCAGTCTATCATGCTTCTCTATTCCTCTTTATTTGTTCTCCCACACTAGAAAGTGTTTTTTAACTTTTTTTATTAGGTCTTGATCTATGATTTTTTATCTAGATCTATAATTTAAGGATATTTATTTATTTGGTCTTTTTTTAGGGTTATAGATCCAGATCTCATTCTACATCATTATGCCGCATATGTTTGGGAGATTTATGTTGGCCAATAATTCCTCAATAAATTCAGGTTGGTGGTCTATAATTCAAATACCAATTTCTTGAGGGAAATTATGTGTGTGTAATTGTGAAATTTCTAATAGATATTTAGAAATTGATATCATGATTTAATTAATTAAATTGGATGATTAATTAATTTATTCAAAATAATAAATTGGGAATATTCAAATTATAGAATGTGAATAATTAACTATGGAATTAATAATCGAATAATGAGATTGGGAATCTAATAAATAATTGATGAATTAATAATGGGATTATTAGTATAGTGGATTTAGATTAATTAATTTGGAAATTAATTAATGGTGTTGAGATGATTAATTAATTTTTGAGTAAATTAATAGAACTGAGATGATTAATTAATTGTTGAGTTCATTAATAGGATTGAGATGATTAATTAATTTTTGTGTTAATTATGAGAATTCAGATTATAAATTATTTTTTGAATTAATTGAAAAGATTGAGATGATTAATAAACTAATGAGTTAATTAATTGGATTGATATGATTAAATATTTACTAATTTAATTAATAGTACCGACATGATTAATTAATTATTATGTTGATTAATAGGATTTAAATTATTAATTATGTTTTGAGTTAATTAATGTGATTGATATGATTGATTAATTGTTTAGTTAATTAATGGGATTGGGATGATTAAATAATTATCAAATTAATTAATGAAATATTGAAAGGTAACAATGGAATTCATATGAGAATTAATATTTAGAATGGAAATAATGGAATTATGTGTTATTACATGAGTGATTGAATGGTAATAGTGTAATTCTAAGGCATGATATAACTTGGGGATAGATTAGACTCTAGAATGGACTGAAGTAGGTATTGAAGTTTGGTAATCCTTGGCAACCATGGTTTTTTGGATAAATAAACTATAATTTGATAATGTGAGAACAATTCATTTATACATTGTACTTATTTCTTTATAAAACTCCATAAAATTCTTATTTACCAGATATTGATTCATATATCATTTGTGGTGACCTTTTGAGTAGTACTCACACCCTACTCAGAATGCCCGATTGGTACATGAATTGATTTCATGGTAGCATGATAGGATAATGAAGAAGGCCATATGCTAAATGATTTATTTGGGGGTGTAGTATTGATGATGAAACTGTATATTCTTCTCTATATAATTGAGAGTCATGGGTTTCTTTACATTGAGATTTCATTTTGAAACTGGACACATATTTTTCTCTTGGAATATGTATTGTTTAGTTTTTATATTGTGGTTCTAGGATTGGTTATCTTGTGATACTGGTATTTTTCTGGTTATGATATCATTTCCCCATTCAGTTTTCACTGTATAATTTTTTTCCTTGGTGTATTACTATGATAAAAGAGGTTATAGTATCCGCATGATCAATATTGGACCCTTGATTATCGTCAGTAGTGTCTAGCAATTGGGGATGTGTGATTGAGGTGATGTGACTGATAAACTTATGGCACCAACAACTAGAACATTGATCGAGATGTCACAAAGTGGTAACATAGCCCAGTTTTATTTTCCTTTTCATTTATCTTACTATTTGTGTGAGGTATACAAGATAAAAGATTTCCCCCCTTTTTTATGAGTTCCTTCATGGGAGTAGAAAACCCATGTATGGGAGAGAAACTAAGTGAACATGGTGGAATTTTTGTTATTATTGTTTTCTGTTATAGTTGAATATTATTTAACATTGGGTGATTCACTTTTTTGTGATGTGAATTTTATAGTTTTTGAGATTTGTTGATTTTTGACTCATACCTCGGTAAGGAATGATAGTTGAGTAAGCATGAATCATTATAAGAACTCAGGATTATTGTGTTACATGCATCATTATAGGAATTCATGTGAAAATGGGTCTTAGGTAATTTTTTGAACTATAACTATTTTCTAAACATATGAAATGTAAATGAAAATATTGCCTAATATGAAGTTGATAGTAGTAAAATGATTTATGATGAGAATAATTTGGTCTCTAAATGAGAAACTAGGACAATGAAAATGAATTTCCCTTTCTTAACCTTGAACTAGTTGTAGGATGGTTAGGGTTAGTAATAGCACCTCGGTTTTGACCATGTGTGTGTGTGGGGGGGGGGGGGGGGGGGTTGTGAAAGAATTCTAGGTGTACCTTGTTGTGTTTTCCCATAAACATGTTAATACAAAGAAAATTACCCTATTTTTTGTTTGTCTTGTATAATTATTCCTATATGATGATGTTAGTTGATAGGATGAATGGAGGACATGGTTTGAGATGGTCATGTAGTTGAAGAACCAAAGGTACCGATAGTGTCGAGTAAAAATTTTGGGGAGTTGTTCTGAGAGAACATTGATTGGTTCATGTAATTAATTGAAAGAGATATAGGGAGGGTTGTTAAGAGAATTTATGACATGATAAGGGAGTTCTAGATGCAAAACCCTCCAAATTTTTCAATATTAGGAGGACTTGATGGAGTTATTTTCTAGATTGAAAGTAGTCCGGAAAGTCTCTCCTACGTGAGAGCGTATCTATCCTATGAAGTCCTAGGGTTTTAGTCTTCTTTGTCCATCTGTTTTTTGGCGGTGCCATCTCCCTTCACGCACCCCGCCCGAGGTCTACACTGTTCACCCTTCCTCAGATCTGGTGTCTCTGGTTCATTCTTCCTTCCTTTGTCTCTCCCCATCTCTTCGCTGCGAGAACCCGTGTTTTTCCTCCTTTCTCCTTCACCTGCTCCCAGATCCCGCCATATGTGCTCTGGAAGGAACTGGTTTCTTCGTCTTCTTTTTCTCGACTTTGACCTCATGCGTTGGATCAGGCCTCCCTCGGGGCCCTGAAGTTTTGTCCGTCGCCACCCCCTCGTCGGCATCAGATTTGTGTGAGGGAACGCGTCGCCAGATCCCCATCCTCTTTCTTCATCAGCACTCCAGATCTGTGCAGCCTTGGCTCTTCTCTTCACCATCTTCTTGTGGAAAATCCTTCCTTACTGCAAATTCCCCTTTCGGTGTCAGATCCATGTGCTCAGAGTCTCGAGGAAAACTCGAATTCGAGGTTTTCTTTTCCCCTTTTAGTTTTATCTTCCCGCTGCTGTGGAGGGGGTGTTGTTCTGTTGCAGGTTTACTGTCTCCTTGATTCGCAAAGTGTCTATCGTGAAGTGGTTCTGGCTCACGAAGCTCCCCCTATAGGAAAACTTGAGTTCGAGGAATTTTTTTCACCCTTTGGTTCTTCTCCCTACTACCGTGAAGTGGACATTGTTCTGTAGCCGTATTCCTTCTCCTTGATTCGTGAAGTCTCCACTGTGAATTGGTCTGGACTTGCGAAGCTCCTTCCGCGACGATTCACTGCGCTGCGAGACCACGAAGCGGCTGTCGCGAAGTGGTCTACCTCGCGAAGTGTCTCTCGCAAGGTTCTTCCTCGGTCTATGTTCACGAAGTAGTTGATGAGATGATCAAGAAGTAGGGTATTGATCTGCAAGGCGGGGTGTGCGCTATGCTGAAGGTGGGGACCAGTGGGCGTAAGGTCGTCCCACTGTTGTTGTTGCGAAGCTCAGCCACGAAGTGGCGTGTTACAGGCCTGGTGTGAAATGCGTCGCCTCAAAGTACTTGTTTTGTTGTGTAAGCTGAAGGTCCGTCTGGGGTGCTGCCCCGTGAAGATTGGTTTGAGCTGCGGTAAGAGTTTCTTGGGTGTGGCCAACCAAGAGACACATTTGATAGCAATGGTCATGGAGCTTTGACAGGGGTGTTATTCGTGTCTGGAGGCCGCATTGGGGCATCCTGTTTAGGGATCCTCATGTTGCACCGGGCTTTGACTCAAGTGAGGTCCGTGGGGCTACAAGGGAACCGGCCCCATTGGAGGCTTGCGAAATCATTTGTGCACTATGGATGCGGAATTGGTTAATCAATGGAAGAGGTTGTTGCTGATGGACAAAGAAAAGGAGACAATTGAGGCATGAAGAAACAAAGACACACTACTAGAAAAGCGCTTCTCTCTTCTCATGGGGGGAAAGTTTGTGGAAAACATATCAGTTAATCAGGGGGTTCTCAAAAACACTCTACAAAATATCTGGAAACTTGAGGCAGGAGTGGCTATTCAGGAAGCGGGGATCAACCGCTTCGTCTTTGAGTTCTTTAACGAGAAATATAGAGACAAAATCTTGCGTGGAAGACTGTGGTCCTTCGATAATCAACTCCTCCTCATGGAAGAATTTAAAGGGGGGACGATATCCAGCGAGTGATTTTAACCTGTTCCCCCTTCTAGATAAAAATTAAAGGAATCCCCTTCCATGAAAGAACAGAAAGTACTATGAGGGGAATTGGGGACAGTTTAGGGTACTTTCTTGAATGAGACAGTTCAGACCCAATACAATGGGCCCATGAGGTTTGAATAAAGGTGGAGATTGATGTGTCAGAGAAACTGATGAGGGGAATGTTCATAATGATTTATGATACAAACACTTGCATATCATTCGAGTTTGAGAAGCTCCCATTCTTCTGCTTTTACTGTGGTCACCTTGGCCATCTGGAAAGAACGCGCACCACTAAACATAAGAGTGATGCGAGTAACACTATCCTCCAGTACATCCCCTAGATCTGTGCCAAATCAATTAAATATGCTTTCATCCCTGAGATGGAAAAACAAAAAGATCGTGACCATCTCACATTGGCACATTCTAGTCCAACAAACCCCATACCTAAAAAAGCCTTAATGCCTGGGCCAACATATTTTTCAAAGGATGGCCCTCCCACTCAGGGAGAAGCTGGCACTCAGAGAGAAGCTGGAGCTCAACTTAATCCCCTGAAAGACAATTCTTCAACATCGGCAAAGTTGGTGACGATGCAACAAAAATCATCGTCACATTACTCAAAGCCAATGCTGATGCACGTCGTACCACCAGATCCGGACCCTAACCCACTTTTGACTGCAGATGGAATTCTTACAATGAAAGACCATGGAATGTAAGGACCTCCACTAATGGGTCTAATCACCAATAGAACATGGAAAATGAGGCAAAAAGGTGAGATTGATGGGAAAACAGAAGACCCAAAACTCAGGGTGAGGAAGAGACAAAATGAAACATGTCAATCTGGAAGGAACCTCACCAAAATATGGAAAACAAAAAATGGAGAAGCAAGTTTGGTGGAACCAAAGATGGCGGCTAGAGAGACCCACCCCCTCCTAGAGAAATTATTGTCTTATGTCATAACTATCGTGGGCTTGGAAACCCTCGAATGGTTCTCATGCTTCAGCGTAATTGTGCTCAAAGTCCCCTCAATATGGTTTTCCTATCTGAAACCATACTGGAAAGCAAGGACACCAATGGTATTGCTCTGAAGTGTGGCTTCCAAGGCTGTTTCCCGGTGCCTAGACAAGGCCATTCCAGGGGACTCTGTCTCCTTTGGAAAGACAATGTCGATGTCAAAATTTTGTCCTTTTCCCCGCACCATGTGGCACTGAATATTCATACTGAACTTCACCCACCCTGGACTTTTGTCATTTCTATGGCTGGACATCCCATAATGACATGGTGAAGTCATTGGTTCTTCTATGCAAGCTGTGGTTTGACTTACCGAGCCCTATTCTGTTCAGAGGAGACTTCAATGAGATTATGTTCCATAAGGAAAATAAGGGCGGAACCATCCATCCTTCATCTTTGATGCCATACTTCAAGGATGCAGTTTCTCGGGTAGACCTGGTCGATCTGGGATACTCAGGAAATCCGTTGACTTGGTTCCGCGGAAATTCAGAAGGCACCCGGATCACTGAGCGTCTTGATAGATTTCTGGGCTCTCCTGATTGGATTGATCTGTTCAGCAAGTTCCATATCGACCACATGGCCCTCAACTGCTCGGACCACTGTCCAATCCTCATTGATTGTATAGGTGGTGAATATACTAGACAATTTAGTAGGCCCTTCAGATTTGAGAGCTTCTGGTCAAAAGATCAAGAATGCGAAGAGGTAATCCGATGAGGCTGGAAATGTAATCACTAGGATGTTTTCTTCAACCTCCAATAGGTCTCATCCGATCTGAGGTCGTGGAGTAATAATAAATTCCAACACCCTGAACGGCACTGCGGAATTCATGAAAAGAGACTGAACTTTCTCCTAAAATAACCCACATCTAATTGCAATCTCTCTAAGATTGGAACCACACAAAGAGATCTGGACACGACCCGACATATCAAGGAAAGTTTCTGGGCTATGCGCGCGTAGGACAACCATATTAATGAAGGGGACGCTAACACCTAGTATTTTCAAAAGAAATCTTTATCCAGGTGTCAAAAAAACTCTATTACTTGCATATCACAACCTGATGGAAGAAAATGTTCTGACACCAATGGTATCCACGACGCCTTGATGGGTTTTTTCAGAACATCTTCTCTGCAGGAACCCCTTTCATGTCTGCTGAGGTGGAATAATGTATCAGACCTATGGTCACTGAAGAGATCAATATGAAGCTCTCAAAAGATTTCACAGATGACGAGATACACCTGGCTCTGAAACATCTTCATCCCACCAAGGCTACGGGACCAGATGGATTCCACAACCTATTTTTAAGCAATACTGGCACATAATCGGTTTTGACATATGCAATATGATTAAAAATATCTTGGCTGGTAATACAAGCATTGTTTCCATCAATGAAAATATCCTCGTCCTTATCCCCAAAATCAAGAAACCAATGGCGATCCCTGACTTTAGACTTATTAGCCTCTGTAATGTCTCTTACATGATCTTCTCAAAGATCCTTGTCGATCCGCTGCAACCTTGGCAACCAGATATTATCTCCAAAAATCAGAGTGCCTTTTTGGCCAAGTGACTGATCACGGATAATGTGATTGTGTCCCATGAAGTGTTCAACTCTATGAAATCATGCTCCACGATGAAAAGAGAAACCATGGACTGGAAATTGGATATGTCCAAGGCCTATGATAGAGTTGAATGGCCCTTCCTAAGAGCTGTTATGCAGAAAATGGGTTTTGCGCTAAATGGACAGATATGGTCATGAACTACGTTTCAATGATCTCTTTTAAAATCAAGGTCAATGGATAGCTTACCAGATAATTCACTCCATATCGAGGCCTTCGCCAGGTATACCCCCTCTCCCCTTTTCTCTTCATCATGGTGGCTGACATTTTTTCTAATCTTATTTCAGGGCTGTGTCCTCTAAGTCTATTCGTGGGACAAAAGTCTACCGAGTTAGCCCTCCAGTGTCGCATATCTTATTCATTGACGACTGCCTTTTTTTAGAGCAACAATTAATGAATGCTGGGTGATCTTCTAGGCGATTCGTCAGTATGAGAGGGCATCTGGCCAAACAATCAATCATGGTAAATATGAAATTCCCTTCAGCGTAGGGGTTCCTCTTTCTAAGAGGGTTGAACTTTGTGCATCAGCTGGCATACATATTGATGTTAAAGATCAGAAGTATCTCGGGCTTCCCATAGTGATTGGCCGGTCTAAAAAAGAAATCTTCACATCCATTTTGGATAGGATGGAGGCAAAAATTCAAGGCTGGACCCCAAAAAGAATTTCAAAAGCTGGCAAAGAGACCCTCATCAAAGCTGTCATCCAATCTGTCCCTAGCTACGTTATGCCCCTTTTTAAGCTCCCTATGGCCATCATCGACCAGATCCACACACGTACTGCCAATTTCTGGCTAGGGAAGCATGATAGAATGAATCGACCCCATAGGATGGCCTGTGAGAATCTTTGAAAACCCAAATCAGAGGGTGGGATGGGGTTCCAGAATCTTCCTCTCTTCAACAACGCGCTTTTCACCATGAAATGATGGAGCCTTATTAACCATCCATCATATCTATGTGCGTGATTTCTAATAACTATGTACTTTCCCCACACAGACTTTCATGCTTCCTCTATTGTTCCCCATCCTAGCTTCCTCTAGAGAGGCATATGAGAGGCTAAATAGCTCCTGGATAAAGTATTGGGTTGGAGGATTGGGACTAGCTCATCTGTCAAAATTTGGACTGATCCCTGGATTGTTGATAAGGATGGTTTACCGGCTACATCCTCCAACCTACAAGGTTTGGAAGATGCCACTGTCAGGTGCATCCTTTCCGACCAGGGACAAGGGTGGTGTTTGGAAAAGATCCTTGAATGGTTTAACGAAAGAGATCAAAGAATTATCCTTAGCATCCCATGGGTTCCATACAGAGGCCCTGGACATCTCTTCTGGATCAATGACATTTCGGGCGATTACACGGTGAGATCTAGCTATAGACTTGCTCTTGGAATCTACCACATAGGCCGGTATGAGGGAACTTGGAAATCGATTTGGTCGCTCAACGCCCCCCAGAAAATTCATCAATTTTGGTTCCATGTTTGTACGGGAACTCTCCCAACAATGAGCCTTCTCATTTATCGACATATGGCCAGTACCACCTTTTTCCCTTTCTGCCTGAACACTCCTAAAACTCCTCTACATGCTATCATTTTCTACCCGGGAGCTATGGAAATATGGAATTAATGGGCCCCAGCTTTTGTTGCTTAGTTGGAATTGGCCCCTGACTTTCCCGATTTTCTGACGCGTTGGTGCTCCTCTCTCTCCTCGGTTGATATTGGTTCACTCTGCACTTTGGCCTGGATTATTTGGGTCCGGTGCAACGACGCTGTTTTTCATTATGCTCACAGACCCCCCAAATTCTGGATTGATTGGGATACTTCTTGGATTAAAGGTTGGGAAGGCCACAACAGACGTTCTATGTCAGGTGTGTCCCCCTCCCATCCTGCTCACTAGAATCCCCTAGTGGAAGGGATTCTCAAGATTAATGAGGACGCATCGCTGCCAAAATATGGTATTGCTGCCCTCTGCCTCCTTGCCCGAAATAATCTAGGGAAAATCCTTGCTGCTAAGTATGAACCACATCAGGAATTCTGGGAATCGGCAGTTGCTGAAGCCAAGGCCATCCTTGCTGGTATGATGCTTGCTATTGAATGTTGATGGGGTGACATCATCATTGATTCTTCCTGTCATTCCATAATCGATGCTATTAATCACAACGATGGAATACTCCAGTCATTTGGCACCATTATCAGGATAGTTCTCTCACTTCACCAGTTCTTCTCATTGTGCACCTTCTCATTCACCAAAAGGGATGGAAACAATGTGTCCCATCAGCTGGCATCCTCAGGCCCATTCGGTACAAACCAGCTCTGGCTAGAAAATTTCCCTTCATGGCTTTTCACATGTACTTCTGATGATCTTTATTATTAATATTATATGATTTTATCAAAAAAAACATATAGATTGAGTCTATCTAGACTATACTTTACCACATGGAGACTCATACTAGGAAGATGTTCAAACTGAATGATTATATGCTATGCGGATATGCGAAGCACTGGTGGGACATTCAGGCTCTGACTAGACAAGATGATGTAATATTATGGAATGAATTATTGGATATGTTCTTGGAGAAATTATATATAGAGATACCCTGAGGTAGGATAATGTAACTAAATTCATGGGGTTGACTCAGGGAAGTATGTCCATGATTGAATAAGTTAGACGAATTATAGTTTTTTTGTGCTTTGTGATAGAGTTGGAAGTGGATGATGCAACATCATAAAAAATATTTTAGGAAGGACTTTTAAGTGTGAAATTAAATCCTTAGTGAACATATTTTGGATGAATAAATTTTAAGAAGTGGTGAATTAGGAAGTCATAGCAGAGCTAAAACTGAAGGAGGATTCCAATGCAGGATAGATGGTTGTTGCTGGATTATCATAAGGTATATATTTTGAATGCATGAATCATTGTTATGAGAACATTAGACAAATTAGTGGAACCCAAATTTGTTGTGGGGTAAATTCAGTTACATATTATCTTTTTGTAGTGGTTTTTCTCCAGTTAGGAAGGCCACGATGATACCATAGTCACACTATCACTGACCACTAGTGGAGTGCTGATCTTTCAAGAATATGCGACATCTATAAATGTTCTGTAGGATCCCATTATAGATGGGTAGTTCTGGGGAATTTGTATAGAATTAGATTGTATTAAGGGGATCATTTACAACATATCTGGATTGAATTTTGGGTTCTATTGGTCATAGAGATAGAGGCAGTGGAAGTGGTACATCTGGGATGGAGCACCTCTAACAGAAGAGTGGTGCTACTTAGGGGATAGAGACTGCATCATAAGGAAAATTTTTAGTACACATTCATGTGGTGTTTTATACAATTTTGGATAACAAGGATGGACCATCGATAGTGATTGGTGTTATTCGTGTAGCTTCAATATTAACTAGTGCCTTAATTGATATTTGTAACTCTACTTGATATCTACCCAACTTGTAAATGTTTTGATCCTAGAGGTGGAGTTTTGAGTGCTTTATTGTATATAGAAACACCTATAGGGGTATTTTCTAGAATCATATACTTTTGAAAGGGATGTTATCTTGAATTTGTTAAGTATATTCTTATTTTGGATTTCTACATCTTAGACATGTCATTATTCGACATAATTTTTTGTATGGACTGGTTAGTAGCATACCAATCACATATTAATTTTTACTATAGGGTAGTGACTTTAAAACTCTTAATAGTGACCTTTACACTCACCCAGGAGAGTGAAATATGAAGGCATGACAAGCAGGGAAAATTACTCAGCAATTGGGAGAAGTCACAACCCATGTTGCTATTTTTATTTTAGGATAACATAGGTTGAAATAATTATGTATTTACCCATAAAGTGGAAAGTTTTCAAGGTGTGTTTTATAGAGACTTCTTAGGGATGCCACTTAATAGATATGTGGAATTTTCGATTGATCTCATGCCAGGATTTGAACTACTTTCTATTCCACTATATAGAATGTCTCTGACAGATCTTCAAGGGCTCAAGACTCAACATTAGGAGTTGAAGGATAAGGGTATTATCCTTCGAAGTATGTCACCTTGGGAATCACATGTGTTTTTTGAACCAAAGGATGATGGGGGTTTGATCATGTGTGTCGATTACCAGAAGAAGAACTAGATGATAGTGATGAACCTGTATCCTCTTCAATGAATTGATTGTATTTTTGTCCCGTTGAGAGGATCTTGTCTCTTTTCAAAGATTGACTTGAGATTGGGGAATCATCTGATGAGAGTTCATAATTTTTATATACCAAGGAATACCATAAAAAGTAGGTATGGACTATATGTGTTTTTCATAATGTCTTCTGGGTTGATTAATGCACCAATAGTGTTTATGGACTTGATGAAAATTATTTTTCATCTTTACCTGGATCAGTTTGTATAAGTGTTTTTGGATGACTACCCGGAATACTTCAAAACCCATGGCGATAATGCCCGACATCTTGACATCAGACTAATACACTGAGAGATCATCGACAATACACAAAGAAATTAATGTGTAGGATTTTGATGGATCAAGTACACTTCTTGGGACATCATCTCAGAGGAAGGTGTGTCTGTGATCCCAAAGAAGGTACAAATAGTTTAAAATTAAGAGTATCCTAGGAATGTTTTTTATATCTATATAGTTCTGCAATTTGCAGTTTTTCATGTCATTATCGAAATTTCATTCAGGAATTTTCATATTTTGAAGCACCCTTTTTAGGCATTAAAAAAGTGCATAAATCATGAATTCATAAGCTTGCGAGAATGACTTACGAGAGCTGAAGAAGATTTTGATATTGGCACCAATCTTGATCCTACCCAAGCCATGTGAGGAGTAAAACTTTTTTTGTGAAACTTCTGGGATAGGGATTGGAGGTGTGTGGATGTAGGTAGATCAAGTTGGGTCGTATGAGTCTCAAAATATGAGGCTAGATTAATGGAATTACACTACACATGTTCTTGAGTTTTTTATAGTGTTTTATTCATTGAAGTGTTGGAGACATTATTTGTTGGGCGATAGGTTTATAGTGTTTACCAACTACAAGAGATTAAATAATATCTTCAATTAATTAGAAATGAATCTTTAGATGTCGATATGGGATTGTTATATGCATCCTTTTGATACTGAGAGAGTATAAACCCCTAGGAAAGGAAACAGTTTTGCAGATGCATTAATCTGAAAAATTCAGATTCAGTCTTTTTAGGATTATAGTGTTGGGTAGAAGATGACACTTCTCTATGTTGAGATTTGTGTTGTGGTTTAGGAGAGTCAAGATCATTTAAATCTAGTATTATTTTTAGTGGATTTTACACTTTTGAGATGAATTAGAGATACTTATTATAATAATATGGTATATTTATTACTTAGGGAGATCTTTAATGGTTTAGATATGACTTCAGACTCCAGGATCATTGAGGACCAGATCATCTACCTCAAGAATATGGTTTTAGTGTCTTCATTTACGAATGAGGAGTTGATGTGGGAATATCATTCCATGACGTTCTCAATACATATAAGTGTGAGAAAATGTACCATGACAAATGATGATAGTTTTGGAGGCTGTTCATGAAAATGGACATAGTTGGGTTCTGGAATTGATGATACACAATCCAATTTGAGAAGGTCGAGCATCAATGACCTTGTGTTTTTCTCCATCCATTGACTATTCTGTAATGAAGGTGGGATGTTATGATGATAGATTTTTTTGGGTATACTAAATATGCCTCAGATGAATGAAGATGTTTGGTTTGTTGTGGATAGTCTAATGATGGTTGCACACTACTTTCCCATATGATGAACTTTCTCAATAGAGCAGTTGGGAAACATATACGTTCAGGAGATAATATGTCTGCAATTGTTAAACATACTATTGTTTTAGACCATGGAACTCATTTTACTTTATTCTTCTATTATATCATAGATAATCCTCATTGTATGTGAGTTTTGTTGAGTATGTATTTTAACCAACAATCATATAGGTTCTCAAAGAGTACTATATAGGGGAGGGAGGATATTCTTTGGTCCTGTGTCCTAGACATCAGTTGGTCTTGGGAGAAGCACTAATATTTGATGGAGCATTTAATAATAATAGTTATTATGTTACTATTTATATAAAACCATACAAGGATCTTTATGGTAGGCAATGCATATTTCCATTATGCTATATAGAGGTAGTTGAGTCTGTGTTTTTGGGACCGAGTCTGATATAAGAGATGTAAGAGTATGTTCAGTTGATTCTGATGTGTATGGCTACAGATCAGTGTAGATAGAATTTGTATACTAAAATACAATGGATACCCCTAGAATTTATAGATGGTGATCATGTATTTCTTTAGTTGTCTCCTAGATTGGGTCCCTGGAACATACAGAGGTAGTGCAAGCTGGTGCCCAGGTTTGTTGGATTGATTGATGTTGGGGAAAGAATTGGGGTGGTGGTGCACCGATTGGGACTTCCAGAAAAATAGTGTTCTATACATTATTTTTATCATCTGTCACAAATTTATCAGTTTCACCCCTACCATTGTCATGTGGTCAATGAGGATTATGTTTAGATCGATTTAGATGTGTCCCTTGGGGAGCATTTGATAAGTGTGTTGCATCATAGGGAGAAAGTGTCATGGGTAAATATAGTACCGATAGTTCATGTATTGTGGAAGCATGGCCATTTTTAGGAGGAAACCTAGGAGAGAGAGGAGGATATGGGGGATTAGTGGACTAAATGATCTAGCTCGTAATCTTATAGATGATTGGGAGTACATCATGAGGAAGAACTATTGTAAGGTGGGGAGATTGTAAGATCATCTTCATTTCTGAAGATGCTTCAGGCTTGATTATAGGAACCATTTTTCTTCATATTGAGTAATTTTAATTTGGGTTTTTTCCTTGGCATTTGTTTGGGTGATATTTATAAATTTTTCAAAGGAATGGGAATGTCCCTGGTCGGTTCACAGTTTTCCCAAATCGTGCATCACAACCCTGCAAACCGTAAATCCCTAGAAAATGGGGATTGGCATAGTTGTCACACGATTTTTTAAACTATGAACCACACCATAAAATAGGTTCATTTTTAGTCACACAATTAGGAGAACCTAAGATCCCAAAGTAATAAATCCTGTGTATGTGATTTTAATCTCTTGAAAATTATTAAAACAAATATTTAACCCCTTCTATATAATCCCGAACGCACTAGATCAACACGTAATCTATTTCTATCAATTCTAGAGGCTCGTGAAGGGATTTAAAACATTTACAACTTCAATTATTTATGATTCAAATATATTATTGATGATCAGTACCCTTCATGGTAAGGGAATCCTTTCTCTCCGCGTTCCCCATTCCTATCCCTTTCTTCTTAGATACTAAAAATGGTTTCCCTTTATATATTTATTATAAATAGATCTAGGGTTGTGGATATATATCTATAATTTAATTATATTTATTTTTTCATTATGTATTAGGGTTATAGATCTAGATCTCATTCTATGTCATTGTGATATTAAATTCTTGTAGTTTTTGTTGGGAGATCGTTTGACAAAACAATTATGGTGGGTGGACTATAATTCAAATCCCAAAGTCCTAATTGCAATCATTTAATCTTAATTATTTTATTGGTAATATATGTTTATAAATTGAGTTCATGATTGGCAAAATTAAATTAGTGAATTAATTAATTTAGAAAAGATGGGAAATTGGGAATATGGGAATTTTAGATTATTAATAGTTAATTGTACAGTTAAATATAGGATAATAAAATTGAAAATTGAATTAAAAATTGAAGAATTAATTATGGGATTATTTGATTGTGGATTTTTGTTAATTAATAAAGAAATTAACTATGGGAAGTAATATGGTTAATTAATTTTTAGTTATTTAATAGGATTTAGATGATTAATTATTTGTTGAGTTAAATAATAGGAATGAGTTGATTAACTAATTTTTGTGTGAATTAATAGTATTTATATGATTAAACATTTTTGGATTTAATTAATATGATTGAGATTATTAATTAATTGTTGTTTTAATTAATAATATTGATATTATTAATTAATTATTGGGGTAATTAATGAGATTGTGATTATTAATTAATTTTTAATTTACATAATGTAATGATAAATGATGACAATTTCATTCATATAAGAATTGATTTCTAGTATGGTTACAACGAAATTATGAGATATCAAATAAGTGAGAGAATAGTAATAAATTAATTCTAAAAGATGATATCACTTGGGGATAGATTAAAAAGTGTGGTTGGATAAATTAGGTATTGCGGTTCAGGTGTCCTCAGGAACCCGATGAGTTTTGGGGTTAAATAAAGAATAATTTGATAAAATGGTAATTGTTTATTTAAACATTGAACTTATTTTATTATACAACTGTATACACTTTTTATTGGTTGGGTATTGGTTTATAACCCATTAGTGGTTGCCTACTATGTTGTGCTCTCACCCTACCCAAACAGCCTGATCGGTACTTGAATATATTTCATAGTTGTAGGATAGGATAATGGAAAAGACATTATGTTAGATGAAAAACGTTGGGATGATGCATATATGAGGGAACCATATTTTCTTTATGGACCACTTTGGTGTCATGGGTTTCTATTCTTCATGTTTTCATTTTAAAAATATACTCATCTATTTGGCATGGAATACCTACTATTTAGTTTTGATACTGTGCTTACAATTGTTCTTATCTTGTTATAATGGTATTGTTTTGGTTATGATATCTTTTGGTTATTTAGTTGATAATGATAATTTATTTTTGATATAGTATTACTCTGATAAAAGAGGGTATGGTCTCCCTAGGATCAATATTAAACCCTCACTATAAGTAAGAAACCTCTGGAATATGGGGAGGTGCGCTTGAGGTCATGTGATCAGTAGAATTAGGGCAGCGAAACGTGGGACCCAGTTCAGGATGTCCCAAGGGTGCAATTACCTCACCACTCTACCATGCCTCTTTCTTCTACATGACATTCCAGGGATGGAATGTCGTATGGTGGGGAGTGTGTCAAATCCCATTTCCCTTTATCAGTAAATTATATTCTCTCTTCCTTTTCACCACTTTAATTGGGTGCATATTGGGACTCCCAAGGATAGAGAACATTTTCCAAGTGAAATGGCCAAATTTTTAGGTATTTATGTTTTTTAATTAATGTAGTTGAGGAATTAATGTGTTAATGAAATTTCATGGTCTACCAGGGTTCAAAGAACACCCATGTTGGGTTGATCAACCCATGTTGGGTTGATCATTTTTTTTTGGGATGGGAGTACATGATGTGTAAGTAATTTAGTGGATATTTCATGATCATTTTACACAGAGTGAAAGGATTCCATGAAGTGTAATGGTTACAGGATGTGTAATGTAAAAGACTTGTTTTTAATAAAAATTCAATGGGAATTTTTGTGTATCTACATCACCTGGATTAAAAAATGTATAAAGGGATTTAAATCAATTTAAATGTCATGGAAATGGCCTTTATAGTGCTGCATTAGTTGATGTTTCATTCCATATTATACATCCCTCTATTCTCTAGATCTAGAGATCTTATCTAGTGATTTTGGGAGTCCCTGTTCAATCCAGATTGATTCATTCAATTATTGATACACATTTTTGTTGGATTATGTCTCTTTTTTTGAGTAATCATTTGAACTTCTCCATTCCCCTTGCTCACAGTAATATCATTGCATTATTCTGTTAGATTCATTGGCCAATGGTGATATTTATTCTTGTTCCTCTCTAGACCTATTTCATGATATTGTTCTCATCACCAAAAATTTTTAGTTGTGGTGTGTCATGTGTGAGATATTGAGGTATATTTTTTTCTTCACCTATAACACTTTTGTTAAATTGAATCAATTATTTGGATGTTTATATTGATTTTAGGGCCTACATTTTCTTTTCTCATTCTTCTTATTTGTGGTTTTATTTTGTGGGAATGTGTGAACAGAGTTTAGAGGTAGGTGGATCCATCTCAAGATTATGTTGGTGAACAACATTTATCCTATTTTTTGATAAAAAATATTACCAAATTAAATGACATGATTGAATTATTGATTTTTCTGTGTGTGGAACTAGGTTTTTTTTAAAATATTGTTTTCTCTTATTGTGGTTAATGGAAAAGGGGTTTCAAAGAATTATGAAATGGAATTTAAATAATGGTATTATGGAAATGGTTTTACAAAATTGTTTGAAAAATAGAGGAAAATGGAATCATTGTGTACTTAGGTGGGAGGTATAGTAATAAGATTGATCCACTATTAGGGGGTCTTCCCATGGGGATTTCCTCAACTCCTCTGGCCCATTGTTCTACGGACTTCTTTTATTTATTAGGGGGTCACTTAATAGGGTTTATCTTTAATAACTAGAATCAATGAATCTATGTAGTGTCTTTATGTGTATGAGAATTTCTATGTTAGGAATGAGTTTCCTCACAATCATGAGCTAGTGTATTCCAAGGAATGATATTCCCTATGCTTGTGGTTTTGGTTTTTATTGTTTAATTTTATTTTATATAGATCTAATATTATATGAGATGAATGAATTATTTTTGACCTGATATGAATGTTTTTATATATGTATATGAAATGTTTTGAAATTGATTTACCTATTTTTTTAGGAATGTGGAAAAAGGGGGAGTTATACTTTTTATTTCCATGCTTTGGATATAAAAACTATAAAACTGTTATCATGACATGGGTTTTTTAAGATGATAATGATTATATTATTGTTTAGATAATTGGTTTTTTAAACCAAGGTGAGACCCTACAATTCCTAATAGCTCACTCCCTATATACCTCTTTGGAAGTGCGTACACTATATTATGACTTTTGAAGCAGGGAAAGGCAGGGCACCGTAATGAGGCAGTGAGGTTTTCTATCAACTAATTTGAGTAGATAATGGTGATATGGTGGGATTCATTCCATAAAAACACATGAATAAGATGGGTTTTCATATTTTTTTAGTTCTTTATGGTTGGACTTGTACTTGGAGATTGTTTCGGTGATTTATTTTTTGGTTTCCTCTATTTTTTCAGTTTGGATATATATTTTCTTTTTTTATTGTTGCCTCTATGGAATATTTGTTCTATGTTGTTACTTTAAGTTGGAAATAATCATTCACTCCAATTGTGATCATAAAAACTTCTTTCCAAAAAACATATTCACAATGCCAAATGGGCCTTTAAAACAACCATTTCTCTCAAAGAATCCAAAACTTATTTAAATGATGTTTAAAATTTTAAAAATCCATGATTACATTTCAAAACATGGGTTTAAACTCCATTTTCCAGTTAATAAATCAAACCATCCAAATCACCCAAGAGAACATATTTTAAAAACAATTGTAAAATCATTCAAATAAGTCTCTGGGTAATTTCATAAATTTAAGCATTTGTAATTATTTATAAAACATATAATAGTTCAACTCATTTCATTTAAAATAAATAATTTCACTGTAAAAATAAAAAATGGGACTAAGGCGTCACTTTTCACAAGGTAACCTTGAAAACCCCATTCAAACAGAATTAAAATCAACATTACATTCATCAATTTATAGAAAAATTAGAGGGAACCCATGTGAAGTTAAATTTATTTAAAATAGGATCAAAGGAAATTCCCTAAGGGAATTCAAGATAAACAATTAGAGAATATGTGACAATTATTTGTACATATCTATATATTCTCTAGAAATAAATAATTACAATATGAAAGAAAATAATATAAATACCTATTTGGAATATTTTGAATCCAACCATAATAAATATGAGATGTTTCACCTCCAATGGCGATCACTAGATCATGGAAGAGGGGTCTAGAGAGAATGGATACAAGACCCCAGATCCCCATTTCCACATCCTTCATCTAAGATACTATGATTCAAAAGAATTATATATCCTATATGAATAAAAAATAATGATAAGAGAATATATCAAAGACCATGAAGAAAAGAACTCACTAGAATAAGATCATCACTTTTATTGGTTCTTAGATCTTCTAAGAGATGATGTTGGGAGAGCGAAAATCCCTCTATAAGTCCCCCAAAAGATAAAGGATCATTTTATGATCTATTGTGAGGAGTTTAGGATTCATTGGAGGGTTTAATATTTTAATTAATATGTTATGATATTTAATCACCATTCTCAAATTTTTTTGGATAAGGTCATATGTTTAGTACTAACTGTTCACCTAACTGTACCCCCCCAAAAAAAATTTACTGGAAGAGTTACAAGGTAAGGATTTATAATTAGTTTAGAAATGATACAACTATTCACCTTATTCTGTGATAATAGAAATGTTTTCATGGATTGGATACATGGTTATAATTACTATGCTCTGACCATGGAAAATCATAGAAACCATTAAAAACACATAAAAACACAGAAAACAACCCATGAATAGATTCAATGAAATGATGATCAAACCAATGGGTAAAAACACCTAAAATCATGTAACGAGATATTTCAAATGATATGAGTAGGGAATAAGGATTATTTTGTCCATATTCATAATACCCTTCTATTATGTTAATGGAAGGGGTTGATATCTGTTATGATAAACTAGGTTTATTTTTGTGAGATGTGATGTGATGAACTATGTGTATTTATGCCAGATGTGATAAAATGTCCCAAGTATCTTTGGGTGAGATGGGATGTGATTTCAAATTTCAAATAGGTTTCATTGCATGATGTAATTTTCTAGCTATTTCTTCAGATAGATTAAAATATTGATGAAATGAAAGTGTCGGGATGGAAGATTTTAGATCATGAGAGTGAAACATCTTGTGGGAAGGTGGTTCATGGTAACCAATTTAACGATATGATTCTTATTTTGTTTCTATACATGGATGCATTATATAGTGATTGAACCTTGGAGAGGTTGGGTACAAGTTTTCCTCTTAAGTTCTTGTTGATTTTTTTTGTTTATTCAAATAGGAATTTGTATCATATTCTAGAATTTTCATGATCATTTTTGGTATGACCTTACAAATTTACTTGTTATGATTACTCTACACATATATATACATATTTTTAGGTTTTCATGAGGTCTTCGGGTACCGATCTTGATATTACTTTCTCGAGATTTAGATCTACTATAGAGTTTCTATTATAGGATTGTATTTATTATATTACATATAGGTATTTGTTTGTATTAGTATCACAATAAATTCAATATGATATATTTTGGGTTGTACAATTTTCTTAATTTTTGGATTCGTTCAGTTATTTAAATATTATCTCCTGATATTACTTTTCATTATTTGAGGGTAATGCCTCTAATTTGTGTAGTCTTATTTATACCCTTAGTGTTAGTCTCCATCCCAGGACCTAATAGAGGTGGGACTCTAGTTTCATTCCCTCTGATTATTTTTTGGAATCCCAGGATGGGTATCTTTAGAGGGAGGGGTGCTGAAATATTTCAACACATAAAATAATTAATAATGGTAAGTTGGCTTCTCACTATTTTAATATTCTTCTTCTTATTAAATGTATAATAATAATATCAAATTATAGTAGCATTAAATCCATACTTTTCTTTGACTCAAATAATATTCAACATTTATCATGTTTATCTCACTCTTAATCATCAACCCCTTTTCTCTGCTTCTTCCCATATGTAATCATAGAATAATATAACACAATTATTTTGTTTCTATATTTTGAATATTAAATTTCCATAAATTTCATATCCATAGTATTGTTATATTTTATCATTCTAGATATTATGTTATTGAATTAATATTCAAATTCTAATACCCCATTATCCTTGGTCTCTAATTATCACTAAATAATGTATAGATCAATTCCTCCATGAAGATCGAACAAACACTTTTAAAATCATCATATTTATTTCTACATTATATTTTCCTCTTATTTAACTCAATCAAAAAAATCATTATTTAATCCTCTAAGAGACATGGGATTTTTCTTCTTCAAAGATCCATAAAATTCACAATAATTTAATCAGTTCTAGTATTAATATATATTCAAAAAAATATTATTATTTTAAAAAACTCAAATTTATGTAATAATCATTAATTACTTTAAATAGATAATGGAATCATCATATGTGGAAGGAATCAAAAAATTAAAATATCTCTTATTCCAACACTTTGGCATGGTAACAACACTGTCACGTGGTTATTATTTTTATATAATAAAATCAATTTACTCACACATTTGTAGTGAATAATTATTCTATACAATAGTTCCTTCTTATATTCATAAATATATTCAATAATAATTATCAAATCATATTGATATTTAATTCCATGAAAATTTTTATAAGAGTGATCTGATATTTTTCCCTATTGTAAATAATTCTTCAAAAATATATTATTCTAGAAATATCACATTTCTTAAAACATATTATTATTATATGAAACATAATGTCTTCAATTTAATAATATATGATCATTTTATTTCTCTTATATAGATCCTCTAACATTTGGTTTTATCTAAAATGATTTATATTTTGGAATAAGTTAATCTCATGAAGCTCTTAAAAATATGAGGTTTATCATCAATAAATTTAATTTCTAGAACATATTAATCTCACACTGGTCTTGTAACTTCAAAGGTCAATTTCACATGGATTCTATTTTCGAAGATGTTACTCCCATTCAACTATGTATCTTCTATACATAATGTTCATCTCATGCTTTTAATTTAATGTACACTTTATTTTCATAAGATTAATATGATGTATTATCATGTTATTCAAACATTGCCTGGTTTCTGAGCTATCAACTCTTACATAGGTTACAAAATCCCAAGTTATTCAAATGTGAAATCTATTTTCAATGTTTAATCCTATATGGAGTATATAATTTCTGGTCTAATCATACATTGCTCAAGAATTAAATTATTTTTAATATATGTAACTCTATTAATACACAAGTCATCTCTAAATTAAATCAAACTACTCTCGTTATTCAAATTCATCTTCAACCAATTAAAATGAACTTAAAATATTGTAATATCCTTACAAATATTTTTCCACAATTCATGAGTCAATTATCATATACCACCTCAAACAACCTTTAGACCCCATTTTTAATTGTTTCATGATTTTAAATTATTTCAATGTATTTTAAAATTAAATTTTATCATATTAGAATAATCACAAAAATCATGTCTCTACTTAAATACTTGAATATTCATCGTTCATGTATGTTTCTTGATATGTTGTACCATTTATATATAATATTCCGAATGATGGATCATCATCAAGATTGAAGCTACATTTATTTATTCTCAAAATATTTCTGAAATCTCATATTATTTATAGAAAAAAATAATAATCACCAGTCTCCACACTTCATGGAATAACTCATCAACTACTTATAAATATTATTCACATAAAATATCTATTATCAATAATATTAGATTATATCACCAATAATATATCCAATAGATGCACATCTTCATTTCTAAAAAACAAAGGATGGAATAAACTCACTTCCAAGATATAGTTTTTTCATTAATATTATTACGATATTCAAAACTCAATATATATTGAAAACCTTTCCATGGGAACTCCACATAATCTTCCAGTAACAAATTCTTGGGTACTTCAATATAATTACAATCTTATCTTCTCTGAACATATTTGAATAAATTCTCAATGAAAAAAAACAGCATATCTAAAATGGGTTAAATAATAAGGTGAATGAGTTCTACATCTATGATATTTTAATTTAATGGAATATTTATGGAATTGGGTAGTAAAAAATCATTATAATGAGATAGTGCACATGTAATTATTTAATAATTTGGTAACATGATATACTCTTCAATCATTCACTCAAAATTATTTCATACTCAATTTGATATGGCGTGATGATGAATGTGAGGAGTCATAATATCTGGAATGAATACATACATTTATAATAATAAATGGGGATTGAATCCAATAATTTAAAAAATTTTAAACTTATGGAACATTTATGAAATGTTATAATCTATATTTTTTTAACATTATGATCACTTTGTGTAAAATATTAGTCAACTACATTACATAAAATCGGTGGGATTATATTTTTTCTAAATTCAATGTATAACTCTTCATTGACAAAATAATTATTCTTGCATTTATCTCATAACTCTAATTTTTTTAGTAGATCATAGTGTTAAGATAGATCCTTCCTAATCATTAAGAAATTACCACAATATGGGGATACCATGAGATGTAGGATTCTATCAATAACTCCTTTTGTGATTTCAATCTTGATTTTGTGATATTTGGAAAAATCAGATGATCAAGGTTAGAGGTATATCATTTTATGTTTATTTTTTATTCCTTCAAACTATATAGATATATTCTTGTATTAATAGTAATTTTTAGTTATTATTCAACTATGATTTATATCATTGAAATCCATTTAAAACTCTTAAATACTT
This sequence comes from Viscum album, assembly GCA_963277665.1. Lineage (NCBI taxonomy): Eukaryota > Viridiplantae > Streptophyta > Magnoliopsida > Santalales > Viscaceae > Viscum > Viscum album. The sequence continues at coordinate 1,568,380,161 of OY728161.1, forward strand.
AAGTGATATTCTTATCCACCCTCTTCTTTCCAAAATAGACATCCCATGACCCCACACTTATTTAGGGTCCCAAAAGCTTACTTAGTACATAATTAATAACCCATATCATAACATTCAATCTATTCAATCAATAGAAAATATCATTGTATTTCATATAATATATACCAGTAAGAAAATATAAAATAAAAAACTCCATAGATTTTTTCCCAAAAAATACTCCACACTAAGACACAATAGCTTTCTATTTTATTTAAAACCATATTTACACAAAAACCTTGAATCATCATTAACTTTTTAACATCTATGAATCATTTAAACCATTAAAATTGATTTCTCTTTTTAAAAAATAATATCAATGATAACCAAAAATTTTAACTATTATTGAATCTGGGATTCCACCTACCTCATATTACATCTAAAATTTATTTCCTGTATGTTACAAGAATTGTAAAACCCACATAATACCATCTAGGAAAAAACTCAAAATTCAAAAAGTCACGTTTTTGAAATTCATTGGGTGGATGCCAAAAAAATGATATAATGGCTTAAAATTTTAAGTAATATCAATAACAATTATTATAGAATGATATATATATATATACTCCCTCTATCTAACCCAAAAACATCTACCCCTATTATCTATCCATGAGGTATTTTTGTTATCCTCAAAACCAAAAATTCATTGTTTTTTTATGGTCACATAGACCATGTATATGATTATTTATTTTCATTTATTTCGCCTTTTTACCCCAATTCTACAAAAAAATAAACTAAACACCAGACTAAATCCTAAAACCACATCTATATGCTCTATATGTCCTTGAAAAACATTTTACATACTCCAAAATTGGATTAGTACCATCTGACCATATTTCCACACTATCCCAAATATAAACTGAACTAATCTCCAAAACATAACTACATAATCAATTACTTTTCTCAATATTACCCTTATATTCACATTAAAATTATTCAATAAAAATCCATCCTACATGGTTTAACCCAATAAAACTAAAAATATTTATTTTTTTCAAAAAACCTAGGCCTTACAAATCTACACCCCTTAAGTGCTTTTTATATTTTAAAAAAATATTTACATAAAATATATTGTAAACCCACCATATGAGAGGGTATGTAAACTCTAACCCTCATTGGTTTTTTAACCCCAGAAAATAATTTAAAAATTAGGAACTAAAAAATTATATCTCTTTTGGAATGATAATAATCTACTTACTCCAAACCATAAAGTGTGAATATTCATCCAGTAGAAATAACCAAGGATATAAAATCATAGAATTTCCAATAACCCATACATGATAATATAAAAACCGCATCCATCCTTACGGTAAACCACATATAAATTTTTTATCTTTACTAATAATGTTTTTTAATGATATTGAGCAGAAACCTTATTATATAACATATTTAATAAAAGTATTATATAATTAATAACCAAATTAGGGCTATGCCACTATACTTTCCTCAACCCAGATCATCATGAATATAAAAAAATAAACTTTAATTCCATGTCATACCAAAAGTATTTATACTAATAATATTGTAAACATCAACTCAATAGGTGATACCGTAAAAAATTTACAATTCAGTCTATGAAAATCCAAAATCCATCACTCCCAAACTTTTTTCTAATCCTTACCCCTAAATAATTAATTTTTCTTGTATAGTTTCCCAAAATTTTTTAATCTATCATCATGAGGGTCATGGATATGTTCAGATACTTTTTAATGGATGTTAAACATTTCAATATGTTCAACTATACAGAATCCCAAATCCTCATTCATAGGTTCACATGATCAGAGTTCCCCATTCATTTGGATATTAACTCTTTTAAATCCATTGAAGTAACTTTATAGCCTGGTTTTCTTAGTTTTTATGACCTAAAATGGAACCCCAATGTCCTTTGGTATATGAATTAAAAGGAATAAAATAGTTACTGGTTACATGAACTTAAATAGAAGAAAATTAGTCTTGGTATCAAGACCTAAATAGGTATTAAATTCCCTTCTATATAGCTCTAGATTGAATGTTATAAGTTCTTAGTAATTCATAATTCATAAAAAAAACATCACCAAGGAAGGGGGTATTATTTTTCATGTCAATTTAAATTGTGAAATTAAACTATATGAGTTTATATTCTCTTGAAGTGGATATATAGGAAACCCTATGTGTGGACCATCCTGATATCATAGAACCTTCCTCTATTATTCCTCCCTTGATGGAATGAATCCATAATATGACACTTAATTCCTTATGGGTGACTCTAAATTCCACTGTATCCAAAATAATTATTCAATGGAATGAAACTCTATTGTCACCAATTAGGATACTTTAAATCCCTCTATAACTAAAATCCTTCCTTGATGAAACAAAACTCTAACAAAAATCTAATTTCCTTTTGGGAAACCTTACATACCATTGAACCCTTAATCCTTCCAAGATGATGTGAAATCCTCTAATAGCCTTACGCCCTTCTAGGGGACCTTATACCCTAACATAACTAAATTATACCTCTATGATAACACTAAACTACAATATACCATTTTGTATTCCTACAAGTCTTAAATAATGCTTGATGCATTCTTACATGGACTTGAAATGTGGTGAGATCTGTTGTATTAATTTTTATATGAATTTAATGTCGAGCCGATAAGGTTTTCTTATTTCTTTTCCATTCCTCTATGTTTTAAAAATAACAAACACTATTTGTTAATGAAAATTACATTTTCCCTTAAGATTATATTGATAAGGAAAATTTTCCTTACCTAAAAATTTTTTAATCCTTACCTATGTCTTTTTTTTTATTTTATAATATCTCTAAATCTGACACATTTCACTACTAAGGCTAATTTTAGTTTCATATCTAAAAACTTGGAATTTTATATTTTCTTAGATTTAGAGTATTCTCTTTTCAGATTCTGAATTCTCTGAAATTCTGACTCTGAATTCTCTGAAATCTATATTCTGAATTCTCTAAAATTTAGACTAAAATTCTACTAAATTCAGACTATGAATTATTTGAAACTCAGAGTCTGATTATCTATAATTTAGACTCTGAATTATCTAAAATCCAGACTCTGTATTCTCAGAAATTCAGACCCCATATTCTACGAAATTCAGACTAAAAATTCTCTAAAATTCAGACTTTGAGTTCTCTGAAATTCAGACTCCGAATTATATGAAATTCAGACTCCATATTCACAGGAATTCAGACTCCAAATTCACTGATATTCATATTTTTAATTCTCTGAAATTCATGTTCTAAATTTCATAGAATTAAGACTCTGAATTCCTTAGAATTCAGAGTCTATATTCCTTAGAATTGAGACTCTATATTCTTTTTAATTTAGACACCAAAATATATAGAATTCATATTCTGAACTCTTTGAAAAATAGAATCCAAATATCCATGTCTTATATAATCAGAATATTTATTTGGTCAGATTCTAAATACTATTTTTCCTTATACACTGAAATTATATTTGATTAAGAAGTTTATTTTTTCTTTTATATGATATTAAATGATGTTGTACAATTTGTTTTTAACTAACCATTAGTTAAGTGACATGTGTACAGGTCCCTATGAAATTCAAAGAAAAATATGACCGTTGGAGGAGGGAGCCAACAGTTAGAGAAGTTCCTATAAATAGGATCTCATTTGAATGAGCTCAATAACCATTCCACCAATCTAGACACCACGTGTTGTTGGAGTGATTTCTAGAGAGAGAGACTATCATGCCTTGTGTGTACTGAACATCTTTTTCAGCTTGCTTCGTTTTACTCTAGTTGTTACTGAGTTCAATTTAGGGATTCCAAGGTAGGAAGATAGAGGTTCTAACTACCATAATGTTTGAGGACATCTATAGATATGAATACAATGGTGTCGACTACCTTAAAGATTGAGGGATTGTGGGGATAAAAAGACATATTCTGATATTCTTATCGAGGGCTTTCCCTAGTGTGGGTAGGACAAATTTTTTTGAAAGTATAAATCCTAGTATCATTATCCTAAGTTGTTGGATACCCTACTCTTCGGGTAAAAATATTTCATACTTGTTACATGTTTTTGTATCATGTTTGTTTCTACTGTATTTTGATAAAGGAATAATGTATGACATTCTTATACCTTATTGTAAATTCCAAAATCTCTAATTAGTATGATTCTATAGGCTTTAAGGTATAATCTTATCCTTTTAAACTTTCCTTAAGTTTCATTTCCGAAAAAACATTTCCAGAACCTAGAACCTTTGTTGTTTGTATTTTAGAACTAAAAGTGGTCTTCTGAATTTACCTTGTTTAACCTTGTTAAAAATACTTTTCTTTATTGTTATAAATGAAAATTTTAAACATACAATTCCCCCACCTCTTATAATTGAGCAATTACATATCACTATTTCGATCCTACAATTAGTATCAGAGGAGGTCTCTGAAATAATTATATTCACATATATGTTTTCTTGCTCAAATTTTCACTGATCTAAATATTTTCTTACTAATTTTTCTTACTTAACTTTTGATTAGATATTTTAATATTTTTTTACAAAACCATTTCTATTAACATGTTTTTGTGGAAAGTTTTTTTCTTATAGAATTATAGGAATAAAAGTTGGATAGATTGTCTATATAATTCTTACTAGACCACCCATTCATGATGGTAATGATTATGAGTATTGGAGAGATTTTATGAATACTTTTGTTATCAATACTGGGTTGGAAAACTTTGTAATGCGTACTGTAGATTTCTAAATTTTTTAACTAGGAAGTCCAAAAATTTACAAACCAAGAAATGTTTTAATATCAACAAAATTACAAGGTACGCAATACATTGTTGTGCTCTATGATTAAGAATATATATTTGTCATATTTCTCCATGTGAAGCTACAAATTGCATCTGGATGAACATGGAAGTTACACATTTTATTACATCCAATGTTATAGAAACTAGAAGAGCTATTATTAGATGAGAATATCATGGATTTGTATTTCCCTATGGGGAACCAGTATTTATGGTACAACAAAGAGTTATTACTATTGTCAACAGTTTACAATCTATGGGAGAGAAATTCTTGATGATGAATCTCATGTGGAGAAGATTTTTTATATTATACCAAATGAGTGGGAATCCAAAAGAACATCTATTGATGAGAATATAAAAGTATCTCAAATCACTCTTGATAAGATTTTTGGAACTCTTATTCAATATGAGTTGAAAATGAAGATAAATGCAGATATGAATAATAAGAAGAATTATAATGGAAGTGTCACATTTAATACTACTAAATCCCATACTCCTAAAAGGGTTACAAGATCAATGTCTAAGAAAATTATTTTTCTATTTGAATCAAGTGAAAGTGAACATTTTGAGAATGAGTTAGATAATATTTCATGAAGGAAGAACAAGATTTTTGGAATGAAAGACTTCCAGTATAGATTTAAGAATATAGAATGAAAAGACAAGAAAGGATCAAAAGTCACTTGAAATGAATGCAAAAGAGAAGGGAATATAAGACCGTATTGCCTTATGCTTAAGAAAAATGTTAGGAAGGAAATGAATTTTGAGAATAATATAATGAATTACTACAAGACAAAAGAGAATATTGTCTTGAAATCCAATGGCACCTTGAGTGCTAGTGGTGGTGAATCATCTGATGAATCCCCAGAGTTTAAATCATATAATCAAAAAAATCCTGGTCTTATAACCAAAATACCCATTGAAAATCATTGTCTAATGGCCTAGGGGCACAATAAAAAATATATTACTAATGTATCATTGAATGTAAATTATACTGATGATTAATATTATGAATCTTTAGATGAAGATTCCTCCTAGTCAGAAGAAAATATTTTACCCTCTTATGATGAAATATCTAGGTTTGCTAAACTTCTTGAGAATAAAAGTTCTAAACTCAAGACAAATCATGATAAAGAAAATTCTATTATTTTTATTTTAACTAATGAATAATATTACCTTTCTAAATGAAATGATAAAAAATATTTTTTATTGAATGTATTTCAAAAAACCATGAAGAAGATAATTTTGAGAATGATATACTTTCTATGGATCTTGAAAATATAATTTCAAAGAAAAAAAATTTATAGACTAACTCTATTCTTAAAAATAATGAATTTGAGAACAAAAATTTGGTTATAAAACTAAATTTTGAAATATTTTCCTGGAGTAAGTTTTTTTCAAACATTACTTTTAAGAAAGGAAAATTTAACAAGATATATTCCCAAATTAGACTTATAAGGAATCGTTCTGGATTTGGTTATACGAATTCTAGTCCAGTTTTCAATAATAACTATTTTTTTCTCAAAGTGCTCCATTATACACTAAATTTCAGTGTGGTGGACACTGGGTGTAATTGTTTTGTTAAACAAAACCCATTCTTTAGGTTTTCATAAATCTTATTTTTCTATGAAAATGTGGATACCTAAAATTTTTAATTCAGAAATTTCTGGATCCAAGAATGTTTGTATTTTGAAAGTATAACTCTTTTATTTTTTGGAAAATAAGGAAAGTACAAATATAAATACATAGTACATGGATAGTTGATGTTCTTGGAATATGACAAGTAATAAAACCTTCTTTGAAAAAATAATCTAGACAAGATGATTAAAAGTAACTTATAGGGATATTTATAAGGGAGAAATTGTTGGAATATGTAACATTGTTCTTCTTGGAAAAACCCTAATTTCAAATGATTTATTTTTTAAGGGTATTATGCACAACTTCATCAGAATTATCCAGATATGTTATGAAAGTTACCTTGTTATTTTTAGGAATGATTAGTTCTTAGTACACAATTCCAAGGAAGAGTTTATTCTTTCTGCCCGTAGGCGAGTGAAAGTAGTGAAAAAACACAATTTAATGTTCATTTTTTTTATTTTTGATGTCTGTTTTTAACCAAAGTCTATTAAGGTAACGTTAAAAATAATATTTTCAGTGTCTGTTTTTAGAAAACTGACACCAAAAATAATTTTCCTTTAGGGTTTTAGTGTCTGTTTATTTAATAAACCGACATAGATAAATGAATTTCATCATTGGTTTTACATAAAATCGAGGCAGAAAGTCAAATAATATCAGGTTTATGGCATCGGTTTTGGATAAAACGGATGCCTTAAACCGGTTTTGGCATCGATTTTAGAAAAAAATGATTCTGAAAGCCTATTTTTTTAAAAAAAATTCAACCTCAAATTTTGAAATAACCGACATCGTAAGATAATTTTTTTAGAAAAATCTGAAAAATCATATTTCTAAAAAATCTAAAAGCATATAAAAAAATACAACAATCAAGCAGTATTTATCATTCAATTCATTTGATTCACTGAAAAATTTAAAGATCAATAAATCTTATAAAAACTAAATAATGACTTTACAGAGGCACTTGAGAGAACTCAATGAATTCAAGTTAAATATCAATCCATCAATATATCTCATGATGACATGTATTATGATTCCTTTAAAAATATTTATTGTTGAATGTATTACCACACCTAAGGAAGCATTATATGTTAGTTGGAACATGTGGACTTTCTTTATATGATTATACCAGTGTGGTTGACCTGACCCGAGACAATGACTACAATATACCTATGACAGGCATGTGGCTAAACATAAAATTCAATTCATTATAGATACCAAGTACTATGCATGAAATTGATCTCATTTTGATATCAAGTACATGTTAAATTGTCATTATTGTTGTCTGAATCAATACTCAATTCCTTAAGGATACCATGTAATATTTTTAATGAACTTATGGATTGTTCTTGGTGAAATCTAATGTATTTTTAATCCTTTATGAATGGAGTTGTAGAAGGTATGACATGGGTTCATCTCAGCATGGATAATATATAGCCTCTCAGCACAAGGTTTATTGATTATTTATTCTTTCATATTCCAAGCATAAACAAAAAAACCCACACAGAAAGTTACAAAAAAATTTAGGAAATTCAAAATATTAAACATTCAAAATAATTTTGAATTAAAATAAACGTACCTCAAATTTATAGCATGCTCATTGTTTTTTATTGTTAAAGCATTAATTTTATTATTTATAGGTTCAGAAAAGTAATATATTAAAAGATTTAGTTATTTGAACCCATATTTAATATTATTTATAAATATTAGATTATGCAAACCTCAAATCTAAATCAGAGTAAACAAATAATTTGTCAAAATAGAATGAATATGAGTCATATTATATTGGGAATAACAATGTGAATCATTGAATGTCTACACTAACATTTAATAATGTGAGATAAAAAATAGAATAATATGGCATAAAATATAAAAAAAATTTATACAACTAACCTTATCAAATTTAGTAGTTTCTCCAGTTGTGATTATCTCATACAAGAATCATAGAACATAATAACCAAATTCAAAATTTCATTTTTGAAGATAAAACTACATTTATAAAACATTAATGTGTTATTAAAAGTTAATATATAAGAAAAATTCCGAAAAATTATAATATAAACACTAATTACCATTACTTCCACATATTTGATATTATTTGGTGTCTCAATTGATTTTTTTCCTTGTTAAATTTTTTCCATGATCTAAATTTTCATATATTTTAACTAATAATACATATCTAAACAATGAGAATAAATCATAATGAGTTTATAAAAAACAAAAAAACATTCCTTTCTAATAAGGGGGGATTTTTTATGAACATTCCCTAATAAAGATAAAAACCAAGTACAGTGCATTCACTTGGACATAATAACCCAAACATCCAATGCCCCCTATAATACAAAAAGTTCACAATTAATGACATTATAATGATCATTAGTTTTCACATATGTAGGATTCATAGATTTCAGTGTTTGAGAGGGTATGACGCCAGTTATCGGATTGGGCCTATGCTTTGATACATGACACTTGCTAGCTGTCTAGTCTTGCAACGGTGGAGAACTGTATCATTTTTTATATACTGGGGAGAGGAAATTCCAAGGTGTCAGTCTGGGTATTATTTTCTTGATCTTTGGGTTGTGTAATGTTTTTAGTCTATGAAGTCTATTTGGGTTCCCCTTCTTCCCTTAAAAGGGGGTTTATTATAATAAAAAAAATCTAAGGTCTTCGGGCCGTTAGATGGATAATGATCATTAGTTCATAATTTAGGATCTTACTTATCATGAAATGGCATAAACCAACACTGAATCTTCATATGTGATAATCTCTCACGCAAATGTGTAAAAAATTCAGGATTCATTAAATGATGCACTTCTTTGGAAATAAATTCTTGATCTATTTAACCATAAATGTCTGTAGTTTCATTATGTAAAAGAAGTGTGTTTAGATACCTAATATAAAAATAATATATAGATAGTAAAATTAAAATCAACTTTTATAAAAAAGAAATTCAAATTAAAATGTAAATTTACTTACATGGTAAACAAATACACCACATTCAGGCTGAGCTCTTCAAAATCTACAAGATACATGATATCTTCTTTGAGTAATCTCAACTGGATATTCTATTCTACATATATCATTTGTCATCCGAAACTCATAGATATAATTCAATAAAGGAGATTCCGGAGATTATCTTTGTATCCCATGAGAAATATTTGAAGTATCTATAGTTTATTGTTCTAGATCATTTTGTTTCATTTGTGCAGCTTCTTTTGCTTATATATAATCATATATAAGTTAATGTTCATAAAATAATATAATTAATTTTGAATCATTTTTAATTAATATTTGACAAAACACATACATCATATGAAATATAATGAAGAAAATCATTTGGCCAAAGTAAAAAATGACCCACACAATCTGTAACTCTGGTGATCTTCGCGGATGGAAATAGTAGTAGAACATTATGATCGACAATATCAAGTACTGATACACTAGCCGGACCCATCGCATAGGTTTGTGATGTACATAATCCCCCAAAAAATCACGAATCCTTACACAATAATATGAATGTGATGATCTCTAGAAAACAACTAACAATATATGTTATGGTCCGAGGGAGGTAGTAGAGATCAAAATAAGCATATGGGGAAGGTAGTCGGGGTGAGAAGGCCGGAAGGATGAAAAATGAAAAAGTTATAATAGTATTAATAATTTATAAACTGGAAAAACTGATAACAAATAAATAATATACCTAGGAGGGTTTCTCATATGGGGCGGGGTAGGAAGATGGGGTAGGGTAGTTCGAGTGAGTAGACTGGGAGGGCTGAAAAATGAAAAGGTTGTATTAGTGATTTTAATTTATAAAAAAGAAAAACAGATAAAAAATTAATAAAATACCTTGGAAGGCTGCTCATACGAGGTGGGGTAGGATTATGGGGCAGGGTAGTTCGCAAGATTAGGCTGGGAAGGATGGAAAAAGGAAAAGTAATATTAGTGGTTATAATTTATAAAATAAAAAAAAGATGGCAAATAAATAATATACATGGAACACTACACAGAATATGACTATCTTTCAATGTGTTCTAACAAAACCTTCTTCACTGCTACTTGAATTTGATCACCCATTACTATTTTATATCTTTTAGCACTACTTTTAATGATTCTATTTCTGGGTCTCATAATTTCATACTCTTACGAAAACCAATCTAAATTCTAACACCCACTTGATATCCTCTAACACATCTGGGGTGTTCTCCCTTTACCAAAGAAGGGGCTAGGGTTTCCATTCAACCCTTACGGATAAAATATCTTTGTGTCTCTTTCTATTGAAGTTCATAATGAAATGAAATATAAAAATGTTATATTACGGTTTATAATTTAGAAAATATAAAAATTGAAAACAAATAAATAATATTTACAAACAATTTTATCAGCTACTTTCTTATATTCCTTTGTAAGATACTATTCATTTTTCCTTCTTCTGGCTCATTTCCATTTTTCATGGCGAGTGAGAGGAGATGGAGGACCAAATTGGACCTCTTTTGGACCACTACTAGATAGATCTCTTAATGATTCAAATTTTATTCAGTCATTTTCTACACCAAATACATGTACCATCCACGTGATAAAGTATGAGGGTATACATTTCTCAACTGAATCTCCTAATAAGATCTCATAGAGGCCTTTTATATAAAAATAAATAACTTAGTAATAAGAAAAATACATTATAAATGTTACAATATAAATAAATTATAATACTGTAAACTTTTCTTCATTACGACTATCAAAAAATTGCTACCATGTATCATAATATATAAATGGATACTTGAGGCATGGGTTTTCAAACTTTCTCTTTCCAAAAACATAATTTTTTGTCAGTTTTGTTTTAAAATATCTCCATATAATTTCTTCTGAAGAGATATTCCATTTCTTAATTTCTTAAGTTTCCTCAAAATTGAATGTAATTGGTAATTAAATAAATTAAATATGTAATTTAAAATATATAATATTCCAAAAAAGAGATAAAAAAAAGTCATTTAAGACATTTTATCATCATGTCCTCCCAAAGTCGTTGTTTCTCCATTCTATCCACTAACATCCAATTAGGATATAAAATACCAAACCTACAACAACTATGCATCGCTATATAACTGACTAACTGAACTACATTTCGGCCAATTGCATTATTATCATTATCAAAATGGATGTGTACTATGTCATTATCACAAGAAAGTTATTGTTTGGATAACATGTGAGACCACATTTACCAACTTGGGAACTTGATTTTTAAGTATTAGTAGGAGAAGAATTCTCCACCGAGGACACATCAGTAGTCCAGCAAAAAAAATTGTAAATTACCTGTTTTGTTTCATTAAATAAGTATATTGCTGAATATTTAATATTTTGTAAAAATAGATATACCTCGGTAACTAGTCCTCTCTATCTATATCTGACATTTCTACTTGAAAGTGTAATGAAATTATTTGTACCTGTATATCATTAAGAAATTTGGATATTTAGAAACATGATTGACAATCAATAATTTTGTATAAAAAGTGGAATGCATATGTATATTTCAAAAAAAAATGAAATATTTACCAGAAAAATGAAGAGAATAATTTAGTATTATCCCACATGCCTTTATTATGATCATTACGTACCTCATGCACTCTATCCATTTTATACACACTATAATTAACTATAAATTGCGTAAAAGATAAATAAGGCATATGTAAATCACTAACATCATCAGCATCGTCATCATCACCAAAATGGATTCCTTTTCCTTACAGAACAACTAACCACTAATCATTTGATAGATCAATGACATAAAATACTTGTTTTTCATGTGTCTCCATGATAAATGGTTCTTCTTTGTAATTAAATCTTTTCAAATCCACCAGTTTAAAAACCATATTCATCATGTTTCACACTACTATTTCTATGATCCCAATTACACATAAAAATTGTTTCTCGATATTTAATATAATAAATTTCCCATATGTCATCTTGAACTCCAAAATATGTTGTTGATGCAGAAATTGGGTTCTTATCATTGGCACTCAAAAAGTTTACTGCTTTTGCATAAACCACCACACCACTATTCTAAACAGTACTCTGGTCATCCAAGTTTTCTATGTAAAATTTGTAGAAATTGATATCAAAACTAGACCATGTTATCAAATTATGTGTTGGTACTCTTTATAACCACTTTAATGTTTCTGATGCAGATATATCTGGGTTGAATTCTCTATTAAACCATGAAACAAATGTCTTCTTATACTCAATCGACAACCACTTTTCATTTCTTTTCAGATATCTTAACATTAATTTAGAAATATGTGGGGATATATATGATTGAACCTCATCAATATTGTTCAAAATGTATAAATGTTCCAGCATCACTTCATCACATGGAATGAACATTTACTTTATGCCTCGAACCCCTCTACCATCACTATCAACTGTCATATGTCAAGAAACAAGAAGACCAATATGATCCACCTCAGACAAAAAATCAGTGTAGAACTCAATCAACTCTTATGATACATATT